>CM035129.1:52258025-53458025 GCA_020205605.1 Panax ginseng | reverse complement strand
ATGTGCCACTTGTTGCCTGAGAGAGAAGGAAGGGTGGCGCCGCAGTGCCAACCCTAGGGTTTGGACAGTGATGATTGTTTACAAGTATAGAATGAATAATAACTCATTAGTAATGAACTAAGGCTTAATCATAACATTGTTAAGATATGTTTAAACCTTAATTATGATCATTTAGGGTTGAAGTAAATCTATTGAATGTGAACGTGAACGGTATGCAATACGCGTACTTAACTAAATGACGATCGAGTAATGATTTAATAACGTAAGGACGGTAGTAAGCCGTGAGGAAGGATGATTAACTCAAAACGAGTTGTATTAATGAAATAATTTTAGTTAAGTTAGAGAAGAGAAAGAAGTTGGTAAGAATGATGTAAGTTATAACAATAAAGCCGGAACCAATAAATAACAAATCTAAATACATGATTAGATTGAGAAGAAGGATAAGATTCATTAGGAACCATGTATGTTCATTCATAACCTAATGTGGTATGTTATGTGGTTATGTGTTATAGAGACCGTAAAGACTGAAAGGAAAAGTAATTTTTATTGTAGCAGACGCTGAAGGTAAGTTTTTCTTAAACGCTTGTCTAACCTTCGTGTTAGCCAAGTTTTCTGTGATTCATGTTATGAGATGCATGAATTGTTTTACTAAAGGGTCGATGCCAGTTTTATCTCGGCTAGACTAATCTTCAAGAGTTGATTAATTTATTTACAAGTCTTTCAATATAAAATTGATAATGCTATCCTACGCCAATTGTTTAGTACGGATTCAAGGTAAGCCTGAGTATGAATAAACAAATGTATTTTTCATCGATTATTTGATAGGCACGCGAGGTTGCCAAAACTTAAATGTACATACGTTTAACAGGATGTAGTGTTGATCAACATAGAGTACTATGGGCTGATCACCCAGAAGTGCTCGTAAGATATGCCGGACTTATGGACTTAGTGTCGGGTTGTCCTTTTCAAAGAAATTATGAAACGCTCATGGTCTTGAGCCAGGATTGATGTTTACCTGAATATTGTTATTGTAAAACGTTTTGAAGGAAAAGAAGTGCTATTTTGAATTATTGATAGTACTTCATGACTATTATCCAGTTATTGAAGATATACGATTCCTATGTTTCAAGCATGTTGTTTAAAAGAAATTGTTGTACTTGATGAGCTTGTTATGCTCACTCTTGCTTGAACCATATGAATGCAGTTAAGACCGAACGAACCGAGGTATCTAACAAGGATAAAGGTAAGACGAAGATGAATTATTAGTTTACCTTGTAATAAACTAGTAAGTTGTATATATCATAATATGATGAACAAAGAATGTAATGGTTTTAGAACCTAGGAATGGGATGTAATATTATTAATGTAATAAGAATGTCCTTGATACACACATTTTAATGTCTTTTCAATAGAATTAATGAATAGTTATGAGTACCGTGTAGCACCATCTGTCGGGTTGGAAGAGTCCCGGATTTGGGGGCATCACATGAACGTTCAGGAACGTTTATCATTTTTGTTAAAAATGAACTAATAGGTGAATTTTGAGTTAACGAAGTCGAAAATGTAAAATTCTTGCATGAACATGTAGAGTATGTGATTTGTGAGCTAATGGCTTTTGAACAAGCCAATTCGGACTTAAAATTATCAAATTTGGAATCCGAGAAGTTCGTTGTGTAAAACAAAACTATCAACTATTTGGTGCACAGAGCTGGTGCCGCGGCGCCAGTCCAAGGCCAAAGAGTGGCGCTCTACAGCGCCGTGTGCTGTGCTCAGACATACTAAAGAATCGCACCGCAGTGCAACAGTTAATACTAAGACTCACGCCGCAGCGTCGAGTCGAGTCTTTAGACACTGAAGATTGGCGCCGCAGCATAGCCAATTGAATAAGGACTCACACTGCAGACCTTGAACCCCGACCTAACAATCAAGTAACTTCATGGCTTGTATGTCACGACAAGAGAAGAGAAGTGGCCGCAAATGGCCAATTTTTAGGGATTGCATGATAAGGAAAGTTTGTAAGTAAAGTAAGAACGTTAATTGATTAGTAATGAACTAAAACTTAAATATAACATTGTTTAAGACATTGTTAAACCTTAAGTATGATAACTAAAGGTTGAAGATAATCAATCGAACGTGAACGTAATGACGATGTAAACTATAACGGCAAGCCGGAACCAATAGTAACAAATCTAATACATGATTAGATTAAGAAGAAGGGTAAGATTCAATAGGAACCATGTATGTTTATTCATGACCTAATGTGTTACGTTATGTAATCATATATTGTAGAGACCTTAAAGACTTAAAGTGAACGTGTAATAACAGTAGCAGACGATGAAGGCAAGTATTATAACCCTTGTCTATGTTCAATCTAGACAAGCTTTGTGATTCATGTATTCCTACGCATGAATTGATGTATGATGAAGTCAAAGCCAATTCTTTCGGCTAGACTTACGATATGTTGGATATCTTATAATCTATCAAATTATTGTCAATGTTTTGCCAAACTATATTTGTATGGTTTTCAAATAAAGACTGAGTATGCTAAACAAATGTTTTGTCGTTAAACGACAAGCACGTGAGGTTGCCACAACTTAAACGTACATACGTTTAAAGAATGTAGTGTTGATCAACATAGAGTACTATAGGC
The DNA here is from genome assembly GCA_020205605.1 of Panax ginseng. NCBI lineage: Eukaryota > Viridiplantae > Streptophyta > Magnoliopsida > Apiales > Araliaceae > Panax > Panax ginseng. The sequence goes on along the minus strand of CM035129.1, from coordinate 53,455,375 downwards.
TGAACACCTAGACGTGCTCGTAAGAAATGCCGAACTTACGGACTTAGTGTCGGGTTGTCCTTTTCAAAGAAAGTATGAAATGCTCAAGGTCTTGGACCGAAATTGATGTTTTACTGAATGTCGTTATTGTAAAATGTTTTGAAGAAAAGAGAAGTGCTATTTTGAATTCTCGATAGTACTTCATAACTATTGTTCAGTTATTGAAGATATATGATTTATATGATTCAAGCATGTTGTTTAAATGGAATTGCCATACTTGTTGAGCTAGTTATGCTCACTCTTGCTTGAACCATATGAATGCCGCTAAGATAGAATGGACCGAAGGATCCAATAAAGATAAAGGGAAGGCCAAGTCAGACCGTTGAACTGTCTATGTAATAGTATAGATTTAATGTTGTAATATATTTGATATTATGACAAAGAACGTATGTATTGGTTATAAAGAACCTGGGAAGGGAATATTGTTTGGAATATATATAAGACATATTCATTCTGTTAAGGCTTTTCAATTGAATGTTTTTGTGAACTGTAGCATCGTGTAGCACCATATGTCGGGTTGGAAGATACCCGGATTTGGGGGCGTCACAAGTTCAGGGAGTGTAGCTTCCTTGGTTACACAACCTCAACTTGTAAGACCCTAACTTATTATAAATAAAATTGAATTTCCTCTATTCATTATCTTGAAATAATAAGGAGGTAATTTTATATAATGCTAATGTTATGGGTGAAATGTGTAAATTTTGCAAAATAAGCAAGTGGTTATAAATTATTCATTTTGTCGGGGAATATTCCATTGGTCGTGGAATATTCTTGCTGTCGGGGAATATTCGTACGACGGCGCAACCATTTATGGGCCCCATAATGGAAAATGGTCTGATGAAGAAAACATCAAGTTTAAGTTTTTATAAATAACAGCGTAATTGTTACCGTTAACACTGTTGGATTACCTGGTGGTTAAAATACAGTAATACGTGTGGTTGCATAGTAGTATACGGTATTGCACAGTATTTTTGAATTATTGATTCTTACGTAAGAAGGCACTATTCAATAATTGTTACAGTAATTACTATTCAATATTTTATTTTATTGATTCAATAATTATTGCGTTGATATTTTATATTGTTGTTGTTTCAATAATTGTCACTGCACAGTATTTTTCATTATCAGATCAATAAATCATATTATTTGAATAATATTATTAGATAGCATTATTGGCAATGTCTAAGGACTAGGAAAGGGGTTTGGTCACCTAATTGCGTGCCAGTAAGGAGAAATCCTTATCGCAAAGCCCCCTCTTTCATCGGAACGACCTGGTTATCATAACGTCGTGATCTTATTCTATAATCATCTCCCTTAAAATTCTTTTCTTCACTCGTGATCGTTTTGTTTTACGATCCTCTTTCTTTCCCTTTTTCATCACACGTATCCATTTTCTATACTTGATACACATCGAGTCTCTAATAGTTTCAATATGGTACGCTGAGTGGTTTTCCACAAACAACCAACAAACTAGGTTCCGAGTTGCTAGTTCGTATATACCTCCAATCTATGAAAGAATCGTTTAGCCCAGATACCATACATCAACTACTAAAGAGTACAATTGTACCATACTTAAATATAATTGTTTGATTCTTAACTTCTTTATCATCTTCTCCTTTATTCTCTAAGGTTATAGCCTAGGGTACTCTTACCTAAGGTATATAACCTACAGCTTTGATACCAACTGTAACGACCCCAAAATTTATGCAATTTAATTCTCGACTTCGGTCGTTAATAATACATTCAACCTCTAATTTTACATCATTAAACGATAATACAACCATTGAAATTTGCGAAATAATTAAAAAAATTTATTACAAACTATCCTCGTTCCCAAAACCTTCAACCTTTACATCTAAATATCTCAAAATCATTCCAATACTATAATAGTTTATATTCGCAAAACGATATTACAATTCAACATTAATACATTATTCGGAACCTTAAACAAGGTTCAAATAATAATAACACAACCAAAGTATATAAATCTTCAAGAATCACATCTGATTCATGTCTTTCAAGTAACACATAACTTTACCTTGAATCTTGAACCTTCAAAAGTAGTTATTTGCAAGGTTGAGCTCGATAGCCCGGGAAAATCTAACAGTTTTCATGTATCACGTAGCACATAATAACATGCTCAACATATAACATACATGCTATAGTTCATATAACAAGTATAAAGATTGAGTCCTTACTCAATCAGCATGCTTTAATCAATCAACATAGTCTTAAATTGACTTTAACATTTCATACTTTCAGCATATATATAACACATCATTCTCTTTGCAATAAAGATTTAAAACAGTTAATCATCAAGTTCACATAACAAATAAGAACTGAAAGACTTGTCTGATTCATAGTTTATGAACTACGACTTAACTGCTTAACGCTTATCTGCATTTTCGTGTATTCCTACACAGTTATATAATCATGGATTCACATCCATTAGTCATATATTTCATACGTTCTTAATATAATAATAACGTTACATTGTTTCCTAACTAGGTTTGTAAAACCTTCATTTCACTTTCTCATCGTACTCTTAGAATAGCTAGGCATGTATAAGTATACCTTAACCATCCGTACTTAACATCAAATAGGTTGTGATCTATTTTCAAGTTCACATTCAAATTACTTAGCTCCATAATGATTTATTTCAATCAATAAGGCTTAACAACTTTCTTTAACAAGATTTGATGTTATACGCTTTTAAACCATATATTTGTACTAATAAGCCTCTAATAGTATGCTCACATGTATCTATCTCATTTACATGGACATAGCATAGTTCATACTTTTAAAACATGCTTAATAACTTATGTCATGCTTGACTAGTTGAGTGCACATATCATTCATGTCTTAATACTTAATTACAAAAGATAATGGAGTTTTTCTTTGAAATCATTTTATCATTAATGATGTAGTATAGCACATATAAGACAACTTTTAAAAACTCTTATCATAAGTAACTAAGTCATGATAACGTCTTCTCAAGTTCAAAACCTACCTCGTGTAGCATTTATGCACCTTAGTTCTATTATATCAAGTTTCTCTTGAAAACTTTTCTAACACAAGGTCTAACAAGTTTTATCATGAACAAGACACTATAAATACCATATCATGCTCATTTATATTTGAACTCAATCATGTATACAAACCACTAAGTTCAGAACTTATAGAACATAAGTTTCCACAAGGTTTATTTTTTTTCTTTAAAATCATTAAGTTTCTTTTCCAAAACACATACTAAGTCATGCCAATGCTTTCTATTATGAGCAAGGAAATTTTATATGTCATGTATAATATTATGCATTTTCATGTTACATCACTTAGAATAACATATTGCATCATCGGGAGCACTATACTTGCGTATGTGCTCGTTCGACGCCCTCTGATCGCCTCCGAATACGTAACAGTCACAAAGATGACTATTTTGACCCTTTATAAAGACCTCAAATTAAAACACTTAAAGAACAAAAGTAGTAGTTCTATTCGTCCTCGTTCCGGATCATCTTGAATCACCTCAATCGGAGTTCGTATGAAAAAATTATGGCTGGTTTAGTAAAACATGTCTTGTTAGTTTTTTTTTCCAAAATTGGCTAGGCAGACTACCCCCCGCCGGGGCGGGGGTCCCTTCTGCTAACTCGCGAATTTTGATCCCGAACACCACAGAAAGCCAAATTAGGCCTACAAACTCCTTTCTAACAACCATTCCAACCTACCCAAGGTGTAATATGTTTACAGAAACATGAAATAATGTTTCTAACACGTTTCTAACCACATAACAACATAAACATCAAAGATTACAACCTTTAATTTCATTATTTCTCTTATTACCTATTCTTTTGACATTTATAGCGAAATTCTTCACTGTGAATTCGTTTTACATCCGTTTTGACTCGTTCAACTTGGGTTGTTTTTCGTTTTTCAACATACTAACAATATCTATCATCAATTTCAAATTCTATCCATCAATTTTGACTCCAACATAAGTTAAAATATACATATGCCATCAAAACCCAAGGTTTTCATCTTTAACATATTCTTATGATTTTGATTACTCTAGAACCAATTAAAGAGACTATATATACTAGATTATACACCCATACACATATATATACAACATCTCGTCAAATCACCCAACCAAAATAGCTTTTTAAGTGAAGAACTTGAGAAACTATAAATTAGAATTTTAGAACTAGATGAATACCTTTGAACAACAATAAAAATCTCATGTAAGCGTATACATGAATACATATGAACACCATATATGCATATAAATTCACAATCATGAAAACCTAATTTTACAAAGACTAACTACAAAACATCTTAATTTAGTATAAGGGTTAGTTTGATACCTTTCTAGGTTGAATTAGGAGAAAATATGGAGATAAGGAAAGTTTTTCTTTTGTTTTCTCAAGGTTTCCCTTCTTCTTCTTCTTCTTCTTCTTCTTCTTCTTTCTCTTCTTCTTCTTCTTCTAACTTACGTACATAGAAACATATAACGTATAATATAATAGATATAAATTGTATAATATAAATATATGTAACTGATATCAGTTACATTTTTTTTTTCTTTTTTTTTAATCAAAAGTTATAAGGCTTGTTTGGCTAAACCATTTTAAAATAATGACTTAATCATTCCTTAAACCTTGTTTGGCAAAACAAGATTAAAATAAAAATTTCAAAAGCTATAAGGCTTTGTTTGGTAAAACCAAATTAAAACTCTTTTAATTTATTTTCATAAGTCATTTATAATATAGTTTATTGTCCCACATTACTTACTTGGATTTTCATATCCAATCTTAATTAAATAAACTAATTACCACATACTAAATAAATTTCTCACTTAACCAAATATCACAAAATTATAATCTCATTATAATTTTATTTAATAATTAATATATCACTTTAATTATTAAATTACGACAACAATATAGCAACTCATGTAATCTTTAACAACTCTCTAACTCATTAAATTAAATTAGAGTATTATCTAATAATTTTAATTTATAAATATATACTAACAACAACCACATAAATAAAATATTTATTTAATTTAATAAATATTTTAAATTACAAATAAAATCTTGGATTGTTACAATATATATATATATATATATATATATATATATATATATATATTATAGTTATATATATAATACTCCTCCATCCCATTATATCTGACGTTCTACATATTTTCACACAGATTAAGAATAGATGTAATTTTACTATTTTACCCTTAATTAATATTTTGTCTCATCCGGCCAGATCTGACCATTCAGCCTCTTTTTCTCAACTCTTCTTCTCCATTTCCTCATCAGCCGGATCTGACCATTAATAGCAAGCAGCAGAACCGTTGATCTGACCGATAAAAATGAAGAGAAGAGTATTCTACTTGAAAGAAAGAGTTTGTTTTATGAGAGAGAAACAAGGGTGAGTGAGGTTATACAACTTATATATTGAAGCCCCACCACACCACACGTTTTCATAGGGCTCAAACTTTTTCAGTCGGATCTGACCGAGATCTGATTGAAACTCTTCTCTTCATTTTTATCGGCCGGATCTGACCATTAATGGCCAAAAGTAATTCCGGCCAATCTTCTTCATCTCTTATCGACCGGATCTGACCGAGATTTGACCATTAATGACCAAAAGTAATTCCGGTCAATCTTCTTTAGTTCTGCGATTGCATCAAGCGTAACTCTTCTCAGATGATAGCCATTACTGGTGGTGGTGCATCAAGCATAACTATTTTCAGAGGTCGTGACTAACAAATTCTCTATGACCTCCGAGGTGATGTTTTAGTAGCAGGTAAAACACGGGAACTGTCACAGAGAAAATAGCCATTAATGGTGGTGGAGAAGGAAAGGTAGAAAAGAAAAACAAATAGACAAAATATTCTTGGTATTATAGAACGTCAAATATTTTGAGGAAAAAAATACACCCTAAAATGTCAGATATAATGGAATGGAGGGAGCAGTTACCAAGAGTTTCAATGATTCTTAGATTCAGTGATTCACTTGATTTCATGTCTGTATACGCGTGGCACCAAGTATATATATATATATATATATATATATATATATAGATAATATTTTTAATAATTTTATAATTAAAATAAAGAGTTTATTTTAATCTTAAAATTGGATTTCATACAATTTAAAAATGTCCATTAAATGATATTCATATATATATGGAATGATTTTATTTATTGATACATATGGTGAAATGTATGATAATAAATGGGATTGATTATGGACTATTGACCAATGTGATTGGATTTATTTTGGTTGGATGTTTGAATGAATGAGTTTTATTAAATGGGGTCTGCGTACCTCGTCTTTTCTGATTTTCTTCTTGATGTAAATTCTATCTCTCTCTCTCTTATGTACTTCCCCTTGACTACTATCAAGGTTTCTATTTAAATTAAATAGTTTAATGTAATAGGATTAGTTAGAATTTTTTTTTTGAAGAACTGGAGATCAAGGAGCAAGGAGCACTTGAAGACCCGTTTGTAATGGAGCCCGGGTTTAAATGTAATAGTTATATTTAAATGTTTATTCTTGCACCCTAGGGTTTGACCTTTTGGTTCACTTGGTGGCTCTAGTGAACCAAACTAGAATAAAAGTTCATAATCAATCCGAATAGAATATAGTATTCTATATGTGCATGCTAGTATTATATATATATATATATATATATATTATGCAAACATGCTTCGCATGTTTAATAATATGACGCGTATTTTATATATATATATATATATGTGTGTGTGTGTGTATGCGCGCTAAACAAGTTGAGACTAATAATAACAACCCCCTCAATGAAATTATATTAAGTTGTAACGTTCAAAGATATTTGGAATATCGAGCGTCGCCTTCTAGCATGATAAAAACAATAGAGCATTGAATATTTAATATGAGTTTGTTGTGTACACACAAGGCGAGTATTAAATATTTGAGATGTTGTTTTTATTACATTTGATGTTTATAAGGAATTGAACATTACAGCTTTGTTGTGCACACACAAGGGATGTAGTTTTCTCTTCACTTATATGAAAATGCTTGGTATGACTTAACTTATATCATTTTAGTTCGGATGTGCACACACTTGACCATTATGATTTAAGAGGCATAATATAAGGAGTTACATGATGATGTAATTGACAAGAGTTGTCTACCTATTTATTTATATATAGTTTGTTGTGCACACACAAGGCTATATACATTTGAAATGGGATCCTTATTCTCACTAGCAAATCTTTAATTAGTTATTGTCGAACTATATTCATGAAGGTAATATAGTTTGAAGAAAATAGTGGGAAATACCAATATAAAATAAGACCTAATTTATTTTTGTAATTAATTAAATGAATGTTTGCTAAAATATTTTTTTTTACATACAGAATTTTGAAAATGTCACATTCACTAATTTCACTGCGTAGCATACTTGATGCTAACAAACTAACCGGACCGAATTACACGGACTGGTTAAGGAATCTGAGAATTGTTCTCACTGCTGAAAAGATTTCTTATGTCCTAAATTCAACCATACCTGCAAAAGTTGTAGAGACAGCCTCTGAGGAAGAGATTGCTACTTTTAAAAGATGGCAAGATGATGCATTTGTGGCTCAATGCATCATGCTCGCATCCATGAGTAACGAGCTTCAGCGTCAGCATGAAACCATGGATGCTCCTACTATGCTACTGCACCTTCAAGAGTTGTATGGTGAGCAAAGTATGACTGCTAGATATGAAATATCTAAGGAGCTCTTCCGATCACGGATGACCGAGGGTACTACCATTGAGACTCATGTCTTAAAGATGATTAATCTGATTGAACGTCTTGGACAACTTGGGTTCATTATGGATGGGGAGTTGAGTCAAGATTTAGTCTTGTAGTCACTCCCGGACACCTTCTCACAATTTGTTGTGAATTTTCACATGAATAAGTTAGATGTCAGCTTGTCTGAATTACTTAACATGTTGAAAACTGCTGAAGGTCACTTCTCCTCCAAGAAGGGCCATGTCTTAATGGTGGATGATTCTTCCAAGAAAAGGAAGAGGCTCAAGGTATCTTCTCAAAAGAAGAAATCCAAGAAGGTTAAGGGTAAGGCGAAAGTGAAGGATCAAAAGAAACCTGATCCAGCTAGCAAAGGAATTTGCTTCCATTGCAACAAGCCGGGTCACTAGAAGAGGAACTGCAAGGATTATCTTGCGGAACAAAAGCAAAAGAAGCTTAGAGAAGCTTCGAATCCTAATCAAGGTTTGTTTATGATTGAAATTAATTTTTCTGAAAGTCACTCTTCTACTTGGGTATTGGATACCGGCTATGGTTCTCACATATTTAATAATATTCAGGGACTGATCAGAAGTAGAAAGCTGAGCAAGGATGAGGTCGTCCTACGAGTGGGAAATGGAGCAAAGGTTGTTGCATTAGCTGTAGGGACTTATTATTTAGCACGGCCTACGGGCAAGTCCATTAGTTTAAATAATTGTTATTTTGTTCCGCCACTTATTAGAAACATTATTTCAATATTTGTATTGGATATGGATGGTTTTGACATTATAATAAAGAACAATAGTTGTAATATTTATAATAATAATGTTTTATATGGTGTTGGTAATTTACGAAATGGACTTTACATTCTTGACTTGCATGAAAATATAATTCAAATTGAACAAACTAAGAAAAGGAAAAGAGATGATGTTAATTATACCTATATGTGGTAATCATGAGACTTGGTCGTATTAATGAAACAAGATTATCCAAGTTGTATAAAGATGGGCTCCACAGAGCTATCGGATTATGAATCATATCAACTTGTGAATCTTGTCTCATGGGAAAAATGACTAAATCTCCTTTTAGTGGAAAAGGAGAAAGAGTTCTGAGTTGTTAGCGTTGGTACGGATGTAGGTGGACCTATGACAACGAATGCACGAGGAGGGTATTCTTATTTTATTACATTCACTGATGATCACTCAAGATTTGGATATGTGTATTTAATGAAATACAAATCTGAATCATTTGAAAAGTTCAAAGAGTTCAGAAGTGAAGTAGAGAAACAAACGGGCAAAAGTATTAAGATTCTTTGATCAAATCGAGGTGGTGAATACTTAAGCAGTGAGTTTCTCAATTGTCTCAAAGAAAATGGTATAATCTCACAATGGACTCCACCAGGAACGCCACAGCTGAATGGTGTATCTGAAAGGAGAAATCAAACATTGTTGGACATGGTTCGTTCTATGATGAGTTTTACCGATCTTCCGGTGTCATTATGGGGATATGCCCTAGAAGCAGCTACATATCTACTAAATAAGGTTCCCTCGAAATTCATCCCTATGACTCCATATGAGACGTGGACACGGAGGAAACCAAGTCTTAAGCATATTAAGATTTGACTCCATATAAGCTTGGGACAAGATCTGATAAATGCACTTTTGTGGGATATCCTAAAGAAAGTTTAGGATACTATTTCTAAAATCCTACTGAACAAAAGGTGTTTGTTTCCAAACATGCTACCTTCTTGGAAAAGAAATTTATTCTTAAAGGGGCCAGTGGGAGGAAAATAGATCTTGAAGAAATTCAAGAACCACAAACCACTACAGATCAAATGGATGAACACATCGTCCAGTAGAGATTCATTCATGCCACACCCTATTCATAAATGGAAGAGAAATCAAGAAGATACACGATAGGTATGGACTTGTCATAGAGGATGACGATGAGGTACGCATCATAGATGATGATAATCCATTGAATTACGAACATGCTATGAGTAATAAAGACTCAAAGAAGTGGCAAGAAGCCATGAAATCCGAGATGGACTCCATGTATGAAAACCAAGTATGGACTTTGGTTTCACCACTTGAAGGCATTAAGCCTATTGGGTGTAAATGGATCTTTAAAAGAAAGACTGGAGCAAACGACAAGGTAGAGACCTATAAGGCCCGACTGGTCGCAAAAGGTTTCAAACAAAGACAAGGAGTTGACTATGACGAAACCTTCTCACCAGTAGCGATGCTCAAGTCCATTTGGATTTTGCTTGCGATTGCAGCTTACCATGACTACGAAATCTGGCAGATGGACGTGAAAACGGCCTTCCTCAATGGGAAACTTGAGGAGGATGTGTATACGACACGACCCGGAGGATTTGTTTCAAAGGTTGGAACAAATCAAGTTCAGAAGCTTCAACAATCCATTTATGGATTGAAGCAAGCTTCTCGTAGGTGGAACATCCGTTTTGATGAGACAATCAAAGAGTTTGATTTTATCAAAAATGAGGATGAACCATGTGTGTACAAGAAGGTTAGTGGGAGCGTTGTTTCCTTCCTCGTATTATATGTTGATGATATATTATTGATAGAGAATGATATTCCTATGCTACAATCAATTAAAATCTGGTTATCTAAACACTTCTCCATGAAGGACTTGGGAGAAACATCCTATATTTTGGGGATAAATATCTATAGAGATAGATCTAAAAGGATGCTTGGCTTATCCCAAGGAACATACATTGACTCGATGCTAAAGAAGTTTAGCATGGAAGATTCCAAAAGAGGTCTCATGCCGATGAGCCATGGAATACATCTCTCCAAGAAACATGCCCCAAAGACACCTGAAGAGAGAGACCATATGAGTAAGATTCCTTATGCTTTAGCAATAGGATCTATCACGCATTTGGTATGATATGTACTAGACGGATGTCATAAACTCATGCACTTAGTGTAACAAGCGGATATCGAGTTAAATCTAGGAGAAGAACACTGGAAGACAGTGAAAAATATCCTAAAGTACTTAAGAAGAACTAATGATGTATTTCTTGTCTACGGTGGGTCTGAATTGAAACTAGAGGGCTTCACAGACTCAAGTTTTCAAATGGACCAAGTTAACAGTAAATCCATTTCGGGGTATGTGTTTACGTTAAACGGTGGAGCAGTAAGTTGAAAGAGTTCCAAGCAAGCCAAACGATTCTTGATTCGGTGATGAGGCAGAAAGTACAAAGCTGCAAGTGAAGCTGCAAAGGAAGATGTTTGGATGAAGAAGTTCATTACCGAACTTGGTGTGGTTCCTAGCATTACAGGACCAGTACCTTTATTCTGTCACAACACCGGATCATTGTGCAGCTAAGGAACCCGTGTCTCATCGTAAATCTAAACACGTGTGTTACGGCGGTTTCATTTGATCGAGAGAGATCATTGAAAGAGAGCGTCACCACCGAGCGTGTGGACTCTCAAGACAATATTGCAGATCCATTTACTAAAGCGTTAACACAACAACAGTTTGATCGTCACTTAGAGAAGATGGGTATGAGATACCACAGCGATTAGCTTTAGTGCAAGTGGGAGATTGAAAATAGTATGCATACAAGCCAATCATGTATGATGATAAAACATATACTTTGTAATCAATCTTATTTATTTATTTATTAATAAAAGAATTATTTATTAAAGGTATTTAATTATCTACATATTGTTGTTTTAATAATATGTGATAAACTCATAGTTTTAATTAATACTTTTAGAATCATGATGAGATCATGCTAATGAGATCTAAATTCTTAGATAGCTTAAAACTAAAATGTTCTCAATTGATGGATTACTAAAAAGGGGATTAGTGAATCCGGATAGATTGATACATATGTTGCTTGCTCATTGGATGAGAATGATTGATCTCATGATCATTTGTGTGGAGACACTAAAGCAAGTATGTAGGTGCTTATTGGAGAATAAGTTCACTGAAAGTGACTCGCTAAGGAATACCTAATAGAGTTTTACTTGCCTGTCAATATGAATTCCTGTAGTGATAGTAGTACAAATGATCCTTAAACTTGAGATCATCATAGTATCTTATATATAATGAATTACACTTTGACTTATTCCTTAAGACCTTTAGGGTATATCAAAGTGTATGCTTGGGTGTAATAAGTTATATATGGAGATAATGAATGATCAATAAAGAATCTACCACTTCTAGTAAAAGAAAAGAAATATCCTATGTGATTCGATAAATGACAACTTAGGAATCATTGGTCAATGTGGAATGAAATTAGAAAGTAGTTTCTAATTTGCATTCATTAGAAGCTGTGCATTTGGGAATCGAAATACATATAATTAAATAAAATAAGACTTGACAGTAATTCCATGTCTTATATTTAATTGGAACATTGTATGGTGAAATGATTGAATTGTACGGTAACTATTTACTCAAAGGTTCTTTTTCTATTAATGTTGAAATCTATATTATCTGAAAAGTCGTTGATCGCTAGGGAGGCTTATCCCTATTGTAGAATAAATATTATTTATTTAAATAAATTAATCATTTAATTTATTTATTTAAATAAGATTAGAATTTTCTAATTGATTTATTCACAACCGGTTTAATATGGGGAACCTAAAGGGTCACACCATAAAAGGAAGAATAATTATTTAAGAAGCTAATGGCATAATCGTAATAATATGTTAAGTATATTTAATTTAATCTATGGTGATAGATTAAATTAAATAGATTAATATTTATTATTTAATATTTTAGAAATATTAAATATAAATTAATAAGAGGAGTCTTATTAATATTATTATTATTTTAATTTTTAAAAGAGTTTAGGAATTAATTTAATATAAGTATTCTCATTTATTCCTAATAGGATTAGGAGAGAAAATTAGTTTAAGGAGTTTAATTAATTATCCCTAATAAGATTAGGGGGTCCATTTAATTAAAAGAGTTTAATTAAATGAATAATACCTTATTTTAATTAAATAGGGTGACCTGATATCTTTATAAGAGGAGTCTTATATTAGATATCAATAATACGCAATTCTAATTTGTTGGAGAGTACGTCCCTTTTTCTATAGAGAAGGGAAAAACTAGTGTTTGAGTCAATACATCCTTCTTCTTGAAAATTGTTTTTCCTTGGTGGATCACCTCTAGAGGCCATACACTTGGGTGCCTAATATTGATCAAAAGAAAGAATCTACCTAGAGATTCAAAGAGATCGCGGAGAAGTATGAGGTGAAAACGTACCTATGGAAGCTCGTATCTATAAGGGTATGATTCCATAACTTCTTGTTCTTCGTTTTAATTAATAATATGCATAAAGGATGATTCGAGTAATTGGTTTGTGAAAAATTTTAAAATTTAATTTTACTTTGTTTTCGCTATTTTTGCAATTTGATTGCTACTTTAATTTTTACAAAACCTAACGATACATACATTCAAACCTTCTGCCAGCCGGTTTGCATTAATTAACTAGAGTGAATATATTTGGTAATTTAACTCCTAAATATATTTGAACGGATAGGAAGTTATAGACATGTGCTTAGTGCGAAGAAAAAAGGGAAACTAGTGAAGAAAAAAAATAGTCAAAATAATAATAAAAAATTATTGAAACAATCCGATCAAATTTCAAGTCCGAAATAAATTTTAAGTCAAATCTCAAATCCAAAACGAATCAAATACATCCAATTAAGGTCTTAAAGCACTGACCCAATAATATCTTCTTAAATCATCTTAATCGTTAGTAACTTAATTCTTTATACATAGACAATTTTTCTCATATCTTTCTATGTAGAGCAGGATTTTTAAATTTTACACTAAAAGGACTAAATTGCCCTTTCATTTTGAGTTCTTTTTTTTTCTTTTGCTAAATATTCATTTTGAGTTCTGTGATTTATTCTGACAAGAAAATACTTAATCAGATGGCCAAAATGTTTAATTTATAGACGAATATGAATATCAAGGTTCAATAAAGTTGAAACATTAACGTTTTAAGTTTAATATAAAAAAAAACTAAGTTAAAAAATTAGTTAAGCCTTTTTTGGAAGAAAGTTACTTTCACCAGTCCTGGCTAAAAGCAGTTACACGAGGCCTCATGGAAGCTGCTTCTTTTTACAACACATTTGCAAATAAAAAGGTGTGTATTGCATGTTCAACTACTTCGTTCATTATACCAACCCAAAAAAAGTAGCAGAGAAATGAATAAAAGAAAGAGTAGTTTCAAGTGAAATGATTTATATGTCAACAAATTTATGACGAAATTAGATTGTGACTTGCATTCAACTCTAAGCAATAAAGATAGAACAAGTTAACCTGAGACCATTCTTAGTTCCCTCACATCTCAGGTATCCACGTAAGTCGTTACTTGCCATCAACATAAATTTGTCCTCATATGCAACTACTCGTTTCAATTAGGGGTGAGCAATTCGGTTATAACCGAACCGAATAGCTTATTCGATTATAACCGAAAACCGAAATTAGCACATTCCTAATATCCAAACTAATAACCGAATTTTGTATAACTGAATTACCGAATTTACTATTCGGTTATTCGGTAAATAACCGAAATGAAGGCAAGCATAATGATTCCAAATTTCCAATACATGAGTACATGAACAGCATTATATTACATACTTATCTCATTCAGTCAACACAACAGAAAACCAAGACTTCAACATTAATATGATAATAAGACATACATAACTAAAATTAACAATCATAATAAAATTAGTAATATATAATCCTTCCAAACTTGGTCCGTTCGAAGATATAGGCCGTCAGACTTCGAAGAATGGGAAATATAAGTAGATACCTCTGACTTTGAAGATAGAGATCGTCGGAAGAGAGAGAAACTTGGTCCATTCGGAGGCGGAGCTGACTGCAGAACTTGAGTTATAGCTTTTGAGTTAGGGCACTAGGGGCTAGGGCAGAGTGAGGGATCTGAGGGCAGGGCCAGGGGCAAGGAGAGATGAGAGATCTAAGATCTGAGAGTGAGAGATGAGATCATGAGAAATCAATTTGAAATCTAAGACTGAGAGGTGAGAGTAAGAGATGAGAAGTCTTCTGAGTGACTGAGTCAATAGATCAAGAGCGAGCAGTGAGAGAAAGTGAGAGAATGAGATTGATCTATAGAGCGAGCAGTGAGAGAAAGTGAGAGAATGTTACTGATCTATAGAGCGAGCAGTGAGAGAAAGTGGGAGACAGATTGAGAATTAATGACTGCTATTGTAATTTAGTAATTTTTAAGTTGTTTTTTTTTTATTTCGGTTATTCGGTTTAACCGAATAACAAAAAATAAAAACCAATCCCGAAACCGAATATCAGAAATTAAATCGGATATAACCGAATTATTAAAAATAACCGAATAACCGAAATAATTCGGTTAAAATTTTTTGGTTCAATTCGGTTATTCGATTTTATCCATTTTTTGCTCAGCCCTAGTTTTAATGATATTCGAGAATCCATGACATCATCCCCAACATTATGGGGCTTAAAAGTTGCAATACTTTACAAAGTAATAACGTTTATTCTAAACATGAAAAACTTGTTTCAACCTTGAAACTTTTTTCTTCTAGAGTTTTGAAGAACTAAACTTAATATTACAATGCAAAAGGTGACATAGAATATAGTGAAAAATTGAATGTCGGCAACTAGATGTCAACAATGAGAAATTCTCTGAAATGGGTAATGAGAATACTCACCTCAAGGCAGTTCTACCAAGTGAGATTCCTGTGGTGATATGCAAGTATCATCTTACATAATAAAGTTAATTTAAAATCTCAACTGAAACTAAAATATTGATGCAATCCAAAATATATAACATGCAGTTTCTAATTTATTATTAGTCTATTACCATCAACTGTAATTCTATGCAGAAATATAATATAAAATAAAATGTTAAAAATCCGTGTGCGCAATATCCAAAATCATCATATTTTCAAGATTTTTATTGATCCAACACTTCCTCACTAGTCACTATTTACTTAACTTCTGGGATACAACTTTTAGGAACACTAGTGGATGTGAAAAATAAATATTTTAAGGAGAAGTATATAACTATATTTACTGTATACAGCAATTTTACAACTACAATACATTATACTTATCGAACTTAAAATAGAAACTGAAGCTGATAATTCCAGATCATGATTCTACATTATGAACTTGCAACACCCTTATGAGTTCATGGCCAACTTCTACGCAGGTAAAATAATTTGATAGTAGAATCGGAAAATACCGTATTTAAAGGAAGTAGAGACCTTCAACAATTTCTTATGAACCAGGAACTTGGTATCGGAAGGAATCTGATAGAATCTAATTAATTTCTAGCTGCACATACGCATTTCTTTTCATGGTCCATGAGTTCCTGCCATATGTTAGGTTTCCTGTTTTAGTGAAAGCTTTCCTTCAACTGCGGTAAGAGAACAAAGTGAACGTGTTTCTCCCTCCCCCCTCCAAAATACCTTTACCATCAGTGTTTTTCAAGGAAGGAGGAGGAAAACGTGAAATTATTAAGATTTGCCGCTACAAGAAACAAAGTAAGGTTCCTAATTTACAACTCCTCTTCAATTAACATTTTGAGCAGTAGGATATATATGGATGAATTTTTCTAGTTAGATTGATACAAGAAATACCTGAATCTGTTTTTGTAGAAACTTGACATACTCTACCGCCTCGTCTAACATATCCGCGGTATTAGTTTGCTGCATGTAGTTATGGCACAACTAGAACATCAAAGTATTGTAAGACCATGAAATTAGAAGTTATTAACAACCATATGCTAAAATCTCATCAATCCCCTGAACCCAAGTGTTTCCATTTCTCAGGCTTTCAGTTCTTGAACATAAAAGTGTCGGATCATGTTGGTATAATACCAATTATGAAAGATTGTGAAAGAGAGATGCTAGAATATCATGAATCCCAGAAAAATTTGCATAAATAATGGTTGTGATATGACTACTTGTACTAACTTATTCTATTATTTAGTCCCATCGACTATTTGTGATAATGTTTAAGGCCATTTGATACCTCAAAAGAGGGATAATATAAAACCACCTTTCCGCTTGGGAAATGGCCTTAGAAATGACAAAACATAGTCCATGTGATTAAATAACGAACTAATCATGGGATAAAATAGTCTATAGTGGTAATAAATTGGCTTAAATATGTTTTCACTACCCTAAACTATCTGACATATTCCGCTTTGCTGATTCACCTTTTATTTTTTTCAATTAGATGATTGAACTACTGTTTTTTTTCAATTCTATCCAATTGAAGCTGCCACGTCAGAAATTGTTGACATGGCTATTTATATGGGGCATAAAGCAGCTGATGTGTGTAAAAAAAATATTTTTTTATTTTAGCAAGGGTAAATTTGGCAAATCATTTTTATTTTCCATTAAAACAAAACAAAACAAATCTCAGACAAATCTCCTTCAAGCGATCGGCAAAAAATCTCCCTCAAACTATAAACAAATTTAAAGATGAACCCATTGAATACCATGTTCCAAATCCAAATCTACCCTGTTCCAAATCCAAGAAAACCCATATAAGAAAATTTTAAGATTGGCAAAGAAGCAATTCAACTTCAGCTACCACTTACAAAAGCTCAAAATAACCCGCACATAAAGTCAAAGCTATTGGGCAACCCAATTCTTCTCTTCATAAACCAAATCAGATCTTAAATCCAACCATTAACCATCAATCAAGTTCTGGAAAACACTAAAATATCTTCAAACCCAACAAACAAAAGGAAAATCTTAACCAAAAACCAAAAGAAAAAGTGAAAATTACTACACAAAGAGGGCACTCGGCGCATTGTAGCAAGAGGCCCAAGAGGCGTAGTGATAACATCCTGACCAGGGTCGCATCAAACAACGAAGACTTAACTCGAGTTCCAAGGGTTCAACGAATGATTGAGCTTACAATCTTTCACGCGACAACATGAGGTTGGAATGCATGGAACGAAGAAGAAGGGTTCAAGCATCAAGGCAATGCGTTCATCATGCAACCGAGATCATTCCAATGCAAGTCAGGAGCATAACTTCAGGATTGGATTGTTAGCAAGCCCGCCCCGACATGGTTTTCCAGGCCAAAACGCCCGTCCGGCGGGGACCTCTCTGCCAAAAGCCACCCCCAACGAGCTCTGAATCCGCCCCAGCGCAAAACTCTCTGACAACACCCGCCCCGACGGGGTTTCTAGGCCAAAATGCCCACCCCAACGGGGTTGTCTAGATTTGCATGGCGCGTTTTTCGAGGCTGACTCGTTTTGATAGATTTTGAGTGTGGATTTGTTTCCTAAACTCAATGTTTTCAGTTTATTATTAGATTTATATTTTAAATAAGATATTTGATTAGATTTTGATTCTTAGAACACTTGTTGATTCCTAATAGGATTCTAGGGTTTCAATTGCTTCAATTATTTAAGGTTTCCTTAAGTAATTCACATTATTCATTCAATAATATTCAAATTTAATTACTTGTGAGATTATTCTCTATTTTTGATTCTTTGAACAATTCCTAAGCTAATTCCTTAGTTTATTCTTTGAGATTCTATTTGACTTATCATACAACAATACATAGTTGTGTGTGACGTCTTCTACCGCATCAATCGTCGATTGTGCCGAACTTCCTGTTTCAATATAAACATGGGGTTTAGGCGTCGTTGGTGTTCTATTCAACGTTGATTTCATTGATTGATCGACTGTACCAAGGTTCTCGTCTCAATATAGACGTTAGGTTGAGGTGTCGAGAGAGTTCTACTCTATCAATTTGTGTTAAAGCGATCCGGCTAAAAGCGATCAAGTGTGCGTGGAACCATCTCACCTTGAAGTGTGTCGATGAAGGAGTCCATCACGAGGGTTCTCGTAGACTCTACCTCGATGGAGGCGTCAATGGAAGGTGGAATCATCGTCGTGGTCGCCGAAGGATTCGACAGCGGGGGCATCGGCTCCAGACTTGTGGTGGTGAGTGGAATCGGAGGAGGATGTGCTGGAGCTGAACAATGATTGGTCGGACGAGACTTTTTATCGGAGTGGAAGATGTTTTTAAGATTGATGTTAGCAATTTTCATGGCTGATGCGAGAAGGAAAGAGAAATGGAGAGAGAAAATCTGTGATGAAGGATAAAGGAGGAGAAAGATGGGGGAGGTAAATAATTTACCTTTGCCTAAATAATTTAAATTAATAAAATGATGGAAATAATATTATTTAAATACACATCAGCTGCTTTATGCCCCCACCCAAATAGCCACGTCAGCAATATCTGACGTGGCAGCCTCAATTGAATAGAATTTTAAAATTTCAATAGTTCAATCATAAAATTGAAAAAATTAAAAGGTAGATCACTAAAGTGGAATATGTCAGATAGTTTAGAGTAGTGAAACATATTTAAACCTAATAAATTAGTACAAATAATTCAATTACGGCTAACATTTTTGTGCTCAGGTGCCTTAGATTCTCAGAGACTTTCAAGCAATGATCTTGTGTCAGACCCAATTAGCATAGACCCAAATCACATTGTGAATCTCTCCAGCTTGGGAACTTTCCAGAATAACATGATTTCCTATAGAGTCAACTAATGTAAGCTGATTTTATCACCTAATCCCAGTAAAATACCCTGTCCACTTTCCAGAGGAGAAATAAAAAGGGAAGAGAGGAATGATGATGCAAAAGTTCAAATGATGTGCAAAAGGTCAAGTGATATGCATGCCATTACTTTCTTGGTCCCAAAAGTTATTATTTTTATCTATGAATTTTTCCACATACCCAAGAGAGTGACTATATGCTAAAGTTCAAGGGATAGTATAAAATCACCATCGATTACCGAAAAAGAAAAAAAGATTAATTACTAAATCAGTACAAAAAAAATAGAATGAATGGGTTACCTTATCCATATTGGGCACAAGTTCTTGAAGTTTCCTTATACGGTCACTGATTCGAGTCCTCCGGACCTAACCACAAGAGAAAAGCTTAATTAGGCTCAAGTATGAGAAACTTATTAATCACAATATAAATTCTCACCAGCTTTTTAAATAAAGATGCATTAAAAATGATTTATGAAATATAAATATTTAAAAATTTATTTGCTCATGACAAATCAACCAGAGAGAGAATTCATATACCCTCTCAGCTATACTGCGAGGATGAGTAGCACACCCGCGTTTTGCCCGAATTCTACATGGAATTGAATCCTCTAAAATCTTCTTCATCTCAGCATCCAACAAACCATGTAACTCTCCACTTTTCTCTACTGTCTACACTACACATGTGTGAACATAAGTATACATTTAAATGAAATCATATTAAATAACTGTTTATCAAACCAATTTTATCCAAAGGACTTGGGTCCTATGGTTAACCAAATGAGGAATTTAACCCCATATAAGAACATATACCCAAACAGATTCATTTACTCCCTCCATCTCTCGAATAATGTTTTTTGAGTTTCTATTTCTCCCCAAATTGATTTTTTTCATTTGAAACAAAAAATAACAAAAATTTGAACAAAAAACAATTAAAACTAAATAAACTAAGAAAAGAGATCTTAGCAGAACAAATGATGTATTTAGGATCTACAAAAAGAACATATTGACAAAAGAATAAAATATAAAATTGTCCCTTGTATTTGCTCCTGTGATATTTTTGTCCTTGAATTAGACTTCTATATCAAGTACAATTATTAGTGCAAACATGCCTTTTAAGATATAATTAGTACTGTAAAACTGACCCAAAAGTACAGTTTTACACCACTAACTGTATCACGAGGTAGGAATTTGCTATTCTATACTCATATACCATATTTCCGCAAAGTGATAAACTCATACTACAATTTTGCATTTTACATATTTACAAATTAGGAAACATCCACATAAGGAGTTTATTACTTGCCGAAAAAAGAAATTAATTATATTCAGAGTAAAATACAAACACAATATAGAAAAATATGCAGTACTCACCAACTGAGGTGAAAATTTAACAGATGGGTCTGCTGAATCTACCTCTCTCGGTCGCTTACTGGACGGAAGATAGTCGTAATTGGCCGGAATTCCAAACTTTGAAAAGTACCCATCGGACCCAGAACTGATCTGAGCAAGGAATTCCGCCGGAGAACTGTTCTGGCGGAGGAAGGCGGAGCTACCAGGGGAGCTGAACAACCCCGGATCGACATAAGTTTTGTTGGCGGCGGCGGTGGGCGGCGGAGCAAAGGACTGGGTGGGGGTGGTTGTTTGCTTTGGCGGTGGGTCAAGGTCGAGGATGCTCTCTTCTTCTACTACTTCTACTTCTTCTGACTCGAGTAGAGCTTCTAGCCATGTCGCCGGGGCTGAGCGGAATCGGGCGAGTCCTCGACACAGTCCACCACTACCTGTCGGTTGCATCTGCTTCTTCTTTTTTCTCTCCAAGTTTTCTGGCACTTTTCTGTTGTTTCAATAATAATAAAATACTAAAAATAAACAGATTGCCTCTTTCTCTCTCTGTCGATATATCTATACAGTAAATGGTGGTTATGTCTTAAAATTTGCCATTATATTCAGCTGGGGAACCAGAATACATTTAGAGGGATCAAAATATATCAATAAAAAAAAATATTTATTGACGTTTAAAATGTTTCTTTCAAATTTATTTTGCCTAATTATAATATTTGTCAATTTTTGAGTTGTGAGTCTAATGACTTTAAATATATATATATATATATATATATATATATATATATATATATATATATATATATATATATATTAGTTTCTCCTCCTAACTATGTGACTATTAATCGACTTTGAAGTTTTTAGTCAATTGATTAGTTATTTTTATGGATAAATTATAAATTATAATATTATATATTCAAAACATTATATTGTGGTTCTGGTCATCTTCCTTGAAGACAATTGAGAGGAATTACTCAAAACAAAAAAATGAATTAAGTTATTCTCATTTACAAAATATTGATACCAAGGTATGAATAAATTAGTAAAACAAATGAATGCAATATTAATTAATTATCAAACTTATTTAACATTATTTTATCTTATAATAATATTATTAATTTATTATAGATGGAATGACTTGAGAAAGCAAATGAATTAAGGGGGGTGTATTCAATTAATATTAATATGCTTCAAATTCCAAAGTTAAGAGGTCATATGAGTTATGACCCTCCTAAGTAGGGGTGTTCATCGGTAAAATACCGGCCCGAACTGGCCCGAACCGACTGAACCGATTACCGAAAGTACTAAAAATTGGGTACCGAATGCGGAACCGAATGAACCGGTATACCGGACCGGTTCCGATTTTTATCGGTTTGTACCGAAATTTCAGTCCAACCAATTTCAGCCCAAAAACCGGATTTTTAGCCCAATAACTTTCAACCCAAAACTTTAAATACTGACTTGGATTTTTAAGCCCAAAATTATGTCAGCCCAAAGGCTTAGTAAGATAGACCTATTACAACCCAAACACAAAACTATAAGCCAAAAATTGACCCAATTGGTATTTATTGTTACATGGTAATCATTTTATAAGGAAAATCTCCTTAAAGTTTTTGGAAACAACTAAATAGTAAAGGCTTCACTTGATAGTATTTTTATAAAGAAAACTTATGGTGCCATAAGTTCCCTTATGTGATTTCATTGGCATTCATTAGTGTCATTATAGTTGGTTTGATTTGATGAAAGTCTAAGTTGGTAAATTTACTTAAAGTTTTAGCAATGGTATTTTTATAAAGAATTTTTTTTTAAATTTTTATAATCTAATCAATGTGGGACTTAAAAACAAGCAATGGTGTTTTTATAAAGAAAACTTTCTTAAATTTTTATAATTTAATCAATGTGGGACTTAAAAACAAGTTATGTAAAATGGTGTCATAAGTTTCCTTATGTGATTTCCTAAGTTGGTATTTACATCCCTATATTAAGTAATAATGTTTTAATTACTTGTCACCTTGAATTCTTTATTATATGGTAATCAATTTATAAGAAAAATTCCTTAAAGTTTTACCAATTTAACGAATATGGGACTTGGAGACAACTAAATAGTAAAGGCTTCACTTGGTAATGTTTTTATAAAAAAAAAATTTCTTAAAATTTTATAATCTAATCAATGTGGAACTTAGAAACAAGTTATAATGTGAGATGGTGCCATAAGTTCTTCATTAGTGTCATTATAAGGGTCAAGTTATTTACATCCTTATTAGTGTCATTATAGTGGATTTAATGAGCGTAAAGTTGGTATTTACATCCCTGTGAGAGCCCCAAATCCGGGTCCCAAATCACCGCGAATTCGGTTCAATCATTCTATAACTATCTGCGGAAGATATAAACATAAATTGTTTATACAATACACTTTACACACATTTCCCCAAAATCGAGTAACCTTAACTTATACACAAATCGTAAACTATCTAACACATGACATTATTATTAAATTATACTATTACAATCTAGCTACACATTTTATCCCAAGCAGAACTTGGCATTATCCTTTTTCCTATATCCGAACGCATTCGCCTTATCTGCAATGTTTATCATGATATAGCAAGGGTGAGCATGAAAGTTGCCCAGCAAGTTTAAATATAATTTAAGGATATATCATGATTGAAAGAGTCTGAATAATAAGCTGGCTATAATTCATCAATATAATTGAGAACTAGCACGAATAAACTTTTGACTGAACAAATATTGAACATGAACAAATATATCTGGACCAACTGGTAATGAAGGTGATCAGCCTTTCATACCTGACTTATACATGCAATATGTACAGAGTACAATTATCCATGACAATCAGCAATGATTAATCATAAGTATATCTGAATGAAACAACTCTTAGTAGAGTTAAGTAAAACTTGCCTGAACCGTTGATTACCGCTACGCAATTTATAACGCTTTATCCGAAGACCTAATATTAGTAATATAGATCTCCAATATTAGAATAATATCATCACAATACAATTCTATTATATATATATATATACACACACATAGAATAACCTAAATACATAGCACATAATCCTATCAGTCTATAATACACATAAAACTTAGCCTCAAGTCAAACTATTTAAGTCTGAGTTGAACCCGACAAAATTCTAACATCCCAACGGTCAAGTCGGACAAACATCGAGTTTAAGTTCAATTAAACTCTGCCTAAACACTTAACAATTATCTCAGATAATTTTCTTAGCAGTCAAAACAATTTTCATAGACTTGTAATAATTTTCAAATAATTAATATCATTTATCATAATCTTTCAATCATTAATATTGTATTTATAGGAATTAAGTACCACATAATTCCTTAATCATTAATATCCTGAGCTATGTGCTTCCGTCAAGATTTCTTCTTTAATATCCTGTACTGCTGGAACCCAAATTCGACCCTCGAATCTTAGCATTCCCTCAGTATCAACCTGGTACTTCACTTCTTTACCCTCGACTATACTTCGCTTTATTTTCTTGCATTCTTCATCCTGTAGCTGAGCGTTTTTCACTTTGTCCACCAAAGTTGGACTAGCTTTCATCTGGAACAATTTTTCACCGGATTCTTCTGGAAATTTAATTTCTAGCTCTAACCTTGCAATTGTTGTAATAAACTCCTCCTTATCTGTTAACAACATCAACTTTTCTCTGCCTTTCCTACTCAAGGCATCTGCAACCATATTAGCTTTGCCTGGATGATAAAAGATCTCACAATCGTAATCCTTTATCAATTCCATCCATCTTCTTTGCCGCATGTTCAGGTCTTTCTGTGTGAAAATATACTTCAGAATTTTATGGTCTGTGTAGATCTCACATTTCTCTCCATAGAGATAGTGTCTCCATATCTTCAGTGCGAACACAACCGCCGCCAACTCTAAATCATGAGTCGGATATCCTTTTTCATAATCTTTCAGTTGCCTTGATGCATACGCAATAACCTTGCCGTTCTGCATAAGGACACATCCCAATCCTTTGTGTGAAGCATCATTATACACTACAAAATTTCCTGTATTATCTGGTAACGACAACACAGGTGCCACACTTAACTTCTTCTTCAGTTCTTGAAAACTTTCCTCACACTTTCTCGTCCAAAACAAATTTTACAGATTTTCTGGTCAAATTTGTCAACGGAGTGGCAATCTTGGAAAAATCCTGGATAAACCGTCTATAATAGCCTGCCAAACCAAAGAATCTTCTTACTTCTGACGGAGTTCTTGGTTGTTCCCAATTTATCACAGCTTTGACTTTTGATGGATCCACCGAAATCCCATCCTTATCAATTAGACGCCCAAGAAATTGTACACGTTCCAGCCAAAATTCACATTTAGAGAATTTTGCGTACAACTTTTCCTTTCTTAACGTCTCCAACATCAGACGTAAGTGTTCCACGTGTTCCTCTTGAGTTTTAGAGTACACCAAAATATCATCAATGAACACCACCATAAACTTGTCTAAAAATGGTTTAAACACCCTGTTCATCAAATCCATGAACGCTGCAGGGGCGTTTGTCAAACCAAAAGACATCACCAAGAATTCATAATGTCCATACCGAGTTCGGAATGCCGTCTTCGATACATCCTCCTTCCTTACTTTCAATTGATGATATCCACTTCTCAAATCTATTTTCGAGAAATATCTAGCACCCTTCAATTGATCAAACAAGTCATCTATTCTTGGTAACAGATATTTGTTCTTAATAGTGATCTTGTTCAATTCCCTATAATCAATGCAAAGACGCATTGACCCATCCTTCTTCTTCACGAACAACACTGGTTCTCCCCACGGT
The DNA here is from genome assembly GCA_020205605.1 of Panax ginseng. NCBI lineage: Eukaryota > Viridiplantae > Streptophyta > Magnoliopsida > Apiales > Araliaceae > Panax > Panax ginseng. Next base: position 53,429,802 of record CM035129.1, on the reverse strand, counting down.
GACACACTCGGTTGAATGTACTTTTTTTCTAACAGTTCTTACAGTTGTACCATTAGTTCCTTCATTTCCATCGGGGCCATTCTGTACGAGGCCTTTGATATCGGAGCGGTTCCTGGCGCTAAGTCGATCACAAACTCGATTTCTCGGTTAGGCGGAAGTCTTGGAAAATCCTCCGGAAACACGTCCACGAACTCCCTAACTACTGGTATTTCCTCCAATTTCATACCCTTCTCCTTTTGAGTATCGACTATGTAAGCTAAATACCCTACACAACCCTGACTAAATAACTTTTTGGCCTGCATCATCGTCAGACATTTCATTTGTCTAGGCGATTTGCTACCATGAAAAACTACCTTTGACGGGGTCATAAGGTTTACACACTTCTTTTGGCAATCAATTATCGCTCCATAATTGAACAGCCAATCCATTCCCAAAATAACATCGAACTTATCAAGATTAAATCTACTTTCATAACATTCCCCTTAATGTTCACCCTACAGTTCTTGTACACGAACCTAACAGGAATCACCTCCCTATTCGTAATTTCTATATTTAAAGGGAATTTCAACTCTTCACAAGGTATTTCTAACCTCTTAATAAATTCATCAGATATAAACGAGCAAATAGCACCCGAATCAAATAATACATATGCATCTATATCATTGATTGGGATAATACCTGACACGACATCTTTTGATTGCACCACGTCCTGCACCGTTATGTTGAAGGTTCTGGTTGTGGGCTTATTTGTTGATGTTGGTCCTGCAATAGCCAGCGCACCTCCATTACTATTTCCCTTGCTTCCATTTGCCTCACCAGATCTCTTCTTAGGGCATTCACGAGCAAAGTGATCCTTGGACCCGCACGTGAAGCACACATTCTTCTTAGCCTGAGTGCAATTTGGGGCGATGTGACCCTCCTGGCCACAATTGAAGCATACTCGCTTTCCCATCAAGCACACACCCTTGTGAAACTTTCCACACGTAGCGCATGCTTCGAACTTCTTATTTTGCTGGTTTCTTTGCTGATTTCCAGCTCCCCCATTCGCATTCCACTTCCTCTTCAAACTGTTGTTTCCACTTCCACCATTACTACTTCCACCATTCTTAACTTCACCTTCACTCTTCTTCTTCCTCTGCTCTTGATTGTGTTTTGTTACTGCCTCGCCTCCACTTTCAGCGAGAATTGCTTTCTCCATTACTGCTGCAAACGTCCTCAATTGGAATAGGGAAACCCTACTTGCATAAACAGGTTTCAATTCGCTTTCGAACCTCTTCGCCTTGCGTTCATCTGTGTTGACTTGATATGGCGCAAACCTCGCCAACTCGTTGAATCTTGCGGCATACTCTGACACCGACATCGTTCCCTGCTTTAGTTCCAAAAACTGAACCTCTAGCTGACTCTTCGAACTCTCTGGGAAATAGGTCTCGAAGAACAACTCCTTAAACATGTGACTTGATTCTGCTTTATGTGAAATTGATCAACTTAAACAATGCTTGCATTCCTTATCTACACTTGGAGTAACCTTACGCTCAACAGAAATACTCACAATATTAAACTCATAATATTGTAGTAAAAGAATTTTATATTTTTAGTGTAGTGATGGTGTGTGTTTAGTTGCTCAACCTAGCAACCTATTTATACTGAAAATTGAAGAAACAATTAGCACACACGCTTTGACAAAATAACCAAATGAGTTGCATAAAATAATGGTAGTGGAATTTATGGTCCCATAGAGAAAATTAAATCCACTTGTACACGTTTTAACAAAATTTGTTCAATAATAGAGTTGTGGTTCATACTACTTTAGGAAAAGTAGAGTGTCGACAAGTCATGCCAGACTTACTTTTGTAAAAAGAAAATAATTGAACAAACATCTGCATATCATACTTATCTTTAATCAACACCTTTTATTCATCAATTATTTACACATTTTCAATCTTTCAATAATTATTCACAATTATTAACATAGACTCACAATACTTACAACTGGTATAATTATATCATATCAAATAATATGAGTTACTGTGCAATAACTACAGTGACAATTGTTGAATGAAAGACTGAGTGACTTCTTATGTAAGAATCAATAATATGAATTAATGTGCAATAATTACTGTGACAATTATCGAAAGAAATACTGAGTGACTTCTTACGTAAGAATCAATAATATGAATTCATGTGCGGCAATACCGTTTGCATCGCGGCAATACTGAGTGTACTCATTGTGGAATACCGAGTACTACTCTTGGAAATCACGCCAGACATCGTATTTTTATCATCGAGTATTTCAACAGTGTAGGTAAAAGTTTTGCCGTTATTTTTTATAAAAATATTATTTCTATCGCTTTCCCTATCCGACAATTATTCTGTTATAGGGCCCACCAATGATTGGTTAATTCGGCACCATCGTACGAATATTTCCCGAAAAAAAGAATATTTTCCGACCAAACAAATATTTCCTGACAAACTGTTCACTTCATATATTTTTCACATTTTTCGAATTATCCGACAATTTTCTATAATTATTTCTATTTATAAAAACTATCATTTAATAGCTTCAAAATAAAAATACTAACTCCACATACTTTTATATCTTTAAAACATCATCAATATTAATATTATATTATTATCATATTTTTTAGCAAATTTCATAATTTTCCACCATTCATAGAATTTTTTATGAATTTCCTCTATTTTTAAACTAACTATAAATAACTTAAAAAAATACAATAGTTACTTCTGTTATTCAATAATTTTTCAAAACTGTCCAAAAATTATAAAATAATATTATAAGATTTTTCACCAAGTTTCATAATTTCTCGTCAGTCATAGAATTTTTTATAAATTTCTTCTATTTTCAAACTAACTATAAATAGTTTAAAAATACAATAATTACTTCTGCTTTTCAATAATTCATCTAAAATTTACAAAAATTCTATACTAATAGTATAAGATTTCTGTAAAAATATTTCAGCCCAAATATTTTTTTTCATTATTTAATTATAAAATCCAAAATTCAGAAACTTCAATAATTCATAATAATTAGCCCTTTTATCAGAAAAATATGGATCATATGTCCTTTCCATGTGAAATTTAATTATCTACAACTTTGTAGAAGAAAGTTTTTCCAAATTCCGCATCTAACATAGAGAAACATGCTTACCGAAAAATTCTGCTACAAAAATTCTAAATTAGTCACCTCTTAAAATTCATAACAAATCATACGTTAATCTTTAACGGTTCAAAATTTGTGGACATATACTCGACTTATATATGCATAATATATCCAAAAATTACAACAATCAAACGACCAGATTAAAAATTATAACTCACGCAATAGAGCTTAAGAACACTGATTTTTCGAACTATGAGTCCTTTAGACCAGTTTCATTCAAACAGTTACCACGAAAAATCCACAATAAATTTTGAAGTGATTCTAATTTTTCTGTTTAGCTTACTTTTAGGGCTTTCTTTTGATATATGGCTCATCTCCTAACTCATTATACACAAAGAGTTATGGATTTTACAAATATCAAGTAGTAAACTAATTTTTCTTAAAATTTAGATTTTTGCATTCCTCTTTTGATTTCTAGATTTCTCTCATTTGATTCATGTTTATGAAATTTTTAAATCATTCAATACATACATAAATATGTATTCTTTACATAAAATCCATAAAAACTTAAATCTAAGAATAAATCAAAGATTTTAAAAATACATTTTCTTTTAATTTACTCTTTATTTCTCATTCTTCATCTTCATCTTCAGTCTCTTCTTCTTCTTCTTCTTCTTCTCTCTCTCTCTCTCTCTCTCTCTCTCTCTCTCTCTCTCCTCTATTCTCTCGCTTTCTCCACTCCTGCTTTCTCCAACCTAGTGGAAAAATGGAATGAGTGGAGGAAGTCTCCTCCCTTATCTTCCTTTTATTTTCTTTCTTTTTCTTTTTCTCTTTCCCTCTTTTCTCCTTCTTTTTCTTTCTTTTTTTCCTTCTCTTTTTCTCCCTCCCCACATGTCCCCCTAATCAATTTCCTCCCTCCCCTATTTTTCTAGCAATCAGCCGCACATGCGGCCCCATTCCCTCCCAAAATTTCTTTTCTCCTCTTTTACTAACTCACTTATTCAATTAATTGTCTGTTTGACCATTTATCAATTTAACATTTTACAGTTTTAGAATAATAATCATAAATTAAATTAGAATTTTATTTCATAAAAGTCGGGATCTTACACAAATGGTAAATAGCGGTAGTACCTTACCTGTAGAAGAGGGGATATTTTTTTCTAGAACACAAAGATGGAGGGAAGTTATAGCAGTCATATCCTCTGAAAGAGACTTGTTTGCATCACCTCTAGTAATTCAAGGAAAAGGGGACAAAGGAGGAAAGAATCCTTTGAAAGTGGCTGCACCAGAACCCTTGATGTTGCCATTTAGGCCGTAGTATCCCTTTATAAGCCTGAAAAGAGTCCCATGGAACTATGGGGAGAATGAGGGATCGACCTCAAATCATAAGGCGACTATATCAAAGGAAAACCCGCTATATCTACCTCAACGAGTGATAAAGCCAGTCACTAAAACCAAGGGGAGAGTGCCCGATGAGAAGATTAAAGATTTCCTCAACAAAATGGGGCATAATGAAGTCAAGATAGTGCAGAGATTAAGGGAGTCACCTCAACATTATGGACTTTGTATTGTCTTCTGAAGATCATCGTAAAATCTGAACACAAGTGTTGGAAGAAGCGCATCTGCCTAAGGCTGTGGATACAGAAAAGTTTCGTCACTTGATAGATTACATTTTCAACAGCAATGTGATATCTTTCAGTGATGATGACATACTAGTGGAAGGAACTGGTCATTGCAAGTCATTGCATATAGCAGTGATATCATCTGGGTATGTGATATGAGGAGTATTGGTAGATGGAGGATCTTTTTTGAACATCTGTTCCTACGACACTTTGAAAATAATGAAGATCAGTCCAAATCGAATCCAAAGCAGTCAAATAGTCATAAGAGCCTTTGACGGGTCTCGACGAAATGCTGTAGGAGAAATTAAACTTCTAGTGGAGATTGTACCACATACCTTCTATATATCCTTTGAAGTGTTGAACATCACCATAAGATATAATATGTTGTTGGGAAGACCGTGGATTCATATGGCAGGAGCAGTTCCATCCACCCTTCACCAGCAAGTCAAATACATCATCAATGGCAATCTGGTCACCGTCAATGCCGAACTAGAATACCCAGTCTATGTACAGGGTGATATGCCTTTGATCAGCCTCAATGAAGGTGTTGAGCCAACCAGTTTTCAAGCCATTGAAGTGAGCAACACTCACTATCAACCTATCAGGGTCCCAGCCTTGAAGCCAAAGATTTCTTCCGAAGTGATGTCCGTCGGTAAAGAAATGATGTCTTTGGATTTCTGTCTTGGCAAAGGGCTAGGGAAAAATCATCAAGGGATCAAACATCCAATTCAAATATCTAGTCAAACAAGAAAGGCTGGATTAGGCTATGGATCCAATCACAAGAACCCACACAAGCATCAATCGTTTCACACATTCAGGATTAGTGAAACCAACAAGGAAAATCCCTGTGACTGTATCACGAATGCTGATTCCTAAGGTTAAAATGGTCAGTGAAAGGGAAATTCAGACTCCTGTTCAGGAAAATAGGGAAAGGAATGAAAGATTACTACAAGAAGTGCAAGATTAATTGGCAAAGATGCATTTTCTAGCACATGCTGAGGGTCTGAACGAGGATATCCCAGATGATGACAATTCAGAAGATCAAATCCTGATCCCTCGCATAAATAGGGCTAAGGAGAATCGTTCAAAGAAAATTATCGACTTTGATATGAATTCAGTCATGGTCATTATCAAAGAGGAGGAGGATATCAACCATCCTTTCATTACAGCTATCAACAAAGACCTGAACCTGGACAACTGGAGCAACACTCCTTGCATCTGCCGAAAAGGGTAAAAGGGCAGAAAGTTCATCTGCCCTGAAGTGTAGATATTGTATACTACTTACTTTTGTTGCATAGTACTAACAATTACTTTTGTTATTCTTTCATTAATACTTTGTATTATTAAGTAGTTTCCTATAATAAGTGAAAGCATTTTGTTTTCAGGACTCCAAGTTTGGATTTGTTTAGCCTTGCTGATCAAATGCCAAGTCTCAGCAATGACTACAACTTTTATGTAGAGCTGGACTCTAACCTGATGGGGATCGATCAAGAGGAGATAGATAACTATGAGGTGCCTGAGGAGATCAGAGAATGGGTCGAAGATAAACCCAAACCAAACCTTGATCAAACCACCATCCTCAATATCGGAAACCTAAAAAATCCTAAAGAAATCCAATTAGGCAACGACCTTTACCCCAAACCAAACAATCGACCCGATTGAACTCCTAACTTAGTTCCAGGATGTATTTGCATGGTCACATGAAGACATAGTCGGCCTGTCTACTGACATTGTCATCCACCGACTGCCAATTAAAGAGGGATTCAAGCCTGTTAAACAAAAACTCAAGAGACTAAAACCTGAATGGAGTCTAAAGGTCAAAGAAGAAGTTATCAAGCTATTCAAAGCAGACATTATCACAGTATCAACCTTCCCTTAATGACTGTCCAATATAGTTTATGTTCCTAAGCCCAGAGGGAAGGTACGAGTATATGTGGACTACTAGAATTTGAATAAAACATGTCTCAAAGACAACTTCCCAGTACCTTTCATCCACATACTAATAGACAACATGGCGTAGTATGTGTAACGACCCCAAAATCGAGACAATTTCTCTCTCCCGATCTTGTCCATTAATATTATCTTTTTTTAGCTTTAAAACATTATTTAATGTTACAATAGCTAAAAATGCGAAATAATTTTTTTTTCCTTTCCATTCATTCATTCTCTGAATCGCAACCTTTACAATTCTTCTTTATACTAGAATCATATTTATTATATGACTTCTTTAGCCTGAGTAGATATGAGTATATATATACAATTCATTCTTTCAAGCATATCCCGTTTTTAGAACAAATAATCTTCATCTATCGAATAATTCAAAAATTACACATCTGTGATTTACACATGAAAATACCATCAAATGATTCAACACACTCTCAATTAAATCACTAGTCTTCTTTTCATGCGCTCCTAATCATGATAGATCGCATCATAGCTTTAACCTGCAAATTAAGCAAGACTGAGCACGACGACCCAGCAAGTCTAATAGTCTATCATGCATCACGTAGCACATAGGTTTCACATTCAGTTCATGCATTTATATTCTTGGTGTTCAAGCATATTATAAATACATTATCACATTTATGTCTTGCTAGTAGCAACATACACACCATAGCATACTACACATGTCATGTACCTGTCATTCATTGCACATATATATTGAGTTCCCCGACTCAATTTAATAATTAGTCATAATTTGACATTCATCATTCACAAAGCAAATAATGCAGTTCATAGGTATTACGTACTTATAAACATAAGTCATGCTAACAGTTATCTATAACAATTATAAGTCCACATAAATAAACTGAGAAACTTGCCTTGTTCATAAACTATTGGTACAATTTTAGCTTAACTTGTGTATTCTCACAGATCCTACACAATTATTTACATTTACAAGCATATTATCCAAATAACCAAGTCACATAGCTTGTATGTTCACATATCACATAATCATCATGTTTTTAGTTCATGTTCTATATTTAAGATACATTTTTCAAATATCTCATCTATATTCTTACAATAAACTTTTCTTTCTTTCATAGGGTTTGACATAATTTTTGTTCATGAACTTTTCATGATATTAGTTCACACTCCTTTTACTTCTTTTGTTCGCCATAAGTATACATTGCAATCTGCTTTATAACTTAGGTATTCAAGGTGAATACGTAAGGTATTTCATGTATTAAATATGATTGTATATCATAAGGGTAGAACTTTTAGTTTCCAATCTGCTTTGCAAATTATATTGTCAAATTATTCATTTAAACTTATTGCGTTTCTTAGTTATGTGAAAACAGCCCACTTTGGCCAAATATATCTTGCAGCCTTTATTGTTGCTTCAACAATTCTTTCGCATAATTTAATTTGGCTTATTATCATTTCACTATGCTGAGGCTAAATTTTACTTGTTATCCCTTTGTTTCCTCTATTTAACTAAGTGAGTCTAGTAGCTCACTTAAATGCACTAACGGTTTCTTAGCATTTCTTTATGCTATTAGTCACTTATATTTGATTTGTGGGATTATATTAATTTTAGTGTGGCTTTACCTTTGCATTAGCGATTAACTAACCACTCGTCACGCAAATGTGCAAATTGACTTTGCCTCTTCTTTGCTCACTAATTAGCTCCAATTGCATTTTTAATTTAAATTGAAGTCGCCCCAAAACCGCCATAGCAGTTTCCTAATGTTATATGTTGCCTTTATACTACAAAAGCAGAACCACAAGTGGTCTTTTCTTTCTTCAGAAGCAGCTAGTTGTTGCCATTATTCTTTGGTATTTCTTCTTTGTAGCATCTATTTTTCTCGCACGCTGCCATCGGTTATAGTCTGCCGCCAAAGGGATGCAATGACAACCCTTTCTTTTAGTTTCTACTTTGATACACCTTAATCCTCACATTATATTTCTAACTCAAATTGGCTGCTCACATTTGCCAAAATAGTGTGTTGTGGCTGCCCCATGGCTGCAACCCTTACCTCTTACTCTATATAATTTACTTTCCTCACGTGTCAATTCAACTGCCATAACTTTTAGCATGTTATATGCACTTTATATCCTTACTTGTATCCTTACTAAATCCCAGCAACTTCAATTCAATTTATTGCATTCGTGTTCAAAATAGCCCCAAAGGACTAAAACAAAACAGGCCAGTCGCAACAGCCAAACCATATTGCTCTCTGGCCTCCTTTTCCTTTTTTTAGTTTGCTAAATCATAAGTCCAATGGAAACCAAAATTTAGCATGTTATAAAGGGTATATCATAGTATTTTTAAAAATATAACTCTTCTAATTTGGGCATCCTAGACAGGTTAAACAGAGGGCTAAAATTGCCATATCGAAACAGTTTTCAATTTTTTTCCAACTGTACCCTCTCTTGTTCAAATAGTCATAATTTTTTCGTTTCAAAACATTTTTGAGCGATTCTTGAGTCCACACGAAGCTAACTTCAAAGGCTACAACTTTCATTCTTTGACAATTTTCAAATTCAAAACACAAAATTCCAGAAAATTCGTGCAAGGGGACTGCTCCGAGTTTGTTAGACAGATTTAATGCTACTGCTTTGAATGGGCATAACTTGTTGCTCCGAAGTCAGAATTAGTCCGTTCCGGAGTCTATGGAAAGCTTATTCAGTGTACTATAACATACCAAAAGCCCATAATTTTCTAAACATCCTATCTAACCCCGAATTTTCATTTTAGGGTCAGCAGTTCACAATTTTTCGGTTTCTAACATGTTTATTTCACGACCTTATTACTTCTAGCTCATATACCAAATTAGAACAAATTTTAAATATGTTTTACATAGCATATGAGATTGCATTTAAAAGTTATAACCTTTCCATTTCAGCTTCAATAGGCTGCTCAAAACAACACTTAAAGTAGCCTTGACATACTACTTTTTAATTTTTCACTTTGGCTTGTAGTTAAGTTTCGTTCCAATCTTATATGCTTAGTCATTCTAATTATCAATTTATCATCTCATATCACATACTAATCTGTCCCAAGCCTTGATTCCATCTTATATTCGATTTTTAGCCAAAATAGTTAACTTAAGACTTTTATCGAGTAAGTTGTGTGAACATTTTTTCGACACCCTTTTCATAGCTATTAGTTTGTATTATAAACCTATTTTATTCTCCTTATAAGTCCACACAACCATCCTATCTCCTTTACTCTACTTCAGCCCCATAACAATAGAATACACAGCTAAATCAGTTATACACTTGGTTTATAAACTAATAAGTTCACCACTTTCCTTATTCCTTTCAAAGTTTCTTTTATTGTTGATTCTCATATACAGTGGCGGAACTAGAACATAATTTAAGGGGGGGGATACATCAATAAAAAAAATTATTTATTGACACTTGAAGAGCTTCTTTCGGTTGTACGAGTGAGAGCAGGCAACTGTATCTTGCGAGTCTGCATAGTTTGAAAACGTCTCAAAATTTGTTCATTTTCAATTATTGAAAAAATATCCTTCTCAATATAAACTACTAGACTGTCATTCATCCACTCGTCTCCCATTTTATTACGCAAGTCAGTCTTGACAATTTTCATGGCAGAGAATACTCTTTCAATAGTAGCAGTTGCAAAATCTTAACCTTAAAGAATTAAAAGCCTAATTCTTGAAGATCGATCGCTCTAGGATATTTAAGTAGGCACTTAACAAAATCAAAACTAAAGCGCAGAAAATGAGTACACATAGTCAAACCCTCAAAGTTCTATAATGAATAACATTTCTATATCATTGAAAGAAATAATTACATCCTATCTCACAATCTTCTTAGTTAGTACATGGGAATGAATCATGTAAAAGTCCTGTTAAGCAAACTTCTTTTTGTAAATCTGTAAAGGACAGTTTTTAAAGTAGAAGAAATTTTTATTAGTATGTCCTATCCATAAATTTTATGCACATTAGTGCATAGACACAATCATGTAAACAGAGGCGGAACTAAGTTGGGGGCAATGTGCCCGGTAGGAGGTGGCTATCCAGAGAGAGAGGGAGGGGGCGGGGGGGGGCCAACCGCAATAGGTACTCCGGAAAGGCGGCGAGCCTTTGGCGCACTGCTTCTTCTCCGAGTCTCCGACTGCCTCTTTAGTCTCTTCTTTTCTTCCTTCTTCCTTCAATGAAATTTCATACCGCCGTCATTGTCAGCCGCCCACTTGACTCTGCTCGCCTTTACTGCTTCCACGCAGACCACACCTCGCCGCTTCTCGGCCAACCCATCGCTGGACCTTTGGTCCAAACCGTCGATCCTGTGTAATAATAAAGTAATTGATGAATGTATTCTACAATTGATAATTTGATATAACGTGGTTGATGGTTGATTAGTAAACAATTGATGAAATTATTTGACTCTTAGTAATTGATTTGACTCTTAGCAATTGATTGGTAACTAGCATCTGTGTAACCCTTCTTCGTTGTCCGATTGACCTTCACTGGATTCGATTTGGTTTCGTCATTATGCTCAAAGCATACGAGACATCCGGATTGTAGTACATATCATTACATACATGATAGATCCAATTCGTCAAGCATAAGGGATCTTTCTCATACGCTCCTCATCATCTTGTGATTTAGGACATTGGGCCTTAGAGATCTTAACACCATGAGTCATGGGTAAGTGTCCTCTTTTTGCCTCTTGCATGCTAAACCATTTCAGCACTTTATCAATATATGCACTCTGACTTAGGCCGATCATTTTTCTCGATCTATCTCGATAGATCTTGATACCTAAAATGTAGGCTGCATCGCCTAAATCTTTCATGGAGAAACATTTTCCTAATCATGTTTTTACAAACTGTAATGAAGGAATGTCATTCCTAATAATTAATATGTCAACATATAATATCGAGAATACAATGTGACTCCCACTAATCTTCTTATATACATGAGGTTCATCTTCATTTTAATAAAGCCAAACTCTTTGATCGCTTCATCAAATTGAAGATTCCAACTCCGAGAGGCTTGCTTCAATCCATAAATGGATCGTTGCAGCTTACATACCTTTCCAGCATCCTTTGGAGTGACAAAACCCTTAGGTTGTGTCATGTACACATCCTCAAGGAGATTCCATTAAGGAAAGCAGTTTTGACATCCATCGCTTTGATTTTGTAATCATAAAAAGCTGCAATAGCAAGTAAGATCCTGATGGATTTAACCATTGCCACTGGAGAGAAGGTTTCATCATAGTCAACACCTTGAACTTGTTTGAAACCTTTTGCTACCAGTCGGCCTTTATAGGTTTGTACATTACCATCCATGTCGGTTTTCTTCTTGAAAACCCACTTGCACCAAATTGGTTTTACCCCTTCGGGTGGATCAACCAAAGTCCATACTTGATTAGTATACATGGAGTCCATTTCAGATCTCATGGCTTCAAGCCATCTCTCAGAATCTGGTCCATTCATAGCTTCTTGGTAGGAAGCAGGCTCATCTTGATCTATGAGCATCACATCGCCATTTTGAGTCACAAGATATCCATAATATCTCTGCTCTCTCGGCGTGTCCTACCAGATCTACGAATTCCTTGTGTAATTTGAGCAGGTTCACTTTCCACAACATCTTATGGTTCCTGCTCACGTTGTAACTCAGTTTCAATGATATTCTGTGGTTCTCAAATTTCTTCGAGTTCTACTTTCCTCCCATTATTTCCTTTAGAGACAAATTCTCTTTCTAGAAAAATACCAGTTCGAGCAACAAACACTTTGTTCTCAGAAGGTTTGTAGAAATAATACCCTTTTATTTCCTTTGGGTATCCCACAAAATTATATTTATCAGATTTGGGTCCGAGCTTGTCAGAATCTAGACGTTTTACAAATGCTTCGCAACCCCAAATCTTCATGAACGACATACTAGGACGTTTCCCAGTCCACATCTCATATGGTGTCTTCTGAACTGTTTTTGTAGGAACACGGTTAAGTGTGAATACAGCTGTCTCTAGGGCATGACCCCAGAAGCTTATTGGAAGATCTGCATGACTCATCATTGATCGTACCATGTCCTACAAGGTTTGATTCCTCCTCTCAGACACACCATTCCATTGTGGTGTTCCAGGTGGAGTGAGCTGTGATATAATACCACACTCCTTTAGAAGGTCATCAAAGTCTTGGCTTAAGTATTCACCTCTTGATCGGATCGAAGGGCTTTTATGCTTTTGCCAAATTGGTTTTGAACTTCATTCTTAAATTCCTTGAACTTTTCAAAGGATTCGGATTTGTGTCTCATACCATATCTACTGAAGTCGTCAGTAAATGTAATGAAGTAATTAAACCTACCTCTTGCTAACGAACTCATGGGTCCACATACATCACTATGTATAAGTCCCAATATATCGCAGCTTCTTCTGTTCAATCGTGTCCAAAGTGAAAGGGCTTTAGTCATCTTGCCTAATAAACAAGATTCGCATTTTTCATATGATTCAAAATCAAATGAATCCAAAAATCCATCTTTATGGAGTTTTGATACGCGTTTCTCATTTATATGGCCCAAACGACAGTGCTCGAGATATGTCGGATTTGAATAATTTGATTTAAATCATTTTGTATTTATGTTATAGATAGCCATTTCCAAATCAAGAATATAAAGACCGTTAAACAATTGTGCAACACCATAGCAAATATCATTTAAGTAAAATAAACAACGATTGTTCTTGATTATAAATGAAAAACCTTTCTTGTCCAAAAAAGAAATAGAAATAATGTTTTTGCTTATAACAGGCACATAATAACAATCCTCTAATTTTAATACTAGCCCAGTGGGAAAAGATAAATGATAAGTTCCTACGGCCAGTGCAACAACTTTTGCTCCATTCCCAACTCGTAGGTCAACCTCTCCTTTTGCCAAAGTCCTACTCCTTCGAAGTTCCTGCACATTAACACAAATGTGAGAACCACATCCAGTATCCAATACCCATGATGTAGAAGTACACAAGTTGACTTCTATAACATATATACCTGAATCAGAAGTCACATTTCCTTTCTTTTTCTTCACTTCTTCCAAATAAGCATGAAAATTCCTCTTCCAGTGTCCAGGTATTCCACAGTGTGACAATCACCTTCTTTAGCCACCCCACCTTTAGGTTTTAAAGCTTGTTTGGTTTTGGAATTAGGTTTGGCACCAGAATTAGATCCTATCTTTTTCTTTCCTTTCCATTTTCCCTTAGCATTCCCCTTTTGCACCATCATTATGGGAGCGGGTCCTGCCTTTTTCATGTTGTTCTCAGTAGTTCTTAACATGCTCAACAACTCAGTAAGGGGTTTCTCAATTTCATTCATTAGATAATTCATAACAAATTGAGAGTAGTTGCTATTCAATGATTGCAAAACAAGATCAGTTTGGGCTTCCGGAGTGATTGGAAAACCCAACCTATCAAGGTACTCAATATACCCAATCATTTTCAGCACATGTGGACCAACTGGATCACGTTCACCCATCTTGCAGTGATACAACGCCTTGCTTGTATCATACCTCTCTTGTCGAGCATGCCCTTCGAACAATTTCTTGAGATGCTCGATCATCTCATAAGCATCCATCAACTCATGTTGGTTCTGAAGCTCAGCATTCATGGTTGCTAGCATGAGACAACTCACGTCCAGAGCATCATCTTGATGCTTCTTGTAAGCATTATGCTCTGCACGTGGTGTAGTGACAGCTGGTGCTGCAGGAATGGGCCCATCAAGGACATATAGCTTGCGCTCTTGTTTGAGGACAATCCTCAAGTTCCTGTGCTAGTCAAGGAAATTAATTCCACTTAGCTTGTCCTTCTCAAGGACTTATCATAGTGAAAGACTACTTGTGTTGTTGTTGTTTGCCATTGATATCTACAATTTATAAGTGCCAAAATAATAAGTCAAATTGCAGAGTTGATATTATGTAATTGATAATAGTACATTCAAAATATACCTCCCACTATTTTATTCAAATTAATAGCCCTCACCATTAATTCAGAAAGCATTTTTATTAAATCTTTCTAGTGAGCCAAGATCCATATTTCATTATGACTTAAGTTAGCTTTGGCTAATCTCTTAAAACATAATTATTTAGGTAGACAACCCTTTTGTCAATTATATCATATATAACTCTTGGATAGTTTGGTAAACAACAATTGTTTCTAGTCCATCTAATGGTACCTACCAAACTCTATGCCTCTAAGTCCACAATCCTATTGAGATAACTTAGTTAAGTCTGGCCCAATGATTTTAACAATTTGGATATCACAATTATCCTATCGCATCTTACCTAGATAAATAGGGTACTTTGCTTTGGCAAACCTACATCTATTGATCATGGTCTTGATGAGTGTTATTCATTGGAAGACATCTGATTTAGACTTAATAATTTAATGAGGGATTTTATAAATAAATTTAGATCTCACCAATTCTTAATCTTATTAAGCATGCACATTATTTATCATATCATATCACATACAAGCATAAATAAAGTGCAAAATTAAATGTGTCATAGTTATGGCCCAATCCACTGTCAATCTTTTCAAGCTAATGAAAGATTGAAGGTCAATCTAAGGTGGTAAAAGATTTTAAAATAAATAGCTTCCTTGGATCTTCCTCAAGCATGTGCCTCCTCTCCATCATCATCTTTCCATCGTGTCCTTCATCTTTTCATCTTCATCGATTACAGATTATTACATGACATAAAGAAACCTCGAGTTACATTCGAGGGGATTTAGATGAGAAGAGAATATTACATTAGAATTTATAGAAAGGCACGACATGCAAGCCGTATTTCAAAACCAAAAACCACTAACCTATGGGTTAAAAGGCCATAACTGTGCACCATGCATATCACAATAAACACATAACAATTTATATATAATTAAAGAAAACTATATATAACATATAGGGGACACGACCATCGTATTAAACTGAATCTGCATACTTCTAATCCAATTAGAACATAAGTTGTATACTGTTATTACGCCATATAAGATACAATTAACAGAACATCATATACATGCATATCTATTATCGATATTCATAATACCGTAATATGTCGACATGTAATATCATATACTCAATTAACGAGTAACATCATATACATGCATATCTATTACTGATATTCATAATAACAGAATATGTCGATTACAGAATATCATATACTCAATTTCAGATCGGTAAAATTGTATCATCGAATATCATATATATCAAAAATAATTAAACACGTTATCTGAATTAATCATTTCGCAACCTGGCTCTGATACCACTGAAGGGTTTCGACACAGAAACACACAGCGAAAATAGAATAATTTAAAACAAATTCAAAACCCTAAACAGGATCCATGCGAAAATAATTAATTTAGTGGTTTAGATATTATACCGATTATGAAAGATTTTTGAAACAGCTTCGAATCCTTTACGCAATCCAATCAGAACGCGCCTCTACGGTATCCACACGAACGCCCCGCGAATCGTCTCACGATCTACAGTGAAGAGAATTGCGGTACTAGCCACCAAGGATTAGGATTTTCGAAACTTTTCTCTTTAGTCTCTCTCTAAGAGCGACTAGGGTTTTAGTTAATGAATAATACCTAAAATGGCTGCTACATATCATATATATAGCGATTAAAAGGAATTATTCAAAACCGAATTTAATAAAATCCGAATTTATATATATATCTTAATTAAGTCTTACTTAATCAATATACATTATCCTATTAATTTAAATACTATCAATCATATTAACATATTTAAATCTTTATAATTTAAATTAATTCCCTTTTAATTACGTTCTATGTGTGGAACCCTATAGGTTATTATTACGTTGGCAATAATTTTAAAATCATATTATAAAAGTATAAATAGTGAGCGACATCTAGTAATGCATCACTACTACCCAAGTAATAATAAGATCGATGATTCGATGCAACCTTTTCGTGACCAATGTTTCAATGTAATTTAATCCTTTTAACCTTAATATCCTAGATTAAACTCGAGTCATGGAATGTGTCATACTCTTCATAATTTAATCTGAGTTTTCTTGATCAATGAGTAGACTATATGAAACAAATCACTATTTGAGCATGGCCATGCATTTCATAGTCCTACTCAATCAAGAGGCCTATGGATATCATCCCTAATATATAGGAGGGTTAAATTCCTTCTAGATCACTCATATTCCTTTCACGATTCATGATGTACCCAATAATCACCTTTATAGTCCACCCTATTAAAGGTGACATTTGATGATATCAAAGTACATAAATTCCCGTGTAGTAATATAGTGATTTCAGGTCGGAGGACCATTACATCATTGTCACTATGAGAATTTCTAATGACACTTCGCATAATGCTCCACATAGAATTCTCATGGTGGGTCTGTCCAGTACATCGTTCTTTAACATGTACATATGCATTGACTTAATATCTCATATATTTATGACTAATGAGATTTGGTCATCAGTCAATTCACATACTAGTCTCAATGCATCAATGTTGTCCCATCAACAATGATACTCGACTAGGGACATTTAAGAACAATGA
This sequence comes from Panax ginseng, assembly GCA_020205605.1. Lineage (NCBI taxonomy): Eukaryota > Viridiplantae > Streptophyta > Magnoliopsida > Apiales > Araliaceae > Panax > Panax ginseng. The sequence continues at coordinate 53,412,560 of CM035129.1, read as the reverse complement.
TACTAATTGAAATTATTTAATCTCATGTTCAAGTCACATACTTGAAACTATATAATTTGTATCACTATTTTAAGGAATTTTATTATGTTAACAATTATATTACGCAGTAACTAAAACCATAATAAAATCATTTATTTATTCAAACAAATATAATATCAAAATGTTAAGCAATTATATCAAATAATTGGCCTCTAGGGCATAAACACTAATGTAATTTCCCCAAAGCGCAATGTTGCATGCACATATACATATTTGGCCTTCGAGTGGCTACGCAAGACGAGAGCCCGACTGGACATCATGACTTACTGCAAGTCTCGCGCCCACGCGAGGAATACATCGAGGAAGGCGTGGCGCATTTACGATGATTCTTGATTTCGAGTTGTTTATTTTAATTTCTAATTTTAAAGGGTTGTAATTGATTTAAAACGATATTTGACTGGTGTCAGACATAACTTGGATAATTTTTTACGTATTTTCATATTGTAACTAGGGTTTACACAGTGAGAGAGATTCCAATGAAGAACGAAGCCAAAACTCCATCTTCTCCAATTCTTCTTGGGATTTTCTGTCATTGTGGATTATTATTGTCGTTTTGCTGGATTTTTATGAGGAGTTAAACGTTGATATTGGTTTACAATCTGCAATTGGGTTTGATCGTTTCTATCCTTCATCTTTTAATTGTTTTCTTGTTAATCATGTTTAGCTTTGATCCCATAATGGCTTTTAGTTCAGTCATGAACTAAACTCCATTATGGGATTCTAACGGATTTTAAAATGTAGTTTGGTTGCATGCTTGATTACTGGGGCTGTTTTACATATCATATGGGATTTTCTATTATGATTGTTTTGCATGTATGAATGCTTGATCACCATTCATTTCAGTACTTGGATGGAATTGACAGTGAACATGTGAGTATGGACTGTAATCATGATAGCATACGTATATGGGGCTATTTTATATGGCTTGTGTATTTCATGAATGAGATAGACATATACTTATTCACCGTATGAGTTAAAATAAGGGCTTGTGCTTAAATTCAGTATGATTGTAATTTCACATAAATATATAGTGATTTTGGTTATATTGATGATTACATGGAGTCTATCATTTGTGGATGCTGTGTAAGTAGGTCATAGTGCATTGAAAAATGGTTTTGACTCTATTAGTGCTCTTGGCTACTTTCCTGTGATATGTGAACAATTCTTGCATAATAGTGGTAATTGGATGAAATATTAAATGAAGTTAGGATCCCATTATTTCCAGACTTAGTTTACTTCGTTATTATTCTTGTTTTAGTTGTTATCTGCAATTAGATTACTTCACCCATTATGGTCATTAGTTTAAGCATATAAGTATAGTGATTTAATTGTTGCGTAGTAGTTTAAATTTGACAACTTTCTCTGTGGGATCGATACTCTACTTACTCTGTATTACTTGTTGACACATGTATGCTTGCATAAGTTAGAGCTCTTTTTGTTAGAACTGAAAAAGAGGCAACACTTTCTATATCCGATAGGAATTCCATTGTGGAGTCCACCAATGATTTTGCCGTTATACGGATATTCCCTGACCAAACGAATATTTTATGACCACTTGCTTACTTTGCAAATTTTTCACATATCAACCTTAACTTTAACTTTTTTTCAATTTAACCATTTACTAACTAGTATAATAATTATAAGAAAAATTGAATACTTTTATTTCATAAAATTTGGGGTCTTACAATCTCCCCTCCTTATGAAATTTCGTCCCCAAAATTTACGTACCTAGTATGTCGAAGAGGTGAGGATACCTTGCTTTCATTTCAGATTCTAACTCCTAGGTCATTTCCTAAATGTCATGGTTTCTCCATAAAACTTTGACTTGAGGTATAACCTTTGAGCGTAGAATATGTTCCTTCTTATCCAAGATCTTGACAGACACCTCCTCATACGTTAAATCTTCTGCTATCTCGTCTGGTTCTAATTCAATAATGTGGTTAAGGTCTTCCACATATTTATGTAACATAGATATGTGAAAAACTTTATGAACACGAGACATTCTTAGCGGTAAGGCGAGTCTATAGGCCACATCTTTAACTTTATCGATTAAAGTTGGTTTTACCCGTATATTTGACATCATCACGTGGGTCCCTATAGTCTTTATCTCTATCTCCATTATTTGTAAGTCATACGAAATAGGTCTTTGTGTTTGACAATATCGCACTTGTACCCGCATATAATCGTTTACTCAACACGTCAGCTACTACGTTCGCTTTTCTTGGATGGTATTGGCTGAACAGGTGCTGAAATGAATTTTATCTTGAGTTCTTAGAAGCTCTTCTCACATTCCTCGCTCCATCCAAATTTTGCATCTTTACGATTCAGCTGAGTTAATGGAGTGGCGATTCGAGAAAATCCTTCCACGAATCTTCGATAATAACCAACTAAGCCTAGAAAGCTACGTGTTTTGATTAATGACTTAGGTTGCTCTCAACTGTGACTTATATCCCAACCTTGGATAGTACCTCACAACGGCACCTATTAATTTGCCAACGCACAAAGACGGCGTCTCCTACAGAGAGTCTGGCTTCGGTGTATTCCACAAAGGAAGTCACAAGATAGAGGCTCGGGTACCAACTCCTGTAGTTGGGTTTTTAACTCCTGAAGTTCAATAGGAGCAATTCGATATGAGGTTTTGGAAATGGGTTTTATACCGTGTTCAAGGTCAATAAAAAATTCAATTTCACGCTCTGGGGTAGGCCAGAAAGTTCTTCGGGAAATATGTCAGGAAATTTATTAACAACAGAAATATCATTCAAATCTGACGTATTTTTATTTAAATTGGTGACATGGGCAAAAAAGAAGAAGCTTGACATCTATTTTTCAATAAACGAATGATTTTATGGCTAGAGATGACAATGACTTTAGTGGTTTGGTTACTTGAATTCACATAACAGGTTGGTTAGGAATATGAAAGCTAACAACCTTACGAAAATAATCAATTTTAGCATGATGAGTAGTTAACCAGTCGATTCTTAAAATCACATCAAATGCAAGTATTTTCAAAGAGATGAGATCAACAGGTAATGTAAGGGTACCGTTTTGAATCCAACAAGATTTATAAACGGTGATGTAATGAAGGTTTCTCCCAACGGAGCTTCAACCGATAAGTCAAAGTCTAATTTCTTCGGAGTCAAGTTTAAACGTTGAGCACAAGCAGGTGAAATAAAAGAATGGATAGAACCGATATCGAATAAGGTATAGACTTTGCAATAGTTTATGATTAACTTACTCATGATAACTTCGTTCGGGTTCCTAGCTTGTTGGGAAGTCATAAAAAACACTCTCCCTTAAACTACCGACTTTGACTTGTCTGGGACAGCCTTTGGTGTCACCGTCCCAGCTGGACTTGACTTTGTTGCATGAAAAAATCGAGCTAAATGACATTCCTTTCCGTAATTGAAACACACTTTGGGTTATGTACAGTTCGAACTGATGTGTCCCTCCTATCTGCATTTGTAGCATACGACTGGTGGTCGTTCTCCTTCCTTAAAAATGGGTACCGGTGCTGCTGCCGATGTCTTTCCATCATTGTTGAATCTTCTCTTCTTAAAGTTGTTCCCACTTAGTTCATATCTCCTATTATCTTGGCCATGATTACCACCGAAGTGGTTACCATTTCTGGCATGATAATTTCCTCCACAATGGTTATCATTGTTACGATGGTCGTTGCCACCGGTACGATTATTATCGTGGTGTTGGTCATATCTTTTGGTTGAGTTGACTTAAAATAGCGCTCCAATAACTAAGCCCTATTCACAACATCTGAATATAAACATAATTTGTGAGAAATGAGGTATTGACGAATTTCGGGTTTCAAACCTCTCAAACCATTCGTGTTATTCGCTCCTCATTATCTACCAAATGGGATGCAAACTGGGATAACTCTACAAACTTAGCCTCGTATTGCGATATGGTCATATTGTTTTGGTCTAGCTTGATGAATTCCACCTCCTTCATGTTACGAATACTCTCTGGAAAGTACTTGTCGTTGAACAATTCTTGAAACTTCTCCTAAGACATCTTTAGTGTGGAAAGATGAGTACATTTTACAGATTCCCACCAGTAATCTGCCTCTTCTCGCAAACATAAAGGTGGTGAAGGGAACCTTTTGCTCCTCTGTGCATCCCAAGACATCAAATATCTTGGTGATCTGCTTAATCCAAGTTTCTGCCTTAAGTGGCTCTGGCTATCCCAAAAACTCCGGCGGTCCCAACTCCTTTAATTACTTAGCAGTGACCAACCTTGAGTTACCATTGTTTCCACCTGCATTTTGAACAGGAGTCTCTCTTGTTTGGTGTTGTATGAATTGCAAAAAGCTCTTAAACACCCCATCGTTTATCATTTGGTCGGTGTTGTTGTTTACATGAGGATTATTGCCCTCCTGATGCACATTATCCTGGTTATTAATTTGCGGTGTCTCAACGGTCTCATGTCCTCCATTGCTTATCTCAAAATTTTCAGATGCCATTCTCAAATACTGCCACAAAATAAGGATTAATTAAAGAAATTGACATGCCACATATTATTCCTATATTCTGACTGACTAATTAAATAACAAATAAGCTTAGGTAGGACACACTAGCGAAGGATTTACTCGTCTCTCCCCTCCTAGTTCAAACCTCAGATTTTCGCCAGAGATCATATCCCTAAGCTCTTATACCAACTGTGTCGCCCCCAGAATAGATCCATACAACCCATTTTGAGTTGCCAAATACATGGTACATAAATCAAATATAACTTTATTTATACAACTGTTAATTGTCGTGTAAAATACGATAAAACATACACTATGAGTTTTAATACAAATATTATCTCATAGACAATATCCAAACTTAAATAAAATTCTCATTAAAATTATTATCACACTATTTTACAAAATAGTGAGGATTACTAAAATAACCATCTTGGACCACTACTCCACTCCCCGACTAGTCCCAGCTACATTCTCGCCTCCTGAGTAGAACAATGGAACCAAAAGGAAAAGGGTGAGCGCAACTAGCCCAGTAAAGAATATTATGATTAAGATAATGTAGAACAAATTATCCTTAATCCTCAACAGGGAAAAATCTGATAGAATACAATAGACAACAAGTTTTAGATCAATAATTGCAGCGGAAACAACAATCCATTAGAAGAGTCAAGTAGAGAATGATGTCTACTATCTTCTATGATTTAAAAATTCATCATCAATATTTTATCCCTATAATACCAATCAATAAACATTTCACATCATCGAATTATCCATGCACTATCGGCCAAGGATATTCGTTAGTATCACCAGTGGTCATGATCATGCCAAACAACTGTCTATCTATGCACTACGGGCCAACGAGGACTTTCACCACATCATTTATCTGTAACATTACAGGTCATGATTATACCAATACACAATTCCTGGTCATAATCATACCAATCAACAATCCATCTATGCACTACGGGCCAACGATGACTTTTACTACAACATAAGCATGAGGATGATGACAATGATATAAGGATTCAATCAAGTGAGATCAAGGATAAATATTAGAGATTTATAATTCAATTTATCCAAAGTTCAAGAATGTCCAAATTTTAAACATGATAACTAATTGTGGAGTAAAATTCAAGAATGATATTCATGTATCAAAAATAATTCGGACAGAAAAGAAATAACTTTTATCGTGAATAGTACCCCTTGAATAGTACCCGAATGAATAGTATCAAATGAATAGTACCCTGTCATGCAAAGTACCCCGAATAAATGATACCTCTAGTGAATAGTACATGAGTGAATAGTACCCGAGTGAGTAGTACCCCGTGAATAGTACCTTGAATGAAAATATTGAAATTTAATAAGAAAGTTCAAACCAATATTCCAATGAAACGATACTAGATTAAGCGTAAAACTCAAAGATATTATACTAATTTTAGGGATTATAGATGTAATACTTACCATAATAAGTTTAGATTTAAGAATATGAACAGAAATAATATACGAAACTGCAAATGGATTTTTATCCGTCATGTGATAATCCGTGTAAACAGATCTTTTCCACAAATAAAGAATGAGTATGAAGGGTTATTCACCATGCGTGCGGTAATCCGCGTAGACAGGTTACTCCCGTAGATTAATAAAGAATGAATACTAAGGGTCTTTCACCATGCATGCGGTAATCCGCGTAGACAGGTTACTCCCATAGATTAATAAAGAATGAATACAAAGGGTCTTTCACCATACATGCGGTAATCCACGTAGACATGTTACTCCCGCAGATTAATAAAGAATGAATATGAGGGTCATTCACCATGCATATTGTAATCCACGTAGACAGGTTACTCCCGCAGATTAATAAGAAATAGAATGAAAATCCCGATGAATATGAAGAAAATAACAATATTTATGAATACGAAAGAAATAATACCCCTCACCTTAGTAGAAGTTTGGATACTGTAATAGTGAAGTAGCAGAATACTCTTCTTCTTTCTCTCTATAGTTCGCTCTCTAGAGTTTCATTGAATTTGTAAGAAATAATGAAGGAATGAGCTTCTATTTATAGGAGAATGGACTAAATAGTAACTAATTCATGAATGGTCTAGACTGATTTACTATTAAAACGGACGGTCCATATTGACTTACTATTAAAACTTCAACTGACGGTCCATATTGATTTACTATTATAACTTCAACCAGCGATCCATGCTGATTTACTATTATAACTTCAACCAACGGTCCTAAAAATTAGAACATCTCTCCATGGAATAATAAACCAAACTTATAACAAACGCCTCATGACAAATCCCTCTATTTATATCAAAAATTGAATAAATATTTATCACAAATCATTTATCTTCAATCAACACATTTTTAATCTTTCAACAATTATTCATCATTTAATATTATAACTCACAGTATTGACAACCACATCGTTCCCAGGAAAGAGAGGGCTTTGCGATAAGGATTTCTCCTTATTGGCGTGCACTTAAATAACCTAACCCCTTTCCTCGACAGAACTTTCTAGACATTATCAATAATGCAAATAATAATATGAATAACCGTGTTGTCTCAATTATTGATTTAATAATATAAAATATTGTGCATATGATACTGACAATAATTAAATCAATAATATGAGATAATATGCAACAACTACTATAGCAATTATTGAATGAAACTGAGTGACTTCATACGTAAGGATCAATAATCAGAGATACTGTGCAATACCGTGTGCTACTGTGTAACAACACATATTACTGTAATTTTATCACCGATATTTAAACAGTTAACAATAAAAGTTTTTCTGTTATTTTTATAAAAGGTTATCTCTGCAATAAGCTTTAGATGTCGCGGTCATTACATTGTGTGGTCCACCAATGATTGTGCCGTCGTACGGATATTCCCCGATAAAAAGAAAATTCTCCGACCAAACGAATATTTTATGACAACTTGCTTACTTTACAAAATTTTCACATATCACCCTTAACTTTAACCTTTTTTCAATTTAACCAATTACGAATTAGAATAATAATTATACGAAAAATTGAATACTTTTATTTCATAAAATTCTGGGTCTTACACTAGGGGTGTCACTGACCAGAGTTGCTGTTAAACCAGTAAATAGCTCGTCCTCGGTAAGAGAATCGGGGTCCTCCATAGTCTCCTCCTCGTCAGAATCAATACTCGGCTCTTAGTGAACAACCATTGTCGATGCAATATCCACCTCTAGCCATGAAAAATACTTTGAAGAGCAACCCAGATGGCTTGTCGAAAAATCAGCCCTCTCTCGACGAGTCCAACAATCATAAATCCTAGTCAAGTCATCTGCTGACAAAAACGGAGCTAATAATCGCTTACCTAAGGCCCCATCAAAGGGGTGAATATCCTGAAACTGATCAAACTATCCCATGATAGCCAATGGATGATACGTGGTCACCCCTCTCAAACCAGCCAAGGGTAGATAGTCTATGCCAACAACGTGAGTAATAAAGTTATAAGGAGAGCTGAGTCCTAAACAAGGAAAAATCGCAAATGGATCCTCGATCATTGACAGAAAAGCCAACCAGGATGTTGCATCTGTAAACTTAGTCGGCTGAAAGGAATAAGAAATGGCTATCTCATGAGTAAAGCAGTACCCATGACGTCTAAAGGTTCCAATCGGTCTCAAATGTGTCATAAACCACACATACAACAAGACGACACTCCCTCTGAAAAACCCCACAAGATGGGTATGGCAAAAGATGGTCGACCTTAAGGTCTCCGCCAATATCATGGGCAAGATTGTGCAACCCTCTATTGATCGATTTCGCAATCAATGAATACGTGCAAGTATACACGGTCAATAAGTAATAAAGTGAAAGTAGAGTATCGTTCCAACGAGGAATTATTTAATAAAAATTACCAAGTACTAACTCTTAACCAAATCAATTTTATTTAAACAATCGCAAATTGTGATTTTTCTAATTAAGAAAACTAAATTAAAATAATTAAAAGAGATTATTCTAAAAGAAAGCAAATTAACAACTAAAATTTGAATGAATTCAGATAAATAAGGATTAAGACTCCAATATCCCCAATTATGAATTATAAATCAATTATTCAACTATTCCAATTATTATGTCTACTGAATTGTTAACAAGAATTCTCAAATGCCAAAAGCCCTCTCTCTCGTGATCAATTGCCTTCTATTTAACACAGATTAATTTTGCTATATCTCTATGCAAAACAATTGAATTAAACTCGGTACAATCCCAATTCCTTATGTGTTACATGCGGCAAATAGATATTCTCATTCTATTCACAAACCTAATTATTCACTGTGCAAATAACTAAGTCACATGTCACCATGCCCAGTTCTAACCCTAGAATTCCTTTCTCAATTCCTTCTAGAGTAACAAGGTAATCACTGATCAGATAATTAATCAATAAGCACAAAGCAAGATGAACAATTCACTTCAACATAAATAATTAGAATAAATCAAATAATCAATTCATAATCATAAAAAGTTCAATTGAAATCTTAATGAAAGAGTTAGTTCATAATTAATGAATAAAAATCAAGAATCCACAATTGAATAGACATTAAAAGATAAAAGTAAGAGAAGAGAAGAGAAGAGAATATAATTTATTGTCAGTAGCCTTGAGACTCCTCTTTCGCTCCTGCTTTGAATCTTCAATTGTCTCCAAGTTGCTTCAATCTCCAAAACTAATAAGAACTAGGGTTATGTTCTAATCTAAAGGAGTGTTTAATCTAGGCTAAGCTATGTAATCTCCTTTTATTTTATGCCTTACATCATGTATTTATAGGTTACAAGTCCAATTTTGAGCTTAGGAACAAATCCAATCCAATTTGGAGTCAAAAAAGTGTCAAAATTCGCCCAAAACGCATCCAGGCCGCACCCAACCTCTTTCCCAGTGCCCTAGCGCTGGGCACGATGCTCAGACACTGCCTTATAGCGCCCTGGTGCTGCAAATAAGCCTAAAATTAGCGCCCTAGCGCTACCACTTTTTCTGACATTTTCTGCTCCGACGTCCTTTGGAAAAATGGTCATAACGTCTTCGTCCGAACTCCGATTTAGATGATTCAAGATGATCCAGAAAGAGGAAAAGTAGATTTACAACTTTCATTCTTTAAGATTTTCGAAATAAGGTCTGTAGAAATACTAAAATTGGCTCTGAAGTGACTACTGTGTAAATGGCAAGCCGAAAACGCGAATCTAGCCACCCCGAACGTCGATCCATGTAACTTTTGTCCCAATTTCTACAAAACAACATAAAACATGCTTGAATAGACATAAACACTTAAAAACTAATCTAAAAGACTTGAGAACAACAATAAATTAAGCCCGAATGTATCCATTTCATGTGTATAAAACTCACTCATCACCCTCCCTGAGAGCACGAACTACTGTAATTAGGCCAATGCCCAAATGATCTATATATAGCGGCATATACAAATAGGCCATGACGCACATCAATATAATATCTACGCGGGCAACCTGCCACTCCCCCTTAGTAATGGTGAAATCCCCTGAATGTCGTAGATAGCTGTCCAGTGATCCAAATCGGTCAATCAAGAAGTTCAAGGACACAACATGCCCTGAGGTAATCTTGTCCATGATAACTCTGCGTCATAAGCCCATCAAGGCCATAAACTACCGTCTCATATCATCAACGACCATCATAACACAAGGCCGATCCAAGGGCAAATTAGTGAGGCGTTCATACTCCTCCAATGTAGGGGTTAGCTCATGGATATCAAATCTAAAAACATGTCTCTCTGGTATCCAACAAGATATCATGCCCTCTACAAAGCCCAAGGGTACGTGAAACGTCAGAAGGGTTATAGAATGCCTCAATAGCTGATCAACTGTCACCTGATCTATGGGAGACAAACTGTCATACCATGATCTCAGAGAAGAGGCTATCAGTGTGGGTGGGGTATGCTCAATCCGACTAATGGTAGATGAAGACATCTATAGAACAGTATCATAAGATCATGTAGGGGTCAATGCTAAAATCACCTATGTGAATGCATATCCATGACATAATGCATGCATCATGATAAATAACGATGATAAATGATAATATGATGCAAGAAATAGAAAGCATTATACATACATTCCTAAATCCATCATCATCTCTGTATACAACTGAAAATAAAAAGTACAAAAAAATGGGGGACAGTCGCCCAATATCTAATAGAGGCCTATCAAAAGATATAACGAGAAACCTATCCAAAGAAATCTATGATTTCCAAATCATCCAATCGATCAACCTGCTGTAACTCCTCCTGAGTCATTGTATCTCTGCCAGATGGAACTATATTATAATGAACAATATATGTTTATTATTTTGCAATAGTTGATAGAATGCTTATGATGATGATGGATCGTGAGCACTGAATCTAAGGTTAGAGAACTTGGATTTGGGGGCGTCACAGGTTGGTATCAAAGCTATAGGTTATAAACCTTAGGTGGGGGAAAAAGCCTTAGGAATATAACCATAAGAATGATATAGAAAACTTATTTAGAGTTCTAAGTGATGGATTGAGAAAATTCCTCAATAGTAAGATGTGTGGACACTTAGTGTTTATGGACTATGTTTACTGGTAAGGTATTAATCAAGTTGTTTAAAACTAATTGAAGAATGCCAGTAGATGATGAGATTAAGGAATAAAAGGATATAAAACTCATGTAGAGTTTTCTTGGAGAATTAGTATTGTTATGAAATATATTTTCATTCCATATAATGAATGCATGTTTTATTAAGAGATATTAATGAAATTTGTTAGTTGTAGGATGTCAGGAGATGATGAGATTAGAGAAACTTAAGTGCTTATTGAGATGTTAGCAGCTGCACCAGTGCCAATAACTAAGGTGGTAGCTCAAGGTGAAATGGTAGGTGAATCAGAGAAGAATTTTAAAGAAGAAGGGACATTTGAGAAATTTCTAAAAGAAGAACCTGCGGTAAATCTAAGAAGCGATCATGACGAGTACCCTGAGATGGAGCTGAATGAAGAGGAAGAAGTAGATTCCAGAGAAGCTAAAGTATGACCAGAAATAGAGACAAAAGATGGAGAAGGAGGCAGTGTAGTGGCCGTAGATGGTCAAGCATTAGGGGAAGATCAAGATTTGAGGAATAAGGTATTTTTCCTGGAGGAAATGTGGAATGCAGAAAGATTACTAAATGACCAGTTGGTAAGGGCACTAAGAGAGATAACTGAAGAATGAAATGAGGTGAAGTCACAAGTCGATGGGAGGAGAGCTGAGTGTAATGTATCGTCTGAAACTTTAAGAAAGAAGAAAGAGGGGAAAAATGATAAAAGGAAACGAAACAATGAAAGGATTCATAGCCGAAGAAGAAGGCATGTATTGACTGCGAAAAGAAGCATTTTGGGGAATGTATGAAGGGGAAGAATGTGTGTTATAACTGCGGACAAGGAGGACACATATCTCCCAATTGTCCCAAACCTAAGAAATGAGGATGTTTTTCGTGCGGAGAAAAAGGTCATCTGGCTAAGAATTATCCTAAGAAGAAGACATGTGATGGAAGTGGAAGAAAGAAAAATTAAGTATGAGGAGTAGAACCTTTGGAGAAAGATAATATGTTAGTAATATAGTATTGTAGACGATGAGTAGGTATAAGCAATTATATATCTGTATGTATGTAATCCTCACTTATGTATGAATATTGAGATAACCTCTGTAAGTCTCAACTTTTGTATAAGTTATCGCAGTGATTTCTGACTTTTGTTGTCAAAAAGGGATAGTAATTAATTATCGCAGTATGTGCTATACGATGTAAAGAACATGAACTAGTTGAATAAATATGAATATATGTTTGATTAAGTAAATAAGTTTTGAGAATAATGATAGTAAGTTGTTTAACTGATAATTAGTTAATTCAGCAAGTCGAATTGGTTAATCTAGCAAGTCGAATTGGGCTGAGTTTAAAATTTTGTGTTAAATTTTTATGATACCACTAATCAGATGTAACATAAATGTGTAAAAGATGAAGTAATAAATTAAAGTTTTATTTAAATAGACAATGCCGCCAAGAAGAGTAATAAGAAACCAAGAGGGCGAAGAGTTAGTTAACAATGTAGGAGGAGGTCAACCAAACCCAATGCAAGACTTTATACACATAATGGAAGAAGCTATGCAGAATAGGGCACCAGCCGTAGAAAGTCCGCCAAGAAATCAATTAGCGAATTTTAAAGACTTCAAGGAATTAGGACCACCAGAGTTTAAGGGAACATTAGATCCAATAGAAGCTCAGACATGGATAAAAGAGATAGAGAAAGTATTCGTTATCTCTAGAGTAGCAGAGGAGCAAAAGATCATTTTTGCTACCTATTTGATGAAGGGGGAGGCGAACTACTGGTGGGAGACAAACCAGAATAAAGCAGGAACATCGGTGGTGACATGGACAAGGTTCAAAGAATTTTTTAACGAGAATTACTTCTCTCCAAGTATGCAAGCAAGGATGGAGGTTCAATTCCTTATGCTAAAATAAGAAAACATGAGAGTTTCAGAATACACAACCAGATTCAATGAATTAGCTAGATTCGCTCAGCATCAGGTGGACATAGAGGCACAAAAAGCGTGAACGTTTGAAAACGAACTGAAACCATCGATATTTAGTAAGGTAGCAGTGCTGCAGATTAATACATTTCCGTCTCTATTAGAAAAAGAAATCATCGCTGAGGGAGGCAGAAGCTATATCGAGGTATCACCATGAAAAGAAGAAAAGGTAGAATAAAGAAGGTAGTAGTGGAGGGAGTAACTCTAACAAGCGTAAATGGAGCGATAACACCCAATCGGGAAACAAATTAGGAGAAGGTAGGAAGAAATGTGAGCTATGTGCAATTTATGGGAAGAATCATCCGGGAGTCTGCTTGAAGGGCAAAGGATTGTGCTTTAACTGTGACCAAGAGGGACATATCTCTACCAATTGTCCCAGTCCAAAGAAGATACAAGATTGTTATTTATGTGGATCGTCAAACCATTAAATCCGTAACTGTCCAAAGAAGAATGCAGAGAAGGGATGCAACAACAAAGGAAACAACAGTGGGACTCTAACGACCAATGAACCAGCTCAACCAGCAAGACCAACAACACGGACATTTAACATGATGGTCCAGGATGTAGTCGCTTTGAATGGAGTAGTGCCAGGTAAAATTTCAATTAGTAATATAATTACGCACGTCTTATTTGATAGATATCACTAGGAGGTGTTGTTCCTCTGCGGATTCGAGTCATAAGTTGGTATCACATGATGATATCACAGGTTAGTATTGCGTAAATAAAACTGAAGGAATTAATGATACAAATTTATAAATTATTAAAAGAAAACACGTATATTGAGTGGTTTATGGTAACCCTTTGAGGTTCCAAAGTAGAATAAGAGAAAACACATGTTGCCTAATAAATTAAAGGAATACTATTGTGAGTAAGATGTTGTTACCTAAATATAACATGTAATTATGAGCTATGGCAAGTCAAATGAGACTTGAGTTTAGTAGAGAATTTTCTGCCCTGAATAAGATGGGAAGGAGTAAATGTAAGAAGAAACAAAGTAATACCTATATTAGGGTAATAAATTTGGATTTATAAATAAAGGTCTAATGATAGACATAATTTGAATGCAAGGTAATGGTGATTCCGGGGACGAAATCCGTATAAGGAGGGGAGAATGTAAGGACTGAGAACTTTATATAATTATATATTTTAATTTTTTTACGAATAAATTTTTTTTAGTTTATAAGTGAATATGTGTTATGAGATATAAATTAAACAAGATAGTTAATTTAGTTATTTAAAATTAACTAAGATCAATACTTAATCAAGTTGATTAAGGAAGAATGAGATAAGTTATATATGTTGAAACATTAACATAGCTTGAGTGTTAGCCTTGAATGTTAAATAGAAATATTTATAATCTTTAAATGATTAATTAGTATGACTATTATATAGTGAATAAATATGTGAGGACCTGTGTGGAAATGTGTATGGCTAAATAACTATATATATATACTATAGTTATGGATATATATATATATATATATATATATATATATATATATATATATATATAGATTTCATTAAAAGGAAAGCTTCATAACCTAATTATACATTAGGTGAGATAATTAAATAACCTAAGGGTTATGGTATTGAAGAATTGTTAGTATTTAATAATTATACTAACTTAAGAGACTGTTGGGTAAAATCTAGTTATGCACAACACACAAGTATACATGGTCAACAAGTAATATAGTAAAAGTAGAGTATCGTTCCCACGGAGAATTATTAATATAAATTACCAAATATTAACTCTTAACCAAACTAATTTTATTTAAACAAACAATTTAATATTATGAATTAAATTATTTAATTAAACTAATTCTAATTACCACTAATTACAAATTAGATTATGGAGATTTAAGATCACAACTTTATTTAAGTTAACACACTTCTCATCGATTATTCTCTATCCTGAATTGTTAATCAAGAACACTAAAGCAGATAAAACCACCTCTCGATGCATAATATCCATACATACTTAAATCCACAGATGACATAATTAAGTAAGACACCCTAATTAACTAATCCACTATATCTCTATGTGAATTACAATTAAAAAGGATTTAACGCACAAGTTCTCTATAAGATTACATATGGTGTAAAGGCATATCTCTATCCTAAACACGAATCATGAATTCTATTTATGCAGAAATCACAAACACATGCTATCATGATCAGATCTAAATCTATACTTCATCTCTCAAGTTCATATAGATTATCACGGTAATTGTTAGCTAGGCAATTAAGAAATTGAGTTCAAATCACAATAGACAATCCTCATAATAGAACATAATAATTGATAGCGAAGCATATTAAAATAAACTACACAATAAGATCCATTGTAATCTCAAATAAAGAATTAGTTCATTGAATTAAAACTAAGAATCCACACTTAAAATAACATTAAAAGATAAGAATAAGATTAACAGTGGAGAAAAATCTGTTGTTGGCAAATCTCCATCTTCCTCAAGCTCCTACTCTTGATCTTCAATGGTCTCCAAGTTGTTTCAATTGCCAAACCTCCTAAGAACTAAGGTTTTGATCCTAATCTAAGTTAATAGAATCCTCTTCTCTCTCTCTACTAATCCTTGTGATTCTCCTATTTTTATAAGCCTTTATGTCTTTAAGTCCTCTTGGAAGTCCTTTAATCAATCAACTCGAACCAATCCTTATCGAACTCAAATTCTGACAAAATCACTTTTTCTACGCGTACCCAAGCCCCGGCTTTGTTGTCGCCTTCATAATAGCAAGCCCCGGCGTGCTATGCTGCTGTTATTGAACTCAGGACCCTAGCCCCGACTTGGGTATTATGCTTAAAATAGCAAGCCCCGTCTTGGGTATGTTCTGCTAGTTGCTCCCTTTCGCTGCAGCGTCCTCAAGTAAAATGACCATAACTTTTGATCCGGAAGGAGTTACAGGGCCTGCCACCTATCAAATCGAAGCTATTGACGAGCTCTATAACGTTCATTCTTTGAGAATTGAGAAATAAGGAACGGATGAAGGACGAAATTGGACTGGAAGTAACTGCTATGTAAATGGCAATCCAAAATAGTGAAGTTCAACGTCCGTTGGTACAAATGTCATAACTATTGCATCCAAACTCCGATTGGAATGATTCAAGATGTTCCGGAAAGCTAAGAAGAAGCTCTACAACATAATCCAAGTTCCAAGCCAAGAACATGAAATAAACATGAAATCCCAAATGATGTCCGGATTGCCTTTTCCTTGCGTTTTTATACCAATAGTCGCTCACACAGTTCCCAAGCATATAATCTACAAAATGAACACAAAATACATGAAAAGTAACTAATAAACATGAGTTTAAGAAAATAATTCAATTAATAGATACCAGATAAGTAGGTATAAAACCTACTTACCAAATACCCCCAAACTTAAACCTTTGCTTGTCCTCAAGCAAAAACAACACAATACAATGCAATGGAATGAAATAGAACGCAACTAATCTATATGCGTACAAATCTAGAAGTATTGATAAACACAAGTCTATTCACCCGGCCTCAGAGAAATCAAGTAAACATGATAATACATCATATTAAAACAAATCAATAATTTTCCAATCATCAAATCTTAGACTGTTATCACTGATATAGTACATGTGTGCTCAACAACAATGCTAAATATAACACATAATAGATCTCTTTAAAGGCATCATACAGTGTAAACTCACAAAATTCATGAACAAGCTAGATCCAACTAAAGTCAAACTTCCACCAAATTCAAGATTCCAATCCGGGATACTTATGCTTTACTTTGCATTACGAGGGCTTTTTGCTCTTTTTCCCGTTTTATTGTTTTTTTTTTATTTTTTCTTCTTTTTTTCAACCATGACTGTGCAATGTCTCATTCCATTAGGCTAACAGTGCTACCCCTTAGCGAGCTTTCGACCAACGACTCCCAGACTATAAAGACCTTAGGGCACTAGGTGTAAAGACACTCCCTCGGGCGTACTTGCTCAAGTAACAAAGGCCTGGAAATAAGACTAGCCACGATATTTTTTACATCATATTTTTTCTTTTTTAATAGCGAAGCTTATATATCCCAAAATTTTCCTCCAAACTTAAGTTTTTTTTTTTTCTAAATCTAGCCATCTCCGCCTATTTATGTCCATTATGTATCTATTTAAACTTAATCAGTTAACATAATTGTCATTAACGTGCTAACCTTATTATACCAGTTTCAAACAGAAAAAGATTCAATTCTTAACAGAAAATTACATCAAAGCTCTAATAATTAGTACTATCCTTGTCTACTCAATTCCAATCTCATCATTGGCCAAAATAAACTGTAACTATCTAACAGCTGGAAACATGAAGATGAACATAGTAACTAACTAATATTTTTGAATTTTGTTTTTTTTAAATAAAAAAAATAAAACATGAAATTGAATATAATGTTATTCAAACTACACTACTATGCAACTACTTATGCAGTTGTACTACATGAATGCAAACATAATGAACCTAAACTAAATTAACAACATATGCAAAATAACATAACATAAACATGAAACTAAACATGCAATAAAGAACTAAACTAAACTCCCCGAAACTTAACAATTACAATGTCCTCATTGTAAAAATATAGCTATAAGTAGAAGAGAACTTCCCTGTAATCAGCTAAGCTTGAGGTGATGGTGGCGATGGCGGCGACGGTGGTCATGGCATAAACATTCGGCGCTCCTCCACATGCGCTACGGGCTAGTAAGGACTTTTACCACATCATTTATAATATTACAGGTCATGATTATACCGATACATAGTCATAGTCCTACCAATCAACAATCCATCTATGCACTACGGGCCAAATATGACTTTCATCACAATATAAACATGAGGATGATGACAATGATATAAGAATTCAATTAAACGAGATCAAGGATAAATATTAAAGATTTATAATTTAATTTATCCAGAGTTTAAGATTGTCCAAATTGTCAACAAGATAACTGCTTTGTGGAGTAAAATTCAAGAATAATATTCATGTAAAAATAATTTGGATAGAAAGAAATCAATTTTTGTCACGTATAGTGTGATGCCCCTAAAATAGGTCCATACAACCCATTCTGAGTCACTAAATACATGGTACAGAAAACAACTACAACTTCATTATTACAATTATCGTGCAAAATACGACAACACATATGCTGTGAGTTTAAATACAAATATTGTCTTCTAGACAGTATTCAAACTCAAATAAGTCCTCATTACAATTATTGATATAATATTTTACAAAATAGTGAGGACTGCTAAATTAACTAACTTAGAACATCACTCCACACCTTGACTAGTTCCCGCTATATCATCGCCTCCTGAGAAGAAAAATACAAAAAGAAAAAGGGTGAGCTCAACTAGCCCAATAAAGAATATTATGACTAAGATAATGTACAACAAATTATCTTTAGCCTTTAATAAATCAGATAAAATATAATGAACAACAAGTTTTAGATCAATATTCGCAGCAAAAATAACAATTCATTAGAAGAGTTAAGTAGATAATGAAATCTACTATCTTCTATGATTTAAAAGTCCATCATCAATATTTTATCCCTGTAACATCAATCAATACACATCTTGAATCAAACATTTATCTTTGCACTATGGGCCAAAGATATTCATTCGTATCACCAGTTGGCCATGTTCATCTCAACACCTGTTCATCTTTGCACTACAGGCCAAAGATATTCATCAGATAATCATTCATCTTTGCACTCCAGACCAAAGATATTCAGTTATATCATCATTTAGGACTAAAGATGATGAAAAATATTTTAAAGAAATAAATCCAGTGAGATAAAATGACAAAGATTAGGGATTCATAATTTAGATAATCTGTAACGACCCCAAAATTCATACAATTTAAATCTCGACTTCGGTCGTTAATACATTCAACCTCTAATTTTACATCATTAAACGATAATACAACCATTGAAATTTGCAGAATAATTAAAATTTTCTATTACAAACTATCCTTGTTCCCAAAACCTTCAACCTTTACATCTAAATATCTCAGAATCATTTTAATACTACAATAATTTACATCACAAAATGATATTACAATTCAACATTAATACGTTATTCAAAACCTTAAACATGGTTCAAATAATAATAACACAACTAAAGTGTATAAATCTTCAAGTATCACATCTGATTCATGTCTTTCAAGTAACACATAACTTTACCTTGAATCTTGAACCTGCAAAAGTTATTATTTGCAAGGTTTAGCTCTCTGAAATTTCAAAAAATCTAATAGTTTTCATGCATCACATAGTTTTATAATAACATGCTCAACATATATCTCATAAACATTGAACTAACATAACATACATGCCGCATTTCATATAACAAGTATAAAGATTGAGTTCCTTACTCAATCAACAGTCATTATTCAATCAACGCAGTCATAAATTGACTTAACGTCTCATACTTTCAATATATATAGAACACATCATACTCTTTGCAACAAATATTTAAAACAGTTCATCATCAAGTTTACATAACAAATAGGAACTGAAAGACTTGCCTGATTCGTAGTTTATGAACTACGACTTCATTTCTTAACGCTTATCTGCACTTCTTGTATTCTTACATAGTTATATATTCTTGGATTCACATCCATTAGTCATATATTTCATACATTCTTAATATAATAGTAACGCTACATTGTTTCCTAACTAGGTTTGTAAAACCTTCATTTCACTTCCTCATCATACTCTTAGAATAGCTAGGCATGTATAAGTATATCTTAACCATCCATACTTGACATCAAATAGGTTGTGATTTGTTTTTAAGTTCACATTCAAATTACTTAGCTCCATAATAATTTATTTCAATCAATAAGGCTTAACAACTTTCTTTAACAAGATTTGATTTTATAAGCTTTTAAACCATATATTGGTACTAATAGGCCTCTAATAGCATGCTCACATTTATCTATCTCATTTACATGGACATAGCATAGTTCATACTTTTAAAATATGCTTAATAACTTATGTCATGATTGACTAGTTGAGTGCACTTATCATTCACGTTTTAATACTTAGTTTATAAAAGATAATGGAGTTGGTCTTTGAAATCATTTTATCATTAATGATGTAGTATAGCACATATAAGACAACTTTTAAAACTCTTATCATAAGTAACTAAGTCATGATAACATCTTCTCAAGTTCAAAACCTACCTCATGTAGCATTCATGCACCTTAGTACTATTATACCAAGTTTCTCTTGAAAACTTTTCTAACACAAGGTCTAACAAGTTTTATCATGAACAAGACACTATAAACACCATATCATGGTCATTTATATTTTAACTCAATCATGTATAGAAACCACTAAGTTCAAAACTTATAGAACATAAGTTTCCATAAGGTTTGTTTTTTTTCAAAATTTTTAAGTTTCTTTTCAAAACACATACTAAGTCATGCCAATGCTTTCTATTATAAGCAAGGAAATTTTATATGTCATGTATAATATCATGTATTTTCATGTTACATCACTAAGAATAACATATTCTATCATCGGGAGCACTATACTTGCGTATGTGCTCGTTCGACGCCCTCCGATCGCCTCCGAATACGTAATAGTCACAAAGATGACTATTTGGACCCTTCCTAAAGACCTCAAATTAAAAAACGTAAAGAAAAAAAGTTGTAGGTCTATTCGTCGTCGTTCTGGATCATCTTGAATCACCTCAATCGGAGTTCGTATGAAAACATTATGGCTATTTTAGTAAAACATGTCCTGTCAGTTTTATTTTTCAAAATTTGGCTTAACAGACTATCCCCCCAAAGGTGGGGTTTTGTACTAGGGGGCCGATATGGGGTCCCTTCTATGCGTTTATGATTATATATATATATATATATTAAACAACTAATCAAACCTCAATTTTACTTTAAACTAAGCCATAATCATATATATATATATTCATACCAATTCACTGTAATATGGTTTTATTCATAAATATTTACATAACATGAATTAATTCATCTATAAACTTATTAAAACAACTTTATAACAACCAATTTATCATGTAAAACTATATATAACAACTAATTCATCTCCCACAAAGTTTTACAGAGAATTTTGGAAAAGAATAAAATTACAAAATAAAAGAATAATATGATACCTTAGTTTTAGAAGATGATGGTTATCCTTTGATTATCATGCTTTCTTTTCCCCAATTCTTTTCTCAAATTCTCTAGACTTCTCCCAATTCTCTCTAAATTTTTCTCTGCAACTATCTTCTTCTCCTCTTTTTCCTCTTCTGAGTTCTTTCTTTCTAACTCTAACCTTACGTACTAACAATATAACGATAGGTAATAATATATATATATATATATATATATATATATATATATTAATTATATAATATAAATATAATTTTAATTGACATCAGTTTTTTTTAAACTCAAAAGCCATAAGGCTTGTTTGGCTAACTAACTAAAAATTAACCCATTAAATCTTACACCTTGTTTGGTAAAACATATTTAAATTAAATACTTAACATTCATTAGGCCTTGTTTGGCCAAAAACTGAATTAACCTCCCTTAACTTATTTAAATTCTTGCATCACAATTCCATAAATTATTTATTTTTTTCTCAATAAATAAATTATTTAAAATATTTATTTAACTCAATAAATATTTAAAATTAATTACAAAATTCATTGAATTTCTTTAATAGTTAACTTAACTATTAAACCTCAGTTCCCCAATATATGAATATATATTTCTCTTCACACCAGATCACATATTTCAAAATATATAGCATGTATATATACATACTCAAACTCAAAACATCTCATAATAAGAATCTTAATTATTAAATTCCTATTTTAATAACTTATAAAAATTCGGGTTGTCACATCCTTCCCTCCTTATAAGGATTTCGTCCTCGGAATCACTGAAACCCTACCTTACTATAGTTTTCACAAAATCTCTTTCACAATTATCGTTGAATAACTTCAACACGTTACCTTAATATAGGTTTTATATTTTTACTCCCACCATTATTCATAATAAATTCTTATAAGTTTTATTTCATAACCTTTACTTAGACTCAATTATATTTTGAGTATTACATATTCTTTGACACGTTCATTATCTTTCTCTAAGGATCATTACCATATACCAGATTCTCAAACTCTCGGGACATTACATTCACCCCTTCTTCTATGAATTTCGTCTTTGAAATTTTATTTATTAATCTTTATTCATTCAATCTATCAAAATAGATTTTACGTTTATTCAGTCATTGGATTCTATAACCACTTTCTTTTCACAAAGATCTTTCTAAAGTTATTAAACTTTTTTATTAAAAGTTTTACATTATTCTTCGATAACTCATCTCCTTCTCATTTCAAAATTTCTTTTCTCACTTATTAATATATTCATCATTCAATGTCGCATTCTACGACTTACTTTTTTCTAAGGAATATCATCCTTACCACATTGGATTTTTAGAAAAGCAAGAATCTTCCACAATTGCTCAATAATTGGGAAGTAGTATGAATAACTCAGGAATTTAAAAGATTCCAAATCATGCTGAGGGGTCATAAGACCTTGAACTACGTCCACGGTTATAAGTACTCTTTCAACTTAAACCTTAACAGTCATTAGACTATAGGGACTCCCGTACTTAGGTTGTTCTATTAAAAGATCTTTCTACAGTTATTAAACTTTTCTATTAAAAATTTTACATTATTCTTCGATAACTCATCTCCTTCTCATTTCAAAATTTCTTTTCTTACTTATTAATATATTCATCATTCAATGTCGCATTCTACGACTTACTTCTTTCTAAGGAATATCATCCTTACCACATTGGCTTTTTAGAATAGCAAGAATCTTCCACAATTGCTCAATAATTGGGAAGCAGTATGAATAACTCAAGAATTTAAAAGATTCCAAATCATGCTGAGGGGTCATAAGACCTTGAACTACATCCATGATTATAAGTACTATTTCAACTTAAACTTTAACAGTCATTAGACTATAGGGACTCCCGTACTTAGGCTGTTAAGCCCTTCGTACGATGTATTGTGCACAAACATCTAAACGCATCGCGTAAAAATAATTCCCCCATAATAGGGTTGTTCTTCTCAGTTTTTAGAGATGTAACTGAGGGTCACAAGACCATGAACTATGTCCACGGTTACAAGTAATCTTTCAACTTTAACCTTAACAGTAATACTGTAGGGACTCCCCGTACTTAGGGTGATCAGCCCTTCGTACCATATATTGTGCACAAACATCTAAATGCCTTTGTGTAATCCCCTATAAAAGGGTTGTTAATCTCAGCTTTTCAACATCTGAATCCGCACCAAAACAATTTGGTTTGGCATAACTTCTCAAGAAATGCTTGAATTTCATGAACATCTTTCAATATTCGTCTAGCTAAATCAAATAACATAGACTTCTACAACAATTCGGACATCAATCGAAATATACATACATATATATATATATATTCTCATATCTTAAAGAAATCTCAAAAATCTTTTTATGGCGTCATGATTATGACGTTGTCATACTACATCTCACCATAGTGGGTTGACGATCATATGATCACATTCAACACCAGGTTCCATTGCATTGATGACTCCATTGTTTATCATATCACCCGATATATATAGTTAAAATATATTTTGAAAATTTAAAAATCATTTTTTTTATCTAGCCGAAACAAACATCATAGATACGCGAATAACAACACTGTTTTGAAAATTCTTTAGTTCACTAGTGTGATCCAACATTTGTTTCAAAAATCAAAAGTACAACCATCGGCACGAAGTCAATAAATCTCGAAAGTCTAGCATAGCTAGTAGATTTAGAATATCTAATTTTCTCCATCAATTCCAATTTTTACTCCATTACCTCATTACTGACTACTTCTTTTATTTCTAGCACCTCCAATGCTCTTATACTAAGTATTCTTGTATTTTAACTTACAATCTTCCTATACCCCCAGTATAGTTCATCAAACTTACTACACATTGGAAGTTCAGGACTTGCCACAATAATATGAGTTTAAGAACTTATCCTAGTCAGACCATAGGCGTCCATTCGCTGAGAGGTTCAAAACATACCATATTATTATGAGTCACAAACTTACCATATGCATTAGTTTTAAGAACCGCACCTAATCCAAATAATATCTGACTAATCTTAATTGTTTCTAACTATCAAATATACACATGAGAAAAGAATCACCTTTTCACCCCATATACATTGATAGCGCGACACCGACATTCCAATGATTATCAATATGATAAACTGAGTGCAAGTACAAAACCCTCACCCATACAAAGGTTTGTACAACTTAGCCATCACATGAGTCCTCAATTGAAATCCCACCTAACTCTATCTTGCTCAATATAAATTCCTCGTATCACATTATCTATAACTCCTCGTGAGTTTATCTTGTACTATATCATAGTACATTACCTTCATAACATCAAGCTATAATTATTCAAACATTATAGACCATCTTTCTTTTATAACTTAAACAGATCACGTTGTGATCTTATTTTATAATCATCTCCCTTAAAATTCTTTTCTTCACTCGTGATCGTTTTGTTTTACGATCCTCTTTCTTTCCTTTTTTTTCTTCATCATTTACGATTTCATTTATGCTTTTAATCTTACAGACTTTGTCTATTCATCATTATTCGTTATCATGGCTATTGTAGTTAGGCAACTCCCATATCTTATCTTTATCTCTTCAAGATTCTTCTTTGAATTTTCTTGTTTATATAACATTTCTTCCTTTAAGAATTTCTAACTTCATTTACATTGCTCAACATTTCATTTAAGTTCCACATTTTCATCATACGTATCCATTTCTATACTTGGTACACATGGAGTCTCTAATAGTTTCTGAGTGGTTTCCCACAAACAAACAATAAACTAGGTTCCGAGTTGCTAGTTCGTATATACCTCCGCTCTATGAAGGAATCATTTAGCCCAGATACCATACATCAACTATTAAAGAATACAATTGTACCATACTTAAATATAACTTTTTGATTTTTAACTTCTTTATCATCTTCTCCTTTATTCTCTAAGGTTATAGCGTAGGGTACTCTTACCTAAGGTTTATAACCTACAGCTTTGATACCAACTGTAACGACCCCAAAATTCATACAATTTAATTCTCGACTTTGGTCGTTAGTAATAAATTCAACCTCTATATTTACATCATTAAACGATAATACAACCATTAAAATTTGTGGAATAATTAAAATTTTCTATTACAAACTATCCTTGTTCCCAAAACCTTCAACCTTTATATCTAAATATCTCAGAATCATTTTAATACTATAATAGTTTACATCGGAAAACGATATTACAATTCAACATTAATACATTATTCGAAACTTTAAACATGGTTTAAATAATAATAACACAACCAAAGTGTATAAATCTTCGAGTATCACATCTGATTTATGTCTTTCAAGTAACACATAACTTTACCTTGAATCTTGAACCTGCAAAAGTGGTTATTTGCAAGGTTGAGCTCGACAGCCCAACAAAATCTAACTGTTTTCATGCATCACATAGCACATAATAACATGCTCAACATATATCTCATAAACATTGGAATAACATAACATACATGCTGCATTTTATATAACAAGTATAATGATTGAGTTCCTTACTCAATCAACATTCATTATTCAATCAACGAAGTCATAAATTAACTTTAACGTCTCATACTTTCAATATATATAGAATACATCATACTCTTTGCAACAAATATTTAAAACAGTTCATCATCAAGTTTACATAACAAATAGGAACTGAAAGACTTGCCTGATTCGTAGTTTATGAACTACGACTTAACTGCTTAACGCTTATCTGCACTTCGTGTATTCCTACATAGTTATATAATCATGGATTCACATCCATTAGTCATATATTTCATACATTCTTAATATAATAGTAACGTTACATTGTTTCCTAACTAGGTTTGTAAAACCTTCATTTCACTTCCTCATCAAACTCTTAGAATATCTAGGCATGTATACGTATACCTTAACCATCCATACTTGACATCAAATAGGTTGTGATCTATTTTCAAGTTCACATTCAAATTACTTAGCTCCATAATGATTTATTTCAATCAATAAGGCTTAACAACTTTCTTTAACAAGATTTGATTTTATAAGCTTTTAAACCATATATTGGTACTAATAGGCCTCTAATAGCATGCTCACATGCATCTATCTCATTTACATGGACATAGCATAGTTCATACTTTTAAAACATTCTTAATAACTTATGTCATGCTTGACTAGTTGAGTGCACATATCATTCACGTTTTAATACTTAGTTTACAAAAGATAATGGAGTTGGTCTTTGAAATTATTTTATCATTAATGATGTAGTATAGCACATATAAGACAACTTTTAAAACTCTTACCATAAGTAACTAAGTCATGATAACATCTTCTCAAGTTCAAAACCTACCTCATGTAGCATTCATGCACCTTAGTTCTATTATATCAAGTTTCTCTTGAAAACTTTTCTAACACAAGGTCTAACAAGTTTTATCATGAACAAGACACTATAAACACCATATCATGCTCATTTATATTTGAACTCAATCATGTATATAAACCACTAAGTTTAAAACTTATAGAACATACGTTTCCACAAGGTTTTTTTTTTTTTTTCAAAATCTTTAAGTTTCTTTTCAAAACACATACTAAGTCATGCCAATGCTTTCTATTATGAGCAAGGAAATTTTATATGTCATGTATAATATCATGCATTTTCATGTTACATCACTTAGAATAACATATTCCATCGTCGGGAGCACTATACTTGCGTATGTGCTCGTTCGACGCCCTCCGATCGCCTCTGAATACGTAACAATCACAAAGATGACTATTTTGACCCTTCCTAAAGACCTCAAATTAAAAAACGTAAAGAAGAAAAGTTGTACGTCTATTCGTCTTCATTCTGGATCATCTTGAATAACCTCAATCGGAGTTCGTATGAAAACGTTATGGATATTTTAGTAAAACATGTCCTGTCAGTTTTATTTTTCAAAATTTGGCTTAACAGACTACCCCCCCGCTGGGGCGGGGGTTTTTGTACTAGGGGGGCCCGCCGGGGCGGGGGTCCCTTCTGCGTTTTACGATTTTATGCTCTAGAACACTACGGAAAGCCAAATTAGGCCTCCAAACTCCTTTCTAACAACCATACCAACCTATCTAAGGTGTAATAGGTTTACATAAACATAATCTAATGTTTTCTAACGCATTTCTAGCCATCTAAACAACATAAATATCCAAATTACAACTATTAATTTTTACTATTTTCCCTAAAACTTCACTTTTTGAAAGTTTTAGTGAAAATCATCACTGTGATTTTGTTTTTCAACCAAAACAGTTAATTCAACATATTATGCCTATGTTTATTCATCCTCTTTCGAATTCAATAGTCAATATATATATTAAACAACTAATCAAACCTCAATTTTACTTTAAACTAAGCCATAATCATATATATATATATATATATATATATATTCATACCAATTCACTGTAATATGGTTTTATTCACAAATATTTACCTAACATGAATTAATTCATCTATAAACTTATGAAAACAACTTTATAACAACCAATTTATCATGTAAAACTATATATAACAACTAATTCATCTCCCACAAAGTTTTACAGAGAATTTTAGAAAATAATAAAACTACAAAATAAAAGAATAATATGATACCTTAGTTTTAGAAGATGATGGTTATCCTTTGATTATCAAGCTTTCTTTTCCCCAATTCTTTTCTCAAATTCTCTAGACTTCTCCCAATAGTGTCGTATCTGTGAATAGTGTCATATACGTGAATAGTAACCCCGACACGAATAGGTAGAAATTTCACAAGAAAAATCATACTTCGTGAATAGTACTCGTGAATAGTACCGTATTCATGAATAGTGCCATATACGTGAATAATGTTGTATACATGAATAGTAACCTCGACATAAAAAGGTCAAAATTTCATAATAAAATTCATACCAATATTTCAGCATAACGATATTGAATGAAATAACATCATTTATGAAGAGAATAACATCCCTTACCTCAAAAGAACTGTACTTCTGACTGGAATATCAGATATAATGTTGAAGAAAACTTTCGTTCAATAGCAACTCTCAAAGTATCTAAATACTCAAACATACGCTCGATATTATAGAGAGAGAAAACTTCTGATTCTGGTGTGATTTTCAATTCTAACTAAGCACCCTATTTATTAGAAAATGCTTAGAACGCCAAAGCAGACTATTTAATAAAATATTAATATTTTTAAAAAAAATTCTACGCACACCTCCTTGACCAATTCATCATCACTCCATAAGTGGGGCCCACCAAATTCAATAATTTCTACAACAACCAAAAGTGGGGTCCACCCATATTTTTAAAAAAAAACATTTATTTCCAAAACTTTAATAATTCATAATAAATAATTCTTTTATTAGAAAAATATAAATTTTATCTCCACTCCATAGGAAATTTAATTCTCTACAACTTTGTAGAAGAAAGTTTTTCCAAATTCCAAATAGAAAATGACCGAAATCCACATACGGATGATTTTTAATACCTCCATTCTGACAAAATACTGATAAAACACCTCAACTTTAATTCCTTCATTTATATCCACATAAAAATAAGTATTTCCTTAGCATAAAAATCAATAATTAATTATTTACAAATAATATTACAGAATCACAATAATGACAACTAAGTCGTTCCCAGGAAAGAAGGAGGCTTTCCGATAAGGATATCTCCTTACTGGCGTGCAATTAGGTGACCAAACCCTTTCCTAGATAGAACTTCATTAGACATTGCCAATAATGCTATCTAATAATATTATTCAAATAATATGAATTATTGATCTGATAATGGGAAATATTGTGCAGTGATAATTATTGAATCAACAATAATATAAAATATCAACGTAACAATTTTTGAATCAATAAAATAAAAAATTGAACAGTTATTACTGTAACAATTTTTGAGTTGTGCCTTCCTACGTAAGAATCAATAATTCAAAAATACTGTGCAATACTATGTGCTCTTATGCAACCACGCATATTCTTGTATTTGTGTATTTCATGCGCAATCAATCAAATTGCACAAAATAAAGCGGAAGCATGGAAAAATAGAGTTTTAAAATTTTACAAACCATATACCGGATCATCCCGGATCATCCTTTACAATTATTAATTAAGCGAAAAAAGATAAAGAACAAGAATCATACCCTTGAAGATTCGAGCTTCCTCGGTACAAGTTCACCTCAAATCTTTTCGCGTTCAACTTGAATCCACGGGTTTGGTTCCTTCCTTTGATCGGCGTTAGCCACCCAAGTGTTTGGCCTCTAGAGGTGATCCACGAAGGAAGAAGAAAGATTCAAGAAGATGGGTGTTTGGCAAAACCCTAGTTTTCTATCTCTCATAGAAAAAGGTGTACTCTCCAACTATTGGAATTACGTAATCACGTGTTTGAAAAAGTGTGACAACCACCTCACCCATAATAAGACTCCTCTTATTTATAGATGTAGGCAACCCTCCTTAACAATTAAGGAATTGGTTTTATTTTAATTAATTAAATTCCTTTAATTAATTAGGCTCCTAATCTTATTAGGAATAATTAATTAAACTCTTTTAATTAATTAGCCTCTAATCTTATTAGGAATATATGAGAGTACTTTTATTAATTAATTTCCCAAACTCCTTTAGGAATTAAAAATAATAATAATAATAATAATAATAATAATAAGACTCCTCTTATTAATTTATATTTAATATTTAATAAAAATATTAAATAATAAATATTAAGCTATTTAATTTATTCTATCACCATAGATTAAATTAAATATACTTAACTTATTATTACGATTATGCCATTAACTTCTTAAATAATTATTC
Source organism: Panax ginseng (assembly GCA_020205605.1). NCBI lineage: Eukaryota > Viridiplantae > Streptophyta > Magnoliopsida > Apiales > Araliaceae > Panax > Panax ginseng. The sequence continues at coordinate 53,382,495 of CM035129.1, read as the reverse complement.
TTCCTTTTTTTTATGGTGTGACCCTTTAGGTTCTCCATATATTAAGCCGGTTGTGAATAAATCAATTAGAACAATTCTAATCTTATTTAAATAAATAAATTAAACTATTAATTTATTTAAATAAATAATATTTATTCTACAATAGGGATAAGCCTCCCTAGCGATTAACGACTTTCCGGATAATATAGATTTCAACATTAATCATAAAAGAACCTTTGAGTAAATAATTTAAGTACAATTCAATCCTTCCACCATCTGATGTCCCAATTAAATATAAGACATGGAATTCTTGTCAAGTCTTATTTTATTTAATTATATGTATTTTCGACTCTTAAATGCACAACTCAAATAATGCAAATTAGAAACTCCTTTCTAATTTCATTACCTTAACCGAGGACTCTTTGGGTTGTCATTTATCGAATCACATAGGACATTTCTCTTCTTTTTACTAGAAGTGGTAGATTCTTTATTGATCATACATTATCTCCATGTACAACTTATTATACCCAAGCATACCCTTTGATATACCTAAGGGTCTTAAGGAATAAGTCAAAGTATAACTCATCATACACGAGATACTATGATGATCTCAAGTCAAGGATCACTTGTACTACTATCACTACTGAGAATTCCTATTGAATGAGGCAAGTAAAACTCCATTAGGTATTCCTTAGCGAGCCACGTTCGGTGAACTTATTCTCTAATAAGCACCTACATACTTGCTTTTAGTGTCTCCACACAAATGATCATGAGATCAATCATCCTCATCGATGAGCAAGCAGCGTATGTACCAATCTATCGGATTCACTAATCCCCAATTTAGTAATCAACGATTGGGAACTATTTTAGTTTTAAGCTTTCTAAGAATTTAGATCTCATTAGAATGATCATCATATTATTCTAAAAGCATTGCTTAAAACTATGGGTTTATCACATATTATAAAAGCGACATCATGTAGATAATTAAAAGCCTTTAATAAATTAATACTTTTTTATTAATAAATGAATAAGATTGTTACAAAGTATATGCTTTATCATCAAACATGATTGGCTTGTGTGCATACTACTTTCAATCTCCCACTTGCACTAAAACCCGATATCGTCATGGTATCTCATACCCTTCTTCTCTAAGTGGCGATTATCTTTGTTGGATAAGCTTTAGTTAATGGATATGTAATGTTGTTCTTGAGAGTCACTATCTCTATAGTGATTTCCCATCTTTCAATGATTCCTATAATCAAATGAAAGTGCCCTGACACATGTTTAGATCAAGATGAGACTTAGGAACTATTCTAGTTACGTAATGAACTTTTCATCCAAACAATCAACTTGCGACTTCATTTATAGCTATATACTTTGTCTTTATCACTAAACCAACAACTCTTTTTTGTTTTGAAACCTTTCAATTCTTTGCACCCTTTGTTCAAGGTAACGCTTTACCTTAAAGTGGATTTTTCTGTCGTCTTGGTGCATACGAAAAAACTTGAGTGCATTAAGCCCTCTAGTTTTAATTTAGACCCACCATAAATTTTAATCACATCCTTAGTGTCGGTTAAGTACTTTAAGATGTTTTTCTTTGTCTTACGGTGATCTTCTCGAGAATATATGTGATCGACATCGGGTCTCGTATATTTCATTGTATACATGATTGTCACTCATGCGATCTCTCTTTTAGAGAGTCTATGGGGACTATTAAGAGAGATACACTCCATGGCTCATCAACATGAGACATCTCTTGGAGTTTGCCATGCTAAGCGACTTTAGCATCAAATGAATATCGTTCCTTGGGTTAAGTCGAGCATCCTCTTAAATCTATCTATATAGATTTGTATCCCCAATTAAGATACTCTTCCCAAATCATTCATGGAGGAATGTTTAGACAACTTTATCTTTTCTTGATTGTAGCATTGGTATGTCATTCCTTATCCGTAGTATATCAACATATAATACTAGGAATGTCACGGCGCTCCCCTTGACCCTTTTGTACACACTAGGTTCATTCTTTTTTTGATAAAATCAAACTCTTTTGATTGTTTCATCAAAATGAATGTTCCATTTTGAGAAGCTTGCTTCAATCCATTTCTCTGAGTGTCTACAACTCTTACCTCATCGTATATATTTGGATCATCATCTTCTATGATGTGTACCTCATCATCATCATCTATGATGAATCCATACCTCTAGGTATCTTGGTACTATTCAGATTTCTGATTCGGTTTGTGGTACAATAGAATTATCTCTGAGTTCCTCTTATTTGACTTATAGTGTTTTGTGGTTCTTGAACTCTTCAAGATCTATTATCCTCCACTAGCCCTTTAATGATAAACATCTTTATCTTAGAAAGGCAGCGTGTTTCACAACAAACACTTTTTTTGCTAAGTAGGATTATAGAACATATACCTAAACTTACTTTAGGATGTCCCACAAATCTATACTTGTCAAATCTTGTCCCAAGCTTATCCTTTGAAACCTTTTCACATAAGTTGGACAACCCCTTATCTTAACATACTTAAAATTAGGAATCCTTCCTGTCCATAACTTTTATGGAGTCTTGGGGTGGATTTTGAGGTTACCTTTTTCGTAGAATATGTGACCATTTCTAGGACATTACCCGAGAAGGATCTTTGGGAATGTCGGTAAAATCATTATGGATGCACCATGTCCAACAAGGTATGATTTTTCCTTTCAGATACATCAATCAATTATTGCGTATCAGGAGGCGTCCATTATGAGAAAACCATTTGAGATGATCTAGAAACTTATTGCACAAGTATTCCTTCCTTGATCTAATCAAAGAATCTTAATACTTTGCCAATTTGTTTCACTTACGAATTCTTTGAACCTTTCAAATAATTCACACTTGTATTCAACAAATACACACATTCAACTCTTTGAATGATCATCTCCTTTTCTTATACTAGTTTGTTCAATTTGCAAAATAATTTTTTCACGTAAGTCAGTATACAAAATCCATTAAGTAATATTCGGTTCTATACAAAACATTATTATTATAAATAGAACAACAATTGTTCTTAAATATAATACCAAAGATTTCATTGTCCAACAACAAAATGGAAATAATGTTTCTAATGAGAGGCTGGAATACAATAACAACTTATTGACTTAATAGATTTTGCCCGTAGGCAATGCTAAACTATAAGTTTCTATGGCTAATGTAGCAACCTTTGCTTCATTTCCACACATAGGATTACTTATCTTTGTTTAGCTTTCTACTTACCTTGGTCCTTCATAAATCTATATTTATGATAACCAAAATCGGTATCCAATACCCAAGTAGAACCTTGACTTAAAGAAAAAATTTATTTCAATCATGAACAAAAATTATATTTATAGCAGAAGAAACTTCACTAAGCTTCTTACGGTTAGCCTCTGCAAGATGCTTCTTGTAGTTTCTTTTCAGTGTCGGGCTTATTGCGGTGGAAGCAAACTCCTTTCTTTATCCGTATCGGTTTTGTTCTTATTATCCTTTGTTTTTGCCCTTTTCTATTTACCTTCTTTGAATCGTTCTTCTTTTTAGGAAGATCCTTTGGCCCCTACCGGTAAGACTTGGTCTTTCTTGGTTGGAAAGTGACTCTCGACATTTTTCAACATGTTAAGCAAATCGGTGAGGTGATATCTAGCTTGTTCATATGAAAAATTCACAACAATTGTGAAAAAGTCAGGGAGTGAGTGCAAGATCAAATCTTGGCTCAACTCTCCATCCATGACAAAACTTTGTTGTCTAATTGTTCAATCAAATTGATAATGTTAAGGACTTTTTTTATACATCTTTTGTAGTGTCATTGGTCATTCTAGATCGGAAGAGCTCCTTAGATATCGATATCTATTAGTCCTACTTTCTCTCACCATCAACTACTTGATGTGTGGGGAATATAGTAGGAGCATCCATAGTTTCATCTTGTATTTGAAGCTCGTTACTCATGGATGCGAGCATGATGCATTGAGCCATTGTGCATCATCTTGCCACTTTCTAAAAGTAGCAATCTCTTCCTCGGAGGCATTATGCGCAACCATTGCGAGGGATAGGCGTATTAAGGACATAAGATAGCTTTTTTGATAGTGAGAACTATTCTCAATTTCCTTAACCAATCATTTAATTTGGTTAGGTTAATTTAGCATCTAATATGCTTCTGTGATGATAGTAATTTAGACATTGTAAAATTACGTAAATGAATTTGTAATTAACAACATTTTAGCATACATTCTTTTATTAATTACCAAAATAAATTAGGTCTTGTTTTAAATTGGTATCTCTCTTTTTATTTTCATCAAACTATATTACCCTCACTTATATAGTTAAAGCAAAATCTAATTAAAGATTTGCTAGTGAGAATAAGGATCCCATTTCAAATGTATATAGCCTTGTGGTGACACAACAAACTATATATAAATAAATAGGTGAACAACTCTTGTCAATTACATCAACTATGTAACTCCTTTATTTTGCCTCTTAGATTATTATTTTGATCAAGTGGTGGCACATCAGAATCAAAATTATCTAAGTTAAGTCAACCTAGCACTCCATATATTCAAAAAAAAAAAAATATTGTCCTTGTGGTGACACAACAAAACAACATTGTTCAATTTTCTTTATAAGCATCAAATGTGATAAAATTAACATCTCAAAAAATTAAGATAAGCCTTGTGGTGACACAACAAACTTATAATAATTAATTGATACTCTATTATTTTTTTATCATCATAGAGAAGGCGACGTTCGATATTTCAAATATCTTTGAGCGCTTAGGACTTAATATAAAAAATTTGAGGGTTTGTTATTAATTTGTCTCATCTTGTTTTAGCGCATGCACATATATTATATATATATATATATATATATATATATATATATATATATATAGCGTCGTATTAATTAACATGTGAAGCATATATATATATATATATATATATATATATATATATATATATATATATAGTATAAGCATGCACATATAGAATACTATATTCTACGGATTGATTATGGACTTTTATTCTAGTTTGGTTCACTAGAGCCCACCAAGTGAACCAAAAGGTCAAACCCTAGGGTGCAAAATTAATATTTAAATATAACTATTACATTTAAACCGGGCTCCATTACAAAGCGGGTCTTCAAGCGCTCCTTGCTCCTTGATCTCAATTCTTCAAAATTAATTCTAACTATTCCTATTACAAAACTATTTAAAATAAATAGAAACCTTGATCGTGATCGAGGGAAGTACATAGGGAGGAGATAAATTTACATTAAGAAAAAATTAGAGAAGGCGAAATGCATGAGACCCCATTTAATAAAACCCATACATTCATGCATCAACTAAAATAAAATTCAATCACATTGGTCGATAGTCCATAATCAATCCCATTTATTATCATACACATCACCATATGCATCAATAAATAATTCATCTCATCTCATAAATATATAATATATATACATTATATATATATATATATATTGATATCATTTAATGGGCAAATTTAGTTAGCATAAAATCTAATTTTGAATCAAAATAAACTCCTTTATTTTAATCCAAATTTAAATCAAAATAAACCTCTTTTATTTTAATTTATCCAATTTTGAATAAAATAAACTATTTTATTTTAATCAAATTCTTTAATCAAAATAAACTCATTTATTTTAATTAATTATGGAATCAATTCAAGTAAAAAAAACTCCTTTATTAAAAAAACACGGATTCTCTTTCTATTCACAAATAAACTCCTTTATTTTGAATAATATGAAATCTTATTCCATATCTAAATAAACTCCTTTATTTAAGGAAATATGGATTCTCTTTTTCTATTCACAAATAAACTCCTTTACTCCTTTTTTGAATAATATGAAATCTTATTTCATATCTAAATAAACTCATTTATTTAAGGAAACATGGAATCAATTTCAACTCAATTAGTTATCATGGAATCCAATTCCAAATTAATTAGTTAGCATGAATTCAATTTTAAAATTAAAATAAACCTTTTATTTTAAATTAAAATAAAATTTTTATTTTAAATTAAAATAAATTTTTTTATTATAATTATATATATATATATATATATATATATATATATATATATATATATATATATATATATATATATATATATATATATATATATATATATATATATATATATATATATATATATATATATATATATATATATATATATATATATATATATATATATATATATATAATATATATATATAAGAAAAATAACAATTATATATATTATATAAATTTCGAAAAAAAAAAAAAATTCATTTTTTTTTTTTTTTTAAATTTTTTTTAAAATAAATTTTATACAATAAATTATGCCCAATTAAATTGTTCTAAACACATATCAATATACATATCAAATTAAAACAATTAATAATTAGCATAAAGGTTTGGCTGGCTGATGCCTTTATTAGGTTTTTGTAATATTCATGAGCATGATCAAATTGCACAAAATAAGCGGAAGCTTGTGAAAAATAGAGTTTTAAAATTTTACAAACCATATATACGGATCATCCTTTATGCACAATTATTAATTAAGCGAAAAAGATAAAGAACAAAATCATACCCTTGAAGATTGAGCTTCCTCGGTACAAGTTCACCTCAAATCTTTTCGCGTTCAACTTGAATCCACGGGTTTGGTTCCTTCCTTTGATCGGCGTTAGCCACCCAAGTGTTTGGCCTCTAGAGGTGATCCACGAGGAAGAAGAAAGATTCAAGAAGATGGGTGTTTGGCAAAACCCTAGTTTTTCTATCTCTCATAGAAAAGGTGTACTCTCTCCAACTATTGGAATTACGTATTCACATATTTTGAAAAAGTGTCAATACCTCACCCATAATAAGACTCCTCTTATTTATAGATGTAAGCAACCCTCCTTAACAATTAAGAATTTGGTTTTATTTTAATTAATTAAATTTTTTTTAATTAATTAAGCTCCCTAATCTTATTAGGAATAATTAATTAAACTCTTTTAATTAATTAGCCTCTAATCTTATTAGGAATAAATGAAGTACTTTTATTAATTAATTCCCAAACTCCTTTAAATTAAAATAATAATAATAATAATAATAATAATAAGACTCCTCTTATTAATTTATATTTAATATTTCCAAAATATTAAATAATAAATATTAAGCTATTTAATTTATTCTATCACCATAGATTAAATTAAATATACTTAACTTATTATTACGATTATGCCATTAACTTCTTAAATAATTATTCTTCCTTTTATGGTGTGACCCTTTAGGTTCTCCATATTAATAGGTTGTGAATAAATCAATTAGAACAATTCTAATCTTATTTAAATAAATAAATTAAACTATTAATTTATTTAAATAAATAATATTTATTCTACAATAGGGATAAGCCTCCTAGCGATTAACGACTTTTCGAGATAATATAGATTTCAACATTAATCATAAAAGAACCTTTGAGTAAATAGTTTAAATGTACAATTCAATCCTTCCACCATCTGATGTCCCAATTAAATATAAGACATGGAATTCTTTGTCAAGTCTTATTTTATTTAATTATATGTATTTCGACTCTTAAATATGCTGACTCAAATAATGCAATTAGAAGAAACTCCTTTCTAATTTCATTACGCCTTAACCGAGGACTCTTTGGGTTGTCATTTATCGAATCACATAGGACATTTCTCTTCTTTTACTAGAAGTGGTAGATTCTTTATTGATCATACATTATCTCCATGTATAACTTATTATACCCAAGCATACCCTTTGATATACCCTAAGGGTCTTAAGGAATAAGTCAAAGTATAACTCATCATACATGAGATCTATGATGATCTCAAGTCAAGGATCACTTGTCTACTACTATCACTCTGAGAATTTCTATTGATGACAAGTAAAACTCCATTAGGTATTCCTTAGCGAGCCACGTTCGATGAACTTATTCTCTAATAAGCACCTACATACTTGCTTTAGTGTCTCCACACAAATGATCATGAGATCAATCATCCTCATCCAATGAGAAAAGCAAGCAGCGTATGTACCAATCTATCAGGATTCACTAATCCCCAATTTAGTAATCAACGATTGGGAACTATTTTAGTTTTAAGCTTTCTAAAAATTTAGATCTCATTAGAATGATCATCATCATTATTCTAAAAGCATTGCTTAAAACTATGGGTTTATCACATATTATAAAGCGACATCATGTAGATAATTAAAAGCCTTTAATAAATTAATACTTTTTATTAATAAATGAATAAGATTGTTACAAAGTATATGCTTTATCATCAAACATGATTGGCTTGTGTGTGGGTAATATTTGAAAATTTTTCAAAGTAAGCAAGTTGATATAAAATATTTGTTGCGTCGGGAAATATTCGATTGGTCGGGGAATATTCATTTTAATAGGGAATATTAGTACGATGGCACAATCGTTGGTGGAACCCACAACATAAGTATTGTCGTAGTTAGAAAACGACAGAATTATCTTTTTATAAAAGTAATGGCGAAAGTTTTACCGTTAAACTATTGAACCACCCGGTGGTAAAAATACAGTAATACGCGTGGTTGCATAGTAGCACACGGTATTGATTATTGATGCTTACGTGAGAAGTCAATATGAACTGTCCATTCTCCTATAAATAGAAGCTTTATTCTTCTTTCATTCTCACCAATTCACTGAGATTCACAAGAGACACTATAGAGAGAGAAACTATAGAGAGCAAGAAGAAAGAGTATTCTCGCTACTTCACTATTATAAATATCCAAACCTTCTACTAAGGTAAGGGGTATTATTTCTTTCGTATTCATAAGGAATACTATTTTTCATATTCATCCTTCAATATTTCGGAATAACCTGTCTACGCGGATTACGTACTGTATGACAGGTGAAAATCCATTTGCAATTTCGTATGTTATTTCTTTTCATATTCTTAAATCCAAACTTACTATGGTAAGTATTGCTTTTATAATCCTTGAAATTAGTGGAATATCCTTGAGTTTTGTGCTTCATCCAGTATCATTTTATTAGAATATTGATATAAACTTTCTTATTAAATATCAATATTTTCACTCGGGATACTATTTATGGGTTACTATTCACCCGATTCTATTCACTATAATATTATTCACTCGGGTATTCGGGGTACTATTCACGAGTTACTATTCACGGTTTACTATTCACCTAGTTACTATTCACTCAAATATTATTCACTCGGGTATTCGGGGCACTTTTTATGTCGGGGTACTATTCACGGGATACTATTCCCGAAGTACTATTCACAGTGTACTATTCACCGAAAAATTTATTTCTTTTCTGTCCAAATCATTTTTTATACATGGATATTATTCTTGAATTTTACTCCACAAAGCAGTATCATGTTGATAATTTGGACATTATTGAATTTTGGATAAATAAAGTTATAAATCTTTAAAAATTATCCTTTGCTTTCTTTTAATTGAATTCTTATATCATTGTCATCATCCTCATGCATATATTGTGATGAAATTCATCTTTAGCTTACGTGCATAGATGGACTGTTAATTGGTATGAATATGACCAGGGATAATTCGGTATGATCATGACTATTGATGATTACACGAATATTCTTGGCCCGTAGTGCAAAAATAATTTGTGGACGTGATACTAATGAATATCCTTGGCCCATAGTTCAGGGATGATTAGATGATGTGATTTATTTATTAAGTTGAGTCCCAACGATAAAGTTAATGATAAACTTTTTAAATCATAGAAGATAGTAGATATCATACTCTACTTGACTCTTCTAATGGATTGTTTGTTCCGCTGCAGTTAAAGTTGTTGTCTATTATATTCTATCAATTTAACATTGTTGAAGGCTAATGATAAATAATTCTGCATTATCTTAGTCATAATATTTCTTACTGGGCTAGTTGAGCTCACTCATTTACTTCCATTGTTCTCTTCAGGAAATGAGAACGTAGTCGGAACTAGTCGGGGAACAGAGTGATGGTCCGAGATGGTGTTATAGTAGTCCTCACTATTCTATAAAATAGTGTGATAATAAATGTAATGAGGACTCCATTTGAGTTTGGATATTGTCTAGAAGACAATATTCGTGTAAAAACTCTCAGCTCATGTTGTATAATTAAGTTTGTATTTGTATTTAGTACCATGTATTTGGCGACCCAAGATGGGTGATGTATACCTATTTTGGGGGCGTCATAGTTGGTATCAAAGCCATAGAAAAGAGCCTCTAGCCTTTATCTAGTGACTTCCATGTCTTGGAATGCACCGAAGCCAGACTTTCCGTAGGGGACGCCGTGAGTAACGGTGGCAAGTCAATAGGTATCATTGTGAGGTGCTATCAAAGTCTTGTATGTCGGTCACAGTTGGTATCAAAGCTTAGGGATATGATCCCTGACTGAGATGTGAGACAAGAACTAGAAGGGGAGAGATGGGGAATTTCTTTGCTAGTATGACCTACCTAAGTTTATTTGATATTTAATTGGTCGGTCATAGTATAGGGATAATATGTGGCATATAAATTAACCCTTATTGTGACGCCCCCAAAATAGGTCCAATCTACAACCCATTCTGAGTCGCCAAATACATGGTGTAAGACCCCAAATTTTATGAATAAAGATTTAATTTTCTCGAAATATTTTTTTTTGAATATTATGGTGTGGATTTGAGATAGTGTTATAGTTGTGGGTCGTATTTATAAATTTTGAAAAGTATGCAAGTTGTTATATAATATTCGATTGGTCGGGGAATATTCGTTTTAACAGGGAATATTCGTACGACGACACAATCATTGGTGGACCCCACAACGGAAGTATTATCGTAGTTAGAAAATGACATAATTATCTTTTTATGAAAATAACGGCGAAAGTCTTATCGTTAAATTGTTGAACTACCGGTGGTAAAAGTTCAGTAATACGTGTGGTTGCATAGTAGCACACGATATTAATTATTGATGCTTACGTGATAAGTCACTCAGTTATCTCAATTATTGCTACAGTACTTGCTTCATCATATCTCTCATATTATTGATTCAATTATTATCACAGTATCATCTGCATAATATGTTGTATTATTAAATCAATAATTGAGATGACAAAGTTATTCATATTATTATTTGCAATATTGACAATGTCTAGAAGTTACATCGAGGAGAGGTTTGGTCACCTAATTGCTTGGCAATAAGGAGAAATCCTTATCGAAGCCCCATCTTTCACGGGAGCATTTTGATTGTTAAATATTGTGCGTTATAATATTAATGATGAATAAGTTCGTGTTAATTAAGGATGAAATTAATAGTTCCATTGTGTTAGAATTATTAGTGTTAGTGGAAATCGACATTTATTTCGATAGTAATTGATGTTTGGAGGTTATATTGATCAATCGGGTAATTAATCAGATAAATGAGCAATTAATTGCTATTAATTCACATGATTATAACTATTTGTTCACATGCGTATACTATTGATTCACATTCATTTACTATTAGGGGAGTTGGTGCAAGATTGATAATACTTGCATGACTGAGTTAAAAATGGAGGTATAGATGGAGGTACTATCACGTAATTAAGTATGTCACATGTCTAGAACTATTGATTCACATGATTTACTATTGATTCACATGATTTACTATTAGGGAAGTGGTGCAAGTTTGATAATACTTGCATGACCAAATTAAAAATGAAGAAAAGAGGAGGTATTATCTTTGTAATATTTCGAGCCCCAAAGCGTGCAATTATCGAAACTATATTTTCCTATAAATAAGCTCATTCTTCCTTCATTTCGCACTCAATTCACTAAAGCTATAGAGCAATTATTATAGAGAGAAATATATAGAGAAAGAAGAAGAGAAGTACGCTACCTCACTATTCCAAGTATCAGTTTTCTTCTAAGGTAAGGGTATTATTTCTTTTCGTATTCATGAAGAGAGCTTACATTATTCCATTCTTCATTATTATGTTGGAATAACTTTGTCTGTCATAAGATACCGCATACATCTTTGAAATTCTTACATTATTCCATTCTTTATTATTATGTTGGAATAACTTTATCTATCAAGTCCGCATACATGGTGAAATTCTTCTGTTATTCCATTCTTTATTATTCTGTTGGAATATCCTGTTTGTGCGGATTACACATGACCTGGTTCCATTCTTTATTATTCTATTGGAATATCCCATCTGTGCGTATTACGCATGACCTAGTTCCATTATTTATTATTATGTTGGAATAACCTGTCTGTGCGGTTTATCGCATGCCTGGTGAATTCTTCTATTATTCTGTTGGAATAACCTGTCTATGTGGATTACCGCATGCATGGTGAATGATCCTTTGTATTCATTCTTTATTAAATTGTGAAAATAATTTGTCTACGTGGATAACCGCATGGCGGGTGAAAATTCATTTGTAGTTTCGTATATTCTATTATATTCGTATGAGATAGCATTTCTTTTGTACTCGTCATGGAATATCATTTTCCTTGGTATTTTTTTACGAGTTACTATGCACGGGTTACTATTCACCCGGTTACTATTCACTCTAGTATTATTCACTCGGGTATTCGGGACACTTTTCGTGTTAGAGTACTATTCATGAGTTACTATTCACCCAAACTACTATTCACCCGAATATTATTCACTTGGGTATTTGGGATACTTTTCATACCGGGGTACTATTCACGAGGTACTATTCCCAAAGTACTATTCACGGGGTACTATTCACGGGATACTATTTACCCGAAAAATATATTTCTTTTCTGTCCAAATTATTTTTGGTACATGAATATTATTCTTGAATTTTACTCCACAAAGTAGTATCATGTTCACAATTTGGACGTTATTGATTTATGGATAAATTAAATTATAAATCATTAAAATTTATCCTTGGACTTGTTTTATTGAATTATTATGTCTTGTCATCATCCTCATGCTTATATTGTGACGAAAGTCATCTTTGGCTTACGTGCAGAGATGGACTTGGTATGATTATGACCATGGATTATTCAGTATAATCATGACCGTAATGTGACGAATGATGTGGTGAAAGTCCTCATTGGCTTGTAGTTCATTGATGGACAGTTGTTGGTATGATTATGACCAGGCATTATTCGGTATAATCATGACCATTGATGATTACATGAATATCCTTGGCTGTGGTGCAGGGATGATTTGATTTTATGTATTAAGCTGAGTCTCAGCGATAAAGTTGATGAAAAACTTTTTAAATCATAGAAGATAGTAGATTTTATGCTCTACTTGACTCTTCTAATGGATTGCTTATTCATTGCAGTTGTTGATCTAAAACTTGTTGTCTATTATATTCTATCGGTTGTTATCTTTGTTGAAGGCTAAGGATAATTTATTACGCATTATCTTAGTCATAATATTTCTTCTTGGGCTAGTTGAGCTCACCCTTTCTTTCCTTTATTCTCTTGAAATGAGAATATAGGCGGGACGAGTTGGAGAAGCGGATTGACGGTCTAGATGGTTGTTTTAGTAGTCCTCACTATTCTGTGAAATAGTGTGATAATAATTGTAATGAGGACTCCATTGAGAGTGGATGTTGTCTAAGAAGGCAATATTTTTGTTTAAACTCTTAGCTATGTTTTGTCGTATATTACCCGACAGTTGTATAATTAAGTTTGTATTTGATTTATGTACCATGTATTTGGCGACTCAAGATGGGTGATGTATACCTGTTTTGGGGGCGTCACACATGGTACAGAAAACAACTACAACTTCATTATTATAATTGTCGTGCAAAATACGACAACACATATACTGTGAGTTTAAATGCCAACTGTGACTCTCATCCCTTTACTTGGATAGCACCTCACATTGATACATTACATAAAATTACAGTCAATAACTATTTTAGAAATTAAAATCTTTGGAAAATGCTCAAGGAAACTTTTGTACATAGGAGGCCATGCATCTAAGTTATAATAAATATCATATGAATCGAGAATTATTCTTGGTTGACCCAATAGACCCCAAAGAAAAATGAGAAGATTGCTATCATGTTCTTTCCAATGGTGAGTCTTCTCTTGACATATAATTATCTCCATTGTCTCCAATTGAGAATTATATTTCAACCAAACTCCAAGATTATATAGGTAGTGCTCGTAAATATAATCAGCAAGTGGATGTGCACAACCCTGCCTTATGATAACACGAAGTTGTAGGTCATTAGACATCTTGTATGATAGTGGCAAAACACCATTCCAAAGTTAGGTTCACCTCACCCTATTCGGTTCACCAAAATCAACGGTTAAATGACGTATAAAATATGACACACTTATCTCAAATTCTTAATAAAATTATTTCCATACTGTTTAGGGAGAACCTTAATAGCTATAGACCACCGTTCTATTCCACTGTTACCCCCGCTCGACCCAGCTACACTCTTATTACCTGAAAGGAATTGTGAAACAAAAGGGTGAGCACAACTAGCCCAGTAAAGAATATCATGACTAAAGATAATTAAATTATTAATAGCCTTCATCAGTAATAAATCAGAGATATAGAACATATGGTAGATGATAAAACTTTTCAACCATAGTTGCAGCGGAACGAGTAATCCATTAGAAGAGTCAAATAAACCATAAGGTCTATTATCTTCTCCATGTTAAAAGTCCACCAACAATGTTTTAACCATGTAACATCAATCAACAATTTATGTCCACAATCACGTGAATAACTCATAATCATAATTGTAGTTCTAAATTCCTCTTCTCATCCAGGACGAAGACAATTTTCATCACCTGTCTTTACCTGAAACATCAAAGATCATGATTATACCAAATCACAGTTCCTATTCATAATAATACTAATAAATTCATCTTTGCACTACGGACCAAAGATATTCATCAACAGTTCATCTTTGCACTACATGCCAAAGATATTCAACAACAGGACATCTTTGCACTAGGAACCAAAGATATTCATCAACAGTTCATCTTTGCTCTATAGGCCAAAGATATTCAATAATAGGTCATCTTTGCACTACGGGCCAAAGATATTCAACAACAGGTCATCTTTGCGCTATTGGCCAAAGAGAACTCATAGTCACGATCATACTAATAATCTACCCATCTTTACACTCAAGTGAAGGATAAATTCCATCAGCAGGGTTATAAAAATGCTATATATAATAATAAAAACAATATGATCAAAACATGGATTTAATTTTAAGAGCAATATTCATAAATCAACGATAATTTGGTCAGAAAAAGAAACCAATTTTGTCGTGAATAGTACCCCATGAATAGTAACTTGTGAATAGTAACTTATGAATAGTAACTCGTGAATATTACTCCGTATTCGTACATAGTACCGTATACGTAAATAAGGTCATATACATAAATAGTGCCATATACATGAATAGTGCCATATACGTGAATAATGTCGTATACATGAATAGTAACCCTGACACGAAAAGGTAAAAATTTCATAATAAAATTCATATCAATATTTCGGTATAATGATATCAAAAGAAATAATATCATTTACGAAGAAAATAACATCCCTTACCATCCCTTACCTCAAAAGAATAGTATTTCTGACTGGAATATCAGATATAATGCTGAAGGAAACTTGTACTGAATAGCAACTCTCAAAGTATATCTAAATACTCACAAAATACACTCGATATTATAGAGAGAGAAAACTTCAGATTCTGGTGTGATTTTCAATTCTAACCAAGCACCTTATTTATAGGAAAATGCTAGAACGCCAAAGGAGACTAAATTAATAAAATAATATTATTATTTTTTCTACGCACACTTCTTTGAAAAAATTAGCCACCACAAGTGGGGCCAACCAAAAATCAGCCAACTTTCACAACAACCAAAAGTGGGTCCCACCTTCTAGAAATCTCCACCAAAATCATTTATAAAAACAATTTCTGAATCAGTCACCTCTTAAAATTCATAACAAATCATACATTAATTTTTAACGGTTCAATATTTGTGGACATATACTCAACTTATATATGTATAACATATCCAAAAATTACAACGATCCAACGGTCGGATTAAAAATTATAGCTCACGCAATATAGCTTAGGAACACTGATTTTTCGGACTATGAGTCCTTTGGACCAGTTTCATTCAAATAGTCACCACGAAAAATATACAAAGGATTTTTGGGTGATTCAAATTTCTACGTTTAGCTTACTTCCGAGGCTTTCTTTTAATATATGGCTCATTTCCTAACTCATTATAAACAAAGAGTTATAGATTTTACAAAATCAAGTAATAAACTAATTTTTCTAAAAAAATCTCCATATTTTGTTCTTTTGATTTCTAAATTTCTCTCATTTGACTCCTGTACCGTGAATTTAGTGTAAAAATATCACCATTATTATATTATTATATAACCACATTATACATTTATAATGTAATATAATAATATATTTGAATAAATTATTTTATCAGAAAAGATAAAATATCAATTTTTAACAATTGTCACTTTTCTAAAAATTCCTTCATTTATATCCCCATTAAAATAAATATTTCCTTATCATATAAATCAATAATTAATTATTCATAAATAATATTACAGAATCACAATTATGACAACCAGGTCATTCCCAGGAAAGAGGGGGCTTTTCGATAAGGATTTCTTCTTATTGGCGCGCAATTAGATGACCAAACCCTTTCCTAGACAGAACATCCTTAGACATTGCCAATAATGCTATCTAATAATATTATTCAAATAATATGAATTATTGATCTGATAATGGAAATATTGTGCAGTGACAATTATTAAAACAACAATAATATAAAATATCAACGTAGCAATTATTTACTCAATAAAATAAAATATTGAACAGTAATTACTGTAACAATTATTGAGTAGTGCCTTCTTACGTAAGAATTAATAATTCAAGAATACTGTGCAATACCGTGTGCTACTGTGCAACCAAGCGTATTACTGTACTTTAACTATCAGGTAATCCAACAGTGTTAACGGTAATAACTACACTGTTATTTATAAAAAAACTCATACTTGTCATTTTCTTCATCCGACAGTTATTCTGTTATGGGGCCCACACATGGTTGTGTCGTCGTACAAATATTCCCTGACAGCAAGAATATTCCACGACCAAACGAATATTCCCCGACAGCAATGAGTATTTTATAACCACTTGCGTATTTAAAATATTTACATATATCACCCTTAATTTTAACCTTTTATCAATTTAACCATTCACTGAATAGTAATTATAAGAAAAATTGAATACTTTTATTTCATAAAATTTGGGGTCTTACACTTGTTTTGTGGCAGTGTTTGAAAATGGCAACTGAAAATATCGAGATAAGCAATGAAGCACATGAGACCATTGAGTCACCAACGATCAATATCCAGGATAATGTTCAACATGAAGACAATAATCCTCAGGTAAACAACAACACCGATCAAATGATGAACAATGGATTGTTCAGAGGCTTCATACAATTCATGCAACATCAGGCGAGAGCGGCTCCTGTTTAAAACGCAGGTGGAAACACCGGTAACTCTCGAATGGTCACTGGTAAGTAGTTCAAGGAGCTGGGACCACCAGAGTTTTTGGGAGAGCCAAAACCACTTAAGACGGAGACGTGGATAAAGTAGATCACCAAGATATTTGATGTCTTGGGATGCTCCAAGGAGCAAAAGGTTCCCTTTGCCACCTTCATGTTGAGAGGAGAGCGACATTGGTGGGAATCAAGAAACGCACTCTTTCGACTGCCGACTCAAAATGTCTTGGGAAAAGTTCCAAGAATTGTTCAACGACAAGTACTTTCCCGAAAGTATTCGTCACATGAATGAGGTGGAGTTTATCAAGTTGGAGCAAAACAATATGACCGTGTCGTAGTACGAGGCTAAGTTTGCCGAGTTGTCTCGGTTCGCATCCCATTTGGTTGATAATGAGGAGAGAATGACGCGAATGTTTCTACGAGGTTTGAGACCCGAAATATGTCAATACCTCATTTCTCACAAACTGTGTTTGTATTCAGATGTTGTAAATAGGGCTCAGTTATTGGAGCGCGATAATGAGTCAACCCAACCAAGAGAGAGTAGCAAGCAAGTTGATAATACCGATGGTAGCGGTCCATCGAGCGGTGACAACAAACGTGGAGGAATCAACATGCCAAAAATGGTAACCACTTCGGTGGTAATCATGGCCAAGACAATAGAAGTGAAAATTTCAAGAAGAGGAGATTCAATAATGATAGAAAGATGTCAGGACCATCACCTGTTGTTAAGGAAGGAGAACGACCGCCGGTCGTATGTTACAAATGCGGAGGAGAGGGACACATCAGTCCAAACTATATGCAATAGTCCAAAGCATGTTACAATTGTGGAAGAGAAGGTCACCTAGCCCAATTTTTTCATGCACCAATGTTAAGTCCAGCTGGGATGGAGGCATCAAAGGTCGTCCTAGACAAGATAAAATCGGTAGTTTAAGGGAGAGCGTTTGTCGTAATCTCCTAAAAAGCGAGGAATCCAAATGAGGTGATCATGGGTAAGCTAATCATAAACTCTAGTGAAGTCTATACCTTATTTGATACCGGTTCTACCCATTCTTTTATTTCTACTACTTGCGATCAACGTTTAAATTTAACTCCGGAGAAATTAGACTTTAATTTATCTGTTGAAACTCCGTTGGGAGAGACCTTCATTACATCTACTGTTTATAAGTCTTGTTTGATTCAAATTGGTAACCGCACGTTACCTGTCGATCTTATCTCTTTAAAAATACTTGCATTCGATGTGATTTTAGGAATTGATTGTTTGACTACTCATCATGCTAAAATTGATTATTTTCGTAAGGTTGTTAGCTTTCATATTCCTAACCAACCTATTATGTGAATTCAAGCAACCAAACTATTAAAGTCAATCACTGTCATCTCAAGCCATAAAGCTATTCGTTTAATAAAAAACGGATGTCAAGCTTTCTTAGCTCATGTCACGAATTTAAACAAAAATACGTCAGTCTTGAATGATATTTCTATTGTTAATAAATTTCTTGACGTATTCCCTGAAGAACTTCCTGGCCTACCCCCAAGAGCGTGAAATTGAATTTTGTATCGATCTTTAACTTGGTACAAAACCCATTTCCAAAGCCCCATATCGAATGGCTCCTATTGAACTTTAGGAGTTAAAGACCCAACTATAGGAATTGTTAGACATCGGTTTCATTCATCCTAGTACGTCTCCATGGGGTGCTCTTGTTCTCTTCGTAAAGAAGAAAGATGGAAGTATGCGACTTTGTATTAATTATCGGGAGTTGAATCATGTCACCATCAAAAATAGGTACCCGTTGCCACGCATTGATGACCTGTTTGACCAGTTGCAAGGCGCCAAATTCTTTACAAAGATCGATCTTTGTTTCGGATATCACCAGTTAAAGATTAAAATTGATGACATTCTAAAGACTGCTTTCAGAACTCGGTACGGGCATTACAAATTCCTAGTCATATCTTTTAGATTGACTAATGCTCCTGCTGCCTTCATGGATATGATAAACCGAGTATTCAAGGAATATTTGGATCACTTTGTGGTCATCTTTATTGATGACATCTTTATTTACTCCAAAAGCCGTGAAGATCATGAGCAACACTTGAGGCTGATACTCCAAAAGTTTTATGAGAACAAGTTATATGACAAGTTGAAGAAATGCGAGTTTTGGCTTGAGGAAGTAGCATTCCTTGGGCACGTAATATCAAATCATCGAATATCTGTTGACCCGACAAAGATTGAAGCAATTCAAAGCTGGAGTAACCTAAGTCAGTGACCGAAGTACGTAGCTTTCTCGGCTTAGCTGGTTATTATCTGAGATTCGTAGAAGGGTATTCTCAAATCATTACTCCATTAACTCAGCTGACTCGGAAAGATATAAAATTTGGTTGGAGTGAGGATTGTGAAAAGAGTTTTCAACAACCCAAGAGGAGACTCATTTTAGCACCTGTTCTGACAATACCATCTGGTTCGGAGGGATTTGTCATCTACAGTGATGCTTCAGACAAAGGTTTAGGATGTGTTCTCATGCAACATGAGAAAGTCATAGCCTATGCCTCATGACAACTCAAAGAATATTAGAGGAATTATCCTACTCATGATCTAGAGTTGACATCTGTCGTTTTTGCGCTTAAGATTTGGAGGCATTACCTATATGGAGAGAAGGTGGAGATCTATACGGATCATAAAAGCCTCAAATATTTCTTCACTCAAAAAGAACTCAACATGCGGCAACAATGATGGCTTGAGCTGTTGAAAGATTATGATCATACCATTCAATACCATCATGGAAAAGCGAACGTAGTAGCTGACGTATTGAGTAGAAGATCATATGCGGGTATGAGTGCGATATTGTCAATGCAAAGACCTATTTTATATAACTTATAAAGGATGGATATAGAGTTAAAGACTTCAGGGACCCATGTGATGATGGCAAATATACGAGTAGAACCGACTTTAATCAATAAAGTTAAAGCTGCTCAAGCTACAGACCTGGAGCTGATGCATATGAGGAAGAAAGTGCAAGAAGGTGCTATTCTGGAAGCAAGAATCGATGAAGAATGAATACTTCGAGTCAACTCCAGACTTTGTGTTCCTAACGATTCTGACTTGAAGTATAAAATCATGATGGAGGCGCACAACATACCGTTTGCAATCCATCCCGGGAGTACCAAAATGTATCATGATCTTCGACATACATTTTGGTGGAGCAATATGAAGAGAGAGATAGCAGGGTTTATCTCAAGGTGTCTAACTTATCAATGAGTCAAGGCAGAACATCAAGTGCCAAATGGTCCATTGCAACCACTTGAAATTCTAGAATGGAAGTGGGAGCACATTACAATGGATTTCATTACTGGCCTTCCCAAGGTTTCTCAAGGCATAGATGCAATTTGGGTCATTGTTGATAGATTGACCAAGTCTGCTCATTTCTTACCGATACGAGAAACTTATACACTTGAACGTCTTGCTCGTATATACATAAACAAGAATGTAAGATTGCATGGTATGCCATTATCCATAGTTTCTGATCGAGACCCAAGATTCACTTCAAGATTTTGGGTTAGTTTGTAAAAAGTTATGGGCACGGAATTATGATTTAGTTCGGCGTATCATCCTCAAACGGATGGGCAGTCTGAGAGGACTATTCAAACTCTTGAGGATTTCTTAAGACTCTATGTCCTTGACTTCAAAGGAAGTTGGGACAAGTTCTTACCATTTATGGAGTTTTCCTACAACAACAGTTATCAAGCATGACTCCATTTGAGGCGTTGTATGGAAGAAAGTGTCGTTCTCCAGTATGCTGGGATGAGGTGGGTGAAGGAACATTGTTGGGACCGGAGTTGGTACGTATGACTACGAAAAATATTCAAACGATCCGACAACATATAAAAACCTCACAAGATCGACAAAAGAGTTATGCTGATCTTCATCGAAAGGACGTGGAATTCAATATTGGAGATCATGTGTTGTTACGTGTTGCTCCATGGAAAGGAGTTACGAGATTTGGAAAGAGAGAAAAGCTCAATCCTCGATTCATTGGTCCATTTGTAATCCTCGATCGAGTAGGAACTGTGGCCTATAGACTCGACTTACCGCCAAGTATGTCTCGTGTTCATAACGTTTTTCACATATCTATGTTATGTAAATATGTGAAAGACCCGAACCACATTATTGAATTAGAACCGAACGAGATAACGGAAGATTTAACGTATGAGGAGGTTCCTGTTAAAATCTTGGATAAGAAGGATCATATTCTACGCTCCAAGGTTATACCTCAAGTCAAAGTTTTGTGGAGAAACCATGATGTGGAGGAAATGACCTGGGAGTTAGAATCTGAAATGAAATCAAGGTATCCTCACATCTTCAACATATCAGGTACGTACCCTAATTTCGAGGATAAAAATTTCATAAAGAAGGGGAGGTTGTAAGACCCCAACTTTTTTGAATAAAGAATAATTTTTCTCGAAATATATTTTTGAATATTATGGCGTGGATATGATATAATGTTATAGTTGTGTGTAATATTTGAAAATTTTGTAAAGTAAGCAAGTTGATATAAAATATTCGTTGTGTCGGGGAATATTTGATTGGTAAGGGAATATTCGTTTAATAAGGAATATTCGTACGACGACACAATCATTGGTGGAAGCCACAACGAAACTATTGTCGTAGTTAGAAAATGACAAAATTATATTTTTATAAAAATAACGGCGAAAGTTTTACCGTTAAACTGTTGAACTACCCGGTGGTAAAAGCACAGTAATACGCATGGTTGCATAGTAGCACACAGTATTGATTATTAATGCTTACGTGGGAAGTCACTCAGTTATACTCAATTATTGCTACAGTAATTACTGCATAGTATCTCACGTTATTTGATTCAATTATTGTTACAGTATTAATATTTTATATAATTGAGATGACAAAGTTATTCATATTATTATTTGCAATATTGACGATGTCTAGAAAGTTCTATCGAGGAGAGATTTGGTCACCTAATTACACGCCAATAGGGAGAAATCCTTGTCGAAAAGCCCCCTCTTTCCTGGGAATTATCTGGTTGTTAAATATTGTGAGTTATAATATTAATGATGAATAATTGTTGAATTATTAAGAATGTGTTTATTGAAGATAAGTGAATTACAAAAGTTAGAGGGGAATAATGCAAACTTGGAAAACTTTAGGGGTACTAAAGTGTAATAAGTTAAATCAATCTGGATCATTGATGGCGGTTGTAATAGTAAATCAGTTTGGACCATTGATGGTGGTTTTAATAGTAAATCAATCTAGACCGTCGATGGTGGTTTTAAAAGTAAATCAATTTGGACCGTCGGTGGTGGTTTTAAAAGTAAATTAATCTGAACCGTCGGTTGTGGTTTTAATAGTAATCAATATAAACCGTCCGTTTTAATAGTAAATCAATCTGGACCGTTCGTAAATTAGTTACTATTTAGTCCATTCTCCTATAAATAGAAGCTTAATTCTTCTTTCATTCTCACCAATTCACTAAGATTCACAAGAGACACTATAGAGAGAGAATTTATAAAGAGCAAGAAGAAGAGTATTCTGCTACTTCACTATTGCAGTATCCAGCCTTCTACTAAGGTAAGGGGTATTATTTTTTCGTATTCATAAGGAATACTATTTTTCATATTCATCCTTTAATATGTCAGAATAACCTGTTTACGCGGATTACGTACCGTATGACAGGTGAAAATCCATTTATAATTTTGTATGTTATTTCTTTCCATATTCTTAAATCCAAACTTACTATGGTAAGTATTGCTTCTATAATCCTTGAAAATAGTGGAATATCCTTGAGTTTTACGCTTCATCCAGTATCATTTTATTGGAATATTGATCTGATCTTTCTTATTAAATATCAATATTTTCACCCAGGATACTATTCATGGGTTACTATTCACTCAGTTACTATTCACTATAATATTATTCACTCGGGTATTTGGGGCATTTTTTATGCCGGGGTACTATTCACGAGTTAATATTCATGGGTTACTATTCACCTAGTTACTATTCACTCAAATATTATTCACTCGGGTATTCGGGGCACTTTTTATGTCGGGGTACTATTTACAGGGTACTATTCCCGAAGTACTATTCACATGGTACTATTCACTGAAAAATTTATTTCTTTTCTGTCCAAATTATTTTTGATACATGGATATTATTCTTGAATTTTACTCCACAAAGTAGTATCATGTTGACAATTTGGACATTATTGAATTTTGGATAAATTAAGTTATAAATCTTTAAAAATTTATCCTTTGCTTTCTTTTAATTGAATTCTTATATCATTGTCATCATCTTCATGCTTATATTGTGATGAAATTCATCTTTGGCTTACGTGCATAGATGGACTGTTAATTGGTATGATTATGACCAGGGATAATTCGGTATGATCATGACTATTGATTATTACACGAATATTCTTGGCCCGTAGTGCAAGAATAATTTGTGGACGTGATACTAATGAATATCCTTGGCCCATAGTTCAGGGATGATTAGATGATGTGATTTATTTATTAAATTGAGTCCCAACGATAAAGTTAATGATAAACTTTTTAAATCATAGAAGATAGTAGATATCATGCTATACTTGACTCTTCTAATGGATTGCTTGTTCCGCTGCAGTTAAACTTATTGTCTATTATATTCTATCAGTTTAACATTATTGAAGGCTAATGATAACTTATTCTGCATTATCTTATTCATAATATTTCTTACTGGGCTAGTTGAGCTCACCCTTTTACTTCCATTGTTCTCTTTAGGAAATGAGAACGTAGCCGGAAATAGTCAGGGAACGGAGTGATGGTCCGAGATGGTGTTATAGTAGTCCTCACTATTCTATAAATTAGTGTGATAATAAATTTAATGTGGACTCCATTTGAGTTTGGATATTGTTTAGAAGATAATATTCGTGTAAAAACTTTCAGCTCATGTTGTATAATTAAGTTTGTATTTGTATTCAGTACCATGTACTTGGCGACCCAAGATGGGTGATGTATACCTATTTTGGGGGCGTCACAGTAATGTGTTCCCACTTCCATTTCAGAATCTCAAGTGGTTGCAATGGACCTTTTGGCACTTGATACTCCACCTTTACACGTTGACAAGTTAAACACCTCAAGATAAACTCCGCGATCTCTCTCTTCATATTGCTCCACCAAAATGTATGTCAAAGATCATGATACATTTTGGTAACCCTAGGATGGATTTCAAATGGTGTGTTGTGTGCCTCCATCTTCATTCTATGCTTCAAGTCAGAATCATTAGGAACACAAAGTCTGTAGTTGACTTGAAGTATTCCTTCTTCATCGATTCTTGCTTCTGGAATAGCACATTTTTGCACTTTCTTCTTCATACGCATCAGCTCTAGGTCCGTAGGTTGAGCAGCTTTAACTTTATCGATTAAAGTCGGTTTTACTCGTATATTTGATATTGATGTGTTAAAAATATGTACTGCAAGTGCACAGTGTCGAATTAAAGAACTGGAAAGTACAGGTCGAACCTGCAGAGACTAGATTAATTTTAATATTTCCTTAATATCTATTTTAGGCGAATTATAAATAAAGATTGAGATTTAATTAACTAGAATATGAAAATAAATAATGAGGAAACAATCTAGGAATCTGAATCCACTAAATAATAAACATAACATATAATTCAATCTCTTTTATTTTTTATAACTCAAATTATGATTTTGATCTCCCTTCCCTTTAATTTAGTAATTTACAATTAACGTGGGCAAGCATAGACTATGAAAATTTAAGGATTAACTATAACCCATCAAAACTTCTTTGAGCAAGAATGGATTATAAAAAACTCATATCTTAACAATAATCTATCAAAACCTCTTAATTAATTTAAAATCACATAAGAACTATAAAACGAAAGTATTTCAATAACGAAACATGAAGGCGGAATTAATTAAACATAAAAGCATAAATAATAGAAGAGATAAAAAATATTATTACGAATAACGATTTAATTTCATCTTCATCCTAGATATAAAAAAATTAACAAGACATGAAAATAAATAAATTAACTAAAATAAAGAAAAGAAGAAGATTAAAAATAAATAAGAAAACTCCCTTTAATTAACGACCATCCAACGAGCGTACAATGAAGACGTAATTTAATTTACTCCTACTCCTAATCTAAACTAATAAAATACCTCATCCTTTCTCTCTAAAACAAGAGACCTATTTATAGGGAAAATAACTTTGAACCCTAATTTAGATTCATTGAACTTGGACACTTTTGTTCCCTTTCCATGTAGGATTCAACTTCCTAGTGGCAATCAACTTCTCAAAAAGATCTTCTAGATAGACTTTTCTTTCACTTGTTGGGTTTGACTTGCACACTAAGATTGTTCAACCTCTTTCTTTCTCCTTGTCGGATTCTTCTTGGGCATTCCTTATATGAATAAGAGCATTAAATATCGTTTGATCACCAAGATTTTGACTTTATTGCAACAAATATTAAATCCTACAAAATAAAATAAAACATATTAATTTAATAATCTAATATAATTAAAAGTACAAAATTAGGGATAATAAAATGTATGAATTATGTGTCTATCAAATACCCCATACCTAGCTTTTGCTCGTCCTCGAGTAAAATAAAAATAAAACAAAAATTACACTACCCTATTTTCAGTAGGAAACACGATTGCAATTAAGATGTGCAACAAGCCTTTAAACCCCAAGGTTACCCCAAGTGGACGAAGTCAGGTCTCGTGAGGGTTTTGCAGTGAATATACCCACAAAATTTAAAAATATTTTTGTATTCAACAAATTATGAAATTGAAAGAAAGCTTCTAAATATTTATGGGCATTATACATAAGCAAGATTAAATTCAAAATCACACTTTCACCTTATCAAAAATACTCGATCTTCATTTTAGACACCATCCTTCATTAAATCAATTTCATGTGATGCATGCATGTGTATGTGATGTAACTCTTAGTAGGGATTTTTACCATGAAAATCAAGTAAACTCTTTTTTTTTTCTTTTTTTTCTTTTTTCTTTCTTTTTTTCATCTTTTTTTCAATTTTTATTCTTGACTTGTGCAATGTCTCATTTCCTTAGGCTTTTCAGAGTTACCTATGTAGAGAGAGCGTTGGACAAATGACTCCTAAACCAGATGGCTTTAGGGCACTAGGTGTAGAGACACCCCTAAAGATTTACTAACTCGAGTAACAAAGGCCACAAAATTAGACTAGTCAAGCTGCTTTTATCCATCACACTTTTCAGCATGAATATCGATGCTTCCCGGGGCTTGGATACCCAGTTATTTCGTTTAATGGACATTGAAGCAGTTATTTATTCCTTTTTTTTCAACTTTTCTCAACTTCATTTTTTTTCATTCTTTCTTCTTTTCTTTTCTTTTCTTTTTTTTCCTATGTTTTTTTGAAATTACTCGAATCATGGTTTATACCCCACAACTAAGAATTAGTGCAAACGTGAAGTGCAAAAATGCTTGTGAAATCAATTTTAATCCAGATGGTGCTTCAAACTAAGATTTTGTATCTTATCAAAAATTCAAGAGTTCTAAATCTTTCAATCTCACTCATGAGTTTTGCTCCACAAACACTTATTAAAATTAATTCAATTCATAAAAAGTCAAATAAAATTTTTAATTTTTTAATTTTTTTTGTGTTTGTTTTTGTTTCGTAAAAAGAAAAAAAAATCTAATACAAACAAACTCCCCCATACCTAAATCATGCATTGTCCTCAATGTATGCAAATGAAGAAAAGAGAACAAAGATGTGAAAGAATTGTACCTTGTATGCGGGGCATTTGTTCTGCAAGAAGATGTGGTGAGAAAGAAAACAAATGTACATATCTACAAATTTAATAAATCCTAAAAATTATGTGACTAAAAAAGAATGTTACAAATGGATAAGTGAGTGTGAACTTTTCATTATTTTCAGGAGGTTTAGGAAATTGAAAATAGTCAGAATTTTCATCACAGTTATGCTTCAAGTTTACCTCAAGAAAACTTTCATTAACATGTTCAAATGATGGAAGAATTGGTTCAAATACATGTTCTAGTTTAGTTGACTTATTTGTAGTGGATCTCAACGGCTCATTGACCTTATCTAAATATTCGGATTCATTCCAATTTTGGTCAAGGTGATTTAAGAAAAATAACTTGGATCTTTTTCAATCAAGAGTCTATTTTCAATTATCTCTCGGGTCAATGACAACTCGTGGATCATGTTTACTTTAATGGGCTGGTCCAAAAAATGAGTGAGTGATTTTTTAGGAATAAGTCTTTTGGGGTATGGAACTTTAGGCTTGTAGACTTTTTCAACAGACTCATCAAATGCAACACGATCAATTTTAGTCATAGACTCATAATTTAAAGACTCCTCAAATATGTTTAACTCAAATTGTGTAGAATTGAATATAAAAATTTCACTTTCTTCATCATTTCCACAACCATAAGATTTTCAAAATTAACCTCAGAGTTACTAGAAAATCCACCCACCTCTTGTTCATTTATTATGGTGGTTAAACGACTCATTTGAATTTCTAGACGAGATATAATACTAAATTGTTCTTCCATTAAAACTTTCGTAGTTTTCTCCAGGGCACTAAGTCATTCGTCTTCTTCATTTGATAATTCTTGTGGATATTGAGGTTCTGGATCCGAATATAGATATGGATATGGATTTAGATAAGGATTTTCATAAGTTAGAAAAAATTGATTTACTTGGTGTGCATTAAAATTTTCGTAGGGTTCTTGATTCCAAGAAAAATTATTATTCCAACTATAATAAGAATTCATTTTTCCACAAATCAAAAAACAAACAGACAACTAACCACGAAAGTCGCACAAAAAAAAATTTAATAAATAAATAAAATAAAATTAAAATCCTAATTCTATGGTTAACCTAAATAAAAGCTAGACAACTCCTAACTGTTCCAAGTTACACTGCAAAGTCCCCCAAATTCGAAATTAATCACACCACTAGCCAGGTAAGTGTAAGAAAGGTGGGAGTCTCTCCGTAGATACGGTGACTAATTAAATAACCACACAATCTTTAGGCGTATACCTTTTGAACCACACAATCTACTATTTTTCTTTAAAAAAAAGATTGGAGATACGAAGTATCGAAGAAAGCGCAGTAACAAAATCTTTATCTTTTCGCTCCTTCGATCCGCTTCAATAATTCTGGAAAAAATATTAGAAGGAAAAAAAACTAATTCGAATAAATAAAAATTAAGGAATATAAAATTAAGTCTAGTCTCCGGCAACGGCGCCAAAAACTTGATGTGTCAAAAATATGTACTGCAAGTGCACAGTGTCGAATTGAAGAACTGCAAAGTATAGGTCGAACCCACAGAGACTAGATTAATTTTAATATTTCCTTAATATCTATTTTAGGCGAATTAGAAATAAAGATTGAGATTTAATTAACTAGAATATGAAAAATAAATAATGAGGAAACAATCTAGGAATCTGAATCCACTAAATAATAAACATAACATATAATTCAATCTCTTCTATTTTTATAACTCAAATTATGATTTTGATCTCCCTTCCCTTTAATTTAGTAATTTACAATTAACGTGGGCAAGCATAAACTATGAAAATTTAAGGATTAACTATAACCCATCAAAACTTCTTTGAGCAAGAATGGATTATGAAAAACTCATATCTTAACAATAATATATCAAAACCTCTTAATTAATTTAAAATCACATAAGAACTATAAAACGAAGGTATTTCAATAACGAAACATGAAGGCGAAATCAATTTAACATAAAAGCATAAATAATAGAAGAGATGAAAAATATTATTACAAATAATTATTTAATTTCATCTTCATCCTAGATATAAAAAAATTAACTAGACATAAATAAATTAACTAAAATAAAGAAAAGAAGAAGATTAAAAATAAATAAGAAAACTCACTTTAATTAACGACCATCCAACGAGCGTACAATGAAGACGTAATTTAATTTACTCCTACTCCTAATCTAAACTGATAAAATACCTCATCCTTTTCTCTCTAAAACAAGAGACCTATTTATAGGGAAAATAACTTTGAACCCTAATTTAGATTCATTGAACACTTTTGTTCCCTTTCCATGTAGGATTCAACTTCCTAGTGGCAATCAACTTCTCGAAAAGATCTTCTAGATAGACTTTTCTTTCTCTTGTTGGATTTGACTTGCACACTAAGATTGTTCAACCTCTTTCCTTCTCCTTGTCGGATTCTTCTTGGGCATTCCTTATATGAATAAGAGCAATAAATATCGTTTGATCACCAAGATTTTGACTTTATTGCAACAAATATTAGATCCTACAAAATAAAATAAAACATATTAATTTAATAATCTAATATAATTAAAAGGACAAAATTAGGGATAATAAAATGTATGAATTACGTGTCTATCAGATATCATCACGTGGGTACTTGGAGCTTTTAACTCTATCTCCATCTTTTGCAAGTCATACAAAATGGGCCTTTGCGTTGACAATATCACACTCGAACCCGCATATGATCTTTTACTCAATGCGTCAACTACTACATTTGCTTTTCCAGGATGGTATTGGATGGTATGATCGTAATCTTTCAACGGCTCGAGCCAACGTCGTTGCCCCATGTTGAGTTCTTTTTAGGTGAAGAAATATTTAAGGCTTTTATGATCCGTATAAATCTCCACTTTCTCCCCATACAGGTAGTGTCTCCAGATCTTCAATGCAAAAACGACTGCTGCCAACTCCAGATCATGAGTAGGATAATTCCTCTCATATTCTTTGAGTTGTCGCGAGGCATAGGCTATGACTTTCCCATGTTGCATGAGAACACATCCTAATTCTTTGCCCGAAGCATCACTATAGATAGCAAATCTATCTGAACCAGATGGTATTGTCAGAACATGTGCCGAAATGAGTCTCTTCTTGAGTTCTTGGAAACTCTTCTCGCATTCCTCGCTCCATACAAATTTATATCTATCCGAGTAAGCTAAGTTAACAGAGTAGCGATTCGAGAAAATCCTTCCACAAATCTCTGATAATAACCAGCTAAGCCCAGAAATCTACGTACTTCGGTCACCGACTTCGGTTGCTCCCAACTTTGTATTGCTTCAATCTTCGTCGGGTCAACAGATAATCCATGTTTTGACACCACGTGTCCAAGGAATGCTACTTCCTCAAGCCAGAACTCGCATTTCTTCAGCTTGACATATAGCTTGTTATCATGAAGCCTTTGAAGGACCAGCTTCAAATGGCGCTCATGATTTTCACAACTTTTGGAATAGATGAGGATGTCATCAATAAAGACGACAACGAAATTATACAAATATTTTTTGAACACACAGTTCATCATATCCATAAAAGCACCAAGAGCATTAGTCAATCCAAAAGACATGACTAAGAATTCATAATGCCCGTACCGAGTTCTGAAGGCAATCTTTGAAATATCCTCAGTTTTAATCTTCAACTGATGATATCCAAAATGAAGATCAATCTTTGAAAAGAATTGTGCTCCTTGCAACTGGTCGAACAAGTCATCAATGTGAGGTAGCGGATACCTATGCTTGAAGGTGACATGGTTCAATTCCCGGTAGTTAATACAAAGTCGCATACTCCCGTCTTTCTTCTTTACGAATAAAATAGGAGCACCCCAAGGAGATGTACTAGGACGAATAAAATCGATGTCTAACAACTCCTGTAATTGGACCTTTAACTCCTAAAATTTAATAGGAGCCATTCAATATGAGGTTTTAGAAATTGATTTTGTACCAGGTTCAAGGTCAATAAAGAATTCAACTTCACGTTGTAAGACCCCAATTTTCATAAATAAAGATTAATTTTCTCGAAATAAATTTTTGAATATTATGATGTGAATTTGATATAATGTTATAGTTGTGGGTAGTATTTAGAATTTTTACAAAGTATGCAAGTTGTTATAAAATATTCGATTGGTCAGGGAATATTCATTTTAACAAGAAATATTCATACGACGACATAATCATTGGTGGACCCCACAACGGAATTATTATCGGAGTTAGAAAATGACATAAATATCTTTTTATAAAAATAACGGCAAAAGTTTTACCATTAACTGTTGAAATACCGGTGTTAAAAGTACAGTAATACGCGTGGTTTCATAGTAGCACACGGTATTGATTATTGATGTTTACGTGAGAAGTCACTCACTTATACTCAATTATTACTACAGTAATTGCTGCATAGTATCTCATGTTTTTTGATTCAATTATTGTATATATTTTATATTATTAAATCAATAATTGAGACGACAAAGTTATTCATATTATTATTTGCATTATTGACGATGTCTAGAAAGTTTTGTCGAGAAAAGGGGTTTGGTCACCTAATTGCGCGCCAATAGGGAGAAATCCTTATCGGAAAGCCCCCTCTTTCCTGGGAACGATTTGGTTGTTAATATTGCGAGTTATAATAATGATGAATAAATGTTGTTAAAAATATTGAGGAGATTTTTATGAAGTATTTGATGTAAATTTTGCTTATTTTATGAACCCCCATTTACCTATTTTTCAAAATAATCGGTAGAAAGTTATTTAGTATATATATATATATATAATAATAATAAATGGTGGGGGCTACGAGTGGGTCAGGTGGGGACCACATATTGGAAAAATGATTTCTCAAGAGGGAGTCACAGGTGGTGGCTTATTTTGTTATTATGTATATATATATATATATATATATATATATATATATATATATATATATATATATTATAATAAGTTTTGTTTTTTATGAAAAATAGAATATATTATATTTCATTATGCATAGTATTTGCATAGTACCTACATAGTGTTTGCATAGTGACTGCATAGTAAAATAAATAAAAAAATTCTTCATCCGTGATTTCTTCGAATATTTCACTGTGCAGTCCATTTCTAAATAGTATCATTCCATTCTCCTATAAATAATATGCTTAGTTAAAATTGAAAATTACACCTGAATCAAAGAATTCTTCTTCTATAATATTGAGCGTATTTCTTTAGAGGTTTAAGAAGCTTTGAGCATATAAAACAGTGAAAGTTTTCTTCAAGAATATCCCCGCTATACCAGTTGGAATACTCTTCTTTTTAAGGTAAGGGATATTATTTTTGTTCAATATTCGTATGAAATGATATTTTCTTCCATATTCTGTAGTATGTAAGTAATATTATTTCGTTTCAGATTCTGAATTCTATACTCATTTTGTTAAGTTTTGGCTTCTATACTCCATGAAATTAGTAGAATATCCTTGAAATTTACGCTTCATCCAATATCTTTTCATGAAAATATTATTCTTAGCATTCTTGATAAGTTTTAATTTTTTCATATGTATTCACGGGGTACTATTCACGAAGTACTATTCATAGGGTACTATTCACTCGAGTACTATTCACCAGGGGTATTATTCATGACAAAAATTAATGTCTTTACGATCCAAATTATTTTTGATACAATATTATTTTTGAATTTTACTCCACAAAGCAGTATCATGTTGAGAATTTTGATATTTTTGAATTCTGGATAAATTAAATTATAAATCTTTAAAAATTTATCCTTTGCTTTCCTTTAATTGAATTCTAATATCATTGTCATCATCCTCATGCTTATATTGTTATGAAAGTCATCTTTGGCCTGTAGTGCATAGATGGACTGTTGATTGGTATGATTATGACTAGAGATTATTTAGTATAATCATGACCGTAATGTTACAAATGATGTGGGAAAAGTCCTCAATGGCCCGTAGTGTATTGATGGATAGTTGTTGGTATGATCATGACCATTGATGATTACACGAATATCCTTGGCCCGTAGTGCATGGATAATTCATGGACGTGATACTAATGAATATCCTTGGCCCATAGTGCAGGGATGATTCGATGATGTGGATTATTTATTAAGCTGAGTGTCAGCGATAAAATTGATGATAAGTTTTTTAAATAATAGAAGATAGTAGATATCATGCTCTACTTGACTCTTCTAATGGATTTCTTGTTCCACTGCAGTTAAACTTGATGTTTATTATATTTTATCAGTTTAACATTGTTGAAGGCTAACGATAATTTATTCTGCATTATCTTAGTCATAATATTTTATACTGGACTAGTTGAGCTCACCCTTTTGCTTTCGTTATTCTCTTCAGGAAATGAGAACGTAGCCGGGACTAGTCGAGGAATGGAGTGACGGTCCAAGATAGTTGTTTTAATAGTCCTCACTATTTAGTGTGATAATAAATGTAATGAGGATTAAATTTGAGTTTGGATATTGTCTGTGAGATAATATTCGTTTAAAAACTCTCAGCTCATGTTGTATAATTAAGTCTGTATTTGTATTAAGTACTATGTATTTGGCGACTCAAGATGGGTGATGTATAACTATTTTGGGGGCATCACAGTTGGTATCAGAGCTTAGGGATATGGTCACTGGCTAAGATGTGAGACTAGAACTAGGGGGATAGATGGGGAAATCCTTCACTAGTATGACCTACTTAAGTTTATTTGTTATTTAATTGGTCGGTAAGAATATATGGATAATATGTGGTATGTCAATTAACCCTTATTTTTTGGCAGTGTTTGAAAATGACATCCAAAAATGTCGAGTTAAGCAATGGATCACATGAGACCGTTGAGTCACCACTGATTAATACCTAGGATAATGTGCATTAGGAGGGCAATAATCCTCAGGTGAACAACAAAACCGACCAAATGGCAATCGACAGAATGTTTAGGAGCTTTTTGCAATTCATGCAACATCAGACAAGAGAGACTCCTGTTCCAAATGCAGGTGGAAACACTGGTAACTCTTGGACGGTCACCGCTAAGCAGTTCAAGGAGATGGGACCACCGGAGTTTTTGGGAAAGCCAGAACCACTTAAGGCAGAGACATGGATAAAGCAGATCACCAAGATATTTGATGTCTTGGGATGCTCCGAGGAGCAAAAGGTTTCATTTGCCACCTTCATGTTGTGAGGAGAGGCAAATTATTGGTGGGAATCTGTAAAACGTACTCAACCTACCGCACTCAAGATGTCTTGGGAGAAGTTCCAAGAACTGTTCAATGACAAGTACTTTCTCGAAAGTATTCATCACATGAAGGAGGTGAAGTTTATCAAACTGGAGCAAAACAATATGACCGTGTCGTAGTACGAGGCTAAATTTGTCGAGTTATCCCGGTTTGCATCCCACTTGGTTGATAATGAGGAGAGAATGACGCGAATGTTTCTACGAGGTTTGAAACCTGAAATACGCCAATACCTCATTTCTCACAAATTGTGTTTGTATTTAGATGTTGTAAATATGGCTCAGTTATTGGAAAGTGATAATGAGTCAACCCAACCAAGAGATAGCAACCGGTAAAGCGATACTACCAGTGGAAGCAGTCATCGAAGCGGTGACAACAAACGTGGAGGAAGTCAACATGCCAGACATGGTAACCACTTTGGTGGTAATTCTGGTCAAGACAATAAAATTGGAAATTTCAAGAAGAGGAGATTCAATAATGATGGAAAGACGTCATCACCAGCACCCGTTGTTAAAGAAGGAGAACGATCACCGATTGTATGCTACAAATGCGGAGGGGAGGGACACATCAGTCCAAACTGTACGCAACAATCCAAAATATATTATA
Source organism: Panax ginseng (assembly GCA_020205605.1). Classification (NCBI taxonomy): domain Eukaryota; kingdom Viridiplantae; phylum Streptophyta; class Magnoliopsida; order Apiales; family Araliaceae; genus Panax; species Panax ginseng. Next base: position 53,347,328 of record CM035129.1, on the reverse strand, counting down.
ATTGCGGAAGAGAATGTCACCTAGCTCAATTTTGTAGTGTAGTAAAGCCAAGTCCAGCTGGGATGGAGGCACCACAGGCCGTTCCTGAGAAGTCAAATCTGATAGTCCAAGGGAGAGCGTTTGTTGTGACCTCCCAAAAAGTGAGGAACCCGAACGAAGTCATCACGTGTAAGCTAATCATAAACTCTAGCAAAGTCTATAACTTATTTGATACCGGCTCTATCCATTCCTTTATTTCTCTTACTTGCGCTCAACGTTTAAATTTAACTCTAGAGAAATTAGACTTTGACTTATCTGTTGAAACTCCGTTGGGAGAAACCTTCATTACATCCACTATTTATAAGTCTTGTTTGATTCAAGTCGGCAACCGCACATTACCTGTCGATCTTATATCTTTGAAAATACTTGCATTTGATGTGATTTTAGGGATTGATTGGTTAACTACTCATCATGCTAAAATTGATTGTTTTCGTAAGGTTGTTAGCTTTTATATTCCTAACCAACCTACTATACGAATTCAAGCAACCAAACAACTAAATTCGATCACTGTCATATCAAGCCATAAAGCTATTTGTTTATTGAAAAATGGATGTCAAGCTTTCTTAGCCCATGTCACGGATTTAAACAAAAATACATTAGATTTGAATGATATTTCTATTGTTAATAAATTTCTTAACGTATTCCCTGAAGAACTTCCTAGCTTACCCCCAGAGCGAGAAATTGAATTTTGTAACGACCTTGAACCCGATACAAAACCTATTTCTAAAGCCCCATATCGAATGGCTCCTATTAAACTTTAGGAGTTAAAAACCCAACTGCAGGAATTCTTAGACATTGGTTTCATTCGACCTAGTACGTCTCCTTGGGGTGCTCCAATTCTATTCGTGAAGAAGAAAGATGGAATTATGCGACTTTGTATTGATTATCGGGAGTTGAATCATGTCACCATCAAAAATAGGTACCCGTTTCCTCGCATTGATGACCTATTTGACCAGTTGCAAGGCCCCAAATTCTTTACAAAGATTGATCTTCATTCCGAATATCACCATTTAAAGATTAAAACTGATGACATTCCAAAGACTGCTTTCAGAACTCGGTACGGGCATTAGAAATTCCTAATCATATCTTTTGGATTGACTAATGCTCCTGCTGCCTTCATGGATATGATGAACCGAGTATTCAAGAAATATTTGGATCACTTTGTGGTCGTCTGTATTGATGACATCCTCATTTACTCGAAAAGCCGTGCAGATCATGAGCAACACTTGAGGCTGATACTCCTAAAGGTTCGTGAAAACAAGCTTTATACCAAGTTGAAGAAATTTGAGTTCTGGCTTGAGGAAGTAGCATTCCTTGGGCACGTGATATCAAATCATGGAATATCTGTTGACCCGACAAAGATTGAAGCAATACAAAGCTGGGACCAACCTAAATCAATGACAAAAGTACGTAGCTTTCTGGGCTTAGCTGGTTATTATCGGAGATTCGTGGAGGGATTTTCTCAAATCGCTACTCCATTAACTCAGCTGACTCAAAAAGATACAAAATTCGGTTGGAGGGAGGAATGTGTGGAGAGTTTTCAAAAACTCAAGAGGAGACTCATTTCAACACCTGTTCTGACAATACCATCTGGTTTGGAGGGATTGGTCATCTACAGCGATGCTTCAGGCAGAGGGTTAGGATGCGTTCTCATACAACATGGGAAAGTCATAGCCTATGCCTCATGACAACTCAAAGAATATGAGAGAAATTATCCTACTCATGATCTAGAGTTGGCAACAGTTGTTTTTGCACTAAAGATCTAGAGGCATTACCTATATGGGGAGAAGGTGGAGATCTATACAGATCATAAAAGCCTCAAATATTTCTTCACCCAAAAGGAACTCAACATACGACAACGACGTTGGCTCGAGCTGTTGAAAGATTATGATCATACCATTCAATACCATCCTGGAAAAGTGAACGTAGTAGCTGATGCATTGAGTAGAAGATCATATGCGGGTACGAGTGTGATATTGTTAATTCGAAGACCCATTTGGTATGACTTACAAAGGATGGAGATAGAGATAAAGACTCTAGGGACCCATGTGATGATGTCAAATATATGAGTAGAACCGACTTTAATCCATAAAGTTAAAGCTTCTCAAGCTACAGACCTAGACCTGATGCGTATGAAGAAGAAAGTGCAAGAAGGTGTTATTCTAGAGGCAAGAGTCGATGAAGAATGAATACTTCGAGTAAACTCCAGACTTTCTATTCCTAACGACCCAGATTTTAAAGTATAAAATCATGATGGAGGCGCACAACACACCGTTTGAAATCCATCCTAGGAGTACCAAAATGTATCATGATCTTTGACATACATTTTGGTGGAGCAATATGAAAAGAGAGATCGCAAAGTTTATCTCAAGGTGTTTAACGTGTCAATGAGTCAAGGTGGAGCATCAAGTGCCAAAAGGTCCATTGCAACCACTTGAAATTCCAGAATGAAAGTGGGAGCACATTACCATGGATTTTGTTACTGGTCTTCCCAAGGTTTCTCAAGGAATTGATGTAATTTGGGTTATTGTTGATAAATTAACCAAGTCTGCTCATTTCTTACCTATATAAGAAACTTTATCACTTGAACGTCTTTCTCGTATGTACATAAATGTGATTGTAAGACTGCATGGTATGCCAGTATCCATAGTTTCTTATTGAGACCCAAGATTCACATCACGATTTTGGGTTAGTTTGCAAAAAGCTATGGGCACAAATTTATGATTTACTTCGGTATATCATCCTCAAATGGACGGGTAGTCGGAGAAGACTATTTAAACTCTTGAAGATTTATTAAGACTCTATGTCCTTGACTTCAAGGGAAGTTGGGACAAGTTCTCGCCATTGGTGGAATTCTCCTACAATAACAGTTATCAAGCAAGTATTGGCATGGCTCCATTCGAGGCGTTGTATGGACGCAAGTGTCATTCTCCAGTATGCTGGGATGAGGTGGGTGAAGCAACGTTGTTGGGACCAAAATTGGTACGTATGACTATGAAGAAGATCCAAATGATCTGACAACGTATAAAAACCTCACAAGATCGACAAAAGAGTTATGATAATCTTCATTAAAGAGACGTGGAATTCAATGTTGGAGAGCATGTGTTGTTACGTATTGCTCCATGGAAAGGAGTTACGAGATTTGGAAAGAGAGGAAAGCTCAATCCTCAATTCATTGGCCCATTTGAAATCCTTGACCGAGTAGGAACTGTGGCCTATAGACCCGCTTTACCGCAAAGTATGTCTTGTGTTCATAATATTTTTCACATATCCATGCTACATAAATATGTGGAAGACTCGAACCACATTATTGAGTTAGAACAGACTTGATAGCGGAAGATTTAACGTATGAAGAGGTGTCTGTTAAAATCTTGGATAAGAAGGAACATATTCTACGCTCCAAGGTTATTCCTCAAGTCAAGGTTTTGTTGAGAAACCACGATGTTGAGGAAATGACCTGGGAGTTAGAATCTAAAATGAAATCAAGGTATCCTCACCTCTTCAACATATCAGGTACGTACCCTAATTTCGAGGATGAAATTTCATAAGAAGTGGAGGTTGTAAGACCCCAATTTTCATAAATAAAGATTAATTTTCTTAAAATATATTTTTGAATATTATGGTGTGAATTTGATATAATGTTATAGTTATGGGTAGTATTTATAAATTTTACAAAGTATGCAAGTTGTTATAAAATATTCGATTGGTCGGGGAATATTCGTTTTAACAGGAAATATTCATACGACGACACAATCATTGGTGGACCCCACAACAAAATTATTGTCGAAGTTAGAAAACGACATAAATATCTTTTTATAAAAATAATGGTGAAAGTTTTACCATTAACTGTTGAAATACAAGGTGTTAAAAGTACAATATTAATTATTGATGCTTACGTGAGAAGTCACTCAGTTATACTCAATTATTGCTACAGTAATTGCTGCATAGTATCTCACGTTATTTGATTCAATTATTGTCAATATTTTATATTATTAAATTAATAATTTGGATGACAAGTTATTCATATTATTTTATGCATAATTAATAATGTCTAGAAAGTTCTGTCGGGAAAAGGGGTTTGATCACCTAATTGCGCGCCAATAGGGAGAAATCCTTATCGGAAAGCCCCCTCTTTCTTGGGAACGATCTGGTTGTTAATATTGCGAGTCATAATAATGATGAATAAATGTTGTTAAAAATATTGAGGGGATTTTTATGAAGTATTTGATGTAAATTTTGCTTATTTTATGGACCCCCATTTACCCATTTTTCAAAATAATCGGTAGAGAGTTATTCAAATATATATATATATATATAATAAGTGGTGGGGGCCACGAGTGGGTCAGGTGGGGCCCACATTTTAGCAAAATGATTTCTCAGAAGGGAGTCACAGGTGGTGGCTTGTTTTGTTATTATGTATATATTATATGTATATATATATATATATGTGTGTATATATATATATATATATATATATATATATTATAATAAGTTTTGTTTTTTTATGAAAAATAGAATATATTATATTTTATTATGCATAGTGTTTGCATAGTGCCTGCATAGTATTTGCATAGTGACTGCATAGTAAAATCAGGAAAAAAAAAAATCTTCGTCCGTGATTTTGTCGAATATTTCACTGTGCAGTCCGTTTCTAAATAGTATCATTCCATTCTCCTATAAATAGGATGGTTAGTTAGAATTGAAAATCACACCAGAATCATAGAATTCTTATTTTATAATATTTAGCATATTTCTTTAGAGTTTTAAGAAGCTTTGAGCGTAGAAAATACTGAAAGTTTTCTTCAAGAATATCTCCGCTATACCAGTTGGAATACTCTTCTTTTTAAGGTAAGGGATATTATTTTGTTCAATATTCGTATGAAATGATATTTTTTCTATACTCTGTAGTATGTAAGTAATATTATTTCGTTTCAGATTCTGAATTCTATACTCATTTTGTTAAGTTTTGGCTTCTATACTCCATGAAATTAGTATAATATCCTTGAAATTTGTGCTTCATCCAGTATCTTTTCATGGAAATATTATTCTGAGCATTCTTGATAAGTTTTAACTTTTTCATGCCGAAGTACCATTCACGAGTTACTATTCACAAAGTACTATTCATGGGGTACTATTCACCCGGGGTACTATTCATGACAAAAATTGATGTCCTTACGGTTCAAATCATTTTTGATACAATATTATTCTTGAATTTTACTCCAAAAAGCAGTATCATGATGACAATTTGGACATTTTTGAATTTTAGATAAATTAAATTATAAATATTTAAAAATTTATCCTTTGCTTTCCTTTAATTGAATTCTTATATCATTGTCATCATCCTCATGCTTATATTGTTATGAAAGTCATCTTTGGCCCGTAGTGCATAGATGGACTGTTGATTGGTATGACTATGACCAAGAATTATTCGGTATAATCATGACCTTAATGTTACAAATGATGTGGTAAAAGTCCTCATTGGCACGTAGCGCATTGATGGACAGTTGTTGGTATGATCATGATCATTGATGTTTACACGAATATCCTTGGCCCGTAGTGTATGGATAATTCATGGATGTGATATTAATGAATATCCTTGGTCCGTAGTGCAGGGATGATTCGATGATGTGGATTATTTATTAAGCTGAGTCTCCGCGATAAAATTGATGATAATCTTTTTAAATCATAGAAGATAATATATATCATGCTCTAATTGACTCTTATAATGGATTGCTTGTTCCGCTGCAGTTAAACTTGATGTTTATTATATTTTATCAGTTTAACATTGTTGAAGTCTAACGATAATTTATTCTGCATTATCTTAGTCATAATATTTCTTACTAGGCTAGTTGAGCTCACCCTTTTGCTTTCATTTTTCTCTTCAGGAAATGAGAACGTAACCAAGACTAGTCGGGGAATGGAGTGACAGTCCGAGATGGTTGTTTTAGTAGTCTTCACTATTTAGTGTGATAATAAATGTACTGAGGATTGAATTTGAGTTTGGATATTGTCTATGAGACAATATTCGTGTAAAAACTCTCAACTCATGTTGTATAATTAAGTTTGTATTTGTATTAAGTACCATGTATTTGGCGACTCAAGATGGGTGACATATACCTATTTTGGGGGCATCACACACGTTATGGGGGTAGACCGGGAAGTTCTTCTAGAAATACGTCAGGAAATTCACTAACAACAGAAATATTATTCAAATTTGATGTATTTTGGTTTAAGTCCATGACATGGGCTAAGAAAGCTTGACATCCGTTTTTCAATAAACGAATGACTTTATGGCTTGATATGACAGTGATTGACTTTAGTCGTTTGGTTACTTGAATTCGCATAACAGGTTGGTTAAGAATATAAGAACTAACAACATTACGAAAATAATCAATTTTAGCATGATGAGTGGTTAACCAATCAATCCTTAAAATCACATCAAATGTAAGTATTTTCAAAGAAATAAGATCGACAGGTAATGTGATGGTCCCAACTTGAATCAAGCAAGATTTATAAATATTGGATGTAATGAAAGTTTCTCCTAACGGAGTCTCAATAGATAAGTCAAAGTCTAATTTCTCCGGAGTCAAGTTCAAACGTTGAGCACAAATTGGAGAGATAAAGTATAAACTTCGCAAGAGTTTATGATTAGCTTACCCGTGATCACCTCGTTCGGGTTCCTCGCATTTTGGGCAGTCACGACAAACGCTCTTCTAGGAATCACTGACTTTGACTTATCCGGGACAGCCTCTTGATTCACCATTCCCGCTGAACTTGGTTTCGCTACAGGTCAATCTCTAGTTATATGACCTTCCTTTCCACAGTTATAACACACCTTGGGTTGTTGTGGGCAGTTTGGGCTGATGTGTTCCTCTTTCCCGCATTTATAACATACGACCGGTGGTCGTTCTCCTCCCCTAGGAACAGTTGATGCTGGTGTTGACGTCTTCACGTTGTCATTATTGTACTTTCTCCTTTTGAAATCTCCCCCCGACCCGATTTTTTTATTATCATGGCCACGATTACCACGAGAGTGATTACCGCTTTTGTCCGGATATTTTCCTCCCCGCTGGTTGTCATTGCTCCGATGACTGCTGCCACTAGTATGACCTTGGTTGTGGTCCCTCGGTTGAACATACTATTAGGTTTGTAATATTCATGAACGCAATCAAATTGCATAAAATAAGCGAAAACATGGAAAATTAGAGTTTTAAAATTTTACAAACCATATACCCGGATCACCCTTTATGCACAATTTTATTAATTAAACGAAAAAGAAAAAGAATAAAAAACATACCCTTGAAGATCGAGCTTCCTCAGGTACAAGTTCACCTCCAAATCCTTTTGCATTCAACTTGAATCCATCGGGTTTGGTTCCTTCCTTTGATTAACGTTAGCCACCCAAGTGTTTGGCCTCTACAGGTGATCCACCAAGGAAGAAGACAGATCCAAGAAGATGGGTGTTTGGCAAAATCCTAGTTTTTCTATCTCTCATAGAAAGGAGCGTACTCTCCAATAATTAGAATCACGTATGTTGTGAAAAAGTCAACAACAACTCTCCACCCATAATAAGACTCCTCTTATTTATAGATGTAGGAAACCCTCCTTAACAATTAAGGAATTGGGTTTTATTTTAATTAATTAATTAAGCTCCCTAATCTTATTAGTAATAATTAATTAAACTCTTTTAATTAATTTGCCTCCTAATCCTATTAGGATATTTGAGAGTACTTTTATTAATTAATTCCCAAACTCCTTTAGGAATTAAATAATAATAATAGTAATAATAATAAGACTCCTCTTATTAATTTATATTTAATATTTCAAAAATATTTAATAATAAATATTAAGCAATTTAATTTATTCTATCACCATAGATTAAATTAAATACACTTAACTTATTATTAATATTATGCCATTAACTTCTTAAATAATTATTCTTCCTTTTATGGTGTGACCCTTTAGGTTCTCCATATTAAACCGGATGTGAATAAATCAATTAGAACAATTCTAATCTTATTTAAATAAATAAATTATAATATTTATTTATTTAAATAAATAATATTTATTCTACAATAGGGATAAGCCTCCCTAGCAATTAACGACTTTTCAGATAATATAGATTTCAACATTAATAATAAAAGAACCTTTGAGTAAATAGTTACCGTACAATTCAATCCTTCCACCATATAATGTCCCAATTAAATATAAGACATGGAATTACTGTCAAGTCTTATTTTATTTAATTATATGTATTGCGACTCTTAAATGCACAACTCCAAATAATGTAAATTAGAAACTCCTTTCCATTCTGCCTTGGCCAAGGACTACTGGGTTGTCATTTATCGAATCACATAGGACATTTCTCTTCTTTTACTAGAAGTGGTAGATTCTTTATTGATCATACATTATCTCCATGTACAACTTATTATACCCAAGCATACCTTTTGATATACCCTAAGGATCTTAAGGAATAAGTCAAAGTATAACTCATTATACACAAGATACTATGATGATCTCAAGTCCAAGGATCACTTGTACTACTATCACTACAAAAATTCCTATTGACAGGCAAGTAAAACTCCATTAGGTATTCCTTAGCGAGCCACGTTCAGTGAACTTATTCTCTAATAAGCACCTACATACTTGTTTTAGTGTCTCCACACAAATGATCATGAGATCAATCATCCTCATCCAATGAGCAAGCAACGTATGTACCAATCTATCCGGATTCACTAATCCCCAATTTAGTAATCCAACGATTGGGAACTATTTTAGTTTTAAGCTTTCTAAGAATTTAGATCTCATTAGAATGACCATCATCATTATTCTAAAAGCATTACTTAAAACTATGGATTTATCACATTATAAAACAACATCGTGTAGATAATTAAAAGCCTTTTGATAAATTAATACCTTTTTATTAATAAATGAATAAGATTGTTACAAAGTATATGCTTTATCATCAAACATGATTAGCTTGTGTACATACTACTTTCACATACTCATTATCTCGCTCTAATAATTGAGCCCTGTTCACAACATCTGAATATAGAGAAAATTTGTGAGAAATAAGATATTGCCGAATTTTGGGTTTCAGACCTCTCAGAAACATCCGCGTCATATGTTCCTCATTCTCTACCAAATGAGGTGCAAACCAAGATAACTCTGCGAACTTAGCCTCGTATTGGGACACAGTCATGTTGTTCTGTTCCAGTTTAATAAACTCTACCTCCTTCATATGACGAATACTTTTAGGAAAGTACTTGTCATTGAACAATTTTTGAAATGTTTCCCAAGATATGTTAAGTGCGGCAGGCTGGATACACTTCATAGATTCCCACAAGTAATCTGCCTTACCAGAGAACATTAAGGTGGAGAATGGAACGTTCTGTTCCTCCGTGCATCCCAAGACATCAAATATCTTAGTAATTTTCTTAACCCACATTTTTGCCTTGATCGGATCTGGCTTTCCCAAAAATTCTGGTTGTCCCAACTCTTTGAACTGCTTGGCTGTGACAAGCCGTACGTTACTATCATTTCCACCCATATTTTGTACACGAGTCTCCCTCGTCTGATTTTACATGAACTACAAAAAGATTCTAAACATCCCATCATTCATCGTTTATTCGGTAGTGTTGTTTACAGGAAGAATATTGCTTTCTTGTTGCACGTTCCCCTGGTTGGTGATTAAAGGTATCTCCATAGTCTCATTCACTCCATTACTAACATTTTTAGCTACCATTCTCAAATACTGCCATAAAACAAGGGTTAATTAAAGAAATTGACATACCACATATTATCCCTATATTCTGACCGACCAATTAAATACCAAATAAGCTTAGGTAGGACACACTAGTGAAGGATTTACTCGTCTCTCCCCTCCTAGTTCTATTCTCCGATCTCCACCAGAGACCATATCCCTAAGCTCTGATACAAACTGTGACGCCCCCAAAATAGGTCCACACAACCCATTCTGAGTTGCAAAATACATGGTACAGAAAATAACTACAACTTCATTATTACAATTGTCGTGTAAAATACGACAACATATATGATGTGAGTTTAAATACAAATATTTTCTTCTAGACAGTATTCAAACTTAAATAAGTCCTCATTGCAATTATTGATACACTATTTTAAAAAATAGTGAGGACTGCTAAAATAACTGTCTGGACCCATCACTCTACACCCCCGACTAGTTCCCGCTATATTCTCGCCTCCTGAGAAGAAAAATGGAACAACAAGGAAAAGGGTGAGCTCAACTAGCCCAGTAAAGAATATTATGACTAAGATAATGTACAACAAATTATCGTTAGCATTCAATAAATTAGATAAAATATAATGGACAACAAGTTTTAGATCAATATTCGCATCGGAAATAACAATTCATTAGAAGAGTTAAGTAGAGAATAAAATCTACTATCTTCTATGATTTAAAAGTCCATCATCAATGCAAGACCCCAACTTATTATGAATAAATTTAATTTCCTCTATTTATTATTTTTAAATAATAAGGAATTAAATTGATATAATGCTCTGGTTATGGGTGAAATGTGCAAATTTTGCATAATAAACAAGTGGTTATAAAATAATCATTATTGTCGGGGAATATTCATTTGGTCGTGGAATATTCTTTTTGTCGGGAATATTCGTACGACGGTGCAGTCATTTGTGGGCCCCATAACGGAATAACTGTCGGATGAAGAAAACGACAAAGTTTGAGTTTTTATAAATAACGACGTAATTGTTACCGTTAACTTTGTTGGATTACGGTGGTTAAAATACGATGTCTGGCGTGATTGCAAAAGAAGATAGTACGGTATTATTGCCTGATTGTTGAATTATTGATTCTTACATAAGAAGGCACTACTCGATAATTATTACGTAATTCTTGTTCAATATTTTATTTTATTGATTCAATAATTCTTTGCGTTGATATTTTATATTATTGTTGTTTCAATAATTGTCAACGCACACGATATTTCCCATTATCGATTAATAATTCATATTATTTGAATAATATTATTAGATAGCATTATTGGCAACGTCTAGAAAGTTTACATCGAGGAGAGGTTTGGTCACCTAATTGCTTGGCAAAGAAGGAGAAATCCTTATTGGAAAGCCCCATCTTTCCTAGGACCGCCCGATTGTCATAATTGTGATTCTGTAATATTATTTGTGAATAATTAATTATTAATTTATATAATAAGAAAATATTTATTTGATGCGGATATAAATGATGGATTTATTTATTTTATGTGGTTATAAATGAAGGAATTAATGCTGAGGTGTTTTATCAGTATTTTGTCAGAATGGAGGTATTAAAAATCATCCATTTGTGGATTTCAGATATTTTTTGTTTGGAATTTGGAAAAACTCAAAGCTACAAAGTTGTATAGAATTTGATTTCGTGTGGAATGGACATAAAATTCATATTTTTCTGATAAACGGGCTATTTTCTATGAATTACTGAAGTTTCGAAAAATAAAATGATTTTTATTAAAATTGGGTGGGACCACTTTTGTTTTAAACATGTGGGTTGCCAAAAAATTTCAGAATTGAGGTGCTGGTCTTGGTTGGTGAGTGTGCATAGAATTGAGAAAAGAAATTATAATATTTTATTATTTTAGTCTCCTTTGGCGTTATAGCATTTTCCTATAAATAGGCGCTTAGGTTAGAATTGAAAATAACACCAGAAACAAATTTTCTTTCTCTCTAGATTATCGAGCTTATTTTTGTGAGTATTTTGATACTTTGAGAGTTGCTATTCAGTGCAAGTTTCTGTCAGCACTATATCTGAAATTCAGTCAGAAGTACGATTATTTTGAGGTAAGGGATGTTATTTTCTTCTTAAATGATATTATTTTCTTCAATATCATTATGCCAAAATATTGGTCTGAACATTTTATCAAATTTGGAACTTTTTGTGTCGGGGTTACTATTCACATATACGACACTATTCACGAATACGACACTATTCACCAAAAAATGAAAATTTTTCTTTTTGTCCAAGATGTCTATTATGGTTACCATCTTTGATTGTATCCATGTTTTGATCTTTATTTTTGAATCCTGCTTCAAAATTAGTTATTATGGAGTATTATTGATCTTGGATAAACTGTAATACGAATCCCTAATATTTGTCCTTCCGTCTCTTTGGATTCGATTCGCTTTTAAAATATTTTTCATCATCCTCAGTCTTAAATGATGATATTACTGAATATCTTTGGCCTGTAGTGCAAAGATGAATGATTAACTGATGAATATCTTTGGCCCGTAGTGCAAAGATGAACATGTGTTGAGATGAACATGACCAACTGGTGATATAAATGAATATCTTTGGCCTATAGTGCAAAAATGAATATTTGATGTAAGATGTATATTGATTGATGTTACAGGGATAAAATATTGATGATGGATTTTTAAATCTTAGAAGATAGTAGAATTCATTCTCTACGTGACTCTTCTAATGGATTGATGTTTCCGCAGCATTTGTTGATCTAAAACTTGTTGTCTATTATATTTTATCAAATTTTTCCCTGTTGAAGACTAATGATAATTTGTTGTATATTATCTTAGTCATAATATTCTTTACTAGGCTAGTTGAGCTCACCCTTTTCCTTTTTGTTCCATTTTTCTTCTTAGGAGGTGAGAACATTGCAGGATCTAGTTGGGGTATGGAGTGATGGTTCTAGAAAGATGTTTTAGCAATCCTCACTATTTCTGTAAAATAGTGTATGAATAATTGTAATGAGAACTTATTTGAGTGTGGATATTATCTAGAAGACAATATTTGTATTTAAACTCACAGTATATATTGTCGTATTATACATGAAAATTGTAATAATGAAGTTGTAGTTTTCTTTCTATACCATATATTTGGCGACTCAGAATGGGTGTTATATACCTATTTTGGGGGCGTCACAATCAATATTTTATCCCTGTAATATCAATCAATATACATCTTGAATCAAATATTCATCTTTGCACTACGGGCCAAAGATATTCATTCGTATCACCAGTTGGTCATGTTCATCTCAACACCTGTTCATCTTTACACTACGGGCCAAAGATATTCATCAGATAATCATTCATCTTTGCACTACAGGCCAAAGATATTCATTTATATCACCATTTAAGACTAAAGATGATGAAAAATATTTTAAAGAAACAAATTCAGTGAGATAAAAGGACAAAGATTAGGGATTCGTACTTTAGATAATCCAAGTTTAAAAATACTATGTAATAAACTATAGTGGAGTAAAATTTAAGAATGAAGATCCAAACATGGATACAATCAAAGGTAGCAACCATAATAGACATCTTGGACAAAGAAGAGAAAATTTTATATTTTTGTGAATAATGTCGTATTTGTGAATAGTGCCGTATACATGAATAGTGTCTTATACGTAAATAGTAACCTCGACATAAAAAGGTAAAATTTTCATAATAAATTTCATACCAATATTTCGACATAATGATATTGAACGAAATAACATCATTTACGAAGAGAATAACATCCCTTACCTCAAAAGAACAATACTTCTGACTGAAATATCTGATATAATGTTGAAGGAAACTTGCACTAAATAGCAACTCTCAAAGTATCTAAATACTCAAAAATACGCTCGATATTGTAGAGAGAAAAAACTTCTGATTCTGGTGTGATTTTCAATTCTAACTAAGCACCATATTTATAGGAAAATGCTTAGAACGCCAAAGCAGACTATTTAATAAAATATTAATATTTTTAAAAAAATTTCTACGCACACCTCCTTGACCAATTCATCAGCACTCCACAAGTGGGGTCCACCGAATACATCAATTTCCACAACAACCAAAAGTGGGGCCCACCCATGTTTTTTAAAAAATATATTTATTTCTGAAACTTCAATATTTCATAATAAATAGTCCTTTTTATCAGAAAAGTACGAATTTTATATCAATTCCATAGGAATTTTAATTCTCTACAACTTTGTAGAAGAAAGTTTTTCCAAATTCCAAACAGAAAATGACCGAAATCCATATACAGATGATTTTTAATATCTCCATTTCGACAAAATACTAATAAAACACCTCAGTATTAATTCCTTCATTTATATCCACAGAAAAATAAATATTTTCGTATCATAAAAATTAATATTTAATTATTTATAAATAATATTATAGAATCACAATAATGACAACCAGATCGTTCTCAGGAAATAAGGGGGCTTTCCGATAAGGATTTCTCTCATCGACGCCGCAATTAGGTGACCAAACCCTTTCCTGCAGCGTAACTTCCTTAGACATTGCCAATAATGCTATCTAATAATATTATTCAAATAATATGAATTATTGATCTTATAATGGGAAATACTGTGCAGTGATAAGTATTGAATCAACAATAATATAAAATATCAACGTAACAATTATTGAATCAATAAAATAAAATATTGAACAGTAATTTCTGTAACAATTATTGAGTAGTGCTTTCTTATGTAAGATTCAATAATTCAAAAATACTGTACAATACTGTGTGCTACTATGGAACCACGCATATTACTATATTTTTAACCACTGAGTATTCCAACAGTGTTAACGGTAACAATTACGCCGTTATTTATAAAAACTTAAACTTGTCATTTTCTTCATCCAACCATTTTCCATTATAGGGCCCATAAATAGCTGTGCCATCGTATGAATATTCCCCAACAACAAGAATATTCCACGACCATATGAATATTCCCCGACAACAATGAATATTTTATAACCACTTGCTTATTTTGCAAAATTTGCACATTTCACCTATAACCAAAACATTATATCAAATTAAGACCTTATTATTCAAAATAATAATTAGAGGAAATTTAATTTTATTTATAAAAAGTTGGGGTCTTACAAATAGTACCTAGGTGAATAGTACCCGAGTGAATAATACCTCGTGAATAGTACCTCGGCATGAAAAGATTAAAATTTAACAAGAATATTCAGAAAAATATCCTTGTGAAACGATACTAGATGAAGCGCAAATTTCAAGGAGTATAGAAGCAATACTTATCAACATGAGTGTATAATTAGGAATATGAAACAAAATAATATTACTTACATACTATAGAGTATGGAAGAAAATATTATTTCATACGAATATTGAACGGAAATAATATCCCTTACGACTGTTGAACGAAAATAAAATTCCTTACGAATACGAAAAATAATATTGTAAGCGAATATGAAATAAATAATACCCCTTACCTTAAAAGGAGAGTATTCCGACTGGTATAGCGGAGATATTCTCGAAGAAAACTTGTACTATTTTCTACACTCAAAGCTTCCTTAAACTCTAAAGAAATACGCTCAATATTATAGAAGAATAATTCTCTGATTCTGGTGTGATTTTCATTTCTAAACTGATCATCATATTTATAGGAGAATGATAGGTTACTATTTGGATGCACATTATGTGACGCCCCCAAAATAGGTCCACACAACCTATTCCGAGTCTCCAAATACATGGTATAGAAAATAACTACAACTTCATTATTACAATTGTCGTGCAAAATACGATAACAAATATGCTGTGAGTTTAAATACAAATATTATCTTCTAGACAATATCCAAACTCAAATAAGTCCTCATTACAATTATTGATACACTATTTTACAAAATAGTGAGGACTTCTAAAATAACTGTCTAGACCCATCACTCCACACCCCGACTAGTTCCCGCTATATTCTCGCCTCTTGAGAAAAAAATATGGAACAAAAAGGAAAAGGGTGAGCTCAACTAGTCCAGTAAAAAATATTATGACTAAGATAATGTAGAACAAATTATCGTTAGTCTTCAATAATTCAGATAAAATATAATGGACAACAAGTTTTAGATCAATATTCACAGCAGAAATAATAATCATTAGAAGAGTTAAGTAGAGAATGAAATTTACTATCTTCTATGATTTAAAAGTCCATCATTAATATTTTATCCATGTAACAACAATTAATATATATCTTGAACCAAATATTCATCTTTGCTTTACGGGCCAAAGATATTCATTTGTATCACCAGCTGGTCATGTTCATCTCAACACATGTTCATCTTTGCACTACGAGCCAAAGATATTCATCAGGTAATCATTTATCTTTGCACTACAGACCAAAGATATTCAGTTATATCATCATTTAGGACTGAGAATGATGAATAATATTTTAAAGAAACGAATCTAGTGAGATAAAAGGACAAAAATTAGGGATTCGTACTTTAGATAATTCAAGTTTAAAAATACTCCATAATAAACCATAGTGGAGTAAAATTCAAGAATGAAGATTAAAACATGGATACAATCAAAGATAGTAACCATAATAGACATCTTGGATAAAGAAGTGAAAATTACATTTTTCTGTGAATAGTGTCGTATACGTGAATAATGTTGTGTACGTGAATAGTAACCCCAACACGAAAAGGTATAAATTCTACAAGAATAACCATACTTCGTAAATAGTACTCGTGAATAGTACCGTATACGTGAATAGTACTATATATATGAATAGTAACCTTGACATGAAAATGTAAAAATTTCATAATAAAATTCATACCAATATTTTGGCATAATGATATTGAACGAAATAACATCATTTACAAAGAGAATACCATCGCTTACCTCAAAAGAACAGTACTTCTGACTGGAATATCGAATATAATGTTGAAGGAAACTTGCACTGAATAGCAACTCTCAAAGTATCTAAATACTCACAAAAATACGCTCGATATTATAGAGAGAGAAAACTTCTGATTCTGGTGTGATTTTCAATTCTAACTAAGCACCCTATTTATAGGAAAATGCTTAGAATGCCAAAGCAGACTAAAATAATAAAATATTAATATTCTTTAAAATTTTCCTACGCAAACCTTCTTGACCAAATTCAGCACACCACTAGTGGAGCCCACCAAAATCCGCATTTTCCACACCAACCAAAAATGGGACCCACTATATTTTTTCATAAAAATATTTATTTTTGAAACTTCTATAATTCATAATAAATAGCCCTTTTATTAGAAAAATATAAATTTTATGTGCATTCCATAGTAAAATTAATTCTCTACAACTTTGTAGAAGAATTTTTTTCCAAATTCCAAACGAAAAATGACTGAAATCCACATACGGATGATTTTTAATACCTTCATTCCGACAAAATACTGATAAAATACCTCAACATTAATTTTCTTCATTTATATCCACATAAAATAAATATTTTCTTGTCATATAAATTAATAATTAATTATTCACAAATAATATTACAGAATCACAATAATGACAACCAGGTCGTTCCCAAGAAAGAAGGGGCTTTTTGATAAGGATTTCTCCCTTACTGGCGCGCAATTAGGTGACCAAACCCCTTTCCTAGACAGAACTTCCTTAGACATTGCCAATAATGCTATCTAATAATATTATTCAAATAATATAAATTATTGATTTGATAATGGGAAATACTGTGCAGCAACAATTATTTAAACAACAATAATATAAAATATCAATGTAGCAATTATTGAATCACTAAAATAAAATATTGAACAGTAATTACTGTAACAATGATTGAGTAGTGTCTTCTTACGTAAGAATCAATAATATAAAAATATAGTGCAATACCATGTGCTACTGTGCAACCACACGTATTACTATATTTTAACCACCGAGTATTTAAATAGTGTTAACAGTAATAACTACGTCGTTATTTTTAGAAAACTCATTCTTGTCGTTTTCTTCATTCACGCTTTTTCCGTTATGGGTCCACAAATGGTCACTTGCCATCGCATTTAATATTCCCCAAAGCAAGAATATTCCATGACCAAACAAATATTCCTTGACAACACTGAATATTTTATAACCACTTGCTTATTTTGCAAAATTTGCACATTTCACCCCATAACCAAAGCATTATATCAAATTAACACCTTATTATTCACAATAATAATTAGAGAAAAATAAATTTTATTTATAAAAAGTTGGGGTCTTACAACCTCCCCTCCTTATAAAATTTTATCCTCGAAATTGACGTACGTACCTGGTGTTTCGAAAAGGTGAGGATACCTCGTTTTCATTTTCGATTCCAACTCCTAGGTCATTTTCTCAATAGCATGGTTCCTCCAAAAAACTTTAACTTGTGGTATAACCTTTGTGCGTAGGACATGCTCCTTCCTATCCAAGATCTTGACAAGTACCTCCTCGTACGTTAAATCTTCAGCTATCTCATCTGGATCTAACTCAATAATGTGGTTTGGGTCTTTTACATATTTATGAAGCATATATATGTGAAAAACATCATGAACACGAGACATGCTTGGAGGTAATGCGAGTCTATAGGCCACATTTCCTACTCGGTCAAAAATCTCAAATGGACCAACAAATCGTGGATTGAACTTTCCTCTTTTCCCGAATCTTGTAACTCCCTTCCATGGAGCAACACGTAACAATACATGATCCTCAATATTAAATTCCACGTCCTTTCGATGAAGATCCGTATAACTCTTTTGTCGATCCTATGCCATTGGTATACGTTGTCGGATCATTTGGATCTTCTCTGTTGTGACGCCCCCAAAATAGGTATACATCACCGATCTTGAGTCACCAAATACATGGTATAAAATTTAAATACAACTTAATTATACAACAGTCATGTAAAATACGACAAAACATAATCTAAGAGTTTTAATAAGAATATTGTCATCTAGACAATATCCATACTCAATAGAGTCCTAATTACATTTATTGTCACATTATTTAACAGAATAGTGAGGACTACTAATGCTATCATCTCGGATAAAATCACTCCGTTCCCGACTAGTCCCGAGCTCGTTTTCATTTCTCAAGAGAACAATGAAAGCAAAAGGTGAGCTCAACTAGCCCGAAGAAGAAATATTATGACTAAGATAATGCGAGAATAAATTATCGTTAGCCTACAAATTGTTAAAGCGATACAATATAACAAACATCAAGTTTAAGCTAGCTGGTGAACAAGCAATCCATTAGAAGAGTCAAGTAGAGGATAAAATCTACTATCTTCTATGATTAAAAGGTTTTCATCACTTTTATCCCCGAGAGACTCGACAATAAATAATCCACATCATCGAATCACCCTCGCACTTACTGACCAAGGATATTCTTTAGTATCACTACCACAAATTATCCATGCATTATGGGCCAAGGATATTCGTGTATTCATTAATGGTCATGATCATGCCAACAACTGTCCATCAATGCACTATGGGCCAATGAGGACTTTTACCACATCATTTGTAACATTACGGTCATGCTTATACCGAATGATCCCTGATCATAATCATACCAAGTCCATCTATGCACTACAGGCCACAGATGACTTTCAACAGAATATAAACATGAGGATGATGACAATGATATAGGAATTCAATAAAACAAGTTCAAGAATAAAAGATTTATAATATAACTTATCCAGAAATCAATAATTTCCAAATTGTCAACATGATACTTCTTTGTACAGTAAAATTGAAGAATGCTCAGAAGAATATTTCCATGAAAAGATACTGGATGAAGCACAAATATCAAGGATATTCCACTAATTTCATGGAATATAAAAGCCAAAACTTTAACCAACTAAGTATAATAAAGAATGGAATAACAAAAGAATTCACCAGGCATACGATAGACCGCACAGACAAGTTATTCCAACAGAATAATAAATAATGGAACCAGGTCATGCGTAAATGCATAGACAGGATATTCCAACATAATAATAAATAATAGAATAACAGAAGAATTCACCATGCATGCTATAGACTGCACAGACAGGTTATTCAAACAGAATAATAAATAATGGAACTAGGTCATGCATGAACGCACAGTCATGATATTCCAACAGAATAATAAATAATGGAACCAGTCATTCAGAACGCATTACAAGATATTCCAAATGTAATAATAAAGAATGGAATAATGAAGAATTCACCATGCATGCGATAGATCGCGCAGAAAAGTTATTCTAACAGAATAATAAATAATGGAACAGTCATGCGTAAATGCATGCACGTGATGTTCCTACAAAATAATAAAGAATGGAATAACAAAAGAATTTCACCATGTATGCGGTACTTGTGATAGATAAAGTTATTCAACATAAAAATAAAGAATGGAATAACAGAAGAATTTCACCGTGTATATGGTAGTCTACGTATACAGGTTATTCTAACAGAATAATAAGGGATGGAATAACAATAGCTCTCTTCAAGAACACAAAAGAAATAATACCCCTTACCTTAGAAAGAAACTGGATACTAGAGTAGTGAGGTAGCAGACTTCTCTTCTTCTTTCTCTCTATAATAAATGCTCTATAACTTGAGTGAATTGGTGAAGAATAATGAAGAAATGAGCTTCTATTTATAGGAAAATATAGTTTCGATAATTGCACATTTTGGGACTCAGAATATTATAATATAATACCTTCCTCTTTTCCTTTATTTTTAATTTAGTCCTGCAAGTATTATCAAACTTGCACCACCTCCCCTAATAGTAAATAATGTGAATCAATAGTAAATCATGTGACTCAATAGTTCTAGACATGTGAAAATATAAATTACAGTATAGTACCTCCATCTATACCCCCATTTTTAACTTAGTCATGCAAGTATTATCAATCTTGCACCAACTCCCCTAAAAGTAACAAGAATGTGAATCAATAGTACACACATATGAACAAATAGTTATAATCATGTGAATTAATAGCAATTAATTGCTCATTTATCCGATTAATTACCCGAGTGGTCAATATAACTCCCAGACATCAATTAATATCGAAATAAATGTCGATTTCCACTAACACTAATAATTCCAACACAATGGAACTATCAAATTCATCTTTAATCAACACGAACTTATTCATTATTAATATTATAACTCACAATATTTAACAACCAGGACGTTCCTAGGAAAGAGGGGGCTTTCCGATAAGGATTTCTTCTTATTGGCACGCAATTAGGTGACCAAACCTCTCCTTGACAGAACTTCTAGACATTGTCAATATTGCAAATAATAATATGAATAACTTTGTCGTCTCAATTATTGATTTAATAAATATATCATTTTATGCAGATGATACTGTGACAATAATTGAATCAATAATATGAGAGATATTATGCAGTAATTACTGTAGCAATAGTTGATTATAACTGAGTGACTTATCACGTAAGCATCAATAATCAATACCGTGTGCTACTATGCAACCATGCGTATTACTGTACTTTTACTACCGAGTAGTTCAATTGTTTTAACGGTAAAACTTTCGCCATTATTTTTATAAAAAGATAATTCTATCGTTTTCTAACTACGACAATACTTTTGTTGTGGGGTCCACCAATGATTATGCCGTCATATGGATATTCCCCGACCAAACGAATATTTTATAACAACTTGCATACTTTACAAAATTTATAAATATTACCCACAACTATAACACTATCTCAAATCCACACCATAATATTAAAAAAAAATATTTCGAGAAATTTAAATCTTTATTCATAAAATTTGGGGTCTCACAATCTCCTCTCCTTATGAAATTTCGCCCTCGAAATTTACGTATGTACCTGGTATGCCGAAGAGATGAGGATACCTTGACTTCATTTCAGATTCTAACTCTTGAGGTATAACCTTTGAGTGTCAAATATAATCCTTCTTATCCAAGATTTTAACATGTATCTTCTCATACGTTAAATCTTCTGCTATCTCGTCTAATTATAATTCAATAATGTGGTTCGGGTCGTCCACATATTTATGTAACATCGATACGTGAAAAACGTTATGAACACGCGACATACTTGGCGGTAAAACGAGTCTATAGGCCACAGTTCCTACTCCATCGAGGATTTTAAATGGGCTAATTAAATCAAGGATTAAGATTTCCTCTCTTCGTTGATTCTTGCTTCTAGAATAACGCCCTCTTAAACCTTCTTCTTCATATTCATCAGCTCTGGGTGTGTAGCTTGAGCGACCTTTAACTTTATCAATTAAAGTCGATTCTACTCGTATATTCGTTATCTTCACATGGGTCTCTAGAGTCTTTAACTCTATCTTCATCATTTGTAAGTTATACGAAATGGGTTTTTGTGTTAACAACATCGCACTCGTAAACGCATACGATCTTTACTCAATGCGTCAGCTACCACGTTCGCTCTTCCACAATGATATTGAATGGTACGATCAGAATCTTCAACAGCTCAAGCCAACGTCTTTGGCGCATGATACATTTGTTTTAAGTAAAGAAATATTTAAGGGTTTTAGAAATGGGTTTTGTACTGGAGTCAATACAAAATTCGATTTCACGCTTTAGGGGTAGGCTAAGAAGTCTTTAGGAATACGTCAGGAAATTTATTAACAATAGAAATATCATTCAAAACTGTGACTCTCATCCAAGACTTGGATAACACGTCACATTGATACCTATTAACTTGCCATCGTCTTTCACAGCGTCACCTACGGAAAGTCTGGCTTTGGTGTATTCCAAGACTTGGAAGTCACCAGCGAAAGGCTCAGGGCTCTTTACTTATGGCTTGATATGACAATGATTGACTTTAATGGTTTGGTTGCTTGAATTCACAAAAAAGGTTGGTTAGGAATATGAAAGCTAACAACCTTACGAAAAGCATGATGAGTAGTTAACCAATCAATCCCTAGAATTACATCAAATGCAAGTATTTTCAATGAAATAAGATTGACAGGTAATGTGAGGGTACCGATTTGAACCAAACAGGACTTATAAACAGTGGATGTAATGAAGGTTTCTCCCAATGGAGTTTCAACAAATAAATCAAAGTTTAATTTCTCCGGAGTCAAATTTAAACATTGAGTGCAAGTAGGAGAAATAAAAGAGTGGGTAGAACTGGTATTGAATAAGGTATAAACTCCGCTAGAGTTTATAATTAACTTACCCGTAATAACTATGTTCGGGTTTCTCGACAACGCTCTCACTTAAACTACCGGATTTGACTTTTTTGGGATGGCCTTTGGTGCCTCCTTCCCAGCTGGACTTATCGTCGATGAACGACAAAATCAGGTTAGGTGACCTTCTCTTCCACAATTGTAACACGCTTTGGATGGCATTGCGCAGTTTGGACTGATGTGTCCCTCCCCTCCGCATTTGAAGCATATGATAGGTGGTCGTTCTCCTTCCTTAACAACGGGTGATGGTGCTGATGTCTTTCCATCATTGTTGAATCTCCTCTTCTTGAAATGTCCATTCTTATTGTTTTGGCCATGATTACCACCGAAGTGGTTACCATTTCTGGTATGTTGATTCCCTCCACGCTTATTGTCATCGCTTCAATGACTGCTATCACTGGTATCATTATTTTGCCGGCTGCTCTCTTTTGGTTGGGTTGACTCATTATCGCGCTTGAATACCTGAGCCCTATTAACAACATCTTAATACAAACATAGTTTATGAGAGATAAGATATTGACGTATCTCAGGTTTTAAACCTCTTAGAAACATTCGCGTCATTCTCTCCTCATTATCAACCAAATGGGATGCAAACCAAGATAACTCGGCAAACTTGGCTTCGTACTGCGACACGGTCATGTTATTTTTCTCCAGCTTGATGAACTCTACCTCTTTCATGTGACGAATACTTTCGGGAAAGTACTTATAGTTGAACAATTCTTGGAACTTCTCCCAAGTCATCTTCAGTGCGGCAGGTTGAGTACGCTTTACAGATTCCCAACAGTAATCTGCCTCTGCTCATAACATGAAGGTGGCAAAGGGAACCTTTTTCTCCTCGGAGCATCCCAAGACATCAAATATCTTGCAGATCTGCTTTATCCACATCTCCGCCTTAAGTGGTTTTGGCTCTCCAAAAAACTCCGGTGGTCCCAGTTCCTTGAACTGCTTAGTGGTGACCGTCCGAAAGTTGCCAGTGTTTCCACCTATATTTTGGATAGGAGCCCCTCTCGCCTGATGTTGCATGAATTGCATAAAGCCTCTGAACATTCCATTGTTCATCATCTAATCGGCGTTGTTGTTTTCCTGAGGATTATTGTCTTCCTGTTGCACATTATCCTGGGTATTGATCGTTGGTAACTCAATGGTCTCATGTGCTTCATTGCTTATCTCAACATTTTCGGATGCCATTTTCAAATATTGCCACAAAACAAGGGTTAATTAACATATCACATATTATCCCTATACTCTGACCGACCAATTAAATACCAAATAAACTTAGGTAGGTCATACTAGCGAAGGAATTCTCCGTCTCTCCCCTCCTAGTTCTTGTCTCACATCTCAGCCAGGGATCATAACCTGGCTTTGATACCAACTGTGACGCCCCCAAAATAGGTATACATCACTCATCTTGAGTCGCCAAATACATGGTACAAAATTCAAATACAACTTAATTATACAACAAAGTGTAAAAAATACGACAAAACATAATCTAAGAGTTTTAATAAGAATATTGTCATCTAGACAATATCGACACTCAATGGAGTCCTCATTACATTTATTGTCACACTATTTAACAGAATAGTGAGGACTACTAATGCTATCATCTGGACCGTCACTCCATTCCCCGACTAGTCCCGGCTACGTTCTCATTTCCTGAAGAGAACAATGAAAACAAAAGGGTGAGCTCAACTAGCCCAGTAAGAAATATTATGACTAAGATAATGCAGAATAAATTATTGTTAGCCTACAACATTGTTAAACTGATACAATATAACAAACATCAAGTTTAACTGCAGCGGAACAAGCAATCCATTAGAAGAGTCAAGTAGAGGATAAAATCTACTATCTTCTATGATTTAAAAGGTTTTTCATCACTTTTATCGTTGAGACTCAACTTAATAAATAATCCACATCATCGAATCACCCCTACACTACGGCGAAGGATATTCCTTAGTATCACGACCCCAAATTATCCATGCACTATGGGCCAAGGATATTCGTGTATTCATTCATGGTCATGATCATGCCAACAACTGTCCATCAATGCACTACAGGCCAAGGAGGACTTTTACCACATCATTTATAACATTACAGTCATGAATATACCGAATGATCCCTGGTCATAATCATACCAAGTCCATCTATGCACTACAGGCCACAGATGACTTTCAACAGAATATAAACATGAGGATGATGACAATGATATAGGAATTCAATAAAACAAGTTCAAGAATAAAAAATTTATAATCTAACTTAACCAGAAATCAATAATGTCCAAATTGTCAACATGATACTTCTTTGTAAAGTAAAATTGAAGAATGCTCAGAAGATTATTTCCATGAAAAGATACTGGATGAAACACAAATATCAAGGATATTCCACTAATTTCATGGAGTATAAAAGCCAAAACTTTAACCAACTGAGTATAATAAAGAATGGAATAACAAAAGAATTCACAAGGCATACGATAGACCGTACAGACAGGTTATTCCAACAGAATAATAAAGAATGAAATAACAGAAGAATTCACCATGCATGCGATAGACCGCACAGACAGGTTATTCCAACAGAATAATAAATAATGGAACCAAGTCATGCGTGAATGCACAGACATGATATTCCAATATAATAATAAATAATGGAAACAGGTCATGCGTAAATGCACAGACAGGATATTCCAACAAAATAATAAAGAATGGAATAACAGAAGAATTCACTATGCATGTGATAGACCGCACTGACAGGTTATTCCAACAGAATAATAAATAATGGAACTAGGTCATGCGTAAATGCATAGACAGGATGTTCCAACAGAATAATAAAGAATGGAATAACAGAAGAATTTCACCATGTATGCGGTACTTCGCATAGACAGGTTATTCCAACATAAAAATAACGAATGAATAATAGAAGAATTTCACCATGTATACGGTAGTCCACGTATACAGGTTATTCCAACAGAATAATAAGGGATGGAATAACAATAGCTCTCTTCAAGAACACGAAAGAAATAATACCCCTTACCTTAGAAAGAAACTGGATACTAGAGTAGTGAGGTAGCAGACTTCTCTTCTTCTTTCTCTCTATAATTTCTCTCAATAATAAATGCTCTATAGCTTGAGTGAATTAGTGAAGAATAATGAAGAAATGAGCTTCTATTTATAGGAAAATATAGTTTCGATATTTGCACATTTTGGGGCTCAGAATATTATAATATAATACCTTCCTCTTTTCCTTTATTTTTAATTTAGTCCTGCAAGTATTATCAAACTTGCACCACCTCCCCTAATAGTAAATAATATGAATCAATAGTAAATCATGTGACTCAATAGTTCTAGACATGTGAAAATATAAATTACAGTATAGTACCTCCATCTATACCCCCATTTTTAACTTAGTCATGCAAGTATTATCAATCTTGCACCAACTCCCCTAATAGTAACAAGAATGTGAATCAATAGTACACACATATGAACAAATAGTTATAATCATGTGAATTAATAGCAATTAATTGCTCATTTATCCGATTAATTACCCGAGTGGTCAGTATAACTTCCAGACATCAATTAATATCGAAATAAATGTCGATTTCCACTAACACTAATAATTCCAACACAATGGAACTATCAAATTCATCTTTAATCAACACGAACTTATTCATCATTAATATTATAACTCACAATATTTAACAACCAGGTCGCTCCCAGGAAAGAGGGGGCTTTTCGATAAGGATTTCTCCTTATTGGCACGCAATTAGGTGACCAAACCTCTCCTTGACAGAACTTCTAGACATTGTCAATATTGCAAATAATAATATGAATAACTTTGTCATCTCAATTATTGATTTAATAAATATATCATTTTATGCAGATGATACCGTGACAATAATTGAATCAATAATATGAGAGATATGATGCAGCAATTACTGTAGCAATAATTGAGTATAACTAAGTGACTTATCACGTAAGCATCAATAATCAATACCGTGTGCTACTATGCAACCACGCATATTACTGTACTTTTACTACTAAGTAGTTCAATAGTTTTAACGGTAAAACTTTCGCCATTATTTTTATAAAAGGATAATTCTGTCGTTTTCTAACTACGACAATACTTCTATTGTGGGGTCTACCAATGATTATGCCGTCATACGGATATTCTCCGACAAAAAGAATATTCCCCGACCAAACAAATATTTTATAACAACTTGCATACTTTGCAAAATTTATAAATATTACCCACAACTATAACACTATCTCAAATCCACACCATAATATTAAAAAAAATATTTTGAGAAATTTAAATCTTTATTCATAAAATTTGGGGTCTCACATCTGTAGTCATACGTACCAACTTTGGTCCCAATAACGTTGCTTCTCCCACCTCATCCCAACATATTGGAGAGAGACACTTTCATCCATACAATGCTTCGAATGGAGCCACACCTATACCTGCCTGATAACTGTTTTTGTAGGAGAACTCCACCAATGGTAGGTACTTATCCCAACTTCCTTTGAAATCTAGGACACAAAGTCTTAATAGATCTCCAAGAGTTTGAATAGTCCTTTCTAATTGCCCGTCCGTTTGAGGATGTTATTCTGAACTGAATCGTAAATCCGTGCCCATAGCTTTCTGCAAGCTAACCCAAAATCGTGAAGTGAATCCTGGGTCACGATTCGAACCTATGGATACTGGCATGCCATGCAATCTCACAATCTCATTTACGTACATACGAGCAAGATGTTCAAGGGAATAAGTCTCCCGTATCGGTAAGAAATGAGCAGACTTTGTTAATCTATCAACAATAACCCAAATCGCATCTATACCTTGAGAAACCTTGGGAAGACCCGTAATAAAATCCACGGTAATGTGTTCCCACTTCCATTTTAGAATCTCAAGTGGTTGCAATGGACCCTTTGGTACTTGATGCTCTGCCTTTACACGTTAACAAGTTAAACACCTCGAGATAAACTCCGCGATCTCTCTCTTTATATTGCTCCACCAAAATATATGTCGAAGATCATGATACATTTTGGTATTCCTAGGATGGATTGCAAAAGGTGTGTTGTGTGTCTCCATCATAATTCTGTGCTTCAAGTCAGAATCATTAGGAATGCAAAGTCTAGAGTTGACTCGAAGTATTCCTTCTTCATTGATTCTTACTTCTAGAATAACACCTTCTTGCACTTTCTTCTTCATACGCATCAGCTCCAGGTTCGTAGCTTGAACATCTTTAACTTTATAGATTAAAGTCGGTTCTACTCGTATATTTGATATCATCATGTGGGTACTTGGAGCCTTTAACTCTATGTCCATCCTTTGTAAGTTGTACAAAATGGGTCTTTGTGTTAACAACATCACACTCATACCCACATACGATCTTATACTCAATGTGTCAGCTACTACGTTTGCTTTTCCAGGATGGTATTGGATGGTATGATCGTAATCTTTCAACAGCTCGAGCCAATGTTGTTGCCGCATATTGAGTTCCTTTTGGGTGAAGAAATATTTAAGGTTTTTATGATATGTATAGATCTCCACCTTTTCCCCATACATGTAGTGTCTCTAGATCTTCAACGCAAAAATGACTACTGCCAACTCCAAATCATGAGTAGGATAATTCCTCTCATATTCTTTGAGTTGTCGCGAGGCATAGGCTATGACTTTCCCATGTTGCATGAGAACACATCCTAACCCTTTGCCCGAAACATCGCTGCAGATAACAAATCCATCCGAACCAGATGGTATTGTCAGAATAGGTGCCAAAATGAGTCTCCTCTTGAGTTCTTGAAAACTCTTCTCACAATCCTTGCTCCAACCGAATTTTGTATCTTTCCGAGTCAGCTGAGTTAACGGAGTAACGATTTGAGAAAATCCTTCCATGAATCTCCGATAATATCCAAATTAAGCCCAAAAACTACGTGACGCCGGTCCACCGAGCTTGGTTGCTCCAACTTTGTATTGCTTCAATCTTCGCTGGGTCAATAGATACTCCACGTTTTGACACCACATGCCCAAGGAATGCTACTTCCTCAAGCCAGAACTCGCATTTCTTCATCTTGGCATATATCCATGAAAGCAGTAGGAGCATTAGTCAATCCAAAAGACATAACTAAGAATTCATAATGCCCGTACCGAGTTTTGAAGGCAGTCTTTGAAATATCCTCAGTTTTAATCTTCAGCTGATGATATCCAGAATGAAGATCGATCTTTGAAAAGAATTATGCTCCTTACAAATGGTCGAACAAGTCATCAATGTGAGGTAGCGGATACCTATTCTTGATGGTGACATGGTTCAATTCTCGGTAGTTAATACAAAGGTGCATACTCCTGTATTTCTTCTTTACGAATAAAACAGGAGCACGCCAAGTAGATGTACTAGGACGAATGAAATCGATGTCTAACAACTCCTGTAGTTGGACCTTTAACTCCTGAAGTTCAATAGGAGCCATTAGATATGGGGTTTTAGAAATGGGTTTTGTACCACATTCAAGGTCAATAAAAAATTCAACTTCACGTTTTGGGGGTAGACCGGGAAGTTCTTTAGGAAATACGTCAGGAAATTTACTAACAACATAAATATTATTCAAATCTGACGTATTTTTGTTCAAGTCCATGACATGGGCTAAAAAAGCTTGACATCCATTTTTCAATAAATGAATGGCTTTATGGCTTGATATATACAGTGATTAACTTTAGTGGTTTGGTTGCTTGAATTCGCATAATAGGTTGGTTAAGAATATAAAAACTAACAACCTTACGAAAATAATTAATTTTAGCATTATGAGTGGTTAACAAATCAATCCCTAAAATCACATCAAATGCAAGTATTTTCAAAGAAATAAGATTGACAGGTAATGTGATCGTCCCAACTTGAATCAAGCAAGATTTATAAATAGTAGATGTAATGAAAGTTTCTCCTAATGGAGTCTCAACAGATAAGTCAAAGTCTAATTTCTCCGGAGTCAAGTTCAAACGTTGAGCACAAACAGGAGAGATAAAAGAATGGGTAGAACTGGTATCTAATAAGGTGTTGACGTCGGGACTTTAATTTTTCCCTTTTATATTCTTGTTCTTTGGTGTTCTCATGTTATGTGAGATTTATTTGAAAAAACAAGTGAAAAAGGTCCGACATGTACAATATTGACGATTTGACTATAAGAGTCGCCAGTTGGTGTTTTTCACTGGTTGCACCAACGCAACCAAAAAAAGGTTTGCACATTGACCTAGTGATGTGACACTGCTAAACGGGTCTATGAAACTGAGATTCATTTGGGTTCGGGGGGTTGATTATGCGGAGGGAAGGTGTTAGGCACCCCCCGACATCCGTGTTACCACGGTGACCGCCACTTTTCAAGAAACTATTAAATGAATGTGTGTGTGTGTGTGGATCAATGTGCAATTTATTTGGAAGTAGTGCGAAGCCTCGTTCGCACCTATATACAAAGGGTTTGAATTTATATAAAAAATTAGTTTTAAATGTGATATAGCAGTGAAGTTTTGTAAAAGAGGTTTTTCAAACCCTGTGATCAATAGTAACTGAGACCTTTTCATACTTTCATTTTATTATTAAATGTTCGGCTTGTTTGCTTTTATTTTCGAGATGCGAAGCATCTTGAGAAAATAATATATAGCAATCTTAGAACTCCTCATAAAGCATGAAAGCCATCTAAGGAAATTCAAACACAGTGAATAATTTACAAAGTCGCCACAAAATGAAAATGTCCATCGTGGGAACCGAATCTAGATTGATGAGATCTGAATCTGTGATCACATGATTCCTAGGCTCACATAATGCCACAGATTTATATAAAAAGCGAAGCGGTTATATACATAAAAGATGTAAATATATATATATATATATATATATATATATATATATATATATATATATATATATATATATATATATATATATATATATATATGATCAACCACCACGAAGCACCTCAGAAGCACCTCTATGGGGATCATAAATATAAATATATAAAAGTTGTATATATATATATATATATATATATATATATATATATAGAGAGAGAGAGAGAGATGATCAACCACCACGAAGCACCTCCATGGGGGGATTAGAAATGTAAATAAAGCAATAAATGCGATCATCCGCCACGTAAGTAAAACTCTAGGCGGACTAAATGTAAGGAAATCATTAAAGAGGCGATCAACCGCCATTTAAGTAAACTCCGAACTGATGTAAATGAAATGTAAATATATATGTATATATATATATATATATATATATATATAAAGCGAAGAACGCACAGGATGTTTCTCAATCCCTGGCTCGGTTTATCATTTCGGTAATTTGTCGCTATATATATATAAAAAAGCAAGAACGCCTCAGGATATAAAATCCAAGCTCATCGTAATGCAGAGTTCAACAATGATTATATATATATATATATATATATATATATATATATATATATATATATATATATATGAACTATTTGTCGATTATATCCAATGAGCACGGATTTTATATAAAGAGCATTTACTACTATATATATATATATATATATATATATATATAATAAAAGCAAGTAAACACTCCAGACATAAGTCTAGGCTCAATCGATGCATAACTCGATAATGCTAGTCCATATATAAATATATACATATATAAGTATATATATACAGACAGAAATGAAAACCACAAACCAAAGTCAGGGCATACGCACACAACACGACTCTCAATGTGAAGAATAGTGTGTATAAAGATGAAGAGAAAAGCTTTATAGAGTGTAAGAAGGCTTACAGTGGGATGCCAAAGTAGACTTCTATGACTATAAATGGATGAACACTCAGCTCCCACCGATAAAAATCTAGCTATATGTGAGCTAACAGGTGTTTAAAATGAGAAAGCACTTAATATGGGGTGTGTACAGAGCAAATTTGACAGGGCTTCCTTACCTTTTTTCTCTTACAAATGGCCACCCCAAGCTCTATATTTATAGAGCTGGTGGCCGCAGGTGTACCTGTAGCAGCTGCAAATGCACCTGTGGCTGTTTGGGGTGCCTCGGGCTCTGCGGGTCTCATCATCTCGAAGTACGTGCACTCATGCACTGTGATGTCCGCTCGAACTTGCAAAACTTCAATTCGAGCATCCGAACGAGGTGTAAAAGACCTTCTTCAGACTGCTTTTGTTGAGAGTTATGCAATGACATGGAAATAAAGGTTGTACTAAGTCAGGAAGAGGGGACCTTGCCCATGGTATTCAAGCTTCAAATTCTATCCGTTGTGCTGCCACGCGTAATAGTCACTCGGGATTAGAACTCCTTGGCGCTTGTGGGACATTGCTGTGTAGAAATGTATGTATAAAATGTTGAGACGGCGCACTGGGGGTTGAGGTGGCAAGATGATGATATTTCCCCTCACCGGGGTTATCTCTGGTTTAGGCTGATAGCAGACGTTGCTCAAGGTTATCTTTGAGATTGGACTGCTACAAGTGTTTGAATTCCGCAAGGTCATCTTTGAGTGTGCCTGTCTTCCCGGTGTTATCTCCGAGTCTTTGGAATGAGTGCCTCGGCAGGAGGTGTGAGATTGAAGCTGATTGCATGCATTTGAAACAATCATTTTCGGGGTTATCACCGGAACTACAATGGCATTCCTTGGGGTTATCACCAAGGATAAAACTCGGGGTTATCTCCGAGGTTGGAATTGATACTCCCGGTGTGTGTTCCGGGGTTGAGACTGAACTTTTGGTGGTATCCGGAATGGATGTGAGCTGTCTTCCAGGGTTATCTCTGAAAGACGAATCTGCCCTCCTGCAATGTTAGTAACAGGTGTGCAGAAAATTTCAAGTGTCTACAGATACCCCTCTTTATCATATTCATACAATTCAAGGCATGGATAGGACAAAGAATCCTAGACACTTGAAATACAAACTAGATAAACATGATGCTATGTGCAGCAACATGATGTAAATGCATGATGCATGTTGTTGGATTGTTTTCCAACATGATGGAATGATTTCCGTCTCCCCGTTAATCCTGTCGAGGATGACAATCAGTGATGTCTTGGACGTGCGATCCAAGTCTTCCAGGATATTAACGTTGGGGTTATCACCAAAGTCCTGAATCCTTGATACAGACTTTACTCTAAAGATGTGCCTCTCGTGTGGAAAGGATCTGTGTGGATAAAGCTTTGTCTGTTTGAGGATGTGTATAACATATTCCATCATCGGTCCTATCCGATGAGGATGGTCTTCTCTGGTTTGTGTCACCAGCATATACCACGGACTTCATGGAGAACTGCCAATAATATGTATTGTCAGGGTTGCCCGACCTTCGTTGATGTGTGTATCACCGAATAAATCCTTATTGGGCAAACTGTCAAGGATGCTTGACCTCCATTGATGTGTATATTAATGGTTGCATTGCGTTGTGACCCCCTTCAGGGAATATGTCAAGGTTGCTTGACCTTCATTGATGCATATATCAATGGTTAAATTGCGTTGTAACCCCCCACCGGGGAAGGTTGTGGATAAGTGCACTGAAGGATGAGATCATCGAATGGCCTCCGATGCTTCGATGGGTTTACTTGCCATCGGTTAAAATGACGTCAAGGCTACTTGACCTTCATTGACTTGTACATCAATGGTTGAATTGCATTGTAACCCCCACCGTGGATTAGTTCATAGACGAAGAATGCGTTGTAACCCCCGCCGGGGATATGTGTACGAGTGAAAATCTGTGTTGTGACCCCCGTCGGGGATACTTTATCAATGAATGAAATCTTCATTATGACCCCCATCGGGGAAGGTGTCTTTTAGGGTTACGTCCCTGTATTTGGCGGTGTCAAACCTGTGTGAGGCATTGCCGAGCATGATTTGTAAAAGTTGAGCTCATCGGTATAGTGTACCTTGCATTTAGGCGAATACCAATGAGTGACATATGAAGCCAAAGTTTAACCCGTGAAAACCAGGATTCCAAGCTATTCCGCTCAATCGCGTAACATTTTATTCCTGATTTGGCCTTTTTAGCTTGTGAGACCTCCTTTGCAACTCAAACTGGAATGAGCCGGAAGGGTGGGACACATGTAGGGGTGCCGCAAGTACAGTACCGTGATAAATGATTACGGTACACTGCAGTAAGCAAATGTAGATCTACTGACCAACTATGGGTATGTAATGCTTGCGAGTTTCTTTCATAAGTCACTTTCAAGTTGCGCCGCAAAGGAAATCCGAGAGCTCTTCTTGGATCTATTTGAGTTGGTGACTTTCTACAAATTTCGCTTTCTGAGTACAAGTGTTCTACACTGTCCTAGTAATGTATGCATGTATTCTTTTCCAGTTTCTATCAGTTGGAAAATGACTTATCACATGAAATGCATCTAGACACATAGTAGTGAATATGCATGATGATATGACTTTATAAAAAATATTCAACATAGTAAATGTTAGTATTAAACCATGTTGAACATAATGATGTGAAAAAATTGGACTTTTGAAACAGTCAAATTGGTACCTTTTACTGTCATTTCTTATCCTATTTGAGGACAAATGAGTAAAGGTATAAAAGAAAAATAATCTTGGTAATTAGACTACACTTACGGATTTTTTACTATGATGTATTAATGCATGTAGGATGTATATGACTTTGGGTAGGTGTGCTACTGAATGGTCACCTAGTCATGCCTATGTGCATGTGGATAGTCCTATTTACAAAGGGGACTATGGCAAAATTTTCCAAAATGTAGGCATTTTGTAGTCATGCATTTTTAACTCTACTGTAGAAGTATGTTAAAATAATGCATGCATGCATGTAATCATAAAAATACATTTTGAAAAGCTCCAAATAAGAATTTACCACACCCTTTCTAAGGTGATTTGGAGACTTGTTGTCCAGATATTATGGATCCGGATCAGCCGAGTAGTTCCCGCAGGATCACTTCTGGTGTACGGAGAAGGGCTTCCAAAGTGCCTCGACCTCGTTCTGTTAGACAGCCTCATCGTTTGGTGGAGGCGGTGATACATCCTATCCAGGTTGAAGTACCGGACGTCGAGGACAAGGAGGAGGATGTTCTGATTGTGGACCTTGCTCCTGCTGCACGTGTTCCCCGTAGGGATTTTCCAGGCATTCAGGTGGTGAACCCAGAGCTTCTGGGTGACTTGAGTCGACACCCTTCAGTTTACCTGCATGCAAACGAGGTATAAAGTTAGATCTTAATCTTCTTTATTTCCTATTGATAATGAGTAAAGGGTTCTGATGTTGATCTGCATTTGATGTAGGTTCCCAACTTTACACAGCCTCGGGGGAACTGGTTCAGCATCCACTCTATGTATCAGGCTTTGCATGATGATTATAGAGCAATTGTACATGGCTGGGGATTCGGGACATTCTTTTCCATTCTTCCCCATCGTTGTCCCTGGGGTTACCTCAGGGCATTGTCTGAGCGCTAGTTTCACCAGACTCAATCACTCCATTTGTTGGATTGTGAGGTGATGATGACGCCGATGGATTGGCGGTTTATCACAAGTATGGAGTTTGGAGGGGTACCAGTGCCTTGTATGGCAGATATCACCCTTACTGCCATCAGATCCTTGTTAGGAGTTCCAGACGAGGCGCTTCAAGGCGGGGGTATGCAGGGTGTCCTTTGGCGTAGATGCTATGAGAAATGTGTTGAGTGAGCCCATACCCGATGATGTGAGAGTCAAGGATCGCATTCTTTGGCGATTTTTCCTAGTGATCATAGTAGATTACTCTTTTATGGTGTCCTTCGCTTTGATCAGCGCCACTTGACATGTGGACCGTATTGGAGATTATGATTAGGGTTCCTACACCTTCACCTACTTCCTCAGGGGAATACACATGCACTCGCAGGGCTTGACTGAGGCTTGGTTAGGATTCTACCCATTTTTGCTGGTGAGTATTTCTCTTGTCTTTTCCTATGTACATGTTAAGAGTGTTGACTGACAGCAGATGTTGCCTTTATGTTGGCAGTTTTGGGCCTATGAGAGGCTCCCATGTTTGCGTCCTGTGAGTGTGTTAGGCTTAGATACCTATCCATAAGGACAGAGATGGCATCATTCCATACTGGAGGAGGTCTCTGTTACTGAGGGTTTTACTCATTGTCGCATACAGTTAGAGTTGTTGACAGCGGATGTCATCACCTGGGTTCCCTATTTTGGGGAGCATTTGAGCATTGGATTTGAGGATGGGTACCCGACTGGTGTCGAGCATGTGATTTCCACCCGTAGGATTCCTCTCTTCACAGATGGAGGATGGGAGCTCTACTTAGGAGAGCATGCTATCAGGAGCACTACAGGAGAGATTCGTATGCCATCTTGCCTCCTTCCAGACGTTATTGGCCTGTTTCGCAGTTACCCATCACTGACATCCCATTGTTGGGGGTTGATAGTTTTGCACTGTCAGAGGGTCCCTATGTAACAACCCCATATCTATACTCTCATGGTATCCGATATGGTGTTTACAGTGAATCAATATAATGCATTTAAATCTATATACTCATGGTAACTGATTAAAATATTACATTAAATAGAGGGACTATCAGATATAATTCTCATAGATCCAAGATTCACAGTATCCCATAACAGATGGTAATTCTTTAGAGAACTATTACTGTGTTTGGATACCCTCACTTGGATATATAAACTGTATCTGTGACTAAAGTCTATCTATCCGAAATTCAGAGTACCAGTAATAATATGAATAGTCCATACTACTAATACCCTCACCCAGATGTATAGTTTAAGCAAAGCAAATTTATACTATCGTATTGATAGTAACTATCTATCCGAAATCCAGAGTATCAATAACAACATGAACAATCCATGCTATTAATACCCTCACTCAGATAAATAGTTCCCAAGGATCTCAACTAGATTCAAAGAAGTCTAATTTTACATCTATATATGTAAGAAAACACGGTTGCGGAAGTAAAAGATGTTATATATATAATATTAAGATTCGATTACATGATTCACATAACGAGTTCTTATTACAAGGTATTCAAACAGACAAGAATATAATCTAATCTATGTAGAGACTCTTCCATTTATCTACTCCAGATGTTCCAGGATTACCATCTAAAACTGCAAAGGGAATAATTTGCAAGGGTGACCTATGACATGCTCAGCAAGTTTTGTATTTATAACAATATATGATTTGAAGAAATATACGATTCAAATTTCGACTGATAGTTGTTACCATTTCTGGATTTTTATTTATTTGAACCATTTTTGGAATTTTTCTTTATTTCTGTCAGTCACACTGACTTAGAAATTTTGTTCAGATATGAGATAGGGGATCAGACCATTCAACATCTTAGGAGTATGCATATCATCCTACCAGTGCTCAAACGCACCCAACATTAGTGTCAATATATTATTGACCAAATTTAGATCCCTTACGGGATACCCAACTTCAGTATAGGATGTCTTACCAAAATAATTTGGTTTGACTTAACAGTTTATGCTCAATAAACAATATCATATGAATAAACGATTCATTTCTTAGTTATGCTGAAGCTATATCAATAACTTTACAATAAAAAGGTAATTCAATTGTAGGTGTAGTATATTATATCAACAACATATCAAGAAAAAATCTTGTTCAATGAATAAACAAGGATTAAGAAATTTTCATAAGTAATAACTTGGGTATAGGAAACTTGCCTGAGCGTAGATCAGTCAAGTTATGTTATTCAATCGTTAATAAATACATATGATGTTCATATATATAAATCTAACACGTTAGTATTGATAACAATACTCAAATAAAACATTTATATAATATCGGGTTAGATTTAATAGGGTTTCGGTGTTTAATATCTTTGATAAATGGACTAAATTTTATTTATAAAATTTAATTATCCTTTATAATACCTTTTAGAAGTTTTAAAGTATTTAAAACATTTATTTATCTTTTAAATGATTTTTAAATCATTTACTTCTATTTTATGTAATTAATAATTACTTAAAATTTAACAAAAATATTGATTATTATTTTTAAATAATTTATATTCATTTATTATAATTTTTATATCATTAATAATATTTTTCCATAATTATTTAATATTTATAAATAATTATTCTAATTTCTTTATTAATAAGTTAATTATTAATAATATCTAAATAAAATAAAATAATTATTAAATTTATGTAAAAAATATTAGAATTTAATTATAATTATTTAATATAATTTTAAAACTTTTTTATATTTTTTTATATTTATTTATTAATTATTTCTAATTTTTATAATTTATTTTAGAAAATAATTTATATCATTATTAAGCCCCCTTCAAAGGATGTGTAAAGTGTCGTTGTAGGTGTTCTTGAGTTTACAGGTAGCAGATTTGAGTGGTCGGTCGAGTGACCGGTTTGACCACTAATTAAAAAGCTACTAATAATGATTTTTGGTTTGGTTAAGAGTTGATGTTGTAGTACTCATACAGTAGTACAACATGAATCTAAATTTAGGCTTTAACCTACATATAACAAGAAGTTATAGAGGCTCAAAGTCAACATCGGAGTTTGTTCTTGAGTTTCAGGTAACCCGAGCGATGAGTCATGGTAGGATTAACGGTTTTGTGACTTAAATATCTTTGATTCTGTGTATTAGATGTGTGTGGCGTTTGTTGTAACATGTAGTATATATGTCAGGGTACATATATATAACATTAACTTGAACAAAGCATAAATCTAAGGTCTCTAATTATGCTGGTCAAAGTACAGTCAAACATTGTTCTTCATGTTCTTCAGTTTTCTGGGCAACCTAGAAAACTTGGTCAAGCACGGTCAATGACTTTTGACCATTAATTCCAGTAATTCTATTAGCTGTTTAAGCAATTTGAGATCATAGATATGTAGTACATATAACA
The DNA here is from genome assembly GCA_020205605.1 of Panax ginseng. Classification (NCBI taxonomy): domain Eukaryota; kingdom Viridiplantae; phylum Streptophyta; class Magnoliopsida; order Apiales; family Araliaceae; genus Panax; species Panax ginseng. The sequence continues at coordinate 53,308,489 of CM035129.1, read as the reverse complement.
GGGTATTGATCTATAACAAAACCTTACAAAAATAACAACCAGAACACGATTAAAAAGGTTGGTCAAAGTAGCCGATTCGACTGTTCTTGAGTTTTCTGGGTAACCCAGAAAACTGAAATCCGTTAACGGTAAACCCACTTTGACTACTTATAACTTGAAATCTATGGTTCCAATGAACCTGTATTCTTTTCCAGATTAAAGACCTACTAACAGGCTATAAATATTAAACAAATAACAGACCAAAACATAAACACATATGAATCTAAAAGCCCTGACATTCGGCTGTCAGACTTAGTTTTTCAAAATTTCTAGATTTCTTAAAACACTTAATTAAGGCATCTAGATGTTATGAAAACGTGTTCTACCAATCTAACATACTTTCTAACATACTAATACATATTTCCAAACATCTAACCAACAAAATTAACAAAGGATCAAAGAGCTAGCTATAAACTAGGGTTTGTACCTTTTCTTGAATGATTTTCGATTCTAGCTTCTGATGTTGTTGTTGCTAACACCCAAACTTGATTTGGTAAGTTTATAAGTGTATCTAGGCTTAGGAATTTTGTGAGTTTGCTCAGCCCTAAGGTTCCTATTTATAGAATTCTTCAACTTGGCTTTTTGGTCATTTTTGAGCAACTTGCCTCTACAAATATCTGATCTGACAAGCATGTCATGTGCAGCCTAGGGACTTGAATGGTGACTCCTAACCTACTTGTGAGCAAGTTAGGTTTGTTTAGTAGCTTAGTTTTTTCCAAATCCTCACTAATCTTGATTAGGGTTTTGTTTTTAATGATTAAGAATGTTAAATGATGTTTAGTAGTACCTAATTGAAGTTTACTAACCATGATTAGGCGTTAACATAAGGTAATTAGGGTTAGGTTAGCTAATTAGGGTTAGGTTTACAAATTAGTGTTAGGGTTTTGTTAATTAGGGTTAAGGTTTGTTAATCTAAGGTTGTTACCTAAATTTCTCACTAATCCTAACAAGCACGACAAAGCGTTTTGTCAGTGTAAGCACGACAAAGCAACTTGTCAAAACAATTATACCGAAAAGTTCGATTATGGAAGACAAATTTTAAGCACGAGGTGTCAAGCACGATGTTTTTCGGATAAAAATTTATAGGGTCAAATTGTTAAACAAAGTATATATTAACACATAACACATTTAGAACGGAGTAATTTTTTTTATATAACGGGATTTTATACATACGAGTCTTATTAGGGTTTTGGGTTTTTACACCCCGTACTCAAGAGATATTCCAGCATTGGTGGTTCCCTCGTACCATTGGAGCCCAGATCCGCGCCACTCAGTTCATGGGGGATATGGTTCCAGGATCCGTGATGATGACGGATTAGCTAGCCTATGTCCGAGATCCGACTCATTTGACACAGATTGACAGTTTGACCCGGCTGTTGGATCGGGCACATTTCTTTATCCGGCACTTGGGCAGAGATCCTTCAGAGGCAGATACTTTTGATCCTTCCAGCTCTGACGCTGGCCCATCAGGTGACCCATATGGTTTTGTCGGTGTAGATCCTCCATTGTATAGGCCTGACATCCCTGTGGATAGAGATCCAGTGACTCAGGAGGAGTTACATCAGGTGGACATGATTGTTGATGTATACATTGACACCATTGTCTTGTTCTGATGTATATTCTCGTTGTCTCTTTTGATAGGCCTCTGTTAGACATTGGGTAGCTTCGCCCCATTCTCGCTATATCTTTTGATAGGCCTCTATTAGTTATAGGGCAGTTTTTCCCCATTTCCCTGTATTTTAGATGTACAGAGATGTATTAGATGATGATATACTTAGGAATGTATGTATAGTTTTCCATTCCCTATATCATAATGCCATCTATTGTATCATGCATGTTATTATGTTAAGCATATGTATGTATGTCTAGAGATATTCAGCATTGACCCCTGGATGGTCTTGTGAGACGGCCCATACAGATGTCTTCCTCGACAGTTAGCTGTATTGATCATACCCCACCATTATTGGTGGCACCTAGTATGCGATCGTGGTATGATAGTATGTCACCATCAGACAAGGTGACTGTAGATCAGCTGTTGCAGCACACTATGACCCTGTTGATGTTTCAGGTTCTTGTAGGATTCATAGAGGGCATGCTGGAGCACTGGGTATCGGAGAGGCAGGTTTTCTAATTTGGGACCCAGGAGTTGACTCCTACTTTAGAGGAGTATGCACGTTCGACGATGATTCCACTAGACATACCTTGCGTGCATATGGTGATTGGAGACATGAGTAGGCAGTTCATGACCCTCACTTTATATCCCAGCATTTTCTATTTGATAGATTTGGTTTGGAGGATAGTTATGCATGGCATTTCGGGGATTTCACCACACCGGAGGATCATTGGCATTTGGCCAGAGTGGATGTACTATTATTGTGTATACTGTCGTATGTCTTCATGCCACGGTACATGGATGAATTGGACATAAGAGTCATCATGGCAGTGAGAGCTCTCAGAGAGGGTCAGACCATTGTACTGATGATCATAGTAGAGACTCTGAGGTCGGCCACATACTGCTGCACTTATCTGACGGGAGTGTTTACAGGTAGCTCGGTCATGTTGTACGTGTGGTTTATGTCACACTTGAGATCGATTGGCACTTTTAAACGGCATGGGTATTATTTCACCCATGATGTAGCCATGTCATACTCCTTTCAACCTGCAGAGTGTATAGATGTTGCATCTTGGTCAGCTTTCTTGGCAGGGATTAGAGATTCGTTTGCTATATTACCGTGTTCAGGGCTTAGCTCACCCTACAACTTCATCTCTCATGGTTTGGGCATGGATTATCTCCCTCTAGCTGGCTTGAGGGCCATGATTACTTACCACCCACTGGCCATGATGTGTCAGTGTAAGACCCCGTATTTTATGAAATAAAAGTATTTCATTTTTCTTATAATTGTTATTCAGTAAATTGTTAAATTGATAAAAAAGTTAAAGTTAAGGGTGATATATAAAATTTTGCAAAATAAGCAAGTGGTTATAAAATATTCATTGTTGTCGGGGAATATTTGTTTGGTCATGGAATATTCTTGTTGTGGGGAATATTAAATGACGACAAGCTTGTGACCATTTGTGAGCCCCATAACGAATAAGCATGGGATGAAAAAATGACAAGTTTGAGTTTTTATAAATAACGACGTAATTATTAACAATTAACCTTTGTTGGAATACACGGTGGTTAAAATACGATAATACATGTGGTCGCAAGTAGCACTGCGGTATTGCACAGTATTTTGGAATTATTGATTCTTACGTAAGAAGGCACTACTCAATAATTGTTACAGTAATTACTGTTCAATATTTTATTTTATTGATTCAATAATTGTTGCGTTGATATTTTATATTATTGTTGTTTCAATAATTGTCACTGCACAATATTTCCCATTATCATATCAATAATTCATATTATTTGAATAATATTATTAGATAGCATTATTGGCAATGTCTAGAAAGTTCTGTCGAGGAGAGGTTAGATAATTTAATTGCGCGCCAGTAAGGAGAAATCCTTATCGGAAAGCCCCATCTTTCCTGGTTACTGCCTGGTTGTCATTATTGTGATTCTGTAATATTATTTATGAATAATTAATTATTAATTTATATGATAAGGAAATATTTATTTTTTACGTGGATATAAATAAAGGAATTAATGTTGAGGTGTTTTGTCAGTATTTTGTCGGAATGGAGGTATTAAAAATCAAATCAGTGTTCTTAAAACTCTATTGCGTGAGTTATAATTTTAATCCGACCGTTGGATAGTTTTGATTTTTGGATATGTTATACATATATAAGTTGAGTATATGTCCACAAATTTTGAACCGTTAACAATTAATGTATAATTTGGTATGAATTTTAAGAGGTGTTGAAAAACGTCCGTATGTGGATTTCGGACATTTTCTGTTTGGAATAACTTAAAGCTACAAAGTTGTAGAGAATTCGATTTCGTATGGAATGGACATAAAATTCATATTTTTCTGATAAAATGACTATTTATTATGAATTATTGATGTTTCAGAAAATAAAATATTTTTTTATTAAAAACATGGGTGGGCCCCACTTTTGGTTGGTGTGAAAATCTGATTTTGGTGGGCCCCACTGGTGGTGGCTGAAATTTGGGTCAAAAATGTGTGCGTAGAAAATTTTTGAAATATTAATATTTTATTAATTTAGTCTCCTATGACGTTCTAGTATTTTCCTATAAATAGGCACTTATGTTAGAATTGAAAATCACACCAGAAACAAGTTTTCTCTCTCTCACTCTATATTGTCGAGCGTATTTTTATGAGTATTTAGATACTTTGAGAGTTGCTATTTAGTGCAAGTTTCTTTCGGCATTACATTCGATATTCCAGTCAGAAATACTGCTATTTTGATGTACGGGATTGTAAGGGTTATTATGTTTTTTAGTTTCGTAATTTTTCCGACCCTCAAAAATTCTGAAAAAATTTGAAATGATAATTTGATGAGTTTTCTAGATTGTGTCCAAAAATGGCGATTTTTGGATGTATAGAATAGGAGTTATGAATTTTATGGGAAGAAATTATTTAAAAAATAAACTCTTATAACTCCTTGTGGTTAACTCCAAAATTTGTGAAATTTTTATTGGGATTACATGTATATAACAACAATATACTCTGTAAATTTTGAAATTTTTGGATAAAAGTACAGGTTATAATAAATGTCTAAATATTCGGCAGTTTTGGCCATATGAAAAATAGTAAATGAATTTTAAAAATTCCGAGAAAAATATATGTTCAATATGGGACTATATTCTGCTAAATCCTAGAAAAGAAAATTTTATGGGACTGATTTGATATTTTTCATGAAAATGGACTAGTTATGAGTAAATAAATTAAATATGTTATGTGAAGTAAGAAAATTGAAAAATATGATTTTATGGCTTGAGAATCCTATATAAGGTATATGCAGATTTTTGATGAGGGTTTTGGTTATTGGTGATGAAATCTTACGAGTTTGGCATTTTAGGATGATTAAATGCATTTATTAATAAAGTGTAAACAATTAAAATAAATTGTTTATAAGTTTAAGAAATGATTAAAATATTGTTGTAATATTAATAATATTAGATTATGAGATTATTAAGTGATTTATAACATTTGGATTAAGGTGTTATAAATATTGATATAGATTTTATTGTGAAATTTTATCTTTTCGTGTCGGGGTTACTATTCGCGTATACGGTACTATTCACATGTACGACATTATTCATGTATATAGCACTATTTAGGTTTACGATACTATTTACGTATACGGTACTATGTACGCATACAAGTTACTATTCATGAGTTACTATTCACGGGATACTATTCACGACAAAATTAGTTTATTTTTCTGACCAAATTATCGTTGATTTATGAATCTTACTCTTGAAATTAAATTCATGTTTTGATCATATTGTTTTTATTATCATATATAACATTTTTATAATCCTGGTGAATAAATTTCTCTTTGACTTGAGTGTAAATATGGGTAAATTATTGGTATGATCGTGACTATGGGTTCTCTTTTGCCAGTAATGCAAAGTTGAATTGTTGACTGGTATGATCACGACCATTGAATTTATATTTGAGTATTTTTAGCTTAAGTGCAAAGGTGAATTGATCAACATGGTTATAATTATGGTTTATATAAATTCTAAAATGATTATGTATTTCTTTCATATATTAATATCTTTGGCCTGTAGTGCAAAGATGAATTATTGATGAATATCTTTGGCCCGTAGTGTAAAGATGACCTGTTGTTGAATATCTTTGGCCTGTAGTGCAAAGATGACCTGTTGTTGAATATCTTTGGCCCGTAGTGAAAAGATGAAGTTATCAGTATGATTATGAATAAGAACTGTGATTTGGTAGAATCATGATCTTTGATGTTTCAGGTAAAGACAGGTGATGAAAATTATCTTCGTCCTGAATGAGAAGAAGAATTTAGAACCACAACTATGATTATGAGTTATTCACATGAATGTGGACAGGAACTGTTGATTGATGTTACAGGGATAAAACATTGTTGGTGGACTTTTAACATGGAGAAGATTTGACTCTTCTAATGGATTGCTCGTTCCGCTGCAACTATAGTTGAAAAGTTTTATCATCTACCATATGTTCTAAATCTCTAATTTATTACTGACGAAGGATATTGATAATTTAATTATCTTTAGTCATAATATTCTTTACTGAGCTATTTGTGCTCACCCTTTTGCTTCACAATTCCTTTCATGTAATAAGAGTGTAGCTGGGTCGAGCGGGGATAACAGGGGAATAGAACGGTGGTCTATAGTTGTTGAGGTTCTCCCTAAACAATATGAAAATAATTTTATTGAGAACTTTAGATAAGTGTGTTGTATTTTATACGTCATTTAATGGTTATATTTGGTGAATCCAATAGGGTGAGGCTAACCCGACGTTGGAAGGGTGTTTTGCCATTATCATACAAGATGTCTAATTACATACAACCTCGTGTTATCATAAGACAAGGTTGTGCACATCCACTTACTGAGTATATCTACGAGGACTACCTGTATAATCTTGGAGTTTGGTTGAAATATAATTCTCAAATGGAGATAGTGGAGATAGTTATATGTCAAGAGAAGACTCACCATTGGAAAGAACATGATAGTAATCTTCTCGTTTTTCTTTGGGGTCTATTGGATCAACCAAGGATAATTCTGTGGACATATGATATCTATCATAACCTAGACGCATGGCCTCCCATGTACGAAGGCTTCCTTGAGCACTTTCCAAAGATTTTAATTTCTAAAACAGTTATTTACTATACCTTTATGTCAGGTGCCATTGTGACGTGCTATCCAAGGTTGGGACATGAGTCACAGTTGGTATATATTTGTATCAAAACTCACAACATATGTTTTGTTGTATTTTACACGACAAATGTGATAATGAAGTTGTAGTTGTTTTCTATACCATGTATTTGGCGACTCAAAATGGGTTGGGTGGATTGGACCTATTTTGGGGTCGCCGCGATCGATTTGACAGATTCGAGATTTCCATCCTTTTGAAGGGCATCGAGAGCGGCCAACTTCTCGCCACTTATCAGCAGAGGATAGATCCAAGTTGTATGTCTGTTGAGATCAGCGTGAGCTAGCTGAGTTTTCTGTCTGTCATCCGGGTTGTTCTGCAGAGTATTCCGCATGGATGGAGACAGAGACTGCATCGGCTACGGTAGTATCCAAAGTGCAGGGGGACTGATTCTGGCGATGTGGAGCCAATGGAGGAGGCTGATATTCCCATCGATGAGGATTTGACTACTAGGTTGCCAATATTTGTGATGGATTCTCCCACTATGAGTGCTACTGTGATTCAGTATTCAGCAAAGTATCTGGAGCAGAGTCTACATATGATGACCTTTGAGAGAGATTATGCTAGGGCCTTAATGTTGACAACTCTTGATGGAGAGACACAGCTCTATTAGAGAGAGACGAGGCCAGATCAGCCAGAGATGCATTGAATGTAGAGCGGGATACTTCTTTATCTGCCTGGGATGTAGCCATCACAGATAGTACCTCAATGAGATCCCTTACGATTGGCATCCTTGCCGATATGAGCTCATACATTGATGAGCATCATGCCACCATGCAGTTAGCCTCGAATCTGCTAGCTCGTGTAGATATCATTAGGTAGGAGCTTGCAGCGTTATCTCCTTCTTCAAAGAGGGATGATATGTTAGATCGGATAGTCTGCATACACACAGATCCATAGATAGACTTGTATTTTCCTGCACAGACTAGCTTAGCCATTTTGTCATGTACAATAGAAATATCATTCACAACTGTGACTCTCATCCAAGACTTGGATAACACGTCACATTGATACCTATCAACTTGCCATCATTATTCACAACGTATCTTACAGAAAGTCTGGCTTCGGTGCATTCCACACAAGGAAGTCAACAACGAAAGGATCAGGCTCTTTACTTATGGCTTGATATGACAATGATTGACTTTAGTGGTTTGGTTACTTTGAATCCACATAACAGGTTGGTTAGGAGTATGAAAGCTAACAACCTTACGAAAAGCATGATGAGTAGTTAACCAATCATTTCCAAAAATCACATCAAAGGCAAGTATTTTCAAAGAGATAAGATCGACATGTAATGTGAAAGTGTTGATTTGAACAAGATTTATAAATAGTGGAGGTAACGAAGGTTTCTCCGAACTGAGTTTAAACAAATATATCAAAGTCTAACTTCTCCGGAGTTAACTTCAAACATTGAACACAATTAGGTGAAATAAAAGAGTAAGTAGAACCCGGTATCTAACACAAAGATAGACTTGCAAGAGTTTATGACTAACATACCGTGATAATTTTATTCAAGTTCCAAATCACGAGAAAAAACGCTCTCTCTTAAACTCACTGGCTTTTGCTGTGCGAGACATCCTTTGGCATCACTATCCCGGTGGACTTGACTTCACCATACGATAAAATCGAGCTAGGTGACCTTCTCTTCCATAATTAAAACACGCTTTGGATTGTTGCATACGGTTTGGACGGATGTGTCCCTCTGTCTCGCATTTGAAACATCTGACCCGGTGGTCTTCTTCTTCCTTTGAAACGGGTCTTTGGTGTTCTTTGTCTTTCCATCATTATTGAACCTTCTCTTCTTGAAATTTCCACTTCTATTATCTTGACCATGATTACCACTGAAGTGGTTACCATTCTTGGCATGATAATTTTCCCCACGATGGTTATCATTATTCCGATGGTCGTTGCCACCGGTACAATTATTATCGTGTTGTTGGTTGTTTCCTTTTGGTTGTGCTAACTCATTATCGCGCTCTAATAACTGAGCCCTATTCACAACATCTGAATATAAACAAAGTTTGTGAGAAATGAGGTATTGACGTATATTGGGTTTCAAACCTCTTAGAAACATTCGCGTCATTCGCTCCTCATTATCGACCAAATGGGATGCAAACCGAGACAACTCGGCAAACTTAGCCTCGTACTGCGACACGGTCATATTGTTTTGCTCCAGCTTGATGAACTCCACCTCCTTCATGTGACGAATACTTTCGGGAAAGTACTTGTCGTTGAACAACTCTTGGAACTTCTCCCAAGACATCTTGAGTAAGTCAGGATGGGTACGTTTTACAGATTCCCACCAATGATCTGCTTCTTCACGCAACATAAAGGTCGTGAATGGAATTTTTTTCTCCTCTGAGCATTCCAAGACATCAAATATCTTGGTGATCTACTTAATCCACGTCTCTGCCTTAAGTGGGTTTGGCTTTCCCAAAAACTCCGGTGGTCCCAGCTCCTTGAACTTCTTAGCGGTGACCAACCGTGGGTTACCATTGTTTCCACCTGCATTATGAACAGGAGTCTCTCTCTTTTGGTATTGCATGTATTCTAAAAAGCTCCTAAACGTACCATCATTCGTCATTTGATCAGTGTTGTTGTTTACAGGAGGATTATCGCCTTCTTGTTGCACATTATCCTGATTATTGATCTGTGGAGACTCAACGGTCTCCTGTGCTCCATTGTTATTCTCAACATTTTCGGATGCCATTTTGAAATATTGTAACAAAACAAGGGTTAAATAACATATCACATATTATCCCTATACTCTGACTGACTAATTAAATACCAAATAAACTTAGCTAGGTCATACTAGAGAAGGAATTCCCCGTCTCTCCCCTCCTAATTCTTGTCTCACATCTCAGCCAGGGATCATATCCCTAAGCTTTGATACCAACTGTGACACCCACAAAACAGGTATACATCACCCATCTTGAGTCGCCAAATACATGGAACAAAATTCAAATATAACTTAATAATACAGCTGTCGTGTAAACAATACGATAAAACATAAACTGAGAGTTTTAATAAGAATATTGTCATCTAGACAATATCCACACTCAAAGGAGTCCTCATTACATTTATTGTCACACTATTTAACAGAATAGTGAGGACTACTAATGCTATCATCTGGACCGTCACTCAGTTCCCCGACTTATCCCAGCTATATTCTCATTTCCTGAAGAGAACAGTGAAAGAAAGGGTGAGCTCAACTAGCTCAGTAAGAAATATTATGACTAAGATAATGCAGAATAAATTATCATTAGTCTTCAACAATGATAAACTGATAAAATATAACAAACATCAAGTTTAACTGCAGCGGAACAAGCAATCCATTAGAAGAGTCAAGTAGAGAATAAAATCTACTATCTTCTATGATTTAAAAAGTTTTTCATCACTTTTATCATTTGGGACTCGACAATAAATAATCCACATTATCAATTCATCCTTGCACTACAGGCCAATGATATTATTTAGTATCACGACCACGAATTATCTATGCACTACGGGCCAAAGATAATTGTGTTTTCATCAACGGTCCTGATCATGCCATAAAACAATTCATCTTTACTCCCTTGGCCGAAGAGAATCCATAGCCATAATCATACCAAAAACTGTCCATCAATGCACTATGGGCCAATGAGGACTTTTTTCACATCATTTGTAACATTACGGTCATGATTATACCGAATAATCCCTGGTCATAATCATACCAAGTCCATCTATGCACTACAGGACACAAATGACTTTCAACAAAATATAAACATGAGGATGATGACAATGATATAAGAATTCAATAAAACAAGTTCAAGAATTAAATTATCCAGGAACTAATAACGTCCAAATTGTCAACGTGATACTTCTTTATAGAGTAAAATTCAAGAATGCTCAGAAGAATATTTTCATGAAAAGATACTGGATGAAGCGCAAATATCAAGGATATTCCACTAATTTCATGAAGTATAGAAGTCAAAACTTTAACCAACTGAGTATAATAAAGAATGGAATAACAAAAGAAATCACCATGCATGTGGTACTTCACATGACAAGTTATTCCAAGCGAATAATAAATAACGGAACGGTCAAAGTAAATTACATGCCAAGCGAGGATGTTCCAAATGAGAATAATAAAGAATGGAATAACAAGCGAAATCACCATGCATGCGGTGCCAGCATAGGCGAGTTATTCAACAAAATAATAAATAACGAAACCAGTGCGGTAGAACGCATGCATGACGAGGATATTTCAGCGAGAATAATAAAGAATGTAATAACAACAAAAATCACCATGCATGTGGTACTTCACATAGGCAAAGTTATTCCAAGCGAGAATAATAAATAACGGAAACCAGTCAAGGTAGTAGAAACATAGCACGAGGATATTCCAGCGAGAATAATAAAGAATGGAATAACGGAAGAATTTCACCAAGTATAGGGGTAGCCGCAGACATATACGAGTTATTCAATGAATAATAAATAATGGAATAACGGAAGAATTTCACCAAGTATAGGGTAGGCATCGCGATATCTGAGTTTTATTCTAAGAATAATAAAGAATGGAATAATGAAGTTCTCTTCATGAATCTGAAAAAAATAATACCCTTACCTTATAAAGAAGAGTACTCAACTGATACGACGAGGATATACTTGAAGAAACTTGCACTATGCTCAAAGCTTTCTTAAATGCTAAAGAAATACGCTTAAGATTATAGAAGAAGAATTTCTCTACGGTTTCTCTCTCTAGAGTTTGGGTGAATTAAGTAAGAAATAATGAAGGAATGAGCTTTATTTATAGAAGAATGGACTAAATAGTAACCAATCCATGAACGGTCCAGATTGATTTACTTTTAAACGGACGGTCCAGATTGGCTTACAATAAAATATAATATATTCTATTTATAATCTAATAAAACGAATAACTTTATAAAAGTATTCTATTTTATATAAAAAGATTTTACTATGCAAACATTATGCAGGCACTATTCAAACACTATGCATAATAAAATATAATATACTCTAATTATTGTCTAATAAAACAAATAACTTTATAAAAGTATTCTGTTTTATATAAAAAGTTTTTCTGTTTGATTAATAATACTAATAAAACAAAACTCATATAATATATATATATATATATATAACAATCGACAATAATTGAGTCCAATAACGTGAGATACTACGCAAAGAACTCATGTAGCAATAATTGAACAAAACTGAGTGACTTCTCACGTAAGCATCAATAATCAATATCGTGTACTACTATGCAACCACGTGTATTACTGTACTTTACTACCGGGTAGTTCAACAGTTTTAACAGTAAAACTTCATAGTTACTTTCATAAATATATTTTTGTCATTTTCTCATTCGACAATAATTCCGTTGTAGGGTCCACCAATGATTCTTGTGGTTATGCGAATATTCTCTGCTAAAACGAATATTCCCCGACCAATCGAATATAATACAATAACTTGCATACTTTGCAAAATTTATAAATACTACAAACAACTATAACATTATCTCAAATCCATACCATAATATTAAAAAAAATATTTCGAGAAAATTAAATCTTTATTCGTAAAATTTGGGATTTTACATCTGATCTTACTGATCTTTGATTGTTAAGTCAAGTTTTTATTTTTATGTGGTAGCCTGACATGAGGACTACACAATAAAGCCTTTACATCATCCAGATCCTTAACATAATCAAGTATAAGGATGGTCAAACATAGGTTGACCGACTGCTCAAGAACATTTCTGGAAAACCCAGAAATGTTCAAGAATCATTTTCTGACATCACTTTGACTGGCCTTAATATCTCTCATGTGATGTTGTTAATCTGATATAGTGCTTGATATTTGTACCCTAACATCTCTACTACATGACTGAACTTTTAGATCGCATTAAGTAAGCTCAGAATCAAAGATACAAAGCTTCAAAATAGGACCCTTGTTACTACTTGAGTTTCTGGGCAACCCAGAAACTCAAGAACACGTCTGACAACAAATTTTGTAGCTTAGATCTGGCAGTTTTGTTATAGTCTGGTCATTAAATCGAATTGTGGTTGTAGTATTACATATATACTACAAGATGAACACAAATACAAACCCAGAATCCTTATGATCTAAGATCTACGATTGGTCAAATTAAAGCTGAACTGATAATGGGTTTGAATGTTCAGGTTTGGCGAGAACACCTATAAATGACTGTTACGTCGCTATAGGGCCCTTTAGTCACACCTAATTTCTAAAAATTAATTATTTTAATAAATATATTGAAAAAAATAGTTTTTAATTAGTAAAAATACATAATAAATTCCTAAAAATTATTTTAAAGCCTAAAAATGGGTTTTTAATAAAATTGAATATATTTCATTAATATTTAATATTTTGGAATATTAATGGTATTTAATTTATTTAATTATAATATTAAGTAAATTTTTTAAAAATAACTTTAATATTTGAAAAATCATTTAAAATTATATTATGGTATAAGAAAATATTTTAAGTTATTTTTAATAACTTTTAATATTTTGTGATGAATTTCGATTAATAATTTAATATTAATGGTAATTAGTTTATTTAATAAATGTATTAAATAAATTATGGAAAAATAAAAATGATTTAAGTGTTATAAAAATATTTTAAGTTATAAAATATAACTTTTGATATTTTAGCATGAAAAACATTAATATTTAATATTAATGGTAATTATCGGATAATGGATTTAACTTTTAATAATCATATAATATGATTTTAAGGTATTAAAAATACTTTGATATATTATAAATATATTATAATATTATGTTATGATTTTCATTAATATTTAGTATTAAATAAATATTAATGATAAAAGAATATTGTGGTAGTTATATTATATAAATACGATATTAATGATTGAAAAATCATGATAAATGGTAATAATTATCTAAAAATTATTACGAGCTTATGAAAAATATTTTGACTGATAATAAATTATCTAAAATATCTGTGAACCAGTTTAGACAAAGTCTTATGGATAATAGGCTCGTGAATTTTTTGACTAGGATGTCGAGATGCCAGAATTGTGCCGGATTCAACTCAGACTGCAATAGTTTGACTTGATACTAAGTCTTATGTGTTGTATAGACTTATAGGGTTATGTGTTATATGTTTAGGTTATTCTATGAATATATATAATAGTATTATAATGTGATGTTATTATTCTAATATTTTGAGATCGATATTATTTATATTAGGTTTTCAGAAAAAGTTAAATAAGTTGCGTAACGATAATCAACGGATCAACCAAGTTTTTCTTAACTCAACTTCGAGTTGTTTATTCAAATATGCTTATGGATAATCATTGATGATTACCATGTCTATGAATTGTTGAATCGTACTCTGTGCATATTACATATATTCATCAGGTATGAAAGACTGATCACCTTCATTACCATTCGGTCCAGATATAATTGATATATCCATGTTAAATGTTCGTTCAACTATGAAAGTTTGTTTATGCTAGTTCAAAATTATATTATAGAATTTTAGCCAGCTTATTGTTCAATTCTTTCTATCATGATATATCCTTAATTTATTGAACTTAAACTCGCTGGGCAAATTTGTTGCTAACCCTTGCTATATCATGATAAACACTTGCAGATTAGGCGAATACTTCGGATACAAGGAAAGGTCAAAGATAAGTACAGCTTGGGAATTATGTGTGCAGTTAGATTTGTAACAGTAATGTATGATAATAACATTGTATGTTAGATAAGATATTGATTCAGGTATTATGTGAAGGTTCTCGACCTTGGGATTAGTGTGTAATGTGTAATGTATAAACAATTTATGTTTATATCTTTCGCAATAATTATAGAAATAGTATACCAAATCCTTTGTGATTAGGATCGGGATTTGGGGATGCTACAGTTGGTATCAAAGCTGTTGGTTAAGAACCTAGGGTAGGGTTACCTTAGACTAATAATCGCAGTGATTAGGATTAGGTCTAACTCAAATAGAGTTAGTGTGTCAGTAAGATTCTAAGACGAATCTCGGTGGGTTGTAAAGATATGGAGTTCCCTAACTCTAATAATAAAAGTGATCAGTAATGGTGAATAGATAGAGTCTAAAAGACTAATGGTACAAGGATAGGAGATCGTCAAAAAAAATTATCATAGTATAAAAATGAATCGTAATATATACAATGAGATCACCCCGTGATCTGATAAGGTTATAGCAGGGAATAGATTGAATGATTGAAAAGTTTACGGCAAGAATGTTGTGTGTAAGTTGTACTATAAATTGGTACAGATCAAGGAAAGGATTATGAATACGAGTTGAATAAAATTCGTATTGAGAAGGGAGTTAGTATTAAGTGGGGATTTCAATTGAGGACTCATGTCAGCAGCTGAGTTGTAGGATTCCTTGTTATGGGCAGGGAATTGTACTTGGTGTAAAAACCACTTTGTTTCTGGCATTGATAATCATTGAAATGTCTGTGTCGCGCTATTGGCTATGTACCTGTTGAGAAGGTGATTCTTTTCTCATGTATATAACAGATAGATAGGTTATAGGTAGAGAATATAGGATTAAGTATGAGTTCTTAAAACTCATACTTATGGTATGTTCATGACTCATGATTATATGAAATATTAATGAACCCCTCAGCGAATGGACGCCAAAGGTCTGTCTAGGACAAGTTCTTAAACTCATATGATTGTGGAAAGTTGTTGAACTCATAATGTAAGGTTTTGTTAAAATCAAAGTAGCAATCAAATTGTAAAATTAGCAAAAGCAAAATAAAATCAAATTTTAAAATTTTTCACAAACTAATTACCCGGATCATCCTTTATGCATATTATTAATTAAAATGAAGAACAAGAAGTTATGGAATCATACCCTTGAAGATACGAGCTTCCACATGTATGAGTTCACCTCGTACTTCTCCGCGATCTCCTTGAATCTCCTGGTAGATTCCTTCCTTTGATCAATGTTAGCCACCCAAGTGTATGGCCACTAGAGGTGATCCACCAAGGAAGAAGAATTTTCAAGAAGAAGGGTGTATTGGCTTAAACCCTAGTTTTTTCCTATCTCTATAGAAAAAGGGGGCGTACTCTCCAATGATTGGAATTGTGTATATTTGATATCTGATATAAGACTCCTCTTACAAAGATATCAGGTAACCCTATTTTAATTAAAATAAGGTATTATTCATTTAATTAAACTCTTTTAATTAAATGGGCTCCCTAATCTTATTAGGGATAATTAATTAATCTTATTTAACTAATTTTTCCTCCTAATCCTATTAGGAATAAATGAGAGTACTTATATTAAATTAATTCCTAAACTCTTTTAGAAATTAAAATAATTGTAATAATATTAATAAGACTCCTCTTATTAATTTATATTTAATATTTCTAAATTATTAAATAATAAATATTAAGTTATTTAATTTATTCTATCATCATAGATTAAATTAAATATACTCAACATATTATTACGATTATACCATTAACTTCTTAAATAATTATTCTTCCTTTTATTGTGTGACCCTTTAGGTTCTCCATATTAAACCGGCTATGAATAAATTAATTAAAACAATTCTAATCTTATTTAAATAAATAAATTAAACGATTAATTTATTTAAATAAATAATATTTATTCTACAATAGGGATAAGCCTCCCTAGTGATCAATGACTTTCCAGATAATATAGATTTCAACATTAATCATAAAAGAACCTTTGAGTAAATAGTTACCGTACAATTCAATCATTCCACCATATAATTCCAATTAAATATAAGACATGGAATTACTGTCAAGTCTTATTTTATTTAATTATATGTATTTCGATTCCTAAATGCACAACTCCTAATGAATGTAAATTAGAAACTACTTTCTAATTTCATTCCACCTTGGCCAAGGATTCCTGGGTTGTCATTTATCGAATCACATAGGACATTTCACTTCTTTTACTAGAAGTGGTAGATTTTTTATTAATCATTCATTATCTCCATATATAACTTATTACACCCAAGCATACCCTTTGATATACTCTTAACAGTATTAAGGAATAAGTCAAAGTGTAATTCATTATATATAAGATACTATAATGATATCAAGTCTAAGGATCATTTATAATACTATCACTACAGGAATTCCTATTGACAGGCAAGTAAAACTCCATTAGGTATTCCTTAGCGAGTCATGTTCAGTGAACTTATTCTCTAATAAGCACCTACATACTTGCTTTAGTGTCTCCACTCAAATGATCATGAAATCAATCATTCTCATCCAATGAGCAAGCAACGTACGTACCAATCTATCCGGATTCACTAATCCCCTTTTTGGTAATCCATTAATTGGGAAGATTTTAGTTTTAAGCTATCTCAGAATTTAGATCTCATTACCATGATTTCATCATGATTCTAAAAGCATTGCTTAAAACTATGGGTTTATCACATATTATTAAAATAGCAGCATGTTGGTAATAAATGCCTTTAATAAAAAATTCTTTTATTAATAAATAAATAAGATTGATTACAAAGTTTATGCTTTATCATCATACATGATTGGCTTGTATGCATACTACTTTCAATCTCCCACTTGCACTAAAGCCAATCGTCGTGGTATCTCATACCCATCTTCTCTAAGTGATGATCAAACTGTTGTTGTGTTAACGCTTTAGTAAATGGATCTGTAATATTGTCTTGAGAGTCCACACGCTCTAGGGTAACGTCTCCTCTTTCAATAATCTCTCTGATTAAATGAAACCGCCGCAACACGTGTTTGGATTTCTGATGGGACCTGGGTTCCTTAGCCTGCGCAACAGCTCTGGTGTTGTCATAGAATAAAGGCACTGGTCCTGTAATGCTAGGAACCACACCAAGTTCGGTAATGAACTTCTTCATCCAAATAGCTTCCTTTGCAGCTTCATTTGCAGCTATGTACTCTGCCTCTATCACTGAATCAACAATTGTCTGCTATTTAGAACTCTTCCAACTCACTGCGCCACCATTTAAGGTAAACACATACCCCAAAATGGATTTACTTTCATCTTGGTCCATTTGAAAACTTGAGTCTGTAAAGCCCTCTAGTTTCAATTCAGACCCACCGTAGACAAGAAATACATCCTTAGTTCTTCTTAAGTACTTTAGAATATTTTCCACTGCCTTCCAGTGTTCTTCTTTTGGATTCGACTGATATCTGCTTGTTACACTAAGTGCATGAGCGACATCTGGTCTAGTATATATCATACCGTACATGATAGATCCTATTGCTGAAGCATAAGGAATCTTACTCATACGGTCTCTCTCTTCATGTGTCGTTGGGGCCTGTTTCTTGGAGAGATTTATTCCATGGCTCATCGGAATGAGACAACTTTTGGAATCTTCCATGCTAAACTTCTTTAGCATCGAGTCAATGTATGTTCCTTGGGACAAGCCAAGCATCCTTTTAGATCTATCTCTATAGATCTTTATCCCCAAAATATAGGATGCTTCTCCCAAGTCCTTCATGGAGAAGTGTTTAGATAACCAAATTTTAATTGATTGTAGCATAGGAATATCATTCCCTATCAATAATATATCATCAACATATAATACGAGGAATGAAACAGCGCTCTCACTAACCTTCTTGTACACACATAGTTCATCCTCATTTTTGATAAAATCAAACTCTTTGATTGTCACATCAAAATGGATGTTCCACCTACGAGAAGCTTGCTTCAATCCATAAATGGATCGTTGTAGCTTACAGACTTGATTTGTTCCAACCTTTGAAACAAATCCCTTTGGATGTGTAATATACACATCCTCCTCAAGTTTCCCGTTGAGGAAGGCCGTTTTCACGTCTATCTGCCAGATTTCGTAGTCATGGTAAGCTGCAATCGCAAGCCAAATCCGAATGGACTTGAGCATTGCTACTGGTGAGAAGGTTTCGTCATAGTCAACTCCTTGTCCTTGTTTAAAACCTTTTGCAACCAGTCGAGCCTTATAGGTCTCTACCTTGCCATCTGCTCCAGTCTTTCTTTTAAAGACCCATTTATACCCAATAGGCTTAATGCGTTCAGGTGGTGAAACCAAAGTCCATACATGGTTTTCATACATGGAGTCTATCTCGGATTTCATGGCTTCTTGCCACTTCTCTGAGTCTTTATTACTCATAGCCTATTCGTAATTCAATGAATCATCATCATCTATGATGTGTACCTCATCGTCATCCTCTAGGACAAGTCTATACCTATCAGGTATCTTTGGTACTCTTCCAAATTTACGAATAGGGTGTGATACAGAAGGAATCTCTACTTGGTTAGGTACCTCACTTTGATTTGTAGTATTTTGTGGTTCTTGAACCTCTTCAAGATATATCTTACTCCCACTGACCCCTTCAAGGATAAACTCCTTTTCCAAGAAAATAGCATGTTTCACAACAAACACCTTGTGATCAGTTGGATGATAGAAATAATACCCCGATGTTTCTTTAGGGTATCCCACAAATCTACATTTGTCAAATCTAGTCTGTAGCTTATCATTTTCAAACTTTTTGACATAAGCTGGACAACCCCCAAGTCTTAACATGCTTAAGATTTGGTTTCCTCCTTGTCCATAACTCATATGGGGTCTTGGGGACGAATTTTGTAGGTACCTTGTTAAGTAAATGTATGCAACCGATTCTAGGGCATATCCCCAGAAGGAAATTGGAAGGTCGGTAAAGCTCATCATGGATTGAACCATGTCCAATAATGTTCGATTTCTCCTTTCAGATACACCATTCATCTGTGGCGTCCCTGATGGAGCCTATTGTGAGATTATACCATTTTCTTTGAGACAATTGATAAACTCACCATTTAAGTATTCTCCTCCTTGATCTGATCGAAGAATCTTAATACTCTTACCAGTTTGCTTCTCTACTTCACTTCTGAACTCTTTGAACTTTTCAAATGATTAAGATTTATATTTCATTAAATACACATATCCAAATCTTGAGTGATCGTCAGTGAATGTAATAAAATAAGAATACCCTCCTCGTGCAGTCGTTGTCATAGGTACACATACATCTGTGTGTACCAATGCTAACAACTCTGTAACTCTTTCTCCTATTCCACTAAAAGGAGATTAAGTCATTTTGCCCATGATACAAGATTCACAAGTTGGATATGATTCATAATCCGATAGCTCTAGGAGCCCATCTTTGTGCAACTTGGATAATCTTGTTTCATTAATATGACCGAGTCTACAGTGTCACATGAAGGTATTATTAACATCATCTCTTTTCCTTTTCTTAGTTTATTCAATTTGAAGTATATTTTCATGCAAGTCAAGTATATAATGTCCATTTCACAAATTACCAACACTATATAAAACATTATCATTATAAATAGAACAACTATTGTTCTTTATTATAATGTTAAAACCATCCATATCCAATACAGAGATAGAAATAATGTTTCTAATGATATTTGGAACAAAATAACAATTATTTAAATTAATGAACTTGCCCGTAGGCAGTGCTAAACAATAAGTTTCTACAACTAATGCAACAACCTTTGCTCCATTTCCCACTCGTAAGACGACCTCATCCTTGCTCAGCCTTCTACTTCTGACCAGTCCTTGCATATTATTGCATATGTGAGAACCACAGCCAGTATCCAATACTCAAGTAGAAGATTGACTTTCAGAAAAATTAATTTCAATCATAAACAAACCTTGATTAGGATTCGAAGCTTCTTCTGCTTTTGTTCCGCAAGATAATCCTTGCATTTCCTCTTCTAGTGACCCGACTTGTTGTAATGGAAGCAAATTCCTTTGCTAGCTGAATCAGGTTTCTTTTGATCCTTCACTTTCGCTTTTCCCTTAGCCTTCTTGGATTTCTTCTTTTTAGAAGATACCTTTGGCCTCTTCCTTTTCTTGTAAGAATCATCCACCAGTAAGACATGGTTCTTCTTGGATGGGAAGTGACCTTCAACAGTTTTCAACATGTTAAGTAATTCAGGCAAGCTGACATCTAACTTATTCATGTGAAAATTCACAACAAATTGTGAGAAGGTGTCTGGGAGTGACTGCAAGACTAAATCTTGACTCAACTCCCCATCCATGACGAACCCAATCTGTCCAAGACGTTCAATCAAATTGATCATCTTTAAGACACGAGTCTCAACGGTAGTACCCTCGGTCATCCAAGATCGGAAGAGCTCCTTAGATATTTCATATCTACCAGTCCTACTTTGTTCACCATACAACTCTTGAAGGTGCAGTAGCATAGTAGGAGCATCCATGGTTTCATGCTTACGCTGAAGCTCGTTACTCATGGATGCGAGCATGATGCATTGAGCCACAGATGCATCATCTTGCCACTGTTTAAAAGTAGCGATCTCTTCCTCAGAGGCTGTCTCTGCAACTTTTTGCAGGTATGCAGGTAATTTAGGACATAAGAAATCTTTTCAGCAGTGAGAAAAATTCTCAGATTCCTTAACCATCAGGTGTAATTGATGCAGTCGGTTTGTTAGCATCAAGTATGCTACGCAGTGAAATTAGTGAATGTGAAATTTTCAAAATTCTGCATGTAAAAAGACAATATTTTAGTAAATATTCATTTAATTAATTACCAAAATAAATTAGGTCTTATTTTATATTGGTATCTCCCACTATTTTCTTCAAACTATATTACCCTCGTTTATATAGTTCGGCAAAATCTAATTAAATTTGTTGGCAGTGAGAATAAGGATCTCATTTCAAATATATATAGCCTTGTGGTGACACAACAAACTATATATAAATAAATAGGTAGACAACTCCTTGTCAATTATATCATCATGTAACTCCCTATGTTTTGCCTCTTAGATTATTTTGATCAAGTGATGGCACATCCGAATCAAAATTATCTAAGTTAAGTCCAACCTAGCACTTCCATATATTCAAAAAAGAAAAATATTGTCCTTGTGGTGACACAACAAAACAATATTGTTCAATTTTCTTTATAAGCATCAAATGTGATAAATTAACATCTTAAATATTTAATACTTACCTTGTGGTGACACAACAAACTTATATTAAATATTTAATACTCTATTAATTTTATTATGCTAGAAGGTGACGTTCGGTATTCTAAATATCTTTGAACGCTTCAGACTTAATATATAAAAACTTTGAGGGATTTGTTATTATTCGTCTCATTTTGTTTAGCGCGCATGCAAATATATATATAAAATACGCGTCATATTATTAAACATGCGAAGCATGTTTGCATAATATATAATATATAATACTAGCATGCACATATAGAATACTATATTCTACTCGGATTGATTATGGATTTTTATTCTAGTTTGGTTTACTAGAGCCACCAAGTGAACCAAAAGGTCAAACCCTAGGGTGCAAGAATAAACATTAAATATAACTATTACATTTAAACCTGAGCTCCATTACAAACGGGTCTTCAAACGCTCATTGATCTCTGGTTCTTCGGAAGAAAAAAAAAATTCTAAATAATCTTATTACATAAACTATTTAATTTAAATAGAAACCTTGATCAACAGTCAATAGGAAGTTCATAGGAGAGATAGAATTTACATCAAGAAGAAAATCAGAAAAAGATGAGGTACGTAGACCCCATTTAATAAAACTCATTCATTCAAACATCCAACAAAAATAAATTCAATCACATTAGTCAATAGTCCATAATCAATCTCATTTATTACCATACATATCATCATATGTATCAATAAATAAAATAATTCCATATATATATGAATATCATTTAATGGGCAATTTTATGTTGCATGAAATCCAATTTGAAGATTAAAATAAACTCTTTATTTTAATTATAAAATTATTACGTTAGTATTAATATATATATATATATATATATATACAGAACCGATCAGGTGAGGACTCCCTTACTTTGTTAAAATGCGGACCTTTTTTTTTGTTTTTTTAAAACAACTAAAAAAAAATATTTAATATTTTATGGAACTGATATTTTTCCATAATATAATGTTTTGGGCGTGATTTGAATACCTATACCAAAAAATAGTGGTACGATGCGCACATGATCGCATGTGATCTGCTTTGTTATCGATCCAAATCACATCCAAAACATTATATTATGAAAAAATTTCAATTCCATAAAATATTAAACTTTTTTTTCGTTTTTTTAAAAAAAAAACCAAAAAAAACAAAAAAAAAAGTCCGCATTTTAACAAAGTAAGGGAGTCCTTTGCCTAATCCTGACCCTATATATATAATATTATAATACTAAAGGAATTCGCGTGGCACCAGATATCTTGTTTCCTAAATCAGCTTATATGAATCCTGTTTCTAATCATATAATATATTTATATAATACGAACCAAGCACGTGAATGTCCTGAACCCTTGTAACTAAAGTTTAAAAAAAAGTGATATGCTTTAGGTAATCAGATTATATATATATGTGATCAAATGACTACAAGACTTTTTGGATTCACGTGAACTAAACATATATATTTCCGCGTGGCTAATTAGATTTTTATCATACACACACATATATATATATATATTATTAACGGATACTATATATATATAATCAGAAACACGCCACGGATGGACTCAGCGGAAAAAAAAAAATCGCGAACAGATTTTATTTTTTTCATAAAAATTAATTTTATACAACAAATTATGCCCAATAAATTATTTTAAATACATATTCATACATATATGAAATTAAAATAATTAATAATTCGTATAAAGTTTGGCTCTGATGCCACTATAAGGTTTTGTAAAAATCAAAGTAGCAATCAAATTGTAAAATTAGCGGAAGCAAAATAAAAGCAGATTTTAAAAATTTTCACAAATCAATTATCCGGATCATCCTTTATACATATTATTAATTAAAACGAAGAACAAGAAGTTATGGAATCATACTCTTGTAGATACGAGCTTCCACAGGTACGAGTTCACCTCCTACTTCTCCACGATCTCTTTGAATCTCCGGGTAGATTCCTTCCTTTGATCAATGTTATCTACCCAAATGTATGGCCTCTAGAAGTGATCCACCAAGGAAGATGAATTTTCAAGAAGAAGGGTGTATTGGCTCAAACCCTAGTTTTTTCCTATCATTATAGAAAAAGGGGGCGTACTCTCTAATGATTGGAATTGCGTATATTTGATATCTGATATAAGACTCCTCTTATAAAAATATCAGGTAACCCTATTTTAATTAAAATAAGGTATTATTCATTTAATTATACTCTTTTAATTAAATGGGCTCACTAAACTTATTAGGGATAATTAATTAAACTGTTTTAACTAATTTTCCCTCCTAATCCTATTAGGAATAAATAAGAGTACTTATATTAAATTAATTCTTAAACTCTTTTAGAAATTAAAATAATAATAATTGTAATAATATTAATAAGACTCCTCTTATTAATTTATATTTAGTATTTGTAAAATATTAATAAATATTAAGCTATTTAATTTATTCTATCACCATAGATTAAATTAAATATACTCAACTTTATATTATTACGATTATGCAATTAACTTCTTAAATAATTATTCTTCCTTTTATTGTGTGACCCTTTAGGTTCTCCATATTAAACCGGTTGTGAATAAATTAATTAGAACAATTCTAATCTTATTTAAATAAATAAATTAAACGATTAATTTATTTAAATAAATAATATTTATTCTAAAATAGGAATAAGCCTATCTAGCGATCAACGATTTTTCAGATAATATAGATTTCAACAGTAATCTTAAAAGAACCTTTGAGTAAATAGTTACCGTACAATTCAATCCTTCCACCATACAATGTCTCAATTAAATATAAGACTTAGAATTATTGTCAAGTCTTATTTTATTTAATTATATGTATCTCGATTCCTAAATGCACAACTCCTAATGAATGCAAATTAGAAACTACTTTCTAATTTCATTCCACCTTGGCCAAGGATTCCTGTGTTGTTATTTATCGAATCACATAGGACATTTCACTTCTTTTATTAGAAGTGGTAGATTCTTTATTAATTATTCATTATCTCCATATATAACTTATTACTCCCAAGCATACCCTTTCATATACTCTAAGAGTCTTAAGGAATAAGTCAAAGTGTAATTCATTATATATAAGATACAATGATGAACTCAAGTCTAAGGATCATTTGTACTACTATCACTACAAGAATTCCTATTGACAGGCAAGTAAAACTCCATTAAGTATTCCTTAGCAAGTCACGTTCAGTGAACTTATTCTCTAATAAGCACCCACATACTTGCTTTAGTGTCTCCACACAAATTATCATGAAATCAATCATCCTCATCCAATGAGCAAGCAACGTACGTACCAATCTATTCGGATGTACTAATCCCCTTTTTAGTAATCCATAGATTGGGAACATTTTAGTTTTAAGCTATCTAAGAATTTAGATCTCATTAGAATGATCTTATTATGATTCTAAAAGCATTGCTTAAAACTATGGGTTTATCACATATTATTAAAATAGCACCATGTTGATAATAAATGCCTTTAATAAAAAATTCTTTTATTAATAAATAAATAAGATTGATTAGAAAGTATATGCTTTATCATCACACATGATTGGCTTGTATGCATACTACTTTCACATAAGTGTGGTAAGTTTGATGAACTGGGTATAGTTTTATGTGAATGGAGTATTGAAGATAATAGGAATAGATAGACTATTTAAGCAAATGATTATTAGTGGAGACATAGGTTTTCCAAAACTCCTAGTTATGCTAGACTTCGAAATTTTTGACATCAAGCTAATTACGCACTATGTGCTTTTGAAAATGAATTTTTGTTCTCAACTCCTGGTGACCATTGTGTATGTGTGGACTTCGGGCCATCGACACCTCGATACCTATTGAGATGATAAAACAGATTTGCAATGATTTTTGAACGGTTTAAAGAATAGTCTATGCTAATTATTTCAGCTAGACCAAAATGATTTAAAATATCAAAATATATTTTATTTATCATTAATGTACCATGTAACCTGGTGCAAGATTGATAAAAAAATGATGGAGTTGTAAATACAGAAAAACTTAGTGTTGAATTCGATCTAAAAATCATTGTTCCACTATTGTATGATGTATTATGACAAAGTCATATAATGATGGCATCCTCAAACGGGTGGTTAATACAGTACGACATCATGACGTCAGTTTCAAACTATTTTCAAAATTTTAATTTGCCAACGGGGTTTGGCTATACCTTAATATTTCGTTTGAAATTGATTATCGATATGAGTCTAAGCTATTTAATTCAGCTAGACCAACGTTTATGACAACTCTAAGCGTTCTTTGAAAATTTTCCCGAACCAAATTGTTTTGGTGCGGAATTCTATGATAAGACTGAGGTGAACTGTGCAGATTGGATAAAATTATTCAATAGCGAGAATATTCGCGAGAAATGATTAAAGTATACGTACTAGTAACGGTAGTTTACCTTTTTCATGATTGTAAATATACTGCTAACCTTTGTATGGGGTAGAGTACCTTTTTCTAAATTAAAATAGTTACAGGTAGTAATACCTATAAACCTCAGTAGTTCATGGTCTATATGACTCCTCAGCACAATTTCAAAATTGTAACTCTGGTGAGTGGTGTATTGGGTAGCATGTAATGATGAGAATGAATGGTGAATGGTGCATGGTATAAGGTATAAGTTGAATTTCGGGGACGAAATGCTTAGAAGAAGGGGTGAATGTGACAACCTAGAAATTTAAAAAATTATTTAAATCTTAAAAGATTGAATAGAGGTTAAATAATAGACCTAGACAGAAAATAAGTGAATGGGTTCGACAGTTTTGTGAAGGAATTTTAAGGATTTTAAAATTCTGTGATGGATTTAAAATCTTTTGGTAATGATTATTAGGGTAATGATTAGTAGGGAAAAATGTATAGGTGTATATATTATGTGTGTATGGTTATGTATGTGTACAGAATGTGGTTAAGGGTCAAGGGTTGACCAGATAAATTATATATCAGTGTCCAAACCCTAATATTACATTAAGAACGTCAGCGTTCAGTTAGAAAACCCTAGCGATTGATAAGAAATCGTAGAAACCGGTTATAGAAACCCTAATTTTAGTTTCGGGAATCCAAAACCCTAATTCAGAATATTAAAACCCTAATTTGGGGGTTCGAAGGATAATTGTAAAGGCTTAAGTGTATTAATTACAAACTTAATCAGGGTAAAACCTAACAAATTAGTTAGAAAATCCTAATTTGTAAATTAGAAACCCTAATTGCAAAATTAGAAACCCTAATTGCTAATTAAGAAAGTTTTATGTTAATTATGAAATATTAATCCTAATTATAAGTCCTAAGTTATTAGGAAACCTAATTTAATTAGGAAACCCTAATTTCCATTTTAGTAACTAAAATTTTCATTTTTGGCTATACTTAGAAATCCTTGAAAATCAAATCAGTAAACCCTTAGGGTTAAACCCTTAGGTTCAAACCCTAAGGGTTAGCCAAGATTACTAGTTTGCCATTAAAATGTTGAACAAAAGACCAAAGTGCCCTTTTTACATTCTTTAATTGGATAACTTGTAAATCTTGCTATATCTTTAGTTGCTCAACAAATCTATCTACTCCATGTGACTTAAAACTCTAGCATTCAGCCATTTACATCAGCCAACTTAATTGCAACATGTTATATATAGATCAAGGAGAGAGAAAAGTCAAGAGAAAGTCTTATTTGGTCACCAACACCCAAACAAACTCTCTCAACCTCTTAGCCACGAAAATATTAAGTTGACCAGTCCATAATCAAGCCCTTAGAACACCAAGATCAAATCATGATGACCAGATTCAAGATCAAAGCTAGAAAAAGGTATAAAATCCTAAATTTGAAAATCTTTGTGATTTGATGTTAATGTTATGATTTATTGTTTTAAGTTGTGTATTGGGATGATATTTAGTGATCCAAGATGTTACATCAAGGATCCATAACATCTATATGCACAAAATTTAAGTTTTCAAAAATCTAGAAAAGTTGGAAAATATGGCCTGACAGACATATGTCATGGCCCATAGATCTTTACATGTTAGTTATTTGTTGTGTTTTATGTTATTGATCTGTAGTATGCCATGTGGACTATGATCTGGAACTGGAAACAGACTCAGATCATGTATATATTGCAAGTTATAAATGGTCAAAGTCAGTTGACCGACCACGAAAACTGGAAATCTGGGTAAACCTAGAAACCCAGAAAGCCTGACAACCATTTTTGAAGGCTCTGATCTTACTGATCATTGATTATTAGGTCAAGTTGTTGTTTTTATGTGGTAGTCTGACATGAGGACTACACAATAAAGCCTTTACATCATCCAGATCCTTAACAGAATCAAGTATTAGGATGGTCAAACATAGGTTGACCGACTACTCAAGAACATTTCTGGAAAACCCAAAAATGTTCAAGAACCGTTTTTTGACATTACTTTGACCAGCCTTAATATCTCTCATGTGATGTTGTTAATATGATATAGTGCTTGATATTTGTACCCTAACATCTTTACTATATGACTGAACTTTTAGATCGCATTAAGTAAGCTCAGAATCAAAGATACAAAGCTTCAAAATAGGACCCTTGTTACTGCTTGAGTTTCTGGGCAACCCAGAAACTCAAGAACACGTCTGACAACAAATTTTGTAGCTTAGATCTGGCAGTTTTGTAATAGTTTGGTCATGAAATCGAATTGTGGTTGTAGTATTACATGTATACTACAACATAAACACAAATACAAACCCAAAATCCTTATGATCTAAGATCTATGATTGGTCAAACTAGGCAGCCTGATAATGGGTTTGAATGTTCTGGGTTTAGGCAAGAACACCTATAGCGACGGTTTTGTCGCTATAGGACCCTTTAGTGACACTTAATTTCTGAAAATTAATTATTTTAATAAATAAATTGAAAAAAAATAGTTTTTAATTATTATAAATACATAATAAATTCCTAAAAATTATTTTAAAGACTAAAAATGGGTTTTAATAATTTTAAATATATTTCATTAATATTTAATATTTTTGGAATATTAATGGTAATTAATTAATTTAATTATAATATTAAATAAATTGTTTAAAAATAATTTTAATATTTGAAAAATCATTTAAAATTATATTATGGTATAAGAAAATATTTTAAGTTATTTTTAATAACTTTTAATATTTTATGATGAATTTCATTAATAATTTAATATTAATGGTAATTAGTTTATTTAATAAATGTATTAAATAAATTATGGAAAAATAGAATTAATGATTTAAAATCATATAAAAATGATTGAAGTGTTATACAAATATTTTAAGTTATAAATATAACTTTTGATATTTTGGCATGAAAAGCATTAATATTTAATATTAATGGTAATTATCGGATAATGGATTTAAGCATTTTAATAATGATATAATATGATTTTAGGGTATTAAAAATACTTTGATATATTATAAATATATTATAATATTATGTTATAATTTTCATTAATATTTAGTATTAAATAAATATTAATGATAAAAGAATATTATGGTAGTTATATTATATAAATACGATATTAATGATTGAAAAATCATGATAAATGGTAATAATTATCTGAAAATTATTACGAGCTTATGAAAAATATTTTGACTGATAATAAATTATCTAAAATATCTATAAACCAGTTTAGACAGAGTCTTATGGATAAGAAGCTAGTGAATTGTCCGACTAGGACGTTGGGATACAAGAATTATGTCGGATTCAACTCAGACTGCAATAGTTTGACTTGATACTAAGTCTTATGTGCTGTATAGACATATAGGGTTATGTGTTATATGTTTAGGTTATTCTATGAATATATATAGTATTATACTGTGATGATATTATTCTAATATTTGGAGATCGGTATTATTTATATTAGGTTTTCAGACAAAGCTAAATAAGTTGCGTAACAATTATCAACGGATTAGGCAAGTTTTCCTTAACTCAACTTCGAGTTGTTTATTCAAATATGCTTATGGGTAATCATTTTTGATTACCATGTCTATGAATTGTTGAATCGTACTTTGTGAATATTGCATGTATTCATCAAGTATGAAAGGCTGATCACCTTCATTACCATTTGGTCCAGATATAATTGATGTCCATGTTAAATGTTTGTTCACCTATGAAAGTTTATTTATGCTAGTTCACAATTATATTGTAGAATTTTAGCCAGCTTATTGTTAAATTCTATCTATCAATATCCTTAATTTATTGGACTTAAACTTGCTGGGAAAATTTGTTGCTCACCCTTGCTATATCATGATAAACACTTGCAGATTAGGCAAATACTTCGGATACAAGGAAAGGTCAAAGACTAGTAAAGCTTGGTAATTATGTGTGCAGTTAGATTTGTAACAGTAATGTATGATAATAACATTATATGTGAGATAGGATATTGATTCAGGTATTATGTGAAGGTTCTCGACCTTGGGATTAGTATGTAATGTTTAGTGTATAAACAATTTATGTTTATATCTTCTGCAATAATTATAGAAATAGTATACCAAATCCTTGGGGATTAGGACTGAGATTTGGGGATGTTACATCAATAATTAATATAAAATATGATGGACAACAAGATTTAGATCAATATTCGCAGCGGAAATAACAATTCATTAGAAGAGTTAAGTAGAGAATAAAATCTACTATCTTCTATGATTTAAAAGTCTATCATCAATATTTTATCCATGTAACAACAATCAATATACATCTTGAACCAAAAATTCATCTTTGTTTTACGGGCCAAAGATATTCATTTGTATCACTATTTAGTCATGTTCATCTCAACACCTATCCATCTTTGCACTATGGGTCAAAGATTTTAATCAGGTAATCATTAATCTTTGCACTACAAGCAAAAAATATTTAGTTATATCATCATTTAGGACTAGGGATGATGAAAAATATTTTAAAGAAATGAATCTAATGAGATAAAAGGACAAAGATTAGGGATTCGTACTTTAGATAATCCAAGTTTAAAAATACTCCATAATAAACCATAGTGGAGTAAAATTCAAGAATGAAGATTAAAACATGGATACAATCAAAGATAGTAACCATAATAGACATCTTGGACAAAGAAGAGAAAATTTTATTTTTCTGTGAATAGTGTCGTATTCGTGAATAGTGTCGTATACGTGAATAGTGTCTTATATGTGAATAGTAACCCTGACATGAAATGATAGAAATTCCACAAGAAAAATCATACTTCGTGAATAGTACCGTATTCATGAATAGTGTCATATATATGAATAGTACCGTATACATGAATAGTATCCTCGACATGAAAAGGTAAAAATTTCATACCAATATTTTGACATAATGATATTGAACGAAATAACAACATTTACGAAGAAAATAACATCCCTTACCTCAAAAGAACATTACTTCTGACTGGAATATCGGATATAATGTTGAAGAAAACGTGCACTGAATATTAACTCACAAAAATACACTCGATATTATAGAGATAGAAAACTTCTGATTCTGGTGTGATTTTCAATTCTAACTAAGCACCCTATTTATAAGAAAATACTTAGAACGCCAAAGCAGACTAAAATAATAAAATATTAATATTCTTTAAAAATTTCCTACGCACACCTTCTTGATCAAATTCAACACACCATTAGTGGGGCCGACCAAAATCAGCATTTTCCACACCAACCAAAAGTAGGGCCCACCATGTTTTTTAATAAAAATATTTATTTCCAAAACTTCAATAATTCATAATAAATAGCCCTTTATCAGAAAAATACAAAATTTATGTCCATTCCATAGGAAATTTAATTCTCTACAACTTTATAGAAGAAAGTTTTTCCAAATTCCAAATAAAAAATGATTGAAATACACATACGGATGATTTTTAATACCTTCATTCCGATGAAATACTGATTCCTTAACATTAATTCCTTAATTTATATCTACATAAAATAAATATTTCCTTGTCATATAAATCAATAATTAATTATTAACAAATAATATTACAGAATCACAATAATGACAACCAGGTCGTTCCCAAGAAAGAAGTGGGCTTTTTGATAAGGATTTCTCCTTACTGGCGCACAATTAGGTGACCAAACCCCTTTCCTAGATAGAACTTCCTTAGACATTGACAATAATTTTATCTAATAATATTATTCAAATAATATGAATTATTAATCTGATAATGGAAAATACTGTGCAGTAACAATTATTAAAACAATAATAATATAAAATATAAACGTAGCAATTATTGAATCACTAAAATAAAATATTGAACAGTAATTACTGTAACAATTATTGAGTAGTGCCTTCTTACGTAAGAATCAATAATCCAAAAATATTGTGTAATACCGTGTGCTACTGTGCAACCACACGTATTACTATATTTAAACCACCGAGTATTTCAACAGTGTTAATTCAGAATAACTTCTGTAGATTATTTTTAGAAAACTCATTCTTGTCGTTTTCTTCATAAAGCGCTTTTTACGTTATGAGGCCCCGCAAATGGCTACGCATATCGCATAAATATTTCTCGACTACAAGAATATTCCATGACCAAACGAATATTCCCCGACAACTATGAACATTTTATAACCACTTGCTTATTTTGCAAAATTTGCACATTTCACCCATAACCAAATCATTATATCAAATTAACACCTTATTATTCACGATAATAATTAGAGGAAATTCAATTTTATTTATAAAAAGTTGGGGACTTACACAGTAAAGGAAAAATTATGGACTGCACAGTAGAAGTTCACGGGCTATTTCCACGGTTGAAATTTTGATTTTTACTATGCAACACTATGCAGTACTATGCAAATAATAAAATATAATATATTCTATTTTTAATAAAAAATAAAACTTATATATATATATATATATATATATATATATATATATATATATAAACTGAGATAACTATCTATCAACAGTTTTGAAAATGGGTAAGTGGGGGTCCATGTAATAAGTCAAATTTGCAACAAATACTTCATAAAATACCCCTCTATTTATCTCAATTCACTTGGCTTCAATAAATACTTTTTTGATCAACAATCATTCATCATTAATATTATAACTTGCAATATTAACAACCAGATCATTCCCAGGAAAGAGGGTGCTTTCCAATAAGAATTTCTTCTTATTGGAGTGCAATTAGGTGACCAAACCCCTTTCCTCGACAGAACTTTCTAGACATCATCACTAATGCAAATAATAATATGATTAACTTTGTCGTCTCAATTATTGATTTAATAATATAAAATATTGTGACAATAATTGAATCAATAACGTGAGATACTATGCAGTAATTACAGTGGCAATAATTGAATAAAACTGAGTGACTTCTCACGTAAGCATCAATAATCAATACCGTGTGCTACTATGCAACCACGTGTATTACTGTACTTTTATCACCGTGTATTTCAACAGTTAACGATAAAACTTTTACCGTTATTTATATAAAAAGTTATTTATGTTGTTTTATAACTCCGACAGTAAAACCATTGTGGAGTCCACCAATGATTGTGCCGTCGTACGAATATTCCTTGATAATTGACCAAACGAATATTTTATAACAACTTGCATACTTTGCAAAATTTATAAATATTACCCACAACTATAACATTATACACGCCATAATATTCAAAATGATATTTAGAGAAAATTAATCTTTATTCATAAAAGTTGGGGTCTTACAACCTCCCCTTCTTATGAAATTTCATCCTCAAAATTGGTGTACTTACCTGGTATGTCGAAGAGGTGAGGATACCTTGATTTCATTTCAGATTCTAACTTCCAGGTCATTTCCTCAACATCGTGGTTTCTTCACAAAACTTTGACTTGATGTATAACCTTGGAGCGTAGAATATGTTCCTTCTTATCCAAGATTTTAACAGGTACCTCTTTATACGTTAAATCTTCCGCTATCTCATCTGGTTCTAACTCAATAATGTGGTTTGGTTCTTCCACATATTTATGTAACATAAATATATGAAGAACATTATAAACACGAGACATACTGGACGGTAGGGAGAGTCTATAAGCCACAGTTCCTACTCGATCGAGGATTTCAAATGGACTAATAAATTGAGGGTTAAGATTTCCTCTCTTCATCAATTCTTGCTTCTAAAATAACGCCTTCTAGCAGCTTCTTCTTCATATTCATCAGCTCCGGGTCTATAGCTTTAGCAACTTTAATTTTATCGATTAAAGTCAGTTCTACTCATATATTTGACATCAACATGAGTGTAAAATTAGGAATACGAAAAGAAATAATATTACTTACATACTACAGAGTATGGAAGAAAATATTATTTCATACGAATATTGAACGAAAATAATATCCCTTACGACTGTTGAACGAAAATAAAATTCCTTACGAATATGAAAAATAATATCGTAAGCGATTATGAAATTAATAATACCCCTTACCTTAAAAGGAGAGTATTCCGACTAGTATAGCGGAGATATTTTTGAAGAAAACTCGCACTATTTTTTACACTGAAAGCTTCCTTAAACTCTAAAGAAATACGCTCAATATTATAGAAGTAAAATTCTCTTATTCTGGTATGATTTTCATTTCTAAACTGAGCATCCTATTTATAGGAGAATGGCAGGATACTATTTGGATGCACAGTAAAGGAAAAATCACGGACTGCACAGTAGAAGTTCACGGGCGATTTTCACGGCTGAAATTTTGAAAATTTTGATTTTTATTATGCAGTACTATGCGACACTATGCAGTACTATGCAAACAATAAAATATAATATATTATATTTTACATAAAAAAATAAAACTTATATAATATATATACACACACATATATATATATATAAATTATAAAACTTATATATATATATATATATATATATATATATACATATTACTCTCACTGTGACTAAGATTCCCCCGTGACCCTATTTATATATATATAACAAAATTGAGATAACTTTCTATCAACAGTTTTGAAAAATGGGTAAGTGGGGGTCCATGTAATAAGCTAAATTTATAACAAATACTTCATAAAAATACCCTTCTATTTATATCAATTCACTCGGCTTCAATAAACACATTTTAAATCAACAATTATTCATCATTAATATTATAACTTGCAATATTAACAACCAGATCATTCCCAGAAAAGATAGGGCTTTCCGATAAGGATTTCTCCTTATTGGCGCACAATT
Organism: Panax ginseng; assembly: GCA_020205605.1. Lineage (NCBI taxonomy): Eukaryota > Viridiplantae > Streptophyta > Magnoliopsida > Apiales > Araliaceae > Panax > Panax ginseng. The sequence continues at coordinate 53,273,430 of CM035129.1, read as the reverse complement.
AGGTGACCAAACTCCTTTCCTCGACATAACTTTCTAGACATCGTCAATAATGCAAATAATAATATGAATAATTTTTTTGTCTCAATTATTGATTTAATAATATAAAATATTATGACAATAACTGAATCAATATCGTGAGATACTATGTAGTAATTACTGTGTCAATAATTGAATAAAACTGAGTGACATCTCACGTAAGCATCAATAATCAATATTGTGTGCTACTATGCAACCACGCGTATTACTGTACTTTTATCACCGGGTATTTCAACAATTAATGGTAAAACTTTTGTCGTTATTTTTATAAAAAGTTATTTCTATTGTTTTCTAACTCTGATAGTAATTCCATTGTGGGGTCTACCAATGATTCTGCCGTCGTACGAATATTCCCTGATAAAACGAATATTCCCCAACCAAACAAATATTTTATGAGAACTTACATACTTTGCAAAATTTGTAAATATTACCCACAACTATAACATTATATCAAATCCACACCTTAATATTCAAAATGATATTTAGAGAAAATTAATTTGTATTCATAAAAGTTGGGGTCTTACACCTCACCCTTGTTTAAATAAAATATTTTAGCTAAAGTCGAGATAGCAGAAGCTTCTAATAAGGACAAAGGCAAAGTGAAGGCGACCGAGTAGTATCTCGTTGTTCAATGATTTTTATATTATAATTTTGTTTAAGTATTTCGTATTAATAGACATGAAAGGTTAAGGTTAGTTAACCTAGGATAACGATTGTGTAATTATGTAAACCTTTTGTAATATTAAAGGTGTGTTTAAGTTATGGTAAAGAAGACCTTGGGATTATGTTATGAAACTATATTATAATGAACAATGTATGTTTATTATTCCGCAATAGTTTATAGAATGCTTATGATGATGACGGATCGTGAGCACTGAATCTGAGGTTAGAGAACTTGGTGTCGACGTCGGGATTTTTGGTGTCCCTTTTCGTTACTTGTTCTTTAGTGTTCTCATGTTAATGTGAGATTTTTTTGAAAAACAAGTGAAAAAGGTCCGACATGTATAATGTCGACGATTTGACTTTAAGAGTCGCTTGATTGGTGTATTTAATTTGGTTGCACTAACCATAACTAAAAAAGGTTTGCACATTGACCCAAGAATGTGACATCGCTAAATGTGTCTGTGAAACCAAGATTCATTTAGGTCCGGGGCTTGATTATACGGAGGGAAGGTGTTAGGCACCCCAGACATCCGTAAGTGTTACTACGGTGACCGCCACTTTTCAAAGAAAGCATTCTATGATGTGTGTGTGTGTATGCGAGATCAATGTGCAATTATTTGGAAGTAGTGCTACACCTTGTTAGTACCTATATACAAAGGGTTTGAATTTGTAGAAAAATTGATTTTATGCAAGATATATAGCGGTGAAGTTTTATAAAAAGAGGTTTTTCAAACCCTGTGCTCAATAGTAAGTGAGGCCTTTGATACTTCCATTTTTATTATTAAATGTTTGGCTTGTTTGATTTTATTTTCGAGATGCGAAGCATCTTCGAGAAAATAATATACTAATGATGTGAACTCCTCATGGGCAAGACAGCCATCCAAGGAAATTGAGACCTTTGTAAAATAATGTACAGTGTCGCTTCACAAATTTGAAAAAGGTCCATCATGGGAACCGAATCTTAATTCAGTAAACTGAATCTGTGAGCACATGATTCCTAGGCTAACATGATAATACTGATTTGTATGGAAAGTAGTAAGCGTTATATATATAAAAGTCAGAATATATATATATATATATATATATGAGACTTGATCAACCACCACGAAGCAAACTCCATGGGGATCAAAAATGTAAATATATAAATGCGATATATATATATATATATATATATATATATATATATATATATATATATATATATATATATATATATATATATATGGACATAATCAACCACCACAAGTAAACTCTAGGTGGGGACGAAATGTAAATAAAGTTGTAAAAGTAATCAAATGCCATGTAAGTAAACTCCAGGCATAACTAAATGTAAATAAAAGTTGTAAAAAGGCCAAGTAAACTCCACTTTGACAAAATGTAAATATATATATATATATATATAATTGTTTAACATATATATATATATATATATATATATATATATATATATATATATATATATATATAAGTAAATGCATAGGATGTAAAATCCGGGCTCATCAGATATGTCGACAACAATTATATATATATATATATATATATATATATATATATATATATATATATAAAAGCAAATAAACACTCCAGACATAAATCTAGGCTCAATCGAGGTACAACTCGATAATGGTAGTCCATATATATAAAATATATACATATATAAGTATATATATACTGACAGAAATGAAAACCACGGACCTAAGTCTGGGAAAACGCACACAACACAACTCTCAATGTGTATAACAGTGTGTGCTAATATGAGAAGAAGGCTTTATAGAATGTGAGAAGGCTTACAGTGGGTTGCCAATGTAGACTTCTATGACTCTATATGGACAAACACTCAGCTCCCGCCGGATAAAAAGATAACTATATGTGAGCTAACAGATGTTTAGAGATGAGGAAACACTCAATATTGGTGTGTACAGAGTAAATTGGACAGGACTTCCTCGCCTTTTTCTCTCCTCCAAATGGCTGACCCCAAGGTCTATATTTATAGACTGATGGCCGCAGGTACACCTGCGGCAGCCATGGTTATACCTGCGGCTGGTTGTGGTGCATCCGGGCCTCGCGGGTCCCATCATCTCGAAGTATGTGCACTCGTGCACTATAATGTCTGCTCGAACTTGCAGAACTTCAATTCGAGCATCCGAACTAGGTATATATGACCTTCTTCGGACCGCTTGTGTCGAGAGTTACGCAATAACATGGATTAGAGGTTGTACGAAGTCAGGAAGAGGGGTCCATGCCCATGGTCTTCAAGCTTCAAATTCTATCCAAGGTACTACCACGCGTAATAGTCACTTGGGATTATAACTCCTCAGTTCTTGTGGGACATCGTTGGATGTATGTATGTATGAAGTGTTGAGATGACGCGCAGGTGTTGAAGGGACAAGATGACATTTGACTCTTCGCCGGGGTTATCGCCGGTTTGAGTTGAAAGCAGACGTTGCTCAGGGTTACATCTGAGATTGGACTACTTGTTTGTATGCCGCAATGTCATCTTGTGAGAGTGCCTGTCTGCCCAATGTTAGCTCTGGGTCTGAGGTATGAGTGCCTCGGCAGGAGGTCTGAGCTTGAAGCTGATAGCATGTATTTGAAATAAGCATTTCGGAGTTATCATTTGGGCGCAACATCACTCTCCTTGGGGTTATCGCCATGACTGAAACTTCGTGGTTATCTCCGAGGTTGGAAATAATCCTTCCGGTGTGTGTTCCAGGGTTGGAAATGATGTTCCCGGTGTGTGTCCTAGGTTTTGGGATTGAACTTTTGGTAGTATCCAGAATGGATGTAAGCTGTCTTCCATGGTTATCTCCGAAAGACGAATCTGCCCTCCTGTAATGTTAGTAACAGGCATGCAGAAAATTTTGAATGTCTATAGATGCCCCTCTTTATCATATTCATGCAATGCAAGGCATGGATAGGATAAAGAATCCTAGACACTTGAAATGCAAGTAAGGTAAACAAGATGTTATGTGCAACAACATGATGCAAATGTATGTTGCATGATGGCAATGATTTTCGGTTCCCTGGTAATCCTGCCGGGATGACAATCAGTGATGGCTTGGACATGTGATCCAAGTCTTCAAGGATGTTGACTTTGGGGCTATCACCAAAGTCTCGAATCCTAGACACTGACTTATATTCCATAGAGGTACCTCTTGCGTATAAGAGATCTGTGGGGATAAAGCTTTTCTTGTTTGAGGATGTGTATAACATATTCCCTCATTCTGTCAGAGTTAATGCCAATAGTCTATTGCTGTCAGGGTTACCTGACCTTCGTTGATGTGTGTATCACCAGTTAGATCCCTGATGGGTGCATTGTCAAGGTTGCTTGACCTTCATTGATGTATGTGTCAATGGTCGCACTGTGTTGTAACCCCCGCCGGGGATACTTGTATAAGCTACTTCGATGGGTTTACTTACCATCGGCTGACATGACATCAAGGTTGTTTGACCTTCACTGATGTGTGTATCAATGGTCGCATTGTGTTGTAACCCCCGCCGGGGATACGTGGATGCTTGAAAGACTTGCGTTGTGACCCCTGCCGGGGATACGTGGATGTTTGAAAGATGTGCGTTGTGACCCCCACCGGGGATACTTCATCAGTTGATAACTTCGACGGTGTAACCCCCCCAAGGAGGTTTAGCATTTCGTGGTTTTGCGTTGTAACCCCCGTTGGGGAGGTTTAGGGTTGTGACCTTGCAATAATGGCATCAGACCTTTGTGGGGTATTGCTGAGCATGATTTGTGAAAGCTGAACTCATCGGTATAGTATACCCTGCATTCAGGAGAATACTGATGACATGACGGGAGTTTAATTTTGACCCGTATGAAACCAAGATTTTAGGCTATTCCACTCAATCGCGTATCATTTTTATTCCTAATTTGGCCTTTTCAGCTTGTGAGACCTCTTTTGTAACTCTAACTGGAGCAAGCTGGAGGTGTGGTACCCATGTAGGAGTGCCGCAGGTTGACCTGTGGCCAACCTTGGCTATGTAAAGCCCAAAGGTTGCTTTTATAAGTCATTTTTAAGTTGCGTTGCAAAGGAAATCTGAGAGCTCTTCTTCAGATTTGCTGAGTTCGGGCAATTTTCTGAATATTCTGCCACCGTACAAGTGTTCTTCACTGTCCTGGTAACATATGCATGTATTTTTTTTTAATTTCTATCTGTTGGAAAATGACTTGTCACATAAAATGCATTTAGACACATAGTAGTGAATATGCATGCTGATATGACTTGATAAAAAATATTCAACATAGCAAATGTTAGTATTAAACCATGTTGAACATAATGATGTGAAAAAAATTGTCTTTTGAAACAGTCAAATTGGCACCTTTTACTGTCATTTATTATCCTCTCTAAAGACAAATGAGTAAAGGTAGAAAATCAAAATAATCCTGGTAATTAGACTACACTTAGGGATTTTTTACTGTGATGTAATTAATACATGTAGGGTGTATATGACTGTGTATAGGTGTGCTACTGAATGGCCACCTAGTCATGCCTATGTGCATGTGGATAGTCCCATTTACAAAGGGGGCTATGTCAAAATTTTCCCAAAATGTAGGCATTGGGTAGTCATGCATTTTTAACTCTACTGTAGACGTATGGTAAAACAATGCATACATGCATGTAATCATAAAATGTATTTTAAAAAGCTCCAGGTAAGAATTTACCACACCCTTTCTGAGGTGATTTGGAGACTTATTGTCCAGATATTATAGATCTGGATCAGCCGAGTAGTTCCCGTAGGACTACTTCTGGTGTACGGAGGAGGGCTTCTGAAGAGCCTCAATGCCAGTCTGTCAGACAGCCTCGTCGTTTGGTGGAGGCAGCGATACGTCCTATTCGGGTTGAAGTGCCGAATGTCGAGGATGAGGAGGAGGATGTACCGATCAAGGTTCCTGCTCCTGCTGTACGTGTTCCCCGTAGGGAATTTCCAGGTATTCAAGTGGCGAACCCAAATCTTCTAGGTGACTTGAGTAGGCATCCTTCAGTATACCTGCACGCAAACGAGGTATGAAGTTAGATCTTTAATCTTCCTTATTTCCTATCGATGAGGAGTCAAGGATTCTGATGTTGATCTGCATTTGATGTAGGTTCTCGACTTCACACAGCCTCGAGGGAACTGGTTTAGCATCCACTCTATGTATCAGGCTTTGCATGATGACTACAGAGCGATTGTACATGGTTGGGGATTTGGGACATTCTTCCCCGTCGCTGTCCCCGGGGTTACCTCAGGGCATGTCTGAGCGGTGCTTTCACCAGACTCAGTCACTCTATTTGATGGACTATGAGGTGATGATGACGCCGATGGATTGGCGGTTTATCACAGGTATGGAGTTTAGAGGGGATCCAGTGCCTTGCACGGCGGATATTACCCCTACTACCGTCAGATCCTTGTTGGGAGTTCCGACGGAGGCGCTCAAGGGCAGGACTATTCATACAGGTCCTTTGAGCGTAGATGCTATTAGTGGGTTGTTGAGTGAGCCCATACCCGATGATGTGAGAGTCAGGGATCGTATTCTTCGGCGATTGTTCCTGATGATCATTAGGGACTGCTTCATAGAAGATAATTCCTCTACGGTGTCCTTCGCTTTGGTCAGGGCCACTCGACATGTGGACCGTATAGGAGAGTATGATTGGGGTTCCTATACCTTTGCCTACTTCCTCAGGGGAATGCGCATGCGATCGCAGGGCTTGACCGAGGCGTGGTTAGGATTCTACCCGTTTCTGCTGGTGAGTGTTTCTCTTGTCTTTTCCTATGTATAGGTTAAGAACGTTGACTGGAAGCATATGTTGCCTTTGTGTTGGCAGTTTTGGGCCTATGAGAGGCTTCCATGTTTGCGTCCTTAGAGCATGCTAGGTTTAGACACATATCCACGAGGACGGAGATGGCATCATTCCATACTGGCGGAGGTCCCTGTTGCTGAGGGTTTTACTCATTGCCGCCTACAGCTGGAGTTGTTGACAGCGGATATCATCGCATGGGTTCCCTACTCTGGCGATCATTTGGGAGTTGGATTTGAGGATGGGTAACCAACTGGAGTAGAGTACGTCATTTCCACCCGCAGGATTCTTCTCTTCACAGATGGAGGATGGGAGCTCTATTTAGGAGAGCGTGCTATCAGGAGCACTACAGGAGAGATCCGTATGCCTATCTTGCCTCCTGCCAGGCGTTATTGGCCTATTTCGCAGTCACCCGTCATTGACATCCCATTGAAGGGGATTGACAGTTTTACATTGTCAGAGGGCCCCTGGTCTCAGGAGATGTTCCAGTATTGGTGGATCCCTCGTACTATTGGAGCTCAGACCCGCGCCACACAGTTTATGGGGGATATGATTCTAGGATCCGTGATGATGACAGATTGGCTAGCCTATGTCATAGATCCGACTCATGTGACACAGATTGACCCGGCAGCTGGACTAGACACATCTTTTCATTTGGCATTTGGGTAGAGATCCTTCAGAGGTAGATACTTTTGATCCTTCCAACTCTGGCGCTGGCCCCTCAAGTGACCAATATGGCTTTGTCGGTGCAGATCCTCCATTGTATAGGCCTGACATCCCTGTAGATAGAGATCTAGTGACTCAGGAGGAGTTACATCAGGTGGACATGATCGATGATGTAGACATCGACACCATTAACTTTTTCTGATATATTTCTCACTATCTCTTTTAATAGGCCTCTATTAGCTGCTGGGTAGATTCTCCCCATTCTTGCTATATCTTTTGATAGACCTCTGTTAGATGTTGGGTAGCTTCGCCCCATTTCCCTGTATTTTAGCTGTACAGAGATGTATTAGATGATGATATACTTAGGAATGTATGTACAGTTTTCCATTCCCTATATCATATTGCCATCTATTGTATCATATATGTTATTATGCTATGCATATGTATGTATGTCCAGAGATATTCAGCATTGACCCCTGGATGGTCTTATGACGCGGCCCATACAGATGTCTTCTTTGACAGTTAGCCGTATTGATCATACCCCACCATTTTTGGTGGTATTTGGTATGCACTCATGGTAAATAGTATATCACCATCAGACATGGTGATCGTAGATGATTCTTTGCATAAACATACTATGACCTGTTGATGTTTGAGTTACCACGGAGATTTGTAGAGGGTATGCTAGAGCACTGGGTATCGGAGAGGCAGGTTTTTCGATTTGGGACCCAGGAGTTGACTCCTACTTTGGAGGAGTATGCACGGTTGACGATCCTGTCGCTGGATAGACCTTACGTGCATATGGCTATCGGAGACATGAGCAGATAGTTTATGACCCTCACCGGATTAATACGTAAAGTGGTACAAGACGAGATTACATCCGGCCACGTGATATCCCAGCATTTTCTGTTTGACAGATTTGGCTCTGAGGATAGTTATGCACGACATTCCGGGGATTTCACCATACCGGAGGATCATTGGCGTTCAACCAGGGTGGATGTACTGCTTTTGTGTGTATTGTCATACGTCTTCATGCCGCGGTACATGGATGAGTTGGATATCAGCGTCATTATGGCAGTGAGAGCTCTTAGGGAGGGTCATACCATTATCTGGGATGATCATTGCGAGAATTGTGAGGTCGACTACATCTTCCGCACTTATCCGGAAGAAGTTTTCACAGGTAGCTTGGTCATGCTGTATGTGTGGTTTATGTCACACTTGAGACTGATTGGCACACTTAGACGACAGGGGTTTTGTTTCACCCATGATATAACCATGTCGTACTCCTTTCACTGCCTGGTGTATAGATACGATCGTGGTGATTGAAACTTTCTGGCGAGGATCGAGGATCCGTTTGCTATATTGACATGTTCAGGGCTTAGCTCACCCTACAGCTTCATTACTCATGCTCCGGGCATGGATTATCTCCCTCTGGCTGGATTGATTGGCATGATTACTTACCATCCACTGGTCGTGATGTGTTAGTTTGACCAATTTCAGGATTTTCACCCTTATGAGGGGGCAGTGAGTCAGCGCTTCGCTTCACACCGTTTATCATCTAAGGATAGATCGAGGTTGTATGCCTGTTGGGATCAGCAAAAGCTGGTTGGATTTTCTATCAGTCATCCAGGTTGTTCTGCAGAGTATTCCGCATGGATGGAGACAGAGACTGCATTGGCTGCGGTAGTATCCACAGTGTAGGAGACTGATTCTGACGATGAGGAGCCTATAGAGGAGGCTGATATTCCCACCGAGGACTTGGATGGCTTTGAATTTTGACATTTATGATAGATTCTCCCCACCGAAAGTGCCACTATTACCCAAAGATATTAAGACAACATTTGGAGCATAGCTTACATCGATGACTTATGATAGAGATCGGGCTAAGTAGCGATGTTGTGACTCTTGATGGGAGAGACGCCGCTTTGTTGGAGAGGGATGAGGCTAGATCAGCCATGGATGCATTGATTGCGAAGTGGGATGCCGCCTTATCTGCTAGGGATGTGGCCATTGCGATGCATACTTGATGAGATCGGATGGTATCGGTCTTCGCCGACATGAGTGCTTACATTGATGAGCATTATGCCACTATGCAGTTAGCTTCTGACCTGCTAGCTCGTGTAGGTACCCTTGGGTAGGAGCTTGCAGCGCTACCTCCGTCTTCAGAGAGGGATGCCATGTTAGATCTGATAGTCCGCATATATACAGATCTGTAGATAGCTTTGTATTTTCCTGCACAGACTAGCTTAGCCATTTTTTCATGTACAACACATATGTATATATCAAACAGTATTATGTATGGCAGGGAAATATATTTTGATTCACTTCCCTTTTAGTTATGCCTTGATACTTGCTTGATATTTGCCTGTTTCTTGAGGGGCCTTGTGATCTTGATGCATTCTGAACTTATCCTTGATAGGTGGACATTGAGACATCGCAAGATCTCTAAAAACGGATCATTGATTTCTGTACATCCCTACCATCTTTGGTGTCTTGGGACTGGTATCTATATGGAAAAGTGGAGAGGAGGGTGGTTTTTCCTCTATAAGATTGACCGCACCACAGATGGTCGCCAGTACTTCTATTTGTGAGAAGCCTAGTTAATTCCATCTCTTATGGGTTGGTATTGCTCTTTGAGGCACGATCGCAGCTTAGATGGTCACCGAATCTTCTATTTGTCAGAAGAGGTTGGGTAATTCCATCCCTTTGATCTGAAACTGATGAAATGTGGTGAATTGAAGGTTGATCCCAATACCGTGTGACAAATATTTTTATTCTGGTAGGGGTTAGACTGAACCATAAATGGCTGCCTATGTACTCCTATTTAAGAGGAGATCAAGTCTGCGTAGTTCGAACCTGATGTAAGAGGTTCAACGCTGAATGTGAAAGGCAGATGGGTGTAGAAATATTTTTGTTGTTTTTTATGGAGAAAGGGTAGAAATATTTTTGTTATTTTTTCCATTGTGCGACCGGGCCATATAGAATATGGTTGCCTACGTACCCCCGGGTATCAAGAAGATCAGGTCGATATAGTTCGCCCCTCAGGACGAATCGCAGCTAAAGAGAAGTGTGAATCCCATGTGCAGGCTCTACTAGGGGGAGAAGAAAGTTTGATCCCATAATGGGGATAAACTGCAAGTATGGAAAAAGTTTGATCCCGTCTTCAGGACAAACTGCAAGCATAGAAAAGTTTAATCTCGTCTTCAGGATAAACTGCAAGTGTGAAAAAGTTTAGTCCCGTCTTCAGGATAAACTGCAAGTGTAAAAGGTTCAATCCCGTCTTTAGGATAACCGAAATTATATGAAATGTTTTAACTGAGGTGAAACCAGGCTGCTGGTTTGAAGTGTATGTTTCCCTGAGGGGCAGAAGATTATGTAAAAAGGAGAGGGTTCAAAATCGGAATGACTGGTGATTTGATTATTAAAACCAGGATGTTTGTTTGATGGTAACCTCAGACATAGTACCATTTCACGGTGTCCGAGTTGATAAGCTGTGGAAATTCATCGCCATCCATTTCCTGCAATCTGAGAGCTCCTCCTATCAATACCTCCTTGACAACAAATGGGCCTTCCCAGTTAGGAGCGAATTTTCCCTTAGACTGATCTTGGTTGTCAATGATCTTCTTCATAACCAAGTCATGTTGTTTGAACTGTTATAGTCGGACTTTTCTGTTGTAGGATCGTGCGATCCTTTGCAAATATAATTGACCATAAAAGATAGTCGCGGTTCGCCTTTTGTTTATTAGAGACAATTGGTGATACCTGTCTTGTACCCATTGGTCTTCATCCAACTGAGCATCCAGCAACACTCGGAGGGATTCCATTTCCACCTCTATGGGGAGCACTGCTTCCATTCCATAGGCTAATAGTGAGGGGTTGCCCGGTGGAAATAACGCATAGAAGTTACGTGAGGCTAATAAAGTCGAGGCAAAGAAGTCGAGGCCATCCTTTGTGATTGGCGGATATTTTCTGCATGATCTTTTTGATGTTTTTATTAGCCGCTTCAACAACACCATTCATCGTTGGACAGTAGATGACGAAGTTAAGGTGTTTGATGAGGAATTTTCTGCATAACTCCTCCATCATTTTATTGTTGAGGTTCTTAGCATTGTCTGACATAATGGCCTCTGGTTGTCCATATCGACAGACGACATTGTTTCTGATGAAAGCAATGATGACTTCTTTAGTAACCCTGGGGAAAGAAGCTGCTTCTACCCATTTGGTGAAGTAGTCGATTATGGTGAATATGAATCGATGTCCATTATTGGCTTTAGGCTCAATGGGCCCGATCACGTCTATTCCCCACATTGAGAAGGGCCATGGCGACCTCATATTGTGGAGTTCCCATAGAGGGGCGTGGATGGAATTTCCATGAATCTGGCATTGATAACACCTCTTGATGTGATCATCATAGTCAGCTTTGAGCGTAAACCAATAATTCCCTGTTCTGAGGATCTTCTTGGCAAGTAGGGGTCCGCTCATGTGGGGGCCACATACTCCACCATGGATCTCATCCATGAGTCTCTGAGCTTGGTGTTTATCCAGACATCTGAGGAGACCTATGTGACGTCCCCAAAATAGCTATACATCACCTATTTTGAGTCGTCAATAACATGGTACAGAAACAACTACAACTTTATTAATACAACATAAAAACTGTGAGTTTAAATACAAATATTGCCATCTAGACAATATTCACACCCAAATAAGTCCTCATTACAATTATTGGTACATTATTTTACAAATATGGTGAGGACTACTAAAACAACTCTCTAGAACCATCATTCCATACCCCAACTAGAACTCGCTACATTGTCGCCTCCTGAGAAGAAAAATGGAACAAAAAGGAAAAGGGTGAGCTCAACTAGCCTAGTAAAGAATATTATGACTAGGATAATGTACAACAAATTATCCTTAGTCTTCAACAGGGAAAAATCTGATAGAATACAATAGACAACAAGTATTAGATCAACAACTGCAGCGGAAACAACAATTCATTAGAAGAGTTAAGTAGAGAATGAAATCTACTATAATCTATGAATTTAAAAGTCCATCATCAATATTTTGTCCCTGTAACATCAATCAATATACATCTTGAATCAAATAGTCATCTTTTCTCACAGTGCCAAAGATATTCATCGATTAGTTATGTTCATCTCAACACATGTACATCTTTGCACTCTGGGCCAAAGATATTCATCAAAAAATTCATTCATCTTTGTATTACTGAGCCAAAGATATTGATAATATCATCATTTAGGATCGAGGATAATGAAAAATATATTAAAGAAAAGCGAATCCGATTGAAACAAAAGAACAAATATTAAGGATTCGTACTTTAAACAATCAGGAGTTCAAAAAATACTTCATAAATAATCATAGTGAAGTAAAATTCAAGAATGATCAAAACATGGATACAATCAAAGCTATATCCATAATAGATATTTTGGACAAAAAATGAAAATTTAATTTTTTCTATGAATAGTGCCGTATTTGTGAATAAGTGTAGATATCGTGAATAGTGTCATTATCGTGAATAAGTAACCAGACACTAAAAGACAAGAATTTCACAAGAAAAATCTTACCAATATTAAGCATAATGATATTAGAAGAAATAATATCATTTTAAAAAAAATATCCCTTACCTCGAAAAAGAATAGTACTTACATTTGGAATATCGAGATATAATCTTTGAAGGAACTTGCATCAGAGTATAGCAACACTCAAAGTATCAAAATACTCACAAGAATATGCTCGATAATATAGAGAGAAAACATCGGTTAAAGTGTAATTTTTAATTCTAACCTAAGCACCCTATTTATAGGAAAATGCTTAGAACACCAAAGTAGAAAATTTAATTTAATATTAATATAATTATAAAATTGTCACGCCCACCCTTGAAATCTGATTTCAGCTCATTTAAATCACATGTGAGACCCACTCAACTCATCAAAAACGTTTTTCTTATAAAACATAACTAAAACTTTCAAAAATCAATTATTCTGGAACTTCGGAACTTCAGTAATTCATAATAAATATCCCTTTTATTAGAAAAATTCAAATCTTATGTCTTTTCTGTAGGAAATTCCATTCTCTACAACTATGTAAGTTTAAGGTTTTCCAAATTCCAAACAGAAATTGACCAAAATCAACAAACGGGCGATTTTATAGGCTATAATCGAATTTAAGTCAAGAAATGGAGTCCACAAACATGAAAAACATGTTTTAAATATTTTTAGTAACAAAAATACTCCTCCTCCTCATATACTCATATATCCCACATTCATTGTAAAAATATCACCATTATTATATTATTAAAATATAATAATATATTTAAATGAATTATTTATCATAAAAGATAAAATATAAAATTTTCAACAATTGTCACTTTAAAATTTTCTCCATCTACATCCACATAAAATGAATATTTTCCTTATCATATAAATCAATAATTAATTATTCACAAATAATATTATAGAATCACAATCATTGGTGACAGTAGTTCCAGGAAAGAGGGGGCTTTCCAATAAGGATTTTTCTTTACTGGCGCACAATTAGGTGACCAAACCTCTCCTTAGATAGAACTTTCTAGACATTGCCAATAATACTATCTAATAATATTATTCAAATAATATGAATTATTGATTTGATAAAGGAAAATACTGTGCAGTGACAATTATTGAAACAACAATAATATAAAATATCAACACAACAATTATTGAATCAATAAAATAAAATATTAAACAGTAATTACTGTAACAATTATTAAGTAGTGCCTTCTTACGTAAGAATCAATAATTGGTGCAATACTGTGTGCTACTATGTTTTAACCACCGAGTATTTCAACAGTATTAACGGTAACAACCACACCGTTATTTATAAACAACTTATACTTGTCGTTTTCTTCATCCAATCGCTTTCCGTTATGGGCCCACACAAGGCTGCGCCGTCGTATGAATATTTCCCGACAGTAAGAATATTCCACGACCAAATGAATATTCCTCGACAACAATGAATATTTTATAACCACTTGCTTATTTGAAATATTTGCGCATTTTACCCATAACTAACCACATTAATCAAATCAACCCTTACTATTTCAAAATAATAAATAGAGGAAATTCAATTTCATTTAGTAATAAGTTGGGGTCTTACAAGCTCCCCTCCATATGAAATTTCATCCTCGAAATTGACGTACGTACCTGGTGTTTCGAAAAGGTTAGGATACCTCGCTTTCATTTCCTTTTCCAACTCCCAGGTCATTTCCTCTATAGCATGGTTCCTCCACAAAACTTTGACTTGTGGTATGACCTTTGTGCGTAGGACATGCTCTTTTCTATCCAAGATCTTGACAGGTATCTCCTTGTACGTTAAGTCTTTGGCTATCTCATCCGGTTCTAACTCAATAACATGGTTCGGGTCTTTCACATATTTACGTAGCACAGATATATGAAAAACATTATGAACACGAGATATACTTGGAGGTAATGCAAGTCTATATGCCACATTTCCTACTCGGTCAAGAATCTGAAATGGACCAATAAATCGTGGATTGAGCTTTCCTCTCTTCCCAAATCTTGTAACTCCCTTCCATAGAGCAACATGCAACAATACATGATCCCCAATACTAAATTCCACGTCCTTTCGATGAAGATCTGCATAACTCTTTTGTCGATCCTGTGCTGTTTGTATACGTTGTCGAATCATTTGGATCTTTTCTGTAGTCATACGTACCAACTCTGGTCCCAACGATGTTGCTTCACCAACCTCATCCCAACATATTGGAGAGCGACACTTACGTCCATATAATGCTTCGAATGGAGCCACACCTATACTTACCTGATAACTGTTGTTGTAGGAGAATTCCACCAAAGGTAAATATTTATCCCAACTCCCTTTGAAGTCTAGGACATAGAGTCTTAATAGATCTTCAAGAGTTTGAATAGTCCTCTCTGATTGTCCATCTATTTGAGGATGGTATGCCGAACTAAATCGTAAATCCGTGCCCATAGCTTTTTGCAAGCTAACCCAAAATCGTGAATTGAATCTTGGGTAACGATCCGAAACTATGGATATTGGCATGCCATGTAATCTCACAATCTCATTCACGTACATACGATCAAGACGTTCAAGGGAATAAGTCTCCGTATCGGCAAGAAATGAGCGAGACTTAGTTAATATATCAACACTAACCCAAATAGCATTTATACCTTGAGAAACCGTAGGAAGACACAGAACTTAAATCCATGGTAATGTGTTCCCACTTCCATTTCGAGAATCTCAAGTGGTTGCACTTGAGACCTTAGGTACTTGATGCTCGCCTTTACACGTTGACAAGTTAAACACCTCGAGATAAACTTTGCAATCTCTCTCTTCATATTGTTCCACCAAAATGTATGTCGAAGATCACGATACATTTTGGTACTTCTAGGATGGATTGCAAATGATGTATTATGTGCCTCCGTCATGATATTGTATTTTAAATCAGAGTCGTTAGGAACACAAAGTCTGGAGTGGACTCGAAGTATTCCTTCTTCATCGATTCTCGCTTCCGGAATAGCACCTTCTTATACTTTTTTCTTCATATGCATCAGCTCCGGGTCGGTGGCTTGAGCAACTTTAACTTTATCGATTAAAGTCGATTCTACTCGTATATCATCACGTGGGTCCATAGAGTCTTTAACTCTATCTCTATCATTTGTAAGTTATACGAAATGGGTTTTGACAATATCGCACTCGTACTCATATACGATCTTCTACTAAACACGTCAGCTACCACGTTCGCTT
Organism: Panax ginseng; assembly: GCA_020205605.1. Classification (NCBI taxonomy): domain Eukaryota; kingdom Viridiplantae; phylum Streptophyta; class Magnoliopsida; order Apiales; family Araliaceae; genus Panax; species Panax ginseng. Next base: position 53,257,489 of record CM035129.1, on the reverse strand, counting down.
TTCCAGGATGGTATGGTCAGAACATGTGCCGAAATGAGTCTCCTCTTGAGTTCTTCGAAGCTCTTCCACATTCATTGCTCCATTCAAATTTTGTATCTCTATGAGTTAGCTGAGTTAATGGAGTAACGATTCGAGAAAATCTTTCAATGAATCTCCGATAATAACTAGCTAAGCCTAGAAAGCTACGTATTTCGATTACTGACTTAGGTTGCTCTCAACTGTGACTCATATCCCAATCTTGGATAGCACATCACAATGGCACCTATCGATTTACTCTGCACGAATATGGCGGCCCCCTACTTGAGAGAGTCGGCGGTTCATTCCACAAAGGAATTCACCAGATAGAGGCTAGGGTACCAAATTCTATAGTTGAATTTTTAACTCCTGAAGTTCAATAGGAGCCATTTGATATGAGATTTTAGAAATGGGTTTTGTACCGGGTTCAAAGTCAATACAAAATTCAATATCACGCTATGGGAGTAGGCCAGGAAATTCTTCAGGAAATACGTCAGGAAATTTACTAACAACAGAAATATCATTCAAATCTGACGTATTTTTGTTTAAATCCATGACATGAGCTAAAAAAACTTGACATCCAATTTTCAATAAACGAATGACTTTATGGCTTGATATGAAAGTGTTTGACTTCAATGGTTTGGTTGCTAGAATTCGAATAACAGGTTGCTTAGGAATATGAAAACTAACAACCTTACGAAAGTAATCAATTTTGGCATGATGAGTAGTTAACCAACCAATTCCTAAAATCACATCAAAAGCAAGTATCTTTAAAGAGATAGGATCAACAAGTAGGGTGCTGGTACCAATTTGAATCAAGAAAAATTTATAAGCAGTGGATGTAATGAAAGTTTCTCCTAACGGAGTTTCAATAGATAAGTCAAAGTCTAATTTTCTCCGGAGTCAAGTTTAAACGTTGAGCACAAGTAGGAGAGATAAATGAATGGGTAGAACCGGTATCTAATAAGGTATAGACTTCACAAGAATTTATAATTAACTAACCCGTGATACCTTCGTTCGGGTTCCTCGCATTTTGGGTAGTCAGTACAAACGCTCTTCCAGGAACCACTGACTTTGACTTGTCCGTATCCGCCACTGGTGCCACCGTCCCAGCTGGACTTGATTTCGCTACAAGACAAAATTGAGCTATGTGACCGTCTTTTCCACAACTAAAACATACCTTCGAAGGCTATGAACAGTTTGGACTTATAGGTCCCTCCTCTCCACATTTGTAGCATCTAACTGGCGGTCGTTCTCCTCCCCTAGAATTTGTTGCTGGTGCTGGTGCTGCTGCCGACATCTTCCCGTCATGGTTAAATATTCTCTTCTTGAAATTTCCACTTGAATTATTCCTTATGTTATCTTGGCCATGATTACCACCGAAGCGGTTACCATTTCTGGCATGATAATTTCTTCCACGATGGTTATCATTGTTCCGATGACCGTTGCCACCGGTACGATTATCATCGAGTTGTTGGTCGTTATTCTTCGGTTTGAGCTGACTCATTATCGCGCTCTAATAATTGAGCCCTATTCACAACATCTGAATAGAGAGAAAATTTATGAGAAATAAGATATTGACGTATGCCGGGTTTTAAACCTCTCAGAAACATCCGCGTCATACGTTCCTCATTCTCCACCAAATGAGGTGCAAACCTGGATAACACTGCAAACTTCGCCTCGTACCGGGTCACCGTCATGTTGTTTTGTTCCATTCTAATAAACTCCACTTCATTCATATGATGAATACTTTCAGGAAAGTACTTGTCACTGAACAGTTTCTGAAATGTTTCCAAAGACATGCTGAGTATGGCTGGATGAGTACGCTTCACAGATTCCCACCAATAATCTACCTCATTACGGAACATAAAAGAGGCGAATGGAACCTTCTGTTCCTCCGTGCATCCCAAGACATCGAATATCTTGGTAATTTTCTTGACCCGCGTCTCCGCCATAATCGGATCCGCTTTCCCGTAATTGTGGTGGTCCCGACTCTTTGAAGCGCTCATTTGTGACAAACCGTGCGTTGTTATCATTTCCACCGTATTTTATGCACGAGTCTCCTCGTCGATTTTTGAATGAAGCGCAAAAACTTCTAAACATCTAAATGCGTTCATCATACGCTTTCGGTGGTGTTGTTCATGGGAGGAACATTGCAAGCACTGTTGCGACGTTTCTCCTCGTTGGTGAGTAAAGGTGTCTCCACGGTCTCATTTACTCCAATGTTAACATTCTTAGTCGACATTCTCAAATACTGCCATAAAACAAGGGTTAATTAAAGAAATCAACATATCACATAATATCCCTATATACCGACCAACCAACAAATAAGCTTAGGTAAGACACACTAGCGAAGGTTTTACTCGTCTCTCCCCTCCTAGTTCTATTCCCCGATCTCCGCTAGAGATCATATCCCTAAGCTCTGAAACCAACTGTGATGCCCCCAAAATAGGTATACATCACCCATTTTGAGTCGTTAATAACATGGTACAGAAACAACTACAATTTATTAATACAACATAAAAACTGTGAGTTTAAATACAAATATTGCCATCTAGACAATATTCACACCCAAATAAGTCCTCATTATAATTATTGGTACATTATTTTACAAATATGGTGAGGACTAATAAAACAACTCTCTAGATCCTTCATTCCACACCCCAACTAGAACTCGCTACATTCTCGCCTGCTGAGAAGAAAAATGGAACAAAAAGGAAAAGGGTGAGCTCAACTAGCCCAGTAAAGAATATTATGACTAGGATAATGTTCAACAAATTATCCTTAGTCTTCAATAGGGAAAAATCTGATAGAATACAATAGACAACAAGTATTAGACAAACAACTGCAGCGAAAACAACAATTCATTAGAAGAGTTAAGTAGAGAATGAAATCTACTATCATCTATGAATTTAAAAGTCCATCATCAATATTTTGTCCCTGTAACATCAATCAATATACATCTTGAATCAAATAGTCATCTTTGCACTACAGGCCAAAGATATTCATCAGTTGGTCATGTTCATCTCAACACATGTACATCTTTGCACTACAGGCCAAAGATATTCATCAAAAATTCATTCATCTTTGCACTACAGGCCAAAGATATTCAACAATATCATCATTTAGGACTGAGGATAATGAAAAATATTTTAAAGAAAACGAATCCAATGAAACAAAAGAACAAATATTAAGAATTAGTACTTTAAACAATCCGAGTTCAAAAATACTTCATAAATAATCATAGTGAAGTAAAATTCAAAAATGATCAAAACATGGATACAATCAAAGCTAGTATCCATAATAGATATTTTGGACAAAAAACAAAAATTTAATTTTTCTGTGAATAGTGTCGTATACGTGAATAGTGCCGTATACGTGAATAGTAACCCCGACACTAAAAGACAAGAATTTCACAAGAAAAATCTTACCAATATTCTGGCATAAAGATATTAGAAGAAATAATATCATTTAAAAAAAAAAATTATATCCCTTATCTAAAAAAAAATAGTACTTCTGGCTGGAATATCAGATATAACGCTGAAGGAACTTGCACCGTATAGCAACACTCAAAGTATCAAAATACTCACAAGAATACGCTTTTTAATATAGAGAGAGAAAACTTCAGTTTCTGGTGTAATTTTCAATTCTAACCTAATCACCCTATTTATAGGAAAATGCTTAGAACACCAAAGTAGAAAATTTAATATAATAATAAAATTGTCACGCCCACCCTTGAAATCTGATTTCAGCTCATTTAAATCACATGTGAGACCCACTCAACTCATCAAAAACGTTTTTCTTATAAAACATAACTAAAACGTTCAAAAATCAATTATTCTGGAACTTTGGAACTTCAATAATTTATAATAAATAGCCCTTTTATTAGAAAAATTCGAATCTTATGTCTTTTCCATAGAAAATTCCATTCTCTACAACTATGTAAGTTTAAGTTTTTCCAAATTCCAAATAGAAATTGACCGAAATCCACAAACGGACGATTTTACAGGCTATAATCGAATTTCAGTCAAGAAATGGAGTCCACAAACATGAAAAACATGTTTTAAATATTTTTAGTAACAAAAATACTCCTCCTCCTCATAAACTCATATATCCCACATTCATTGTAAAAATATCACCATTATTATATTATTAAAATATAATAATATATTTAAATGAATTATTTATCTTAAAAATAAAATATCAATTTTTCAACAATTGTCACTTTAAAATTTTCTCCATCTATATCCACATAAAATGAATATTTTTCTTATCATATAAATAAATAATTAATTATTCACAAATAATATTATAAAATCACAATACTGGCAACCAGGCCGTTCCCAGGAAGGAGGGGTTTTCCAATAAGGATATTTCCTTTCTGGCGCACAATTAGGTGACCAAACCTCTCTTTAGACAGAACTTTCTAGACATTGCCAATAATGCTATCTAATAATATTATTCAAATAATATGAATTATTGATTTGATAAAGGAAAATACTGTGCAGTGATAATTATTGAAACAACAATAATATAAAATATCAACTCAATAATTATTGAATCAATAAAATAAAATATTAAACAGTAATTACTGTAACAATTATTGAGTAGTGCCTTCTTACGTAAGAATCAATAATTGGTGCAAAACCGTGTGCTACTGTGATTTAACCACCGAGTATTTCAACAGTATTAACGGTAACAACCACGCCGTTATTTATAAACAACTTATACTTGTCGTTTTCTTCATCCAATCGCTTTCCGTTATGGGCCCACACACCAGTTACTCGTGCGCATTTAATATTATTCCGACAACAATGAATATTTTATAACCACTTGCTTATTTGAAATATTTGCGTATTTTACCCAAAACTAACCACATTAATCAAATCAACCCTTACTATTTCAAAATAATAAATAGAGGAAATTCAATTTAATTTAGTAATAAGTTGGGGTCTTACAACCTCCCCTCCTTATAAAATTTCATCCTCGAAATTGACGTACGTACCTGGTGTTTCGAAAAGGTGAGGATACCTCGCTTTCATTTTTGTTTCCAACTCCCAGGTCATTTCCTATATAGCATGGTTCCCCACAAAACTTTGACTTGTGGTATGACCTTTGTGCGTAGGACATGCTCTTTTCTATCCAAGATCTTGACAGGTACCTCCTAGTACATTAAGTCTTTGGCTATTTCGTCCGGTTCTAACTCAATAACGTGGTTCGGGTCATTCACATATTTACGTAGCACAGATATATGAAAAACATTATGAACACGAGACATACTTGGAGGTAATGCGAGTCTATAGGCCACATTTCCTACTCGGTCAAGAATCTGAAATGGACCAATAAATCGTGGATTGAGCTTTCCTCTCTTCCCAAATCTTGTAACTCCCTTCCATAGAGCAACATGCAATAATACATGATCCCCAATACTAAATTCCACGTCCTTTCGATGAAGATCTGCATAACTTTTGTCGATCCTGTGTTGTTTGTATACGTTGTCAAATCATTTGGATCTTTTCTGTAGTCATACGTACCAACTCTGGTCCCAATAATGTTGCTTCACCAACCTCATCCCAACATATTGGAGAACGACACTTACGTCCATATAATGCTTCGAATGGAGCCACACCTATACTTACCTGATAACTGTTGTTGTAGGAGAATTCCACCAAAGGTAAATATTTATCCCAACTCCCTTTGAAGTCTAGGACATAGAGTCTTAATAGATCTTCAAGAGTTTGAATAGTCCTCTCTGATTGTCCATCCATTTGAGGATGGTATGCCGAACTTAATCGTAAATCCGTGCCCATAGCTTTTTTAAAGCTAACCCAAAATTGTGAAGTGAATCTTGGGTAACGATCCGAAACTATGGATACTAGCATGCCATGTAATCTCACAATCTCATTCACGTACATACGAGAAAGACGTTCAAGGTAATAAGTCTCCCCTATCGACAAGAAATAAGCATACTTAGTTAATCTATCAACAATAACCCAAATAACATTTATACCTTGAGAATCCGTGGGAAGACCCGTAACGAAATTCATGGTAATGTTTTCCCACTTCCATTTCAGAATCTCAAGTGGTTGGAACGGACCCTTAGGTACTTGATGCTCCGCCTTTACACGTTGACAAGTTAAACACCTCGAGATAAACTTTACAATCTCTCTCTTCATATTGTTCCACAAAAATGTATATCGAAGATCACGATACATTTTGGTACTTCCAAGATGGATTGCAAACGGTGTATTATGTGCCTCCGTCATGATCTTGTATTTCAAATCAGAGTCGTTAGGAACACAAAGTCTGGAGTGGACTTGAAGTATTCCTTCTTCATCGATTCTCGCTTCCGAAATAACACCTTCTTGTACTTTCTTCTTCATACGCATCAGCTCCGGGTCGGTGGCTTGAGCAACTTTAACTTTATCTATTAAAGTCGATTCTACTCGTATATCATCACGTGGGTCCCTAGAGTCTTTAACTCTATCTCTATCAATTGTAAGTTATACGAAATGGGTTTTGACAATATCGCACTCGTACTCGTATACGATCTTCTACTAAACACGTCAGCTACCACGTTCGCTTTTCCAGGATGGTATGGTCAGAACATGTGCCAAAATGAGTCTCCTCATGAGTTCTTCGAAGCTCTTCCACATTCCTTGCTCCATTCAAATTTTGTATCTCTATGAGTCAGCTGAGTTAATGGAGTAGCAATTCGAGAAAATCTTTCATCGAATCTCCGATAATAACTAGCTAAGCCTAGAAAGCTACGTATTTCGATTACTGACTTAGGTTGCTCTCAACTGTGACTCATATCCCAATCTTGGATAGCACATCACAATGGTACCTATCAATTTACTACCGCACGAATATGGCGTCCCCTACGAAGAGTCTGGCTTCGGTGCATTCCACAAAGGAATTCACCAGATAGAGGCTAGGGTACCAAATTCTATAGTTGAATTTTTAACTCCTAAAGTTCAATAGGGGCCATTTGATATGAGATTTTAGAAATGGGTTTTGTACCGGGTTCAAAGTCGATACAAAATTCAATATCACGCTATGGGAGTAGGCCAGGAAATTCTTCAGGAAATACGTCAGGAAATTTACTAACAACAGAAATATCATTCAAATCTGACGTATTTTTGTTTAAATCCATGACATGGGCTAAGAAAACTTGACATCCAATTTTTAATAAACGAATGACTTTATGGCTTGATATGAAAGTGTTTGACTTCAATGGTTTGGTTGCTAGAATTCGAGTAACAGGTTGCTTAGGAATATGAAAACTAATAACCTTACGAAAGTAATCAATTTTGGCATGATGAGTAGTTAACCAACCAATTCCTAAAATCACATCAAAAGCAAGTATCTTTAAAGAGATAGGATCAACAGGTAGGGTTATGGTACCAATTTGAATCAAGAAAAATTTATAAGTAGTGGATGTAATGAAAGTTTCTCCTAACGGAGTTTCAACAGATAAGTCAAAGTCTAATTTTCTCCGAAGTCAAGTTTAAACGTTGAGCACAAGAAAGAGAGATAAATGAATGGGTAGAACCGGTATCTAATACGGTATAGACTTTGCAAGAATTTATAATTAACTAACTCGTGATAACTTCATTCGGGTTCCTCGCATTTTGGGTAGTCATGACAAACGCTCTTCTAGGAACCGCTGACTTTGACTTGTCCGTATCCGCCACTGGTGCCACCGTCCCAGCTGGACTTGATTTCGCTACAAGACAAAATTAAACTATGTGACCATCTTTTCCACAACTAAAACATACCTTCAAAGGCTATGAACAGTTTGGACTTATAGGTCCCTCCTCTCCGCATTTGTAGCATCTAACTGGCGGTCATTCTCCTCCCCTAGAATTTGTTCTTTGGTCTTTGGTCTTTCTTCTGGCGTCTTCCGTCTATAGTTAAATCTTCTCTTCTTGAAATTTCCACTTGAATTATTCCTTATATTATCTTGGCCATGATTACCACCGAAGCGGTTACCATTTCTGGCATGATAATTTCTTCCACGATGGTTATCATTGTTCCGATGACCGTTGCCACCGGTAGGATTATCATCGAGTTGTTAGTCGTTATTCTTCGGTTTGAGCTGACTCATTATCGCGCTCCAATAACTGAGCCCTATTCACAACATCTGAATAGAGAGAAAATTTATGAGAAATGAGATATTGACGTATGACAGGTTTCAAACCTCTTAGAAACATCCGCGCCATACGTTCCTCATTCTCCACCAAATGAGGTGCAAACCTAGATAACTCTGCAAACTTTTCCTCGTACCGGGACACCGTCATGTTGTTTTGTTCCAGTCTAATAAACTTCACTTCATTCATATGACGAATACTTTCAGGAAAGTACTTGTCACTGAACAGATTTCAAATGTTTCCCAAGACATTTGAGAAAAGTATTTGGATGGGTACACTTCACAGATTCCCACCAATAATCTACCTCATTACAGAACATAAAAGTGGCGAATGGAACCTTTTGTTCCTCCGTGCATCCCAAGACATCGAATATCTTGGTAATTTTCTTGACCAACATCTCCGGCATAATCGGATCCGGCTTTCCCCAGAATTCTGGTGGTCCCAACTCTTTGAACTGCTTGGCTGTGACAAACCGTGCGTTGTTATCATTTCCACCTGTATTTTGTGCACGAGTCTCCCTCGTCTGATTTTGAATGAACTGCAAAAAACTTCTAAACATCCCGTCGTTCATCATCTGCTCAGTGGTGTTGTTCACAGGAAGAACATTGCAAGCCTGTTGCACGTTCTCCTCGTTGGTGAGTAAAGGTGTCTCCATGGTCTCATTTACTCCACTGTTAACATTCTCGATCGACATTCTCAAACATCGCCATAAAACAAGGGTTAATTAATGAAATAAACATATCACATAATATCCCTATATACTGACCAACCAACAAATAAGCTTAGGTAAGACACACTAGCGAAGGTTTTACTCATCTCTCCTCTCCTAGTTCTATTCCCCGATCTCCGCCAGAGATCATATCCCTAAGCTCTGATACCAACTATGACGCCCCCGAAATAGGTATACATCACCCATTTTGAGTCGTCAATAACATGGTACAGAAACAACTAAAACTTTATTAATACAACATAAAAACTGTGAGTTTAAATACAAATATTGCCATCTAGACAATAGTCACACCCAAATAAGAACTCATTACAATTATTGGTACATTATTTTACAAAAATGGTGAAGACTACTAAAACAACTCTCTAGAACCATCATTCCACACCCCGACTAGAACTCGCTACATTCTCGCCTCCTTAGAAGAAAAATGGAACAAAAAGGAAATGGGTGAGCTCAACTAGCCTAGTAAAGAATATTATGACTAGGATAATGTACAACAAATTATCCTTAGTCTTCAACAGGGCAAAATCTGATAGAATACAATAGACAACAACAAGTATTAGATCAACAATTGTAGCGGAAACAAAAATTCATTAGAAGAGTTAAGTAGAGAATGAAATCTACTATCATCTATGAATTTAAAAGTCCATCATCGATATTTTGTCCTTGTAATATCAATCAATATATATCTTGAATCAAATAGTCATCTTTGTACTACAGGCCAAAGATATTCATCAAAAATTCATTCATCTTTGCACTACAGGCCAAAGATATTCAGTAATATCATCATTTAGGACTGAGGATAATGAAAAATATTTTAAAGAAAACGAATCCAGTGAAACAAAAAATTAAATATTAAGGATTCGTACTTTAAACAATCCGAGTTCAAAAATACTTCATAAATAATCATAGTGAAGTAAAATTCAAGAATGATCAAAACATGGATACAATCAAAGCTAGTATCCATAATAGATATTTTGGACAAAAAATAAAAATTTAATTTTTCTGTGAATAGTGTCGTATTTGTGAATAGTGTCGTATACGTGAATAGTAACCCCGACACTAAAAGATAAGATTTTCACAAGAAAAATCTTACCAATATTCCGGCATAAAGATATTAGAAGAAATAATATCATTTAAAAAAAAAAATTATATCCCTTATCTAAAAAAAAATAGTACTTCTGGCTGGAATATCAAATATAACGCTGAAGGAACTTGCACCGTATAGCAACACTCAAAGTATCAAAATACTCACAAGAATACGCTCAATAATATAGAGAGAGAAAACTTCAGTTTCTGGTGTGATTTTTAATTCTAACTTAAGCACCCTATTTATAGGAAAATACTTAAAACACCAAAGCAGAAAATTTAATATAATATTAATATAATTATAAAATTGACACGCCCACCCTTGAAATCTGATTTCAGCTCATTTAAATCACATGTGAGACCCACTCAACTCATCAAAAACATTTTTCTTAAAAAACATAACTAAAACTTTCAAAAATCAATTATTCTGGAACTTCAGAATTTCAATAATTCATAATAAATAGCCCTTTTATTAGAAAAATTCAAAACATATGCCTTTTCCATAAGAAATTCTATTTTCTACAACTTTGTAAGTTTAAGTTTTTTCAAATTCCAAACAGAAATTGACCGAAATCCACAAACGGGCGATTTTACAGGCTATAATCGAATTTCAGTCAAGAAATGAGGTCCACAAACATGAAAACATGTTTTAAATATTTCCAGTAAAAAAAATACTCCTCCTCCTCATATACTCATATATCCCACATTCATTGTAAAAATATCACCATTATTATATTATTAAAATATAATAATATATTTAAATGAATTATTTATCATAAAAAATAAAATATCAATTTTTCAACAATTGTCACTTTAAAATTTTCTCCATCTATATCCACATAAAATGAATATTTTCCTTATCATATAAATCAATAATTAATTATTCACAAATAATATTATAGAATCACAATACTGGCAACCAGGTCATTCCCAAGAAAGAGGGGGCTTTCCAATAAGGATTTCTCCTTACTGGCGCGCAATTAGGTGACCAAATCTCTCCTTAGACAGAACTTTCTAGACATTTCCAATAGTGCTATCTAGTAATATTATTCAAATAATATGAATTATTGATTTAATAAAGGAAAATACTGTGCAGTGACAATTATTGAAACAACAATAATATAATATATCAACGCAACAATTATTGAATCAATAAAATAAAATATTAAATAGTAATTACTGTAACAATTATTGAGTAGTGCCTTTTTACGTAAGAATCAATAATTGGTGCAATACCGTGTGCTACTATGTTTTAATCACCGAGTATTTCAATAGTATTAACGGTAACAACTACGCCGTTATTTATAAACAACTTATACTTGTCGTTTTCTTAATCCAATCGCTTTCTGTTATGGGCCCACACAAGGATGCGCCATCGTACGAATATTCCTCGACAGTAAGAATATTCCACGACCAAACGAATATTCCCCGACAACAATGAATATTTTATAACCACTTGCTTATTTGAAATATTTGCGCATTTTACCCATAACTAACCACATTAATCAAATCAACCCTTACTATTTCAAAATAATAAATAGAGGAAATTCAATTTCATTTAGTAATAAGTTGGGGTCTTACAACCTAATCCTGCATCTCTTTTATAGAGTGCATCTCCGCTCAGGTAGAATTTCATAGCAAGTCGATGAATCCGTCTCTTCTTAGTTAGGCTCTCCTCAGCGGGTGTATATCCATTTTGCAGATACTCCTTGATATGTTGATACCAAGGGTTGTGGATGGGAGGTAGTTCATCCGATACTTCTCCAACGTAGTTCCCATAGACTGGGGCTTTTTGCAGAACAAACGTGATGCTTGACATGTTTTCCTTGTCAGGTATGTGAACCAAGGAGGCCAACGTTGCTAATGCATCCGCAAAGTCATTCCTATTGTCAGGTATGAGAAGTAAGTTTCCAAGGGTTTGTAGTCCCCTTCAGGTGCGGCGGCCAGTTGACCGCAATTCCTTGACCTTTGACAGACTTTTGCGTCACGTAGACGATGTCAAATTGCTGTAGGTTCAACTGCCATCTGGACAGTCGAAAATTCAGTATGGGCTTACTGAACACATACTAGAGAGGATCCACGCGGGATATGAGATGGGTTGTGTAACCATGGAGGTAATGGTGTAACCTCATGGAAGCCCATGCTAAAGCACAACAAGTCTTCTCAATCAGAGTGTACTTGTGTTCACTGATGCTAAATCTTTGGCTGAGGTAATAGATAGCTCGTTCTTGGCCTCTACCATCTTTTTGCCCCGGCATGCAGCCCATGGCATTGTCATTAATGGACAGGTACATGAATAGGGGAACATCATCCCTGGAGGTACAAAAACAGGAGCATTAATCAGCTACTCTTTGATTGTGAGGAAGGCTTTCTGATACTCATCATTCCATTTCATGGAGGAGTTCTTCCTTAACAGCTTGAAGATTGGCTCACAGGTTGTTTTGAGTTAAGAAATGAAACTGCTAATGAAGTTGATTCTTCCCAAAAATTCCCGTATTTCCTTCTCTATCTGAGGAATGGGCATTTCCGTGATGACCTGGATTTTGGTAGGATCCAGTTCAATCCCTTTGTGGCTGACTAGGAAACCTAGCAACTTGCCTGACTTAACACCAAAGGCACACTTGGCTGGATTCAACTTCAAGTTGTACTTACGCAACCTGTTGAAAAGTTTTTTGAGATGGTCTAAATGATCATCCTCCTTTCAGGATTTGACAATGATGTCATCCACGTAGATCTCTATCTCTTTATGCATTAAATTGTGGAAAAGAGCAATCATAGCTCGCTAATAGGTTGCCCTGGCATTGATGAGGCTGAATGACAATCGTTTATAGCAAAAAGTTCCCCAAGGCATGGTGAAAGTAGTTTTCTCATGGTCCTCCTCAACGACCATAATTTGATGGTGCCCCGCAAAGCAATTAGCAAAGGAGTACATGCCGTATTGAGCAGTATTGTCGATAAGAATGTGGATAAATGGCACGAGAAAGCTATCTTTAAGGCAAGCTTTGTTCAAATCTTGGTAATCCACGCAGACTCGCACCTTTCCTCCTCGTTTAGGCACGGGAACAATGTTGGATATCCACTCCGGATATGTTGACACCATGATAATGCCAGCTTGAAATTGTTTCACAATTTCTTCTTTAACTTTTAAACTCCACTCAGGTTTCAATCGCCTGAGTTTTTGACTAACTAGCTTGAATCCTTCTTTAATGGGAAGTCGATGAAGAACAATGTCAGTGGACAAACCCACCATATTTTCATGAGACCATGCAAACACATCTTGGATGTAAGACCCCAACTTTTATGAATAAAGATAATTTTTCTATAATTATCATTTTTGAATATTATGGAATGAATTTGTTATAATGTTATAGTTGTGGGTAGTATTTATAAATTCGCAAAGTATGCAAGTTGTTATATTATATTCGATTGGTGAAGAATATTCGCTTTTAGCAGGGAATATTCGCATAACGGCAGTATAATCATTGGTGGACCCCCTAATGTAATTATTATCGAATTGAGAAAACGATAAAAATATATTTATGAAAATAACTACGGCGGAAGTTTTACCGTTAATACTTATTGAACTACTCAGAGTAAAAAAATGCGATGAATACGCATGGTTGCATAGTAGCAAACGGTATTGATTATTGATGCTTACGTGAGAAGTCACTCAGTTTAATTGTTGCATCATATCTCTCATATTTTTGATTCGATTATTGTCATAGTATCATCTGCATAATATGTTATTTTATTAAATCAATAATTGAGACGACAAAGTTATTCATATTATTAAATTGAAATATTTATAATGTCTAGAAGTTCTGTTAAGGAGAGGTTTGGTCACCTAATTGCGAGCCAATAGGGAGAAATCCTTATTGGAAAGCCCCCTCTTTTCTTGGAACGACCTGGTTGATAAATATTGTGAGTTATAATATTAATGATGAATGTTATTAAAATTGAAGTTGTGCTCGGAGTTGAATTTGGAGACGCGGACGTGATATTTGAGTCTGGAACGATGAAATTAGTAAAAATAGACTATAAACACAAAATTTTCCAGGTTTTACTATTTGGTCAAAAAGTTAACAGTTGACTTTTTTGGGAAAAGTCAAACTTTGAAATTTCAAAATTTATATTTTTGATAAAAATAGTTTCATTGTGTTGGAATTATTTGTGTTAGTGAAAATCGACATTTATTTCGATAATAATTGATGTCTGGAGGTTATATTGATTAATGAAGTATTTAACTTAGGATAAATGAGCAATTGATTGCTATTATTTCACATGATTATAACTATTTGTTCACATGTGTATACTATTGTTTCACATTCTTGTTACTATTAGGGGAGTTGGTGCAAGATTGATAATACTTGCATGACTAAGTTAAAAATGGAGGATGGAGGTACTATACTGTAATTCGTATTTTTACATGTCTAGAGCTATTGATTCACATGATTTACTATTGAATCACATTATTTACTATTAGGGGAGGTGGTGGAAGTTTGATAATACTTGCATGACTAAATTAAAAATAAAGAAAAAGTTGGAGGTATTGTACTATAATTTTTTGAGCCCCAAAACGTGCAATTATTGAAACTAGATTTTTCTATAAATAGAAGCTCATTCTTCCTTCATTTCTCACCAATTCACTAAAGCTATAGAGCAATTATTATAGAGACAAATTGTAGAGAGAAAATCTATAGAAGAAGAGAAGCCTGCTACCTCACTACTCCTATATCCAGTTTCTTTCAAAGGTAAGGGGTATTATTTCTTTCTTTCGTCTTCATGAAGAGAACTTCTGTTATTCCATTCTTTATTATTATGTTGGAATAACCTGGTTATGCGAAGTTCCGCATACATGGTGAAATTCTTCTGTTATTCCATTCTTTATTATTATGTTGGAATAACCTAGTTATGCGAAGTACCGCATACATGGTGAAAATCTTCTGTTATTCCATTCTTTATTATTTTGTTGGAACATCCTGTCTGTGCTTTACGCCGGACCTGGTTCCATCTTTATTATTCTTTTGTAATATCTTGTCTGTGCGTTTTACGCTGGACCTGGTTCCGTCTTTATTATCTGTTGGAATATCTTGTTTGTGCGTTTTACGCTGGACCTGGTTCCGTCTTTATTATTCTGTTGGAATATCCTGTCTGTGCGTTTTACACTAGACCTGGTTCCATCTTTATTATTTTGTTGGAATAAGCTGCCTGTGCGGTCTACCGCATGCTTGGTGATTTCTTTTGTTATTCCATTCCTTATTATACTCAGTTGGTTAAAGTTTTGACTTCTATACTCCATGAAATTAGTAGAATATCCTTGATATTTGCGCTTCATCCAGTATCTTTTCATAGAATATCTTTGTTTTATTGAATTCTTATATCATTGTCATCATCCTCATGTTTATATTTTTTTGAAAGTCATCTGTGGCCTGTAGTGCATAGATGGACTTGGTATGATTATGACCAGGGATTATTCAGTATAATCATGACCGTAATGTTATAAATGATGTGATAAAAGTCCTTATTGGCCCGTAGTGCATTGATGGATAGTTGTTGGCATGATCATAACCATTGATGAATACACGAATGTCCTTGGCCCGTAGTGCATGGATAATTGTGGTCGTGATGCTAAAGAATATCCTTGGCCGTAGTACAGGGGTGATTCGATGATGTGGATTATTTATTAAGCTGAGTCCCATCGATAAAAGTAATGAAAAACCTTTTAAATCATAAAAGATAGTAGATTTTATTCTCTACTTGACTCTTTTAATGGATTGCTTGTTCCGCTGCAGTTAAACTTGACGTCTATTGTATTTTATCAGTTTAACATTGTTGAAGACTAATGATAATTTATTCTGCATTATCTTAGTCATAATATTTCTTACTGGGCTAGTTGAGCTCACCCTTTTGCTTTCATTGTTCTCTTCAGGAAATGAGAACGTAGCGGGGACTAGTCGGGAAACGGAGTGATGGTCCAGAGGATAGCATTAGTAGTCCTCACTATTCTGTTAAATAGTGTGGCAATAAATGTAATGAGGACTTATTCTGAGAGTGGATATTGACTAGAAGACAATATTTGTATTAAAACTCATAGCTCTTTTGTTGTATATTAAAGATTGTATTTGTATTCTGTACCATGTATTTGGCGACTCAGGATAAGTGATGTATACCTATTTTGGGGGCGTCACAGTTGGTATCAAAGCTTAGGGATATGATCCCTGGCTAAGATGTGAGACAAGAACTAGGAGGGGAGAGACAGGGAATTCCTTCGCTAGTATGACCTACCTAAGTTTATTTGGTATTTAATTGGTCAGTCAGAGTATAGGGATAATATGTGATATGTTAATTAACCCTTGTTTTGTGGCAGTATTTGAAAATGGCATCTGAGAATGTTGAGAACATCAATGGAGCACAGGAGATCGTTGAGTCTCCACAGATCAATAACCAGGACAATGTGCATCAAGAAGGCGACAATCCTCATGCAAACAACAACACTGACCAAATGATGAACGATGGAATGTTCCGAGGCTTCATATAATTCATGCAACATCAAAGTAGAGCGGCTCTCATCCAAAATGCGGGTGGAAACATCTGCAACTCTCTGGACGGCCACCGCCAAAGCAGTTCAAGGAGTGGGACCACTTGGGAGTTTTTGGAGAGCCAAAACCTCTTAAAGCGGAGGCGTGGATAAAACAGATCAACAAGATATTTGATGTCTTGGGTTGCTCCGAGGAGCAAAAGGTTCCTTCATCACCTTCGTGTTGCATGCGAGGGCAGATTCTTTGGTGGGAATCGTAAAAGCGTACCCAACCCGCCGTGATCAAGATTTCTTGGGAGAAGTTTCAAGAACATTCAACGATAAGTACTTTCCGAAAGTATTCGCTATATGAAAGAGGTAGAGTTTATTAAACGGAGCAAAACATGGACCGTGTGTCAAAGCGAAGACGAAGCCAAGTTTGCCTTAAAATGCCCCGATTTGTGTCCCATTTGGTAGATAATGAGGAGAGAATGACGCGAATGTTTCTAAGAGGTTTGAAACTTGAGATACATCAATATCTTATCTCTCATAAACTATGTTTGTATTTAGATGTTGTTAATAGGGCTCAGTTATTGGAACGCGATAACGAGTCAACCCAACCAAAAGAGAGCAGCCAACAAAATGATAATAGCAGTGAGAGCAGTCATCGAAGCGGTGACAACAAGTGTGGAGGGAATCAGCATGCCAGAAATGGTAACCACTTTAGTGGTAATCAGGGCCAAAATAATAAGAATAGACATTTCAAGAAGAGGAGATTCAACAATGATGGAAAGACGTCAGCACCAGCACCCCTTGTGAAGGAAAGAGAACGACCAGCTATTATATGCTTCAAATGTGGAGTGGAGGGACACATTAGTCCAAACTACGCGATGCCGTCCAAAGCATGTTATAATTGTGGAAGAGAAGGTCACCTTGCCCAATTTTGTCGTTCACCGAAGACAAGTTCAGCTAGGATAGAGGCACCAAAGGCCGTCCCAGAAAAGTCAAAGCCGGTAGTGCAAGGGAGAGCGTTTATTGTGACCTCCCAGAAAGTAAGGAACCCGAACGAGATCATTACGGGTAAGCTTATCTTAAACTCTAGCAAAGTCTATACCTTATTTGATATCGGTTCTACCCATTCTTTTATTTCTCCTACTTGCGCTCAACGTTTAAATTTGACTCCGGAGAAATTGGACTTTGACTTATCTGTTGAAACTCCATTGGGAGAAACCTTCATTACATCCACTGTTTATAAGTTTTGTTTAGTTCAAATCGGCACCGTCACATTACCTGTCGATCTTATTTCATTGAAAATACTTGCATTTGACGTGATTCTAGGGATTGATTGGTTAACTACTCATCATGCAAAAATTGATTATTTTCGTAAGGTTGTTAGCTTTCATATTCCTAACCAACCTATTATGCGAATTCAAGCAACCAAACCATTAAAATCAATCACTATCATCTCAAGCCATAAAGCTATTCGTTTATTGAAAAACAGATGTCAAGCTTTCTTAGCTCATGTCACGGATCTAAATAAAAATACGTCAGTTTTGAATGATATTTCTATTTTTAATGAATTTCTTGACGTATTCCCTGAAGAACTTCTTGGCCTACCCCCAAAGCGTGAAATTAAATTTTGTATCGACCTTGAACCCGATACAAAACCTATTTCCAAAGCCCCATATCGAATGGCTCCTATTGAACTTTAGGAGTTAAAGACCCAACTGCAGGAATTGTTAGACATCGGTTTCATTCGTCCTAGTATGTCTCCTTGGGGTGCTCCTGTTCTATTCGTGAAAAAGAAAGATGGGAGTATGCGACTTTGTATTGATTATCGGGAGTTGAACCATGTCACCATCAAAAATAAGTACCCATTGCCACGTATTGATGACTGTTTGACCGAAGCCACAAGGAGCCAAATTCTTTTCAAAGATTGATCTTCGTTCCGGTTATCACCAATTGAAGATTAGAACTGATGACATTCCAAAGACGGCTTTCAGAACTCGGTACGGACATTATGAATTCCTAGTCATGTCTTTTGGATTGACTAATGCTCCTGCTGCCCTCATGGATATGATGAACCGAGTATTTAAGGAATATTTGGATCACTTTGTGGTCGTCTTCATTGATGACATCCTTACTTATTCCAAAAGCCGTGAAGATCATGAGCAACACTTGAGGTTGATACTCCAAAAGCTTCGTGAATATAAGCTTTATGCCAAGTTGAAGAAATGCGAGTTCTGGCTTGAGGAAATAGCATTCCTTGGGCACGTGGTGTTAAGTCATGGAATATCTGTTGACCCAGCAAAGATTGAAGCTATTCAAAGCTGGGAGAAACCTAAATCAGTGACCGAAGTACGTAGCTTTCTCGGCTTAGCTGGTTATTATCGGAGATTCGTAGAAGGGTTTTCTCAAATCGCTACTCCTTTAACTTAGCTAACTCGAAAAGATCCAAAATTCGATTGGAGCGAGGAATGTGAGAAGAGTTTTCAAGAACTCAAGAGGAGACTCATTTCAGAACCTGTTCTGACAATACCATCTAGATCGGAGGGATTTGTCATCTATAGTGATGCTTCGGGCAAAGGGTTAGGTTGTGTTCTCATGCATCATGGGAAAGCCATAGCATATGCCTCCCGACAACTCAAAGAATATGAGAGGAATTATCCTACTCATGGTCTAGAGTTGGCAGCAATCGTTTTTGCACTAAAGATTTGGAGGCATTATTTGTATAGGAAGAAAGTGGAGATCTTTATGGATCATAAAAGCCTCAAATATTTCTTCACTCAAAAGGAACTCAACATGCGACAGTGACGTTGGCTTGAACTATTGAAAGATTATGATCATACCATCCAATACCATCCACGAAAAAGCGAACGTGGTAGTGGACGCATTAAGTAAAAGATCATATCTTGCGGTGCGAGTGCGATATTGTCGTATGAAAGGCCCATTTTGTATAACTTGCAAAGGATGGAGATAGAGATAAAGACTCCAGGGACCCACGCGATGATGGCGAATATACGAGTAGAACCGACTTTAATCGATAAGGTTAAAGCTGCTCAAGCTACAGACCTGGAGCTGATGCGTATGAGAAAGAAAGTGCAAGAAGGTGCTATGCCGGAAGAAAGAATCGATGATGAAGGAATACTTTGAGTCAACTCTAGACTTTTTGTTCCTAACGACCCTGAGTTAAAGTATAAAATCATGATGGAGGCGCACAACACACTGTTTATAATCCATCCTAGGAGTACCAAAATGTATCGTGATCTTCGACATACATTTTGGTGGAGCCATATAAAGAGAGAGATAGCAGGGTTTATCTCAAGGTGAATAACTTGTCAATGAGTCAAGGCGGAGCATCAAGTGCCAAAAGGTCCATTACAACTACTTGAAATTCCAGAATGGAAGTGGGAGCACATTACCATGGATTTTGTTATTGGTCTTCCCAAAGTTTCTTAAGGCATAGATGCGATTTGGGTCATTGTTGATAGATTAACCAAGTCTGCTCATTTCTTACCGATACGAGAAACTTATACACTTGAACATGTTGCTAGTGTGTATATAAACGAGATTGTAAGATTGTATAGTATGCCAGTATCCATAGTTTCTGATCGAGACCCAAGATTTACTTGAAGATTTTGGGTTAGTTTGCAAAAAGATATGGGCACAGATTTATAATTTAGTTCGACATATCATCCTCAGATGGACAGACAATCGGAGAGGACTATTCAAACTCTTGAAGATTTATTAAGACTCTGTGTCCTTGACTTCTAGGGAAGTTGGGACAAGTTCTTACCATTGGTGGAGTTTTTCTACAACAACAGTTATCAAGCAAGTATTGGCATGGCTCCATTCGAGGCATTGTATGGAAGAAAGTGTCGTTCTCCAGTATGTTGGGATGAGGTGGGTGAAGCAACGTTGTTGGGACTAGATTTGGTACGTATGACTACGAAAAAGATTCAAACAATCTGATAACGTATAAAAACCTCACAATATCGACAAAAGAATTATGCTGATCTTCATCGAAAGGACGTGGAATTCGATATTGGAGATCTTGTGTTGTTACGTGTTGCTCCATGGAAAGGAGTTACGAGATTTGGAAAGAGAGGAAAGCTCAATCCTCGATTTATTGGCCCATTTTTAATCCTCGATCGAGTAGGGACTGTGGCGTATAGACTCGCTTTACCGCCAAGTATGTCTCGTGTTCATAATATTTTTCACATATACATGTTACGTAAATATGTGGAAGATCCGAACCATATTATTGAATTAGAACCGGACGTGATAGAGGAAGATTTAACGTATGAAGAGTTAACTGTTAAAATCTTGGATAAGAAGGATCATATTCTACGCTCCAAGGTTATACCTCAAGTCAAAGTTTTGTAGAGAAACCATGACGTGGAAGAAATGACTTGGGAGTTAGAATCTGAGATGAAGTCAAGATATCCTCACCTATTTAACATACCAGGTACGTACCCTAATTTTGAGGACAAAATTTCATAAGAAGGGAGGTTGTAAGACCCCAACTTTTATGAATAAAGATGATTTTTCTATAATTATCATTTTTGAATATTATGGAATGAATTTGTTATAATGTTATAGTTGTGGGTAGTATTTATAAATTCTACAAAGTATGCAAGTTGTTATATTATATTCGATTAATTGGAGAATATTCGCTTTTAGCGAGGAATATTAAATACAACGACGGAAGTTTTACCGTAATATCACATTGTTGAACTACTGGCATAGTAGCACTCAGTATTGATTATTAATGCTTACGTGAGAAGTCACTCAGTTATACTCAATTATTGCTACAGTAATTGTTGCATCATATCTCTCATATTATTGATTCGATTATTGTCATAGTATCATCTGCATAATATGTTATTTTATTAAATCAATAATTGAGACGACAAAGTTATTCATATTATTAAATTGCAATAATTACAATGTCTAAAAATTCTGTCAAGGAGAGGTTTGGTCACTTAATTGCGCGCCAATAGGGAGAAATCCTTATTGGAAAGCCCCCACTTTCCTGAGAACGACCTGGTTGATAAATATTGTGAGTTATAATATTAATGATGAATGTTTTTAAAATTGAAGTTGTGCTCGGAGTTGAATTTGGAGACGCGAACATGATATTTGAGTCTGGAACAATGAAATTAGTTAAAATACACTATAAACACAAAATTTTCCGGGTTTTACTATTTGGTTAAAAAGTCAACAGTTGACTTGTTTAGGAAAAGTCAAACTTTGAAATTTCAAAATTTATATTTTTGATAAAAATAGTTTCATTGGGTTGGAATTATTTGTGTTAGTGAAAATCGACATTTATTTTGATAATAATTGATGTCTGGAGGTTATATTGACCAATCGGGTATTTAATCGGATAAATGAGCAATTGATTGCTATTATTTCACATGATTATAACTATTTGTTCACATGTGTATACTATTGTTTCACATTCTTGTTACTATTAGGGGAGTTAGTGCAAGATTGATAATACTTGCATGACTAAGTTAAAAATGGAAGTATAAATGGAGGTACTATACTGTAATTCGTATTTTCACATGTCTAGAACTATTGATTCACATGATTTACTATTGAATCACATTATTTACTATTAGGGGAGGTGGTGCAAGTTTGATAATACTTGCATGACTAAATTAAAAATAAAGAAAAAGTTGGAGGTATTGTACTGTAATTTTTTGAGCCCCAAAACGTGCAATTATTGAAACTAGATTTTTCTATAAATAGAAGCTCATTCTTTCTTCATTTCTCACAATTCACTAAAGCTATAAAGTAATTATTATAGAGAGAAATTTTAGAGAGAAAATCTGTAGAAGAAGAGAAGCCTGCTACCTCACTACTCCTATATCCAGTTTCTTTCAAAGGTAAGGGGTATTATTTCTTTCTTTCATCTTCATGAAGAGAACTTTTGTTATTCTATTCTTTATTATTATGTTGGAATAACCTGGTTATGCGAAGTACCACATACATGGTGAAATTCTTCTGTTATTCCATTCTTTATTATTATGTTGGAATAACCTGGTTATGCAAAGTACCGCATACATGGTGAAATTCTTCTGTTATTCCATTCTTTATTATTCATTGGAACATCCATGTCGTGCTTTATGTAGAACTGGTTCCGTCTTTATTATTCTACATTGGAATATCCCGTCAGACGCTTTTCTACCGGACTGGTTCCATATTTATTATTTTGTTGGAATAACCTGCATGTGCGGTCTACCGAATGCTTGGTGATTTCTTTTGTTAATCCATTCCTTATTATACTCAGGTGGTTAAAGTTTTGACTTCTATACTCCATGAAATTAGTAGAATATCCTTGATATTTGAGCTTCATCCAGTATCTTTTCATAAAATATCCTTGTTTTATTGAATTCTTATATCATTGTCATCATCCTCATGTTTATATTTTTTTTGAAAGTCATCTCGTATTCTGAGTGCATAG
Source organism: Panax ginseng (assembly GCA_020205605.1). Lineage (NCBI taxonomy): Eukaryota > Viridiplantae > Streptophyta > Magnoliopsida > Apiales > Araliaceae > Panax > Panax ginseng. The sequence goes on along the minus strand of CM035129.1, from coordinate 53,234,516 downwards.
ATGGACTTGGTATGATTATGACCAGGGATTATTCGGTATAATCATGACCGTAATATTATAAATGATGTGATAAAAGTCCTTATTGGCCCGTAGTGCATTGATGGACAGTTGTTGGCATGATCATAACCATTGATGAATACACGAATGTCCTTGGCCCGTAGTGCATGGATAATTGTGGTCGTGATGCTAAAGAATATCCTTGGCAAGTAGTAGTGCAGGGGTGATTCGATGATGTGGATTAATTATTGTCGAGTCCCGGCCGATAAAAGTGATGAAAAACCTTTTAAATCATAAAAGATAGTAGTTTTATTATCTACTTGACTCTTTTAATGGATTGCTTGTTCATTGCGATTAAACTTGATGTCTATTGTATTTTATCGGTTTAACATTGTTGAAGACTAATGATAATTTATTCTGCATTATCTTAGTCATAATATTTCTTACTGGCTAGTTGAGCTCACCCTTTTTCTTTCATTGTTCTCTTCAGGAAATGAGAATGTAGCGGGGACTAGTCGGGGAACGGAGTGATGGTCCAGAGGATAGCATTAGTAGTCCTCACTATTCTGTTAAATAGTGTGACAATAAATGTAATGAGGACTTATTCTGAGAGTGGATATTGTCTAGAAGTCAATATTTGTATTAAAACTCACAGCTCTTTTGTTGTATATTAAAGATTGTATTTGTATTCTGTACCATGTATTTGGTGACTAAGGATAGGTGATGTATACCTATTTTGGGGGCGTCACACTGGAATTGGGTTAATAGTGAAACCATGTCATTCCGTTGATTTGTGGTAAGGTCTGAACCAATTTGGATTAGCTTAGGGTTTTCTAAGGTTCCAAGATTTAAAGAAGTGGTTTGATCAAGATTGGGTTTTGGTTTGTCTATGACCCATTCCTTAATCTCCTGAGGTGTCTCAATGTCCTCTTGTTTGTCCATCAAGTTTGAGTCCAACTTTGCATCAAAGTTACAGCCTTTGTGGAGAGAAGGCACCTTATCAGCAAGTACATGCACATCTAAATTCAGAGTCCTGAAACAAAATATGCTTTCACTTAATATATGCATCTGTTCGATCATACAAAAGTGTTAGCATATACTTGATAAAATAACTGTTAGTACTGTAAAGAAAAGTAAGCAATTAAAGTTATCTACAAGGCAGAGGGATTTTTCTGTCCATTTTACCCTCGTCGACCAATGTATTGAGTGCTGCTCCAATTGTCGAGGGTAAAGTCCTGATGGACTGCAGTGTTGGAAGGATCGTCATTATCCTCCTTCTCCCGAATGATAACCATGACATCTGGGCAATCATTGTCTGGGGTGTATCTATTTGTATGTTCATCATGAAGAATGACGTGTATGCCTACCATCATCAAGGCAATGTAATGTTTACATTTTCGTTCCTATTCTTCCACTTCGATATCAGGAATCAACACCTCTTTTGCTTCGATTGGCACTGGTTTAGGAAAAAACATGGCCACAACATGGGCTGGCACCTTTACCGGAGACTGTATCAGCTCATGTGATGCAGATGGAATAAATCACCGTGCGGTGAAAGCTTGAGGAACCTGCTTGTGCTTATGAGGGTTCATATAACTAGAACTAGCGGAGTAGCCTAGTCCGGCTGTTCCAATTTAACTGGACACTTGAATAGGGTTCTTAATACCCTGCTTATCTTTACCAAGCCCTTGTCCACGTTGATGACCCAATGACATCATTTCTTGAGTGGCCGACATAACCTCGAAAGAAATCTTGGGTACGAGAAGTGGCACTCCAATAGAATGGTATTGTGTGGTACTCACTTCCAGAGTATGTAAACTGGCCGGTTCAACTTCTGAATTGAAGCTGATTATTGGTAGAGTTCCTTGTTCAGGACATTTCGGCTCAGCATTAATAGTGACTAGACTGTTGTTGATAATGTATTTGAGTTGCTGATGTAGTGTGGAGGGAACGGCTCCAGCCATGTGTATCCATTGTCTCCCCAATAGCAGGTTGTATCCTGAATTTATCTTGAAGACATGAAAGGATACATTGAATGTATTTGGACCAATCTCAATTGGCAACTCAATCTTTCCAACAGAATTTTGTCGGGATCCATCAAAAGCTCTAATAACCGTATGGCTTCTTTGGATCCGCTTGAGATTGACATTCATCTTCACCAAGGTAGCATAAGGACAGATATTTAGAGATGAACCTCCATCTATCAAAACTCCAGCTAGCATATACCCGGAAGATAAAACTATAATGTGTAATGGTTTGCAATGACCGGTACCTTTGGGAGGTATGTCATCATCAGTGAAGGATATCACATTATTGTTGAAAATGTGATCAAACAGATGTTGAAATTTTTCTACATCCACTGATTTTGGCAAATAGGCTTCTTCCAAAACCTTCAATAAGATCTTCTGATGATCCTTGGAAGAGAAAACCAAGTCCAGTATAGATATCTGGTGTGGAGCTTCTCGTAAGCTTAAAACTACCTTGGCTTCATTGTGGCCCATAGGGCGGAGGAATTTTTCAATCTTCTCCATGGGAATCTTCCCTTTTGCTTCGCAAGTAGGTTTCATAACCCGTTGAGGAAGATACAGTAGATTTTCCCCCGACACTGTAGCATTAGTATGAGACGTGGATCCTTCAGCTTCTCCATAATTCCATGGAACTTTGTGTAAGCTGACAACAGGATATTGTGGTCTGAATGGTAAAGAAATTGGCTCTGGTACGGCCACTTTCAAAGGATTGTCAGCTCCTTTGAGGTGAATTGGTTGTATGGGAAATACTTTGATAGTCTCATCATCCACTTCGGATATAACTACTACTGATCCCTTCCATTTGGTAGGACATGCATTCCCACCCTTGAGTTGCATAGTGTAATCATCTGCTAGTTGCAGGACACCACTATCAATAAGATTCTGAATGAGATGGCGGAGTGCCCAACATTCTTCTGTGTTGTGACCGCGAGAATGTGAATGATATTGACACACTTCATCAGGATTGAACCGCCCTGAGCGGGGATTGATTGGAGGTAGAAGGAAGGTAATTCTTCCTTCGTTGATCAACATTTACAGTATCTCCTCCATAGATTGGCCCAGATAGGTAAATTCTCTCTGATTGGCAAAATCCCGATGGGCTTTAGCATTTGCTCTCTTTACAACCTTATCCTCCATAGCTTTGCTTTCTGAAGGTGGTGATGGAGCATTCATAACAAATGGAAGGAGATAGGCATGCTCCTGCCTGATTAATTGGCATGTGACTTGATGCTGGTGGGTCACCAGTTCTGCCAATTGCTCAATTTGTTTGCAAAGAGCTTCCACCTTTTGTTCCATAGTAAAATGGAACTTTGCATAATCCCATCTGTCAACATCGCCTTTGAGGGTTTGGGATGATTCACCATTAGAATTGGAACTATGTCCAGTACTCCAACTGGTCATGTTGACCTCTTCTTCTTTGTGTTGAGGAAGAGGGTTGTCTTACACATAAGGTTGATCTGGTTTGGTGACCATGATCTTATCGTTGTATTTTAAATCTTGGATCTCGTGTTTCAAGGCCCAACAATCTTGAGTATCATGTCCGGGTGCCCTGGCATGATAAGCACATTTTCGAGTAGCATTAAAACCCCTCCCATTAGGGTTGGCTGGCAGAAGAAGATGTGTAATTTTCTTCTGAGTAGTCAGAAGAGCAAGAATATTCTCGAGCGAGTCCCCTAAGGGTGTGAACATTCGAGGACGCTTTACTTCTCCACCTTTAGGCAATGGAGGGTTTGAAGATTGTGCTTGAAAAGGGGAGTACATTCTCCTCTGTAGAGGCACACTTTGATTGCCTTTTTGACCTTGTAGTATCAAGGAAACATCCTCCTCTTTCTTTTTATGGACCCTTCGGGGGTTGTTTCCATAAGATCCAGACTGGATGTGCTCAGTAATAGCTTTAAGAGCGGCTAGGTCTTTAATTTTACCAGACTTTAATCCCATTTCAGCCATCTCTCCGTGCTTGATCATTTCGGAGAATGGTTTGCCAATACCAGCTAAGACTCTCTAATAGAAAGGAGCTTCATATACATCTATGAATGTCATAACCATTTCTGATTCCGTCATGGAAGGAATAACTTGAGCAGCAAGGCGCCTCCACCTTTGAGCATACTCTTTGAAAGACTTATTAAACTGTTTCTTGACCTTGGTAATTTGGTACCGGTTAGGAGCCATCTGAGATTGAAAACTGTATTGAGTGAGGAAGGCGTGAGCCAGCTCTTCCATGCTATGGATCTTCGAGTTGTCTAATCTGGTATACCATGAACGGGCTTCTCTAGTTAGACTTTTTTGAAACAGTTGCATTCTGAGCTATTCATTTCTCGCATAAGATCCAAGTTCTCCAATGAACACTTTCAAATGTGTATAAGGATCCCCTAATCCGTCATAATTTTCAAAATCAGGGGTTTTGAATTTCTCTGGATAATGAACACCAGGGAAGATGCAAAGGTCAGCATATGAAACACTTCCATGTGTTCCAATCCCTTTGAGAACACGGATAGTTTCTTCCATTTGGAGTACTTTCTTCCTTATATCACCAGTGTCTGGATCTCCTTTGAGATGGGCGTTTTCAGGGTCTTTGTTGGTCGTATCCAACGGAGGTTCTAAATTTGTTTTATCTAGACCATGTGTTCCTCCTTGTGTAGAGGATTCTGTAAGTGGAGGCATCTTTGTACCCTGAGTGGACTGATGCAATTCTTTAAGCAAGACAGCCAAATTTGTGATTTGCTGACTTAATCCGTCAAATTCTTCATGAGAAACAGGATTAGACTGGTCAGGCGAAGACATGATTGGCTGTAGGCTTGTGGCCTTTTTGGATTTTGAGGGGGTAACGAGCCCAATGATTTCCCTATAAAAGACTTATGTAGTTTAGCTTAGGGTAATGTAAATGTTATCATAACATGTCTGTTTTAGGAATATTGTCCTGCAAAATCGGGTGTTAATTGATAACATGCATGCACAGATAATCTTCATATTTTCCTTTACATAAAGATGAGCATGGAATAAAATTACAAGTAAATGCTTTTACAAGTAATTGAAAGTGGAAAGCATGAAGAGACTTTTCTACGTATTTGGTTTATCAGAGGTTGACCTATCTTAGGGTTTCTCTCGCGGCTTTTTGGCATGAAGGTTCCCAGATCATCGCAACTACTTGACGGGAAATTAATCTGGTCTTTTAACTGGAGTGAATCTGGGTGGTGCCTTTCCTGAGCCTCGTTGGAATTATTCTTCCTACGAGTCCAGTAATCAAACACCGATAGGATAGCCTCCTGATGGAGGAACCACACAATATACATTCAAATACAACGTGTCTCATCGTTTAAGAAAATGATGACATGTGCAAAGCACTAATATCATAGACAGATATAGTATAGTGCAGTAAGTAAAATGCATTCGTACACATTCATCATAAATGTAAATGCAACATTCACACACAAGCATACAATAGTTTTGCAAAGCTTGTAATAGCGGCTTAAGCCCTCTTACTGGAGTCCCCAGCGGAGTCGCCATATGTCGACGTCGGGATTTTTGGTGTCCCTTTTTGTTACTTGTTCTTTGGTGTTCTCATGTTAATGTGAGATTTGTTTTAAAAAACAAGTGAAAAAGGTTTGACATGTATAATGTCGACGATTTGACTTTAAGAGTCGCCAGTTGGTGTATTTAACTGGTTGCACCAACGCAACCGAAAAAGGTTTGCACATTGACCCATTGATGTGACACTGCTAAATGGGTCTGTGAAACTGAGATTCATTTAGGTCCGAGGGCTTGATTATGCAGAGGGAAGGTGTTAGGCACCCCCCGACATCCGTGTTGCCACGGTGACCGCCACTTTTTAAAGAAACTGTTGTATGAATGTGTGTGTATGTGTGTGTGTGTGGATTAATGTTCAATTATTTGGAATTAGTGCTACACCTCATTCGCACCTATATACAAAGGGTTTGAATTTGTAGAAAAATTCAGTTTTACGCAAGATATAGCAGTGAAGTTTTATAAAAAGAGGTTTTTCAAACCCTGTGCTCAATAGTAATTGAGGCCTTTGATACTTCCATTTTTATTATTAAATGTTCGGCTTGTTTGTTTTTATTTTGAGATGAAGCATCTTCGAGAAAAATAATATACAGCAGATCGCCGAACTCCTAATGGGCATAACCGTACATCCAAGGAAATTCGAGATAATCGTAAAATAATGTACAAGTTGCTCACAGCTAAAAAAGGTCCATCATAGGAACCGAATCTAAATTCAGTAAATTGAATCTGTGATCACATGATTCCTAGGCTCACATGATACTGCAGTTTGTATGGAAAGCAGTAAGCATTTATATATATAAAAGCTATAAATATATATATCTGAGACTTGATCAACCACCACTTAAGCAACTCCATGGGGATCGGAAATGTAAATATATAAAAGCGGTATATATATATATATATATATATATATATATATATATATATATGGACATGATTAACCACCACGAAGTAAACTCCAGATGGGACGAAATGTAAATAAAGTTGTAAAAGCAATCAACTGCCACGAAGTAAACTCCAGGCAGGACAAAATGTAAATAAAGCTGTATAAGTAAACTCCAGGCCTGACAGAAATGTAAATATATATATATAAGCAAATAAACGTTCCACACATAAGTCTAGGCTCAATTGAGGCATAACTCAATAATGTTAGTCCATATATATAAAATATATACATATATTAGTATATATATACAAATGAAATAAAACTACTGGATAGAAGTTAAGGGAAAAGCATATACAATATGTATAATAAAGGTGTGCTAATATGAGAAGAAGGCTTCATAGAATGTGAGAAGGCTTACAGTGGGCTGCCAATGTAGACTTTTATGACTCTATATGGACAAACACTCAGCTCCCGCCGGATAAAAAGATAGCTATATGTGAGCTAACAGATGTTTAGAGATGAGGAAACACTCAATATGGGTGTGTACAGAGTAAATTGGATAGGGCTTCCTCACCTTTTTCTCTCCTTCTCTCCTCCAAATGGCTGACCCCAAGGTCTATATTTATAGACTGATGGTCGTAGGTACACCTGCGGTAGCCGTGGTTATACCTGCGGCTGGTCGTGGTGCATCCGGGCCTCGTGGGTCCTGTCATCTCGAAGTACATGCACTAGTGCACTGTAATGTCTACTCCAACTTACAAAACTTCAATCCGAGCATCCAAACGAGGTATATGTGACCTTCTTCAGACCGCTTGTGTTGAGAGTTACGCAATGACATGGATTAGAGGTTGTACGAAGTCAGGAAGAGGGGTCCATGCCCATAGTCTTCAAGCTTAAAAATTCTATCCAAGGTACTACCACGCGTAATAGTCACTCGGGATTGTAACTCCTCGGTTCTTATGGGGCATCGTTGGATGTATATATGTATGAAGTGTTAAGACGATGCGCATGTGTTGAAGGGACAAGATGACATTTGACTCTTCGCCGGGGTTATTGCCGGTTTGAGTTGAAAGCAGACTTTGCTCAGGGTTACATCTGAGATTGGACTACTTGTTTGTATGCCGCAATGTCATCTTGTGAGAGTGCCTGTCTACCCAGTGTTAGCTCCGGGTCTGAGGTATGAGTGCCTCGACAGGAGGTCTGAGCTTGAAGCTGATAGCATGTATTTGAAACAAGCATTTTCGGAGTTATCGCCGAAACAACAACAACACTCCTTGGGGTTATCGCCAAGGACGAAACTCGGGGTTATCTCCAAGGTTAGAAATGATCCTTCCGGTGTGTGTTCCGGGGTTGGAAATGATGTTCTCGATGTGTGTCCCGGGTTTTGGGATTGAACTTCTGGTAGTATCCGGAATGGATGAAAGCTGTCTTCCAAGGTTATCTCCGAAAGATGAATCTGCCCTCGTGCAATGTTAGTAACATGCGTGCAGAAAATTTCGAGTGTCTACACTTGGATTTGGGGGCGTCACAGGTTGGTATCAAAGCTGTAGGTTATAAACCTTAGGTGGGGGAAAAAGCCTTAGGAATATAACCATAACAATGATAGAGAAAACTCATTTAGAGTTTTAAGTGATGGATTGAGAAAATTCATCAATAGTAAGATGTGTAGACACTTAGTGTTTATGGATTGTGTTTACCGGTAAGGTATTAATCAAGTTGTTTAAAACTAATTGAAGAATGCTAGTAGATTATGAGATTAAGGAATAGAAGGAGATAAAACTCATGTAGAGTTTTCTTGGAGAATTAGTATTGTTATGAAATATATTTTCATTCCATATATTGAATGTATGTTTTATTGAGAGATATAAATGAAATTTGTTGGTTGTAGGATGTCAGGAGATGATGAGATTAGAGAAACTCAAGTGCTTTTTGAGATGTTAGCAGCTACACCAGCGCCAATAGCCGAGGTGGTAGCTCAAGGTGAAATGGTAGATGAATCAGAGAAGAATTTTAATGAAGAAGGGACAATTGAGAAAGTTCTAAAAGAAGAACCTGCGGTAAATCTAGGAAGCAATCATGACGAGTACCCCGAGATGGAGCTGAATGAAGATGAAGAAGTAGATTCCAGAGAAGCTAAAGTAGGACCAGAAATAGAGACAAAAGATGGAGAAGGAGGCAGTGTAATGACCGTAGATGGTCAGGCATCAGGGGAAGTTCAAGATTTGAGGAATAAGGTGTTTTTTCTGGAGGAAATGTGGAATGTGGAAACATTACTAAATGACAAGTTGATAACGGCACTAAGAGAGATAACTTAAAAATGAAATGAGTTGAAGGCACAAGTCGATAAGAGGAGAGTCGAGTGCAATGTATCGTCTAAAACTTTAAGAAAGAAGAAAGAGGGGAAGAATGATAAAAGGAAATGGAACAATGACAGTGACAATAACTCAGGGGATTAACAGCCGAAGAAGAAGGCATGTATTGACTACGAAAAGAAGCATTTTGGGGAATGTATGAAGGGAAAGAATGTGTGTTATAATTGTGGACAAGGAAGACACATATCTCCCAATTGTCCCAAACCTAAGAAATGAGGATGCTTTTCATGCGGAGAAAAAGGTCCTCAGGATAAGAATTGTCCTAAGAAGAAGAAAAGTGATGGAAATGGAGGAAATAAAAATTAAGTATGAGTAGTAGAACCTTTGGAGAAAGATAATATATTAGTAATGTAGTATTGTAGACGATGAGTAGGTATAAGTAATTATATATCTATATGTATGTAATCCTCGCTTATGTATGAATATTGAGATAACCTCTGTACGTCTCAACTTTTGTATAAGTTGTCGTAGTGATTCCTGACTTTTGTTATCAAAAAGGGATAGTAAATGATTATCGTAGTATGTGTTATGCGATGTAAAGAACATGAACTAGTTAAATAGATATGAATATATATTTAATTAAGTAAATAAGTTTTGAGAATAAAGATAATAAGCTGTTAAACTGATAATTAGTTAATTCAGCATGTCGGATTGGTTAATCCAGCAAGCCGAATTGGGCTGAGTTTGAAATTTTGTGTTAAATTTTTATGATACCACTAACCAGATGTAACATAAAGGTGTAAAAGATGAAGTAATAAATTAAAGTTTTATTTAATCAGACAATGCCGCCAAGAAGATTTCTAAGAAACTAAGAGGGCGAAGAGTCGGTTAACAATGTAGGAGGAGGTCAACCAAACCCAATGCAAGACTTTATAAACATGATGGTAGAAGCTATGTAGAATAGGGCACCAGCCGTAGAAAGTCCGCCAAGAAATCAATTAGCGAATTTTAAAGACTTCAAAGTAGTACGACCACCAGAGTTTAAGGGAACATTAGATCCAATAGAAGCTCAGACATGGATAAAAGAGATAGAGAAAGCATTCATTATCTCTAGAGTAGAAGAGGAGAAAAAGACCATTTTTGCTACCTATTTGATGAAGGGGAAGGCGAACTACTGGTGGGAGACAAATCAGAATAGAGCAGGAACAACGATGGTGACATGGACAAGGTTCAAAGAAATTTTTAACGAGAAATACTTCTCACCAAGTATGCAAGCAAAGATGGAGGTTCAATTCCTAGAGCTGAAACAGGAAAACATGACAGTTTTAAAATACGTCGCCAGATTCAACAAATTAGCTAGTTTCGCTCAGCATCAGGTGGACACGGAGGCACGAAAGGCACGGTGGTTTGAAAACGGACTAAAGCCATCGATATTTAGCAAGGTAGCAGTGCTGCAGATTAATACATTTTTGTCTCTATTAGAAAAAACAACTGTGACGCCCCCAAAATAGGTATACATCACCCATCTTGGGTCGCCAAATACATGGTACTAAATACAAATACAAACTTAATTATACAATATGAGCTGAGAGTTTTTACACGAATATTGTCTTCTAAACAATATCCAAACTCAAATGGAGTCCTCATTACATTTATTATCACACTATTTTATAGAATTGTGAGGATTACTATAACACCATCTCGGACCATCACTCTGTTCCCCGACTAGTTCCGGCTACGTTCTCATTTCCTGAAGAGAACAATGGAAGTAAAAGGGTGAGCTCAACTAGCCCAGTAAGAAATATTATGACTAAGATAATGCAAAATAAGTTATCATTAGCCTTCAACAATGTTAAACTGATAGAATATAATAGACAACAAGTTTAACTGCAACGGAACAAGCAATCCATTAGAAGAGTCAAGTAGAGCATGATATCTACTATCTTCTATGATTTAAAAAGTTTATTATTAACTTTATCGCTGGGACTCAACTTAATAAATAAATCACATCATCTAATCATCCCTGCACTACGGGCCAAGGATATTCATTAGTATCACGTCCACAAATTATTCTTGCACTACGGGCCAAGAATATTTGTGTAATCATCAATGGTCATGATCATACCGAATTATCCCTAGTCATAATCATACCAATTAACAGTCCATCAATGCACGTAAGCCAAAGATGACTTTCATCACAGTATAAGCATGAGGATGATGACAATAATATAAGAATTTAATTAAAAGAAAGCAAAGGACAAGTTTTTAAAGATTTATAACTTAATTTATCCAAAATTCAATAATGTCCAAATTATCAACATGATACTACTTTGTGGAGTAAAATTCAAGAATAATATCCATGTATCAAAAATAATTTGGACAGAAAAGAAATAAATTTTTCGATGAATAGTACTTCGGGAATAGTACCCCGGGAATAGTATCCCAACATGAAAAGTGCCCTGAATACCCGAGTGAATAATATTTGAGTGAATAGTAATTAGGTGAATAGTAACCTGTGAATAGTATCCCAAGTGAAAATATTGATATTTAATAAGAAAATTCAGATCAATATTCCAATAAAATGATACTGGATGAAGGGTAAAACTCAATGATATTCTACTAATTTCAAGGATTATAGAAGCAATACTTACCATAGTAAGTTTGAATTTAAGAATATGAAAAGAAATAACATACGAAATTGCAAATGGATTTTCACTTGTCATACGGTACGTAATCCGCATAGACAAGTTATTCCAACATATTAAAGGATGAATATGAAAAATAGTATTCCTTATGAATACGAAAGAAATAATACCCCTTACCTTAGTAGAAGGCTGGATACTACAATAGTGAAGTAACAGAATACTCTTCTTCTTGATCTCTATAGTTTCTCTCTCTATAGTGTCTCTTGTGAATCTCAGTGAATTGGTGAGAATGAAAGAAAAATTAAGCTTCTATTTATAGGAAAATAGACTAAATAGTAACTAATTAATGAACGGTCCAGATTAATTTACTATTAGAATGGACGGTTCATATTGATTACTATTAAAACCATAACTGACGATCCAAATTAATTTACTTTTAAAACCACCACCGACGGTCCAGATTGATTTACTTTTAAAACCACCACCGACGGTCCAGATTGATTTACCAATTAAAACCACCATCAATGGTCCAAATTGATTTACTATTACAACCACATCAACGATCCAGATTGATTTAACTTATTACACTTTAGTACCCCTAAAGTTTTCCAAGTTTACATTATTCCCCTCTAACTTTTGTAATTCACTTATCTTCAATAAACACATTCTTAATACTTCAACAATTATTCATCATTAATATTATAACTCACAATATTTAACAACCAGATCATTCCCAAGAAAGAGGGGCTTTCCGATAAGGATTTCTCCCTATTGGCGCGCAATTAAGTGAGCAAACCTCTCCTCGACAGAACTTTCTAGACATCGCCAATATTGCAAATAATAATATGAATAACTTTGTCATCTAAATTATATAAAATATTAATATTGTAACAATAATTGAATTAAATAACGTGAGATACTATGCTGCAATTACTGTAGTAACTGAGTGACTTCTCACGTAAGCATCAATAATCAATACCGTGTGCTACTATGCAACCACGCATATTACTATACTTTTACCACCGGGTAGTTCAATAGTTTAATGATAAAACTTTCGCCGTTATTTTTATAAAAAGATAATTATGTCTTTTTCTAACTACGATAATACTTCCGTTGTGGGGTCCACCAATGATGATTGTCATCGTCATGATTTAATATTCCTGTTAAAACGAATATTCCCCGACCAATCGAATATTCCCCGACATAACGAATATTTTATATCAACTTGCTTACTTTGCAAAATTTTCAAATATTACCTACAACTATAACATTATATCATATCCACACCATAATATTCAAAAATATATTTCGAGAAAAAATATTCTTTATTCAAAAAAGTTGGGGTCTTACAACCTCCCCTTCTTATAAAATTTCATCCTTGAAATTAGGGTACGTACCTGATATGTCGAAGAGGTGAGGATCCCTTGACTTCATTTCAGATTCTAACTCCCAGGTCATTTCCTCTACATCGTGGTTTCTCCACAAAACTTTGACTTGAGGTATAACCTTGGAGCATAGAATATGATCCTTCTTATCCAAGATTTTAACAGGAACCTCCTCATACGTTAAATCTTCCGCTATCTCATCCGGTTCTAATTCAAAAATGTGGTTCGGGTCTTTCAAATATTTACGTAACATAGATATTTGAAAAACGTTATGAACACGAGACATACTTGTCGGTAAGGCGAGTCTATAGGCCACAGTTCCTACTCGATTGAGGATTACAAATGGGCCAATGAATCGAGGGTTGAAATTTCTTCTCTTCATCGATTCTTGCTTCCGGAATAGCACCTTCTTGCACTTTCTTCCTCATACGCATCAGCTCCAGGTCTGTTGCTTGAGCAGCTTTAACTTTATCGATTAAAGTCAGCTCTACTCGTATATTGGCCATCATCACATGGGTCCCTGGAGTCTTTATCTCTATCTCCATCCTTTGTAAGTCATATAAAATGAACCTTTGTGTTAACAACGTCACACTCGTAACCGCATACGATCTTCTACTCAACTCGTCAACTACCATGTTCGCTCTTCCACTATGATATTGAATGGTATGGTCGTAATCTTCAACAGCTTGAGCCAACTTATTCGGCGCATGTTATGTTCGTTTTAGGAGAAGAAATATTTTAGGGTTTTATAATCCGTATAGATCTCCACCTTCTCTCCATACAGGTAATGCCTCCAAATTTTAAGCGCAAAAACGACAGCTGCCAACTCTAAATCATGAGTTGGATAATTTCTCTCATATTCTTTGAGTTGTCGTGAGGCATAGGCTATGACTTTCTCATGTTGCATGAGATCACATCCTAACCCTTTGCCTGAAGCATCACTGTAGATGACAAATCCCTCCGAGCGGATGGTATTGTCGTAAGCAGTCTTGAAATGAGTCTCCTCTTGAGTTCTTAAAAACTCTTCTCACATTCTTCGCTCCAACCGAACTTTGTATCTTTTCGAGTCAGCTGAGTTAATGGAGTAGCAATTCGAGAAAACCCTTCTACAAATCTCCGATAATAACCAGCTAAGCCGAGAAAACTACGTACTTTGGTCACTGATTTAGGTTGCTCCCATCTTTAAATAGCTTCAATCTTTGTTGGGTCAACAGATATTTCATGACTTGATACTACGTGCCCAAGGAATGCTACTTCCTTTAGCCAGAACTCGTATTTCCTCAACTTGGCATAAAACTTATTTTCACGAAGCTTTTGGAGTATTAGCCTCAAGTGTTGCTAATGATCTTCACGGATTTTGGAATAAATAAGGATGTCATCAATAAAGACGACCACAAAGTGATCCAAATATTCCTTGAATACTCGGTTCATCATATCCATGAAAGCAGCAGGAGCATTAGTCAATCCAAAAGACATGACTAGAATTCATAATGCTCGCATTTAGTTCGGAAGCCGTCTTTGGAATGTCATCGGTTCTAATCTTCAATTGGTGATATCCGAACAAAGATCAATCTTTGAAAAGAATTTGACTCCTTATGGCCGGTCAAACAGGTCATCAATACGTGGCAAATGGGTACCTATTTTTGATGGTGACATGATTCAACTCCCGATAATTAATACAAAGTCGCATACTCCCATCTTTCTTTTTCACGAAATAACGCAGAGCACCCCAAAGAGAAGTACTAGGATGAATAAAGCCAATGTCTAACCATTCCTGCATTGGATCTTTAACTCCTCAAGTTCAATAGAGCCATTCGATATGGGGCTTTGGAAATGGGTTTCATCACGGGTTCAAGGTCGATCTGAAATTTAATTTCATGTTCTAGGGTAGGCCGGGAAGTTCTTGGGGAATACGTCAAGAAATTTATTAACAATAGAAATATCATTCAAAACTGACGTATTTTTGTTTAGATCCGTGACATGAGCTAAGAAAGCTTGACATCCATTTTTCAATAAACGAATAGCTTTATGGCTTGAGATGACAGTGATTGATTTTAATGGTTTGGTTGCTTGAATTCGCATAATAGGTTAGTTAGGAATATGAAAGCTAACAACCTTACGAAAATAATCAATTTTAGCATGATGAGTAGTCAACCAATCAATTCCTAAAATCACATCGAATGCAAGTATTTTTAAAGAGATAAGATCGACAGGTAACATGCGATTACCGATTTAAAACAAACAAGACTTATAAACAGTGGATGTAATGAAGGTTTCTCCCAATGGAGTTTTAACAGATAAATCAAAGTCTAATTTCTCTAGAGTTAAATTTAAACATTGAGTGCAAGTAGGAGAAATAAAAGAATGGGTAAAACCGGTATCAAATAAGGTATAGACTTCGCTAGAGTTTATGATTAGCTTACCCGTGATCACCTCGTTCGGATTCCTCGCTTTTTGGGAGGTTACAACAAACGCTCTCCCTTAAACTATCGGTTTTGTCTTGTCTGGGACAGCCTTTGATGCCTATATCCCAGCTAGACTTGACTTTGGTGCGTGACAAAATTGGGCTAGGTGACCTTCTCTTCCACAATTGTAACATACTTTCGCCTACTGCGTACAGTTTGGACTGATGTGTCCCTCCCCTCTGCATTTGTAACATACGACCGGTGGTCGTTCTCCTTCCTTAACAACAGGTGTTGGTGCTAACGTCTTTCCATCATTATTGAATCTCCTCTTCTAAAAATTTCCACTTCTATTATCTTGGCCATGATTACCACCGAAGTGGTTACTATTTCTGGCATGTTGATTCCCTCCACGTTTGTTGTCACCGCTTTGATGACTATTACCACTAGTATTATCGACTTGTTGGCTGCTCTCTCTTGGTTGGGTTGACTCAATATCGTGCTCCAATAACTGAGCCCTATTTACAACATCTGAATACAAACACAGTTTATGAGAAATAAGGTATTGACGTATTTCGGGTCTCAAACCTCGTAGAAATATTCGCGTCATTCTCTCTTCATTATAAACCAAATGAGATGCGAACTGGGACAACTCGGTAAACTTAGCCTCGTACTGTGACACGGTCATATTGTTTTGCTCCAACTTGATAAACTCCACCTACTTCATGTGACAAATAATTTCAGGAAAGTACTTGTCGTTGAACAGTTCTTGGAACTTTTCCCAAGACATTTTGAGTGTGGCAGGCTGAGTACGTTTTACTGATATCCACCAATAATCTGCCTCTCCTCTCAACATGAAGGTGGCAAAGGCAACCTTTTGCTCCTCGGAGTAACCCAAGACATCAAATATCTTGGTGATCTACTTTATCCACGTCTCCGCTTTAAGTGGTTTTGGCTCTCCCAAAAACTCCGGTGGTCCCAGCTCCTTGAACTGCTTAGCAGTGACCATTCGAGAGTTGCCAGTGTTTCCCAGCTCTCTCCTGATGATGCATGAATTGCATAAAGCCTCTGAACATCCCATCGTTCATCATTTGATTTGTGTTGTTGTTTACCTGAGGATTATTATCTTCCTGTTGCACATTATCCTGGATATTGATCGTTGGTGACTCAACGGTCTAATGTTCTTCATTGCTTATCTCGACATTTTCATATGCCATTGTCAGACACTGCCATAAAACAAGGGTTAATTGACATGCCACATATTATCCCTATACTCTAACCGACCAATTAAATACCAAATAAACTTAAGTAGGTCATACTAGCGAAGTAATTCATCGTCTCTCCCCTCCTAGTTCTTGTCTCACATCTCAGCCAGGGATCATATCCCTAAGCTTTGATACCAACTGTGATGCCCCCAAAATAGGAATACATCACCCATCTTGGGTCGCCAAATACATGGTACTAAATACAAATATAAACTTAATTATACAACATGAGCTGAGAGTTTTTACACGAATATTATCTTCTAGACAATAGCAAAACTCAAAGGGAGTACTCATTACATTTATTATCACATTATTTTATAGAATAGTGAGGACTACAATAACACCATCTCAGACCATCACTCCATTCCCCGACTAGTTCGGGCTACGTTCTCATTTCCTGAAGAGAACAATGGAAGTAAAAGGGTGAGCTCAACTAGCCCAGTAAGAAATATTATGACTAAGATAATGCAGAATAAGTTATCATTAGCCTTCAACAATGTTAAACTGATAGAATATAATAAACAACAAGTTTAACTGCAGCGAAACAAGCATTCCATTAGAAGAGTCAAGTAGAGCATGATATCTACTATCTTCTATGATTTAAAAAGTTTTTCATTAACTTTATCGCTGGGACTCAGCTTAATAAATAAATCACACCATCTAATCATCCCTGCACTACGGGCCACGAATATTCATTAGTATCACATCCACAAATTATTCTTGCACTACGAGCCAAGAATATTCATGTAATCATCAATGTTCATGATCATACCGAATTATCCCTGGTCATAATCATACCAATTAACAGTCCATCTATGCACGTAAGCCAAAGAAAACTTTTATCAAAATATAAGCATGAGGATGATGACAATGATATAAGAATTCAATTAAAAGAAAGTAAAGGATAAATTTTTAAAGATTTATAACTTAATTTATCCAAAATTCAATAATTTCCAAATTATCAACATAATACTGCTTTGTGGAGTAAAATTCAAGATTAATATCCATGTATCAAAAATAATTTGGACAGAAAAGAAATAAATTTTTCGGTGAATAGTACCCCGTGAATAGTACTTCGGGAATAGTACCCCATGAATAGTATCCCGACATAAAAAGTGCCCCGAATACCCGAGTGAATAATATTTTAGTGAATAGTAACTGGGTGAATAGTAACCCGTGAATAGTAACTTGTGAATAGTACCCTAACATGAAAAGTGCCCCGAATACCCGAGTGAGTAATGTTATAGTGAATAGTAACCATGTGAATAGTATCCCGGGTGAAAATATTGATATTTAATAAGAAAGTTCAGATCAATATTCTAATAAAATGATACTGGATGAAGCGCAAAACTCAAGGATATTCTACTAATTTCAAGGATTATAGAAGCAATACTTACCAGAGTATGTTTGGATTTAAGAATATGAAAAGAAATAACATACGAAATTGCAAATGGATTTTCACCTGTCATACGGTACGTAATCCGTGTAGATAGGTTATTCCGACATATTAAAGGATGAATATAAAAAATAGTATTCCTTATGAATACGAAAGAAATAATACCCATTACCTTAGTAAAAGGCTGGATACTGCAATAGTGAAGTAGCAGAATACTCTTCTTCTTGCTCTCTATAGTTTTCTCTCTCTCTCTCTCTATAGTGTCTCATGTGAATCTCAGTGAATTGGTGAGAATGAAAGAAGAAATAAGCTTCTATTTATAGGAGAATGGACTAAATAGTAACTAATTCACGAACGGTCCAGATTAATTTACTATTAGAAGCAGACGGTTCATATTGATTACTATTAAAATCACAACCGAACCAGGTCGTATTAATTTACTTTTAAAACCACCCAAGCGGTCCAGATTGATTTATTTTTAAAACCACCACCGACGGTCCACATTGATTTACTTTTAAAACTACCATGGATGGTCCAGATTGATTTACCTTTAAAACCACCATCAATGGTCCATATTGATTTACTATTAAAACCACCATCAATGATCCAGATGGATTTAACTTATTACACTTTAGTACCCCTAAAATTTTCCAAGTTTTCATTATTCCCCTCTAACTTTTGTAATTCACTTATCTTCAATAAACACATTCTTAATACTTCAACAATTTTTCATCATTAATATTATAACTCATAATATTTAACAACCAGATCATTCCCAGGAAAGAGGGGGCTTTTCGATAAGGATTTCTCCCTATTGGCGCGCAATTAGGTGAGCAAACCACTCCTCGACAGAACTTTCTAGACATCGTCAATATTGCAAATAATAATATGAATAACTTTGTCGTCTCAATTATATAAAATATTAATATTGTAACAATAATTGAATCAAATAACATGAGATACTATGCAGTAATTATTGTAGCAATAATTGAGTATAACTGAGTGACTTCTCACGCAAGCATCAATAATCAATACCGTGTGCTACTATGCAACCACGCGTATTACTGTACTTTTACCATCGGGTAATTCAACAGTTTAATGGTAAAACTTTTGCCATTATTTTTATAAAAAAGATAATTCTGTCATTTTCTATCTATGACAATACTTCCGTTGTGGGGTCCATCAATGATTGTGCCGTCGTACGAGTATTCCCTGTTAAAACGAATATTCCCGGACCAATCGAATATTCTTCGACACAATGAATATTTTATATCAACTTGTTTACTTTGCAAAATTTTCAAATATTACCCACAACTATAACATTATATCATATCCAGACCATAATATTCAAAAATATATTTCAAGAAAAATTATTCTTTATTCAAAAAAGTTGGGGTCTTACAGCAATCATTGCTGAGGGAGGCAATGAAGCCGTATCGAGGTATCACCAGAAAAAGAAGAAAAGGATGAATGAAGGAGGTAGCAGTGGAGGGTGTAACTCCAACAAGCGTAAATGGAGCGATAACACCAAATCGGGAAACAAATCAGGATAAGGTAGGAAGAAAGGTGAGTCGTGTGCAATTTGTGGGAAGAATCATTGTGACGCCCCCAAAATAGGTATACATCACCCATTCTGAGTCGCCAAATACATGATACAGAATACAAATACAAACTTAATTATGTAACATGAGCTGAGAGTTTCAACACGAATATTGTCTCATAAACAGTATCCAAACTCAAATAAAGTCCTCATTACAATTATTATCACACTATTTTATAAAATAGTGAGGACTACTATAGCTAGTGGCGGAACCGGAACATTTATAAAGGGGGGTCAAAATACATCAGTACAAATTTTATTTATTAACGCTTGGGGTGCTTCTTTCAAATTCATTTTGCCCAATTATAGTATTTCACAACATCCTACTTCAACCCTTGTCAACTTTCGAGTTATGAGTCTAATGAATATATATATATATATATATATATATATATATATATTAGTTTTTACGAACTATAAGATTATTAATGAGACTTTGAAATTTTTAGACAACTGATTAGCTACTTTTATAGATAAATTACAAATTATAATATTATATATTCAAAACCTTATATTGTGGTTCATGGGATTAATTAGCTTGAAATAATGTATTCCAGCAACAACAAAAAAATAAATAGAAGAAGACAGATTTAATAATCTTCATAGGATAGAAGTACTATGGTGAACTTATGGTCACTATAGTAGGATCCAAAAAGTATTGTTTTATTTCTTTAGCTTTTTATTTTTAATTAGTTTACAAAAAGAAATGTTACAACTTTTTTTGCCTCACTTTGATGATAAAGTAAAAATTAAAAAAAACAAAGGAGAAAAGGAAATACATAAAAAAAACAGAAGGAAAAGGAAAATAAATAACCCCAAAAAATTCCAAGGTGGGGGGTTATATGACCCCCTGGTTCCGCCCATGACTACAGCCACCATCTCGGACCGTCACTCCATTCCCCGACTAGTCCCAGATACGTTCTCATTTCCTGAAGAGAACAATGAAAGCAAAAAGGTGAGCTCAACTAGTCCAGTAAGAAATATTATGACTAAGATAATGCAGAATAAATTATCGTTAGCCTCAATAGTGTTAAATTGATAGAATACAATAAACAACAAGTTTAACTACAGCGGAACAAGCAATCCATTAGAAGAGTCAAGTAGAGCATGATATCTACTATCTTCTATGATTTAAAAAGTTTATCATCAATTTTATCGCTGAGACTCAACTCAATAAATAATCCACATCATTGAATTGTCCATCCAATACGGGCCAAGGATATTCATTAGTATCACATCCATGAATTATCCATGCACTACGGGTCAAGGATATTCGTGTTATCACCAATGGTCATGATCATGCCAGCAACTGTACATCAATGCACTATGGGCCAATGAGGACTTTTACCACCTCATTTGTAACATTAAAGGTCATGATTATACCGAATAATCCTTGGTCATAATCATACCAATCAACAGTTCATCTATTCACTACGGGCCAAAGATGACTTTCATCACAATATAAGCATGATGATAATGACAATGATATAACAATTCAATTAAATGAGAGCAAAGATAAATTTTAAAGATTTATAATTTAATTTATCCAGAATTCAATAATGTCCAAATTATAAACATGATACTGCTTTTTGGAGTAAAATTCAAGAATAATATTGTATCAAAAGTAATTTTGACCGAAAAGAAATCAATTTTTTTTGTCATAAATAGTACCCCAGGTGAATAGTACCCGAGTGAATATTACCCCGTGAATAGTACTTCGGAAATAGTACCCTGTGAATATTACCCCGACATGAAACGATTAAAAATTATCAAGAATGTTCAAAATAATAATTTCGTGAAAAGATACTAGATGAAGAGCAAATTTCAAGGATATTCTACTAATTTTAAGGAGTATAGAAGTCATACTTTAACAAAATGAGTGTAGAATTCAGATTCTAAAAAGAAATAATATTACTTACATACTACAGAGTATGGAAGAAAATATTATTTTATACGAATATTGAACAAAAATAATATTTCTTACCTTTAAAGGAGAGTACTTCTGACTGGTATAGCGTGGATATTCTTGAAGAAAATTTGTAATATTTTCTACACGCAAAGCTTCCTTAAACTCTAAAGAAATACGCTCAATATTATAGAAAAAGAATTCCATGATTCTGGTGTAATTTTCAATTCTAAACTAAGCATCCTATTTACAGGAGAATGGCAAGATACTATTTGAAAATAAAAATCATGGAAGCATAGGGAAAAGTTCATGGGCGACATTTCGATCGGCTGAGATTTTTTGATTTTACTATGCAAACATTATGCATAATAAAATATAATATATTCTATTTTCCATAAAAATCAAAACTTATATAATATATATATATATATAACAAAACTGAGATAACTTTCTCTTGTCTATTTTGAAAAATGGGTAAGTGGGGGTCCATAAATAAGACAATTTTACAACAAATACTTCATAAAAATTCCCTCTATTTATTGCAAACCACATAACTTCAATAAACACATTTTTGAACAACAATTATTTATCAATAATATTATAACTTGCAATATTAACAACCGGATAATTCCTAGGAAAGAGGGGGCTTTCCGATAAGGATTTCTCCCTATTGGCGTGCAATTAGGTGACCAACCCCCTTTCCTCGACGGAACTTTCTAGGCATCGTCAATAATGTAAATAATAATATGAATAACTTGTCGTCTCAATTATTGATTTAATAATATAAAATATTGTGACAATAATTGAATCAATAACTTGAGATACTGTGCAACAATTATTATAGTAATAATTAAGTATAATTGAGTGACTTCTCATGTAAGCATCAATAATCAATATTGTGTGCTACTAGGTAACCACGCGTATTACTGTACTTTTATCACTAGGTATTTCAACAGTTAACGGTAAAACGTTTGTCGTTATTTTTATAAAAATATATTTCTGTCATTTTCTAACTCAGCGGTAATTCTATTTTGGGGTCCCTAACGATATTTGTCTTTGTAAATACGAATATTCCCTAATAAAATGAATATTCCCCGACCAATCGAATATTTTATGACAACCTGCTTACTTTGCAAAATTTATAAATATTACCCACAACTATAACATTATAACAAATTCACACCTTAATATTCAAAATGATATTTAGAGAAAAAAAAATTATCTTTATTCATAAAAGTTGGGGTCTTACAACCTCCCCTTCTTATGAAATTTCATCCTCGAAATTAGTGTACGTACCTGGTATGTCGAAGAGGTAAGGATACCTTGATGTCATTTCAGATTCTAACACCCAGGTCATTTCCTCAACATCGTGGTTTCTCCACAAAACTTTGACTTGAGGTATAACCTTGGAGCGTATAATATGTTCCTTATTATCCAAGATTTTAATAGGTACCTCTTCATACGTTAAATCTTCCGCTATCTCATCTGGTTATAATTCAATAACGTGGTTCGGATCTTCCACATATTTACATAACATAGATATGTGAAAAATATTATGAAGATGAGACATACTTGGCGGTAAGGCGAGTCTATAGGCCAAAGTTCCTACTCGATCGAGGATTTTGAATGGCCCGATGAATCGAGGATTGAGCTTTCCTCTCTTTCCAAATCTTGTAACTCCTTTCCATAGAGCAACACGTAACAACACACGCTCTCCAATATTGAATTCAACATCTCTTCGATGAAGATCAGCTTAACTCTTTTGTTGATCTTGTGAGGTTTTTATACGTTGTTGGATCATTTGAATCTTTTCTATTGTCATTCGTACCAATTCTAAAC
The DNA here is from genome assembly GCA_020205605.1 of Panax ginseng. Taxonomy (NCBI): domain Eukaryota; kingdom Viridiplantae; phylum Streptophyta; class Magnoliopsida; order Apiales; family Araliaceae; genus Panax; species Panax ginseng. Next base: position 53,211,334 of record CM035129.1, on the reverse strand, counting down.
CCAACAATGTTGCTTCACCTACCTCATCCCAGCATACTGGAGAACGACACTTGCGTCCATACAACACCTTAAATGGAGCCATGCCAATACTTGCTTGATAACTGTTGTTGTATGAGAATTCCACCAATGGCAAGAACTTGTCCCAACTTCCTCTGAAGTCAAGGACACAGAGTCTTAATAGATCTTCAAGAGTTTGAATAGTCCTCTCCTACCACCCATCCGTTTGAGGATGATACGATGAACTGAATCGTAAATCCATGCCCATAGCTTTTTACAAACTGACTCAAAATTGTGAAGTAAATCTTGGGTCTCGATCAGAAACTATGGATACTGGCATACCATGCAGTCTTACAATCTCATTTATATATATACGAGCAAGGCGTTCAAGTGAATATGTTTCTCGTATAGGTAAGAAATGAGCAGACTTGGTTAATCTATCAATAATAACCCAAATTGCATATACTCCTTGAGAAACCTTGTGAAGACCAGTAACGAAATCTATGGTAATGTTCTCCCACTTCCATTCTGGAATTTCAAGTGGTTGCAATGGACCTTTTGGCACTTAATGCTCCACCTTGACACGTTTACAAGTTAAACACCTTGAGATAAAATCCGCGATCTCTCTCTTCATATTGCTCCACCAAAATGTATGTCGAAGATCATGATACATTTTGGTTCTTCCAGGATGGATTTCAAATTGTGTGTTGTGTGCCTCCATCATAATTTTATACTTCAAATCAAAGTCGTTAGGAACACAAAGTCTGGAGTTTACTCGAAGTATTCCTTCTTCATCGATTCTTGCTTCTGGAATAGCACATTCTTGTACTTTCTTCCTCATACGCATTAGCTCCAGGTCTGTACCTTGAGAAACTTTAACTTTATCGATTAAAGTCGGTTCTACTCATATATTTGCCATCATCGCGTGGGTCCTTGGAGTCTTTAACTCTATCTCCATCCTTTGTAAGTTATTCAAAATGGGCCTTTACGTTGACAATATTGCAGTTGTACCCGCATATGATCTTCTACTCAATGCGTCAGCTACCACATTCGTTTTTCCAAGTTGGTATTGAATGGTATGATCGTAATCTTTCAACAGCTCGAGCCAACTTCGTTGTCGCATATTGAGTTCCTTTTGGGTGAAGAAATATTTGAGGTTTTTATGATCCGTATAGATCTCCACCTTCTCCCCATACAGGTAATGCCTCCAAATTTTAAGCGCAAAAATGACTGCTGCCAACTCTAGATCATGAGTAAGATAATTCCTCTCATATTCTTTGAGTTATCGCGAGGCATAGGCTATGAGTTTCCCATTTTGCATGTGAACACATCCTAACCCCCTATTTAAAGCATCATTATAGATGATAAATCCCTCCGAACCAGATGGTATTGTCAGAACAAGTGCTAAAATGAGTCTCCTCTTAAGTTCTTAAAAACTCTTCTCATATTCCTTGCTCCAACCGAATTTTGTATCTTTTCGAGTCAACTGAGTTAATAAAGTAGCGATTTGAGAAAATCCTTCCACGAATCTCCGATAATAACCAGCTAAGCCCAAAAAGCTACGTACTTTGGTAACTGACTTAGGTTGCTCCCAGCTTTGAATTGCTTCAATCTTCGTTGGGTCAACAGATATTTCATGATTTGATATCACGTGCCCAAGGAATGCTACTTCCCCATGCCAAAACTTGCATTTCTTCAACTTGGCATATAGCTTGTTTTCATGATGCTTTTGAAGTTTCAGCCTCAAGTGTTGTTCATGATCTTCACGGCTTTTGGAGTAAATAAGGATGTCATCAATAAAGACAACCACAAAATGATCCAAATATTCCTTGAATAATCGGTTCATCATATCCATGAAGGTAACAGGAGCATTAGTCAATCCAAAAGACATGACTAGGAATTCGTAATGCCCGTACCGAGTTCTGAAAGCCGTCTTTGAAATGTCATCAGTTTTAATCTTTAACTGATGATATCTGGAACGAAGATCGATCTTTGAAAAGAATTTATCGCCTTACAACTGGTCAAACATGTCATCAATGCGAGGCAACGACTACCTATTTTTGATGGTGACATGATTCAACTCCCGATAATCAATACAAAGTCGCATGCTTCCATCTTTCTTCTTTACGAATAGAATAGGAGTACCCCAAGGAGACGTACTAGACGAATGAAACCGATGTCTAACAATTTCTATAGTTGGGTCTTTAACTCCTGAAGTTCAATAGGAGCCATTCGATATGGGGCTTTGGAAATGGGTCTTGTACAAGGTTCAAGGTGAATACAAAACTCGATTTCATGCTTTGGGGGTAGGCCAGGAAGTTCTTCACGGAATACATCAGAAAATTTATTAACAATAGGAATATCATTCAAATCTGACGTATTTTTGTTTAAATCCGTGACATGGGCTAAGAAAGCTTGACATCCATTTTTTAATAAACGAATAGCTTTATGGCCTTGTATGATAGTGATTGACTTTAGTGGTTTGGTTGCTTGAATTCGCATAATAGGTTAGTTAGGAATATGAAAGCTAACAACCTTACAAAAATAATCAAATTTAGCATGATGACTAGTTAACCAATCAATCCCTAAAATCACATCAAATGCAAGTATTTCCAAAGAGATAAGATCGACAGGTAACGTGAGGGTAACGATTTGAATCAAATAAGACTTATAAACAATGGATTTAATGAAGGTTTCTCCCAACGAAGTTTCAACAGATAAGTCAAAGTCTAATTTCTTCGGAGTTAAATTTAAACGTTGAGCGTAAGTAGGAGAAATAAAAGAATGAGTAGAACCGGTATCAAATAAGGTATAGACTTCGTAAGAGTTTATGATTAGCTTATCTATGATAACCTCGTTCGGGTTCCTCGCTTTTTGGGAGGTTACGACAAATGCTCTCCCTTAAACTACCGGTTTTGACCTTTCTGGGACGACCTTTGATGTCTCCATCCCAGCTAGACTTGACTTCACTGCACAATAAAATCGGGTTAGGTGACCTTCTTTTCCGAAATTATAATATGCTTTGGACTGCTGCGTACAATTTGGACTGATGTGTCCCTCCCCTCCGCATTTGTAGCATACAATCGGTGGTCGTTCTCCTTCCTTAACAACGGTTGTTGGTGCTATTGTCTTTCCATCATTATTGAATCTCCTTTTCTTGAAATTTTTACTTCTATTATCTTGGCCATGATTACCACCGAAGTGGTTACCATTTCTGGCATGTTGATTTCCTCCACGTTTGTTGTCACAACTTCGATGACTGCTACCACTGGTATTATTGTTTTGTTGGTTGTTATCTCTTGGTTGGGTTGACTCATTATCACGCTCCAATAACTAAGCCCTATTTACAACATCTGAATACAAACATAGTTTGTGAGAAATGAGGTATTGACGTATTTCGGGTTTCAAACCTCTTAGAAACATCCACGTCATACGCTCCTCATTATCTACCAAATGGGATGCAAACTTAGCCTCGTACTGCGATACGGTCATATTGTTTTCCTCCAGCTTGATGAACTCTAGCTCCTTCATGTAACGAATACTTTTGGGAAAGTACGTATCGTTGAACAATTCTTGGAACTTCTCCCAAGACATCTTCAGTGCGGCAGGTTGAGTAGGTTTTATAGATTCCCACCAGTAATCTACTTCTCCTCACAACATGAAGGTGGCAAAAGGAACCTTTTGCTCCTCGGAGCATCCCAAGACATCAAATATCTTAGTGATTTACTTTATCCACGTCTCTGCCTTAAACTGGTTCTGGCTTTCCCAAAAACTTTGGTGGTCCCAGCTCTTTGAACTACTTAGCGGTGACCATCCGTGTGTTGCCAGTGTTTCCATCTGCATTTTGTACAGGAGTCTCTCTCGCCTGATGTTGCATGAATTGCAAAAAGCCTCTGAACATCCCATCATTCATCATTTGGTCGGTGTTGTTGTTTACATGAGGATTGTATCCTTACCGATACATATTATCCTGGTTATTAATCTGTGGTGACTCAACGGTCTCTTGTGCTCCATTGCTTATCTCAACATTTTCAGATGCCATTTTCAAATACTGCCACAAAACAAAGGGTTAATTGACATTTCACATATTATCCCTATATCCTGATCGACCAATTAAATAACAAATAAGCTTAGGTAGGTCATACTAGCAAAGGATTTACCCGTCTCTTTCCTCCTAGTTCTAGTCTCATATCTCAGCCGGGGATCATATGTCTAAGCTTTGATACCAACTATGATGCCCCCAAACTAGGTATACATCACACATTCTGAGTCGCCAAATACATGATACAAAATACAAATAAAAACTTAATTATACAACATGAGCTGAGAGTTTCAACACGAATATGGTCTCATAGACAGTATCCAAACTCAAATGGAGTCCTCATTACAATTATTATCACACTATTTTATAAAATAGTGAGGACAACTACAACCACCATCTCGGACCGTCACTCCATTCCCCAACTAGCCCCGACTACGTTCTCATTTCCTGAAGAGAACAATGAAAGCAATAGGGTGAGCTCAACTAGCCCAGTAAAAAATATTATGTCTAAGATAATACAGAATAAATTATCGTTAGCCTTCAACAGTGTTAAACTTATAGAATACAATAAACAACAAGTTAAACTACAACTGAACAAGCAATTCATTAGAAGAGTCAAGTAGAGCATGATATCTACTATCTTCTATGATTTAAAAAGTTTATCATAAATTTTATCGCTGAGACTCAGCTCAATAAATAATCCACATCACTGAATTATCCATGCACTACGGGCCAAGGATATTCATTAGTATCACATCCATGAATTATTCATGCACTATGGGCCAAGGATATTCGTGTTATCACCAATGGTTATGATCATGCCAACAACTGTGCATTAATGCACTATGGGCCAATGAGGACTTTTACCACCACCTCATTTGTAACATTATAGGAAATGATTATACCGAATAATTCCTAGTCATAATCATACCAATCAACAGTCCATCTATGCACTACGGACCAAAGATGACTTTCATCATAATATAAGCATGAGGATGATGACAATGATATAAGAATTCAATTAAATGAGAGCAAGGTTAAATTTTAAGATTTATAATTCAATTTATCCAGAATTCAATAATGTCTAAATTACCGACATGATACTGCTTTGTGGAGTAAAATTCAAAAATAATATTGTATCAAAAATAATTTGGACCAAAAAGAAATTAATTTTTTTGTCATGAATAGTACCCCGGGTGAATAGTACCCCATGAATAGTACTTCGGGAATAGTACCCCGTGAATAATACCCCAGCATGAAAATATTAAAAATTATCAAGAATGTTCTGAATAATATTTTCGTGAAAAGATACTAGATGAAGCGCAAATTTCAAGGATATTCTACTAATTTCGAGTATTGAAGCCATACTTTAACAAAATGTGTGTAGAATTCAGAATCTGAAATGAAATAATATTACTTACACACTACAGAGTATGTAAGAAAATATTATTTCATACGAATATCGAACAAAAATAATATCTTACCTTCAAAGGAGAGTACTTTTGACTGGTATAGCGGGGATATTCTTGACTCAAAGCTTCCTTAAACTCTAAAGAAATACGCTCAATATTATAGAAGAAGAATTCTCTAATTTTGGTGTGATTTTTAATTCTAAACTAAGCATCGTATTTATAGGAAAATGGCAGGATACTATTTAAAAATAAAAATCACGGACGCACAGGGAAAAGTTCACAGACGACATTTCGATCGGCTGGAATTTTAAGATTTTACTATGCAAACACTTTGTAGACACTATGCAAACACCATGTATAATAAAATATAATATATCTTATTTTACATAAAAAAAAAACTTATATATTGATAAGTAGGTTTTATACCTACTTATCCGGTATCTATTACTTGAATTAGTTACTTAAACCTATGTTTCTTAGTTACTTTTCATACATTTTATGTTATTTTATAGGCTATGACATAACATTGGCAAGAAGAAGCAAGAAAGAGTAATGCGGACATCTTTTGGGGTAAAATATGCAAGTAAATACAAGAAGGGAAGATTGAAGGGCTTTTAACACCAAGTTGGATGCATGTTCTTGGCTTGGAACTTGGATTATACGGTAGAGCTTCTTCTTAGCTTTCGGGAACATCTTGAATCATCCCAATCGGAGTTCAAATGCGAGAGTTATGGCTTTTTTATCAACGAAGATCAAAGCTAAGAGTTCTCATGTTTGCAATTTACATGGCATCTACTTCTAGTCAAATTTAGACCTTCATCTGGCCAGAATATTTCCATTCTCAAAGCATTAAAGTTGTAGAGCTCATCGAAATCTTTGATTTGATAGGTGGCAGGCCCCGTAACTCCTCCCAGATCAAAAGTTATGGCCGTTTTACCAGAGGACACTGCAGCAGAAAAATGATGCCCGTCGGGGCGGGATTTTACTATAAAAAAACCCCGCTAGGGCGGGGGTACAAGCTGTAAAACAGAACCCTAGCCTCCCAAGGTGGGACCTTTAAGCTTTATACCCCCCGCCGGGACGGGGTACGCAGAAAAGTCAATTTTTGTCCGAATTTGAGTTCTAGAAGGATTGGTTCGATCCAATTGACTCAAGGACTTCCAAGAGGACTTAAAGACATATAAGGAGACATATAAAAGGAGGAGAATCACACAGATTAGGAGAGAGAGAGAGAGAGAGAGAGAGAGGATTCCATTAGATTAGATTAGAGTAGAATAGGAGAAAACACTAGTTTTTATGAGATTTGGAGATTGAAGCACTTGAAAGCCATTGGAGATCCAAATCAAGAGTGAGACGGAGGACGAATTTGCCAACAACAGATTCACTTCTTTTCCTTAATCTTATTATTATCTTTTATTGTGTATTCAAGTATGGATTCTTAGTTTTAATTCAATGAACTAATTCTTTGTTTGAGATTACAATGGATCTTATTGTGTAGTTTATTTTAATATGATTCGCTATCAATTATTATGTTTTATTGTGAGGAATGTCTATTATGATTTGGACTTAATTGTTTAATTAATTGGCCATCAATTACCGTGATAATCTATATGAACTCGAGAGATGAAGTTTAGATTTAGATCTGATCATAATAGAATGTGTTTGTGATTTCTGTATAGATGGAATTCATGATTCGTGTTTAGGATAGAGATATGCCTTTACGCCATATGTAATCTTATAGAGAACTTGTGCTTTAAATCCTTTTTAATTGTAATTCACATAGAGATATAGTGGATTAGTTAAGTAGGGTGTCTTGCTTAATTCTATTATCTGTGGATTTAAGTGAGTATGAGTATTATGCATCGAGAGGTGGTTTTATCTGCTTTAGTGTTCTTGATTAACAATTCAGAATAAATAATTATTGATGAGAAATGTGTTAACTTAAAAGAAACAATAAGTGAAATTGTGATCTTAAATCTCCGTAATCTTAATTTAACTAGTGGAATTTAATTGTAGTTTAATTATATAATTTGAAATTCATTCGTTTAAATAAGATTAAGTTGGTTACGGGTTAGTACTTGGTGATTTTTATTAAACAATTCCTTGTGGGAACGATACTCTACTTTCACTTTATTACTTGTTGACCACATATATTTGCGTGTTGTGCGTAATTAGATTTTACCCACATATATATATATATATATATATATATATATATATAGAGAGAGAGAGAGAGAAAGGATCATGTCCGGACTCCCGGACAGGCTTCAAATGCAGACCTTTAATTTTTTATTTTTTATTTGCTTTTTTTTAAAAAAAACAACTAAAAAAAATAAAAATTTATGGAACTAGAATTTTTACATAATACAGTGTTTTGGGTGTGATTTGGATAAATATAACAAAACATGTCTGTATAGACTAGATCCGGACTGTATATAACAAAACATGTCCGGGATCCCTGACTAGATCCGGACTGTATATATATATATATATATAACAAAATTTGAGATAACTTTCTCCTGATTATTTTGAAAAATGGGTAACCGAGGGTCCATAAAATAAGCCAATTTTACAACAAATACTTCATAAAAATTCCCTCTATTTATCACAAACAACATGACTTCAATAAACATATTTTTGAACAATAATTATTCATCAATAATATTATAACTTGCAATATTAACAACCAGATCATTCTCAGGAAAGAGGGGCCTTTCCGATAAGGATTTCTCCCTCTTGACGCGCAATTAGGTGACCAAACCCCTTTTCTTGACAGAACTTTCTAGACATCATCAATAATGCAAATAATAATATGAATAACTTTGTCGTCTCAATTATTGATTTAATAATATAAAATATTATGACAATAATTGAATTAATAACGTGAGATACTATGCAGCAATTACTATAGCAATAATTGAGTATAACTGAGTGACGTCTCACGTAAGCATTAATAATCAATATCGTATGCTACTATGCAACCACACGTATTACTGTACTTTTATCACCGGGTATTTCAACAGTTAACGGTAAAACTTTAGCCGTTATTTTTATAAAAAGATATTTATGTTATTTCCTAACTCCGACTGTAATTCCGTTGTGGGGTCCACCAATGATTGTGCCGTCGTACGAATATTCCCTGATAAAATGAATATTCCCTGACCAATCGAATATTTTATAACAACTTGCTTAATTTGTAAAATTTGTAAATATTACCCACAACTATAACATTATAACAAATTCACACTGTAATATTCAAAATGATATTTAGAGAAAAAAATTTATCTTTATTCATAAAAGTTGGGGTCTTACAATCATCCGGGAGTCTGCCTGAAGGGCAAAGGAGTGTGCTTTAACTATGGCCAAGAGGGACATATCTCTCCCAATTGTCCCAGTCCAAAGAAGATACAAGGTTGTTATTTATGTGGATCGTCAAACCATCAAATCCGTAACTGTCCAAAGAAGAATGTAGAGAAGGGAAGCGACAAAAAAGGAAACAGTAGTGGGACTCTAACGACCAATAGACCAGCTCAACCAACAAGACCAACAGCACGCACGTTTAACATGATGGTCCAGGATGCAGTCGCTTTAAATAGAGTAGTGCCAGATAAAATTTCAATTAGTAATATAATTACGCATGTCTTATTTGATAGATATCACTACGAGGTGTTGTTCCTATGCGGATTCGAGTCATAAGTTGGTATCACATGATGATATCACATGTTAGTATCACATGATAGACATAATTTAAATGTAAGGTAATGGTGATTCTGGGGACGGAATCTTTATAAGGAGGGGAGAATGTAAAGACCGAGAACTTTATATGATTATATATTTAAAAAATTTTACGAATTTTTTTTTTTTAGTTTATAAGTGAATGTGTTATGAGATATAAATTAAACAAGATAGTTAATTTAGTTATTTCAAATTAACTAAGATCAATACTTAATCAAGTTGATTAAGGAAGAGTAAGGTAAGTTATATATATTGAAACATTAACATAGCTTGAGTGTTAGCCTTGAAAGTTAAATAGAAATATTTATAATTTTTAAATGATTAATTAGTATGACTATTATATAGTGAATAAATATGTGAGGACTGTGTGGAAATGTGTGTGGCTAAATAAATATACATACTATAGTTATTGTAACGACCCCAAAATTCATACAATTTAATTCTCGACTTCGGTCGTTAATAATACATTAAGCCTCTAATTTTACATCCTTAAACGATAATACAACCATTGAAATTTGCGAAATAATTAAAATTTTCTATTACAAACTATCCTCGTTCCCAAAACCTTCAACCTTTACATCTAAATATTTCAGAATCATTTTAATACTACAATAGTTTACATCGCAAAACGATATTATAATTCAACATTAATACATTATTCGGAACCTTAAACATGGTTTAAATAATAATAAGACAACCAAAGTGTATAAATCTTCAAGTATCACATCTGATTCATGTCTTTCAAGTAACACATAACTTTACCTTGAATCTTGAACCTGCAAAAGTGGTTATTTACAAGGTTGAGCTCGACAGCTCAGCAAAATCTAATAGTTTTCATGCATCACATAGCACATAATAACATTCTCAAGATATAACATACATGCTACAGTTCATATAACAAGTATAAAGATTGAGTCCTTACTCAATCAGCATGCTTTAATCAATCAACATAGTCATAAATCGACTTTAACATTTCATACTTTCAACATATATATAACACATCATGCTTTTTGCAATAAAGATTTAAAACAGTTAATCATCAAGTTCACATAGAAAATAGAAACTGAAAGACTTGCCTGATCCGTAGTTTATGAACTACGACTTAAGTGCTTAACGCTTATCTGCACTTTGTGTATTCCTACACAGTTATATAATCATGGATTCACATCCATTAGTCATATATTAACGCATAGTAGTTGTAATGTAAACTTTACGCTATATCTCATAAGTCCGATGATATCCAACTTTGGATATGCTATAAACATCATATTAACCGATTTTTAAAAGTTCTTGGACACCCATTTCGGATAAGATAGACAGTCCAAAACATTGTTCAAAAAGGGCGTTCAAATTTGTTTTTCATTCTTTCCCAGCTTTACCCTCTCTCACTAAAACAGTCATAACTAATTCGTTTCAAAACATTTTTGAGCGATTCTTGAGCCCACGCGAAGCTAACTTCCGAGGCTACAACTTTCATTCTTTGACCACTTCCAAATTCAAAACACAGAATTTCAGAAAATTAGTTCAAGGTGACTGTCCCGAGTTGGTTATACAGTTTTGACGCGACTACTTTGAATGGTCATAACTCTTTGCTCCGAAGTCGGAATTAGTCCGTTCCGGAGTCTATGGAAAGATAATTCAGTGTACTATAACATATCAAAAGCCCAGAAGTTTTTGAAAACATTAACTGATTGTAACAGTGTCCCGAATAGCACCTCCCACTGCTGACTTTCAGTTTGACAAATTCGACACATTTCCTTCCAGTCACCGTAACTCCCTCATCCGAGGTCGGAATGAGGTCATTCCAAAGCCTATGGCTTCATAACTCAGTGCACTACAACTACCTAGAAACTCAGAATTTTTCAGGTAACATATCTATTCCATAATTTGACACTATAGTCACTGTTCATTCAGTTTTCATTTCTAGACATGGTTTACTAAAATCTTCACCACGGATTCATTTTAACTCCGTTTTGGTTCATTCAAGTTAGGTAATCTTCAGAACTTAGAGGGATATAACATACAATCATCAAATTAAGCTTTTATATATAAATCAAAAGCACAATTGGTCCTCAAGCTCAGTCCCAAAAACTGTCCAACATGGTTCTTTGTAAATATTTTATTTTGTGAGTTTTGGTTACACGTGGATGATGTTAAGACTTCATATCTCTAATTACAATCATTAGAACTCATTTACATAATCAATTACAAGCCAAAATAAATATAGTAAACTAACTAGTTTACTAACAAAACTAACTAAACTTCCAAAATTTAAACTTTAACTAACAAACTAAATACAATATTTAAAATAATAACATTATAAAAAATTAAATAAGAAACATACCCGAAAATACGAGTTTCACAAACTGAATACGCACGTCCACACCAAAATTTAACTAAGGAGATCTTTATAAAAAGTCCTCCCATAACAAAGTCTTTCTCAAAAATTGGAGGCCTTATTGTTGGTGAATGAAACAAACGATCAAGCCCTTCTATTTATAGATTTAGCAAAGGGTAAAGTTCTCAATTTAGGCTATGTGGGACTTGGTTTATACTAATTCTAATTTGTTTATACTAATTTTTCCTATTTTCAACATGCTAAGTGTATTCATTCATCACGAATTCGTTTCTTAACCAATTCGATCCGTTCAAGTTGCGTTGTTTTTGTTTTATAGAGGAGAACAAAAATCATCCATCAATTTAATGTTTCCATCACGAATTCATCATCAACTTTAGTCCCAAAGTATACAAAAACACACATTACAATTAAAACCCAAACTCCTCTTCTTTAGTATAAATACATGAATTTGATTTTTGAAAATTTATTTCTAGATGACCATTATCAAATTATAAATATCTAATAACATATAAAACATCATAACCCACAAATTCATTAACCAAAACTCCAATTTTAAAAGAAACTCAAGAACACATAAACTAGAAATATAAACTAGATTATATACCTTTAATTCCTTAAGAAATAAAATTAACCTTATCAGTAAAATTATAATTTCTATTCAACCATTATAATCATAACATTATTTAACAAATTCTCACTCCTCTAATTTAATTATTTAATTAAATTAGAATATCATAATTATACTCGCATAATAAAATACGATAAATCCCATCTATTTTATCACACTTAAATAAACTATCCCATAACAATTTTCATCAAATATTTATTTAAAACCATAAATATTCATTTTATTCCATAAAGTTTCTAACTAAAATATTTAATGTACTTAATAAATATTTTACTCGCATTATACTAACATTTACATTTTTATGCAATATATTACCTTCTCAATTTATTAAATCAATTATACTTGTATTAATTCACTATTTTAATTAAGTGAATTATTCACACTATTTATGAAACTTAACTCATAATAATTTACATTGCCCACAAGGCATAATAATTAAAATTAAATTATCTCATAATATAATTTCAACTTAATTAAATAAACTAATATTATTTAATTTCTTTAATAGTTTAATTAATTATTAAATCTCACATTCTCCAACATATGAATATATAATTCTCTTCACACCAAATCACATAATTAAAAATATATACACCTCATAATAAGAATTTTAATTATTAAATTTTTATTTTAATAACTTATAAAAATTGAGTTATCACAGATTATGGATATATATATTTATAGATTTCATTTAAAAGGAAAGCTTCATAACCTAATTATACATTAGGTGAGATAATTAAATAACCTAAGGGTTATGGTATTGAAGAATTGTTGGTATTTAATAATTATAGTAACTTAAGAGATTAATTTTATTATCTCCAATTGAATAATTATTTTAAACCTAATTAAAGCGAACCTAATTAGGTTATGAGTTAAAGTTATATGTATATTAATTAAATTACATAAGATTGGGAATAGAAACCCTAAATAAACAATTAGGGTAATATATATTAAAATTGTTAAACTATATTTATTACATAACCCAAAACAATTAAAGGAAAAGTTCAAAAGAAATAAAATGCAAGCCCACACTTAGCCCACTTGATTAAGGATATTTTAGACTTTTGATTAATCTAATTTGTACATTAAAAAAGGCAAAATGGATGGGTTATTGGGCATATGGGACCAGCTATATTAGGCCTTTTAAGGCAAATAAATTAAGCTAATCAAGTTCCATAAATAGAAACTCTTACACACAAGGACAAGTGTGTCATGCTCTCATTGGTGGAAAACCTAATTAGCATCCTTACGGGCATGATTAGGCATGATTAGGAAGGGATAAGGCTAACCCTTTTGTCCAAGGGGCAAACAAACATAGGGGATATTAGCATCCCATTTCATTTCACCAACATTACATTCATTTCATTCTCCACCATTCTTCTTCTCCTACTTTCTCCCAAAGCTAACAAAAACATAAAGAGAGAAAGAGAGGGCGAGATTCGGATCTACTGGGATGGAAGAGAAGGGAGTATTTCGTGCATCCCAAGTTCCTAACTTACTTTGGCAAGAAAAGGAGGGCATCCCACAAGACAAGGTAAGAAATCAAACACTAGTTTTTATGTTTTGTGTGTTCTATGTGATCTTGTGAGAGATTCATGGAAGTGCAAGTTCTAATAGGCTAGAGTCTTATTTGAATGATAAATCTTGGGTATAATATGTTTAACATGTCCATCTATATAGTTTATGTTGGAAAAAAGGAAGCTAAGGTAATTTTAGGAAAAATCCTAATTTAAAGGGGTGATCAATGCTTTTCATTTTGAAATCTACAAATGGTTTTTGTGATTTTGTTTTTTGGTATACTAGAACTATGAGGTAAGAGAAAAACCCCTTTGGAAGCATGTAAAAATGTTAAAAAATGAGCAAGTTATGAATTTATTACTAAAACACCTCAACTATGAACTCTTGTGCAAGAATAGTCACTTCTATGCCAATTTTCGGGACACAACCAGATCCAAAATTGATGTTTGATAGATGAAAACTGTAGTTCGAGAAGATACGAATCCAACGAGTCTAATTAGACTCAAATCAGAGTTGTAGATTTCATTTTATTCAAGTTTTAATGAAGGACCCCAAATTCGGAAAAAAAAAAAAAAAATCCTAAAAACCTACTACTACCTGGGTCAATGAAACCCGAATCCAGGTCCGAACTTCCAAATGACCAGGTTTCGGCCATTCTCGGTAGAGTTCGGTGGTGGTTCTTGGACCCAAAATTTTCTAATATTCTGAAGAATATTAAGATATTTAATCCAAAAAATTTCAGAGTAGTTAGCTAATTATTAAGTAATTAGTGGTTTAAACCCATTTAAATCACTTTTAAACTTACTAATTTATAATTTTTAATGCAATTAATGGATTATTAAACTAATTACATAAAATTTTAATGTAATTAACTATTAAATTATTATCTAAGTAGTATTGGGTGATAATTAAGTAGAGTTAGTATTAATAAAGTAACTATTGGTTATTTAATTAAAATCAAATAATAAATAGGTTAAACCATTAATTATTATTAAATAATGATTAAAGAATGCTTAAGTAAGATTGTGTAATAATTTAATTATTTACGTACATTGAAATAAAATTTTTAAAGTAATTATTTATTATTTAGTTAATATTAAATAATAAATAAGAGTAAATGATAATGAATTATTCTTAAGTTAATAAGAGAGAATAATTAAAGACTTATAAAGTAAATTAATTATTTATTATTCAAGGATAAATAAATAAATAATTAAATAATAAATAAGAATAAATGTTAATTAATTATTCTTAAGTTAATAAGAAAGAATAATTAAAGACTTATGAAGTAAATTAATTAATTATTATTCAAAGATAAATAAATAATTAAATAAATAATAACTAAGAACAAATGATAATTAATTATTCTTAAGTTAATAAGAAAGAATAATTAAATATTTATGAAGTAGATTAATTATTTATTATTCAAGGATAAATAAATAATTAATTAATATTAAATAAGAACAAAGGTTAATTAATTGTTCATTTATTAATAGTAATGAATAATTAAAGACTAATAAATCAATTATTTATTATTCATGGATAAATGATTAATTATTACTTGGTTAATATCAAATAAAATTAAAGACAAATAATGTTAATTATTCAATATTTAATTAACATTAAATAATAAGTAGATGTAACTAGTTATTATTTATTTCATAATAACTAAAGGTAATTAATTAATTAATTACTATTTAACTAATATCAAATGGTAATTAAAGAAAGATAAAGTTAATATATGGAGATAATTTAAATGACTCGTTAATTAAATAATTATAATAAATTGTTTAAAGGTCTAATAAGTGTTTATTACTTAAGAAAGATCTTATAAATTATTAAATCATTAACCTAAGGTTTATTAAATATCCTATAAGATTAATGATGGTACATTACACTACGTGTATATTGTGATTGAATTATTCGCTAGATAATAACTTAAGTAAGCGTATAGACGTATAATTATATGCAATACTAATTAATAGACCAACATTGTCAATGCTAGGTCGATCAAAGAGTTTTAATTAAAGCTAGTTAGCTGTAACTCGTCAAACAAGCAAGTTTCCTAACTCAAACTCGAGTTATTATTTTTCAAGCATGTTAGTGGATAATTATAGTTGATTATTCCACCTCTATGATATATATTGATATTCACATATTGTGCAAGTTGTTATTAATATGCAAGTTTCCTAACTCAAACTCGAGTTATTATTTTTCAAGCATAAAGGTGGATAATTATTGTTGATTATTCTACATCTAAGATTATTATTGAATATTCGCATTTATTGCAAGTTTCCTAACTCAACTTGAGTTATTAATTTCAAAGCATGATTAATGAATAACTATTGATAGTTATTCACATCTATAATGATTATTGTTATTCGCACATAGTGCAATTGATTCTTGTTCTATTATTGGAACTATTTTCGAGCCATGTCTTAGCTATTTGTTTTGGCTAGACTAATATTTGTTAAAGCATGAAACGTTCTATTTATTATGAACTAATTTATTGTTGGAATATCTATGCCAGTGATTTCGACTAGATCAGTATTGATATTATATGTTGAAATCATAGTATTTCTTTGAAAACAATCCAAATCTTATTGTTGTGGTACGGACTCATGATGTATGACTGAGAAGAACAATCCTTATAAAAGGGGGAACTTTATTGTCGTAAAATGACCCTTGCGCAATATGTTGAGTATTATGCATAATATAGGGTACAATGGAGCTGATCACTTCATGTACTTGCAGAAGAGTATAATTAGTTTTTATAACTAACTTATATTCTTGAGGTAATTTAGCTTTAATTACTGATGATTCCTCGAGTAGTTATTGATCCATTTGTGATCACTCAGCATGAAATCTGGGAATATCCCACTTTGTTGAATATTGTTGTAGTATTGATAATTCTTCTTAATCAATTGAATATTATTGAACCTTTGGTAGAATTTTACTCTTTAATCCTTGGAATGTTATTCAGTATGAAACTATAGAAAACCCTTGTTATTGCAAATGATTTATTATTCAGCTATTTCGAAATCGTTCGAATATCGTTGAAATTATAGAAAGTAAAATTCTTCTATATCTTTTATTGTACGCTTTAACTTGCAGAGCAAACTCGTTAATCACCCTTGCTTAAAAAAAATATTTCAGCTAAAGTCGAGATCGCAGAAGGTTCTAATAAGGACAAAAGCAAAGTGAAGGCGACCAAGTAGTATCTCTTTGTTCAATGATTATTATATTATAATTTTGTTTAAGTCTTTTATATTAATAGACATGAAAGGTTAAGGTTAGTTAACCTGGGATAACAATGGTGTAATTATGTAAACGTTTTGTAATATTAAAGGTGTGTTTAAGTTTAGGTAAAGAAGACCTTGAGATTATGTTATGAAACTATATTATAATGAACAATGTATGTTTATTATTTCGTAATAGTTTATAGAATGATTATGATGGTGATGGATCGTGAGCACTGAATCTGAGGTTAGGGAACTTGGATTTGGGGGCGTCACAGATTTACTATTAAAACTTCAACTGACGGTCCATATTGATTTACTATTATAACTTCAACCAGCGGTCCATATTAATTTACTATTATAACTTAAACCAGCGGTCCATACTGATTTACTATTATAACTTCAACCAACGGTCCTAAAAATTAGCACATCTCTCCATGGACTAATAAACCAAACTTACAACAAACGCCTCATGACAAATCCCTCTGTTTATATCAAAAATTGAACAAATATTTATCACAAATCATTTATCTTCAATCAATATATTTTTAATCTTTCAACAATTATTCATCATTTAATATTATAACTCACAATATTGACAACCAGATCGTTCACATGAAAGATGGGGCTTTTCGATAAGGATTTCTCCTTCTTAGGGTGCAATTAAATAACCTAACCCCTTTCCTCGACATAACTTTCTAGACATTGTCAATAATGCAAATAATAATATGAATAACTATGTTATCTCAATTATTGATTTAATAATATAAAACATTGTGGAAATGACACTGACAATATTTGAATCAATAATATGAGATAATATGCAGTAACTACTGTAGCAATTATTGAATGAAATTGAGTGACTTCTTACGTAAGCATCAATAATCAGAGATATTGTGCAATATCGTGTGCTACTGTGCAACAATGTGTATTACTGTAATTTTATCACCGGTATTTCAACAGTTAACGGTAAAAGTTTTGTCATTATTTTTATAAAAAGTTATCTCTGTCGCTTTCTATATCCGACAGTCACTCCATTGTGGGGTCCACCAAGGATTGTGTCGTCGTACAGATATTCCCCGATAAAATTTATGACCACTTGCTTATTTTGA
Source organism: Panax ginseng (assembly GCA_020205605.1). Lineage (NCBI taxonomy): Eukaryota > Viridiplantae > Streptophyta > Magnoliopsida > Apiales > Araliaceae > Panax > Panax ginseng. The sequence goes on along the minus strand of CM035129.1, from coordinate 53,193,292 downwards.
AAAATTTTCACATATCACCCTTAACTTTAACCTTTTTTCAATTTAACCATTACTAACTAGAATAATAATTATAAGAAAAATTGAATATTTTTATTTTATAAAATTTAGGGTCCTACACTAGGGGTGTCACTAACTAGAGCTGCTGTCAAACCAGTAAATAGCTCATCCTCGGTAAGAGAATCAGGGTCCTCCATAGGCTTCTCCTCGTCAAAACAAATACTCGGCTCTGAGTGAACAACCATCGCCGATGTAATATCGGCATCCAACCATGAAAAATACTCTGAAGAGCGACCCGGATAGCTAGTCAAAAATCAGCCCTCTCTCGACGAGTCCAACAATCATAAATCCTGGTCAAGTCATCTGCTGACAAAAACGGAGCTAATAATTGCTGACCCAAGGCCCCATCAAAGGAGTGAATGTCCTGAAACTGATCAAACTGTGCCATGACAGCCAGTGGATGATATGTGGTCACCCCTCTCAAACCAGCCAAGGGTAGATAGTGCATGTCAACAACGTGAGTAATAAAGCTATAAGGAGAGCTGAGCCCTGAACAAGGCAATATCTCAAATGGATTCTCGATCACTAACAGAAAAGCCAACCAGGATGCTTTATCTGTTAACCCAGTCGCCTGAAAGGAATAAGAAATGACTATCTCATGATTAAAGTAGTACCCATGACGTCTAAAGATGTCAATCGGTCTCAAATGTGTCATAAACCACACATTCCACAAGACGACACTCCCTCTGAAAAAACCCCACAGGATGGGTATGGCAAAAGGTGGCCGACCTTAAGGTCTCCGCCAATATCATAGGCAAGATAGTGCAACCCTCCCTGAGAGCATGAACTACTTTAATCAGGCCAATGCCCAAATGATCCATATATAGCGGCATATACAAATAGACCATAACGCACATCAATAGAATAGCTACGTGGGTAACCTGCCACTCCCCCTCAATAATGGTGAAATCCCCTGAATGTCGTAGATAGCTATCCAGTGATCCAAACAGGTCAATCAAGAAATTCAAGGACACCACATGCCCTGAGGTAATCTCGTCCATGATAACTCTGCGTCATAAGCCCGTCAAGGTCATAAACTATAATCTCATATCATCAACGACCATCATATCATAAGGTCGATCCAAGGGCAAATCAGTGAGGCGCTCATACTCCTCCAATGTAGGCGTTAACTCATGGATATCAAATCTAAAAATGTGTCTCTTTGGTATCCAACAAGATACCATGCCCTCTACAAAGCCCAAGGGTATGTGAAAAGTCAGAAGGGTTATAGAATGCCTCAATAGCTGATCAACTATCACCCGATCTGTGGGAGACAAATTGTCATACCATGATCTCAAAGAAGAGGCTATCAGTGTGGGTGGGTATGCACAATTCGACTAACAGTAGATGAAGACATCTGTAGAACCGTATGATAAGATCATCCAGGGGTCAATATTAAAATCACCTATGTGAATGCATATCCATGACATAATGCACGCATCATGATAAATAACGATGATAAATGACAATATGATGCAAGAAATAGAAATCATTATACATACATTCCTAAATCCATCATAATCTCTATATACAATTGAAAATAAAAAGTACAGGGAAATGGGGCATAACCACCCAATATCTAACAGAGGCCTATCAAAAGATATAACGAGAAACCTATCATAAGAAATCTATGATTTCCACATCATCCAATCGATTAACCTGTGTAACTCCTCTCGAGCCACTGTATCTCTTCCAAATAGAACATCAAGTCGATACAAAGAGGGGTCTGCACTGGTAAAGCTGTCAGAGTAGGGGCCACCTGAGGGGCCAGCACTAGAGCTGGACAAATCAAAAGAATTTGCCTCTGACGGATCTTTGCCCAAATGAAGAATGAAAAAATATTCCCGGTCCAACCTCTGGGTAAAGCTATCAATTTGCGCCAAATGAGTGGGCTCTCGAACACAGTCAATCTAGTTTGTCATCACAGACCCAGGAACCATATCCTCTATGAAATGAGTGGCGCGGGTTTAAGCCCCAATGGTGCGAGGGAACCACCAGCTGTAGAAAGCCTCCTGAGTAAAAGGGCCCTCTGATAAAGTGAAGCCATCTAAACCCATCAGGGGAATCTCGGTGATCGGCTGAGATAAAGGCCAGTTTTACCTAGCAAGAAGAAAAAATGGAATATGAATCTCCCCTGCAATGCTCTTGATATCACGCTCTCCCAAATAGAGCCCCCAACCTCCATCAGTCAGGAGAGGGATCCGACGGGTGGATATTACATACTCTATCCCAGTCGGAAAGCCACCCTCAATACCTACTATCAAATTCTCCTCGGTGTAGGGAACCCACGTAATAACATCAGCACTCAATAACTCCAACTGTAATTGAGAATGGGTAAACCCCTCTACTACGGGAACCTCTGCAAGAATGGAGTGATGCCATTGTCGTCCTCGTGGATAGGTCTCCAGACCTAATGTAGTCACGGGACGAAGTCAAGGGAGCCTCTCATATGACCAAAATTGAAAAATGCAAAAATCAAATATCATCAGTTATGAAAACTAACAACCCGAGCGGGGGAAAATTAAAAGATAAGGGGAAATTACTGTGACGAACGAGACTTTTGTAATTAATTTTTAAATATTTATTGAATTAAATAAATATTTTATTTATTTATTTATTAAGTTAAATAATCATTTGATGGAATTGTGGTAGATTAATTTAATTAAGTGTGTGACATTAATTAAATTAATTTAGAATAATTTTATAGTTCAAAGTGTGAATCTAATTGGGATAATTAAATTAAATGAGTTATTAAATAATTTTAATGTTATTCTAATTTATTAGAGATTTATTGATTTATCATAATTAATAAATGAGAATTTTAATTATGTGACGAGGTGATTTAATGGGTAATAGTATTTTTTATTTAATTGAGTTTAAATAATATTATTTAATTAATTAAAGTGTGACAAATAAACTATATAATAAATGAGTTAATTAAAATAATGAGAACTGAATTAATTTAAAACAAACCAACATGTCCTTGAGGACATGGGAGCAGTTAAGGCCATATTGCGCCTAACCGCTACCCATGTACGCACCGGTTAAATTTATACGCATTCTATTTCTTTTCTTTTAAGTCTGGAAAGCAAAAGCACAGAGAGAAAAAAGAGAGATTGAGAGAATTTTTTTACTAAGGAATAAGTTTTGTAGAATCAAGAAGGAAGTTCCTATCATCTTTGAGTATCTAAGTAGAGAAATCAAGGGTAATCCCTTAATCAAAACTTCTAATTAACGTTCTTAAACTTTTTCATGAAAACCAATTTTTTAACTCTCTATAATTGAATTTTATGGTTTATTGTAGAATTTATGATGTTGTAAATATTTATTAACATGTATAGTTCAATTATATATGATTTATGTGTGTTTTAGAGTAATCATATCCATGTAATTGTGTTTAATTAGAGTTTTATAGTTATAGAGTAAGAACATATGAATATGGCTTAAAAGTACAAAAATTCATGCTTTAATTTTATATTAATCGGTAAATTGATGAATGATTATGTTTATACACGTAAAATCGAAAAGAACAAAACTTGTATGAACTGATTTGGTTGAAAAATAAGTTCGTAGTAGTTAATTTCATTAAGAATGCCAAAAAAATAGAGTTTTCACAAAAACATAAAAATTATGGCTTTAAATCTTGTTTTTTTGTGACTCAGGGTGTTAAAAGCATGCTAGAAATGTCGATAAATATTTATGTTAAGTTTAGAACATATGGGTGAAACTGAATTCGTTGTTTGTGTGAGATTTTGGCCTAAATTGGCCCTGTTATGTGTTCTTCACGAACGCTAGAAACAGAAAATGTTAAGCAGCGCTGCAACGTCGCTTAGCAGGCTTGTCTGCGCGCTACATCGCCGGTCTCTAGTGTAATTGGCTCTCTGCAGCGTAGAGTAAGATGTAGCGCCAGTCCATAGGCTTAATATCAGAGTTGCAGTGTTAGGGCCGTGCTGCAGCGCCGATTCCTGAGTAATGGGGCGTGTGTTAGGTTTTGTGAAGATAAAAGACACAATCAAATTGCAAAATTAGCAGAAGCAAAGTAAAATCAGATTTAAAATTTTTCACAAACCAATTACCCAGATCATCCTTTATGCATATTATTAATTAAAATAAAGAACAAGAAGTTATGGAATCATACCCTTGTAGATACGGGCTTCCACAGGTACGAGTTCAACTTCTATTTCTCCGCGATCTCCTTGAATCTCCAGGTTAGATTCCTTACCTTTGATCAATGTTAGCCACCCAAGTGTATGGCCTCTAGAGGTGATCCACCAAGGAAGAAGAATTTTTTAAGAAGAAGGGTGTATTGGCTAAAATCCTAATTTTTCCTATCTCTAGAAAAAAAGGGGGTGTACTCTCCAACTTTTGGAATTATGTATATCTGATATCTGATATAAGACTCCTCTTATAAAGATATCAGGTAACCCTATTTAATTAAAATAAAGTATTATTTTTTAATTAAATTCCCTTAATTAATTGAGCTCCCTAATCTTATTAAGGATAATTAATTAAACTACTTTAACTCATTTTGCATCCTAATCCTATTAGGAATAAATGAGAGTAGTTATATTAAATTAATTCCTAAACTCTTATAGAAATTAAAAATAATAATAATTGTAATAATATTAATAAGACTCCTCTTATTAATTTATATTTAGTATTTCTAAAATATTAATTAATAAATATTAATCTATTTAATTTATTCTATCACCATAGATTAAATTAAATATACTTAATATATTATTACGATTATGCCATTAACTTATTAAATAATTATTCTTCCTTTTATGGTGTGACCCTTTAGGTTCTCCATTTTAAACCGGTTGTGAATAAATCAATTAGAATAATTCTAATCTTATTTAAATAAATAAATTAACCTATTAATTTATTTAAATAAATAATATTTATTCTACAATAGGAATAAGTCTCCCTAGCGATTAACGGCTTTCTAGATAATATAGATTTCAACATTAATCATAAAAGAACCTTTGAGTAAATAGTTACCGTATTATTTAATCCTTCCACCATATAATGTCCCAATTAAATATAAGACATGAAATTACTGTCAAATCTTATTTTATTTAATTATATGTATATTAATTCCTAAATGCACAACTCCTAATGAATGCAAATTAGAAACTACTTTCTAATTTCATTCCACCTTGGCCAATGATTCGTGGGTTGTCATTTATCGAATAACATATGACATTTCTCTTCTTTTACTAGAAGTGATAGATTTTTTTATCGATCATTCATTATCTCCATATATAACTTATTACACCCAAGCATACCCTTTGATATACCCTAAGGGTCTTAAAGAATTAGTCAAAATGTAATTCATTATACATACGATACTATGATGATCTCAAGTCTAAGGATCATTTGTACTACCATCAATACATGAATTCCTATTGACATACAAGTAAAACTCCATTAGGTATTCCTTAGCAAGTCACGTTCAATGAACTTATTCTCCAATAAGCACCTACATACTTGCTTTAGTGTCTGTGACGCCCCCAAATTCGTGTAACATCGATTACGGGACATGGTGCTCACGATACAACATACATCATCGTCTATCTAAGTAACTTTAACAATAATAATAATAATATTAACTATTACATACTTATTCAAAATAAAGTCCCAAGTCTTTACAACTTTTAAAAAAAAATACAACTTAAACTTAGCATTTATCGCTACATTACATCATATGCGGAAATATACTTATTACATAAATAACTCTCATCATTTCATCTTAGACTTTCCCTTGTCCTTGCCCGAACCCTCAGCGTTATATTTATGGCGAAAGGTTTAAGCAAGAATGAGCACAAATTGCCCAGCAAGTATATAAAGTAGTTTGAGAACATACATCAGAAGTAAAAGCGTTACTATGAATATTTCTCAATAGTTGAAATAAATATCAAGAGATAAACTGGAATATCAAAATAAGAGTTCTGGAATTCTCAATAGCATACTAAGGGGTGTTAGATACCCTGAACATTACTTTGTTTCATCGAAAGCCATCAGACGGTTTAACAATCAAATAGATTGTAAACAATCTCTACAAGTACTCCAGGTGATCAGCCTATCGTACCCTACATTGTGCACAAGTATAAAGTTTAAGCATAAAGCGTAAATGGGACTATATGCCCGACATCAGTTACCCCATTATCCGGGTTGTTCATCTTAGTTTCATGCGAGACCGCACCAAAGAAATTTGGATTGGTAGACTTAAATAGCTACAATTAATTTGGAATAGTTCAAATAATACAACATTTCCCATCTATAATATCTAACCGAATCAAATGGTCAGATTGCATTCTTGAAAATAGTTCATAAATAATTAAGAACTTTAAGGCATAAACAACTGAATTAATAATTAAGTAATCATCAATAGAACTTGCACTATATATAAGTTTGTACGAGTTATAACTTGCAACATACGAGACTTGTACACAATGATAAATTGTACAAGTTAAGTGAACTTACATTCACTGCAATAAAGTGAATAAAGTTAGGAAACTTGCCTGATACATCTTCTACAATTACTGCTATCTACTAGCCCTTCACGTAACCTATTCACATGTGTCATGTTAAGCAATTTGGTTCTCGAAAACCACTTTGAAGTGTAATGGTTCCCTTTTATTTTAATAAGGCGATTAAACTCACACGTATTAAATACAATTCAATTACATAACATGTTGCTACGTATAGGCCACGTGGTTAAATAAAAGAAACTGGGAAACATAAATTTGTAACATTTTTTGGACCAAAACCTCTACCAAAAATCTGCATAAGATATGCTTAAGGGTCTCAAGTCGAAAAATCTCATTTTCCATAATTATGACATCACATATATAATTAAATTCATTTATCCATATAACATCATTTATATGAAAAATACCAAATTAGTCTCAAAAATATTTCTTTTCTGGGATTTTGTAGAATATAGTCCCACACTTAACATATATTTTTCCCGGAATTTTTTAAATCCATCTACTATTTTTAAATAGTCCATGATAGCCAAATATTCTCAGATTTTTCATAAATCGAGATTAGCTCCAATACTTCTAAAGTTTTCAGGGTTAACTCCTGTTATATACATGCACTTCCAGTAAAAATTTCGTAATTTTTGGACTTATACACAGAGAGTTATTCGGGTATCTTTTCAAATAGTGTCCTTAGCCGTAAAATTCATAACTCTCAAACCGTATGGCCAAAAATTCTCAACTTTTTATAGGACCTTAATATCTTCTTATATTAATACTCCAAATTTTTCCAGAATTTTTAAAGTAAAAAATAGTGGACGAAAATTCCCCCGAAACAGACTGATCCAAACAGTCCCAAGAAAGACATCAAATTTTTGTTTCTTGCAGCCACTTTTGCGATTTTACTCCCACTAATCTACAGATGATATGACCATGATACTTGGACACAATAAACTTCATACATCAAGGTATTTTACAAAAATATAACATTCATGAAACTAGCATGATAAGACCACAAACCAACTACATAGAAAAACGTGCCAGCACTTGTTCTATACATGGAAAAAATCTGGAAAATCCAGATTTTCTGCTGATTTTGTTATGAACATGCTTGCTTTCGATTTTCATAACTTGCTCATTATAACTCCGATTCTAACAAAATTTGGGCCAGATTAGACTTCATACTACATAATATTTTATAAAATTATTACATACGCTAATCGAGTCATATAAACCACGAATCCAAGGCTCCGAAAAACCCAAAAATCACAGATTACACTTTTTAACCAACTTTGACAAAAATCATGATTTTGATTCTAGCATGCATGGATTCGATTTCTACCGTCCAGATCTCATCTACTAACATATATGAACATATTACAACAAACAAACTCACTAAATTACCATGATTTGAATAAATTAGCAACTAAGAGGCATTTTCTAGCTATTTCCCTTGAAAACATATAAAAGTTCATGAGTCGCTTACTTGATGTGAATTTCTTCTTGTTTAGCTTCTGAAAATCCTCCTCACTTGCTTGTTTAAACTCCCCAAAACTCGAGAATACTACCACACTATCTATCACTCTCAATATCTCTCCATGTTTACTCACTTGGTGGAATTTTCTTAAAAGAAAAAGATGTTTGAGTGATATGTATATATGTATAGCTTGATGGATATATGTTTGAGTCTTTTGATTCCCATAACCCCCAACTCTAATTCTTAGTTACTCATAATACTTAATAATACAATAATTTAGTTAATTAATAGGAAGAATGTGGGAGTTAGAGAAAATGAATGTGGGAGTTAAAGAAAATGAAAGGAATTTGATTTTAAGGAATAAAATAAAGGACTCCCACCTTAGCTATTATGTAATATATGTTTACTCCCTCCCTTGTCCCAATTCGTGAGTCACAAGGGTTCCACCAGCTGCTGACTTATTTAAATAAAACATTATAATAATAAATTAATCAATTAATAAATTACTTTGACCATTTTGCCCTTCGTAGCTGAACGTTGCGAAACTTATATTGATTCTTACTAAAGTCGATATTCCGGACGTCATGGGACTATTTGTTTAGTCAAATTCACCTCTGAAATTCATAGTTGACTTATTCCTCTAAAAAGTCAACTAGTTGACTTTGACCAAAAAGTCAACCGTGACACTTTTTCATGATTACAGTCTATCCTGACTAATTTTGACGTTCCGAACTCGAATACGCAGTCCGTGTCTCTAAATTCTGCTCTGAACAACATCTCATGATTTAATACCATCCCACGTGATAAATAGAATCATTCCCTAATTAATCAATTTAAATAGTTAAATAAAACTAAACCCACCCTTTAAATACATCTCATCACATATCTTGAAATAACACATATATGTACAACACATATACATCTAATAAATGAAATCACCCAAAAGTTTCATATAAATTCGTTTATTGATAATTCTTAAATTACATAGAAAATCTCGGATATTACAGTGTCTCCACACAAATGATCATGAGATCAATCATTCTCATCCAATGAGCAAGCAACATATGTATCAATCTATTCGAATTCACTAATCCCCTTTTTAGTAATCCATTAATTGAGAACATTTTAGTTTAAAGCTATCTAAGAATTTAGATCTCATTAGCATAATCTCATCATGAGTCTAAAAGCATTGCTTAAAACTATGGGTTTATCACATATATTAAAACAACACCTTGTAGATAATTAAATGCCTTTAATAAATATTTTTTTATTAATAAATAAATAAGATTGATTACAAAGTATATGCTTTATCATCATACATGATTGGCTTGTATGCATACTACTTTCAATCTCTCACTTTCACTAAAGCCAATTACCATAATATCTCATACCCATCTTCTCTAAGTGACGATCGAACAGTTGTTGTGTTAACGCTTTAGTAAATGGATCTACAATATTGTCTTGAAATTCCAATGCACCAGGGTGATATCTCCTCTTTTAATGATCTCTCTGATTAAATGAAACTGCCGCAACACGTGTTTGGATTTTTGATGAGACATGGGTTCTTTAGCCTGTGCAACAGCTCTGGTGTTGTCACGGAATAAAGGTACTGGTCCTCTAATGCTATGAACCACATCAAGTTCGATTATAAACTTCTTCATCCAAATAGCCTCCTTTGTAGCTTCACTTGCAGCTATGTACTCTGTCTCTATCACTGAATCAGCAACTGTTTATTGTTTGGAACTCTTCCAACTCACTGCTGTGACGCCCCCAAAATAGGTATACATCACCCATTCTGAGTCGCCAAATACATGGTACATAATTTAAATACAAACTTAATTATACAACATGAGCTGAGAGTTTTAACACGAATATTATCTTCTAGACAATATCCAAACTCAAATGGAGTCCTCATTACAATTGTTATCACACTGTTTTATAAAATAGTGAGGACTACTACAGCCACCATCTCGGACCGTCACTCCATTCCCCGACTAGTCCCGACTACGTTCTCATTTCCTGAAGAGAATAATGAAAGCAAAAGGGTGAGCTCAACTAGCCCAGTAAGAAATATTATGACTAAGATAATGTAGAATAAATTATCGTTAGCCTTCAACAGTGTTAAACTGATAGAATACAATAAAAAACAAGTTTAACAACAGCGGAACAAACAATCCATTAGAAGAGTCAAGTAGAGCATGATATCTACTATCTTCTATGATTTAAAAAGTTTATCATAAATTTTATCGATGAGACTCAGCTCAATAAATAATCCACATCACTAAATTATCCATGCACTATGGGCCAATGATATTCATTAGTATCACATCCACAAATTATCCATGCACTATGGGCCAAAGATATTCATGTTATCACCAATGGTTATGATCATGCCAACTATTGTCCATCAATGCACTACGGGCCAATGAGGACTTTTATCACATCATTTGTAACATTACAGGTCATGATTATACCGAATAATCCCTGGTCATAATCATACGAATCAACAGTCCATCTATGCACTACGGGCCAAAGATGACTTTAATCACAATATAAGCATAAGGATGATGACAATGATATAAGAATTCAATTAAATGAGAGCAAAGATAAATTTTAAAGATTTTTAATTTATCCATAGTTAAAAATGTCTAAATTGATAACATGATAACTGCTTTATGGAGTAAAATTCAAGAATAATATCTATGTATCAAAAATAATTTGGACAGAAAAGAAATTAATTTTTTGGGTGAATAGTACCTGGGTGAATAGTACTTTGTGAATAGTACTCCATGAATAGAACCCCGACATGAAAATATCAAAATTTAACAAGAATGTTCAGAAAAATATCCTTGTGAAACGATACTAGATGAAGCATAAATTTCAAGGATATTCTACTAATTTCAAGGAGTATAAAGCAATACTTTACAAAATGAGGGTAGAATTCGGAATCTTAAACGAAATAATATTACTCACATATTACAGAGTATGGAAGAAAATATTATTTTTTACGAATACTGAACAAAAATAATATCCCTTACCTTAAAAAGGAGAGTATTTCGTCTAGTATAGCGGAGATATTCTTGAAGAAAACTTATACTATTTTCTACGCTCAAAGCTTCCTTAAACTTTAAAGAAATACGCTCAATATTATAGAAGAAGAATTCTCTGATTCTGTTGTGATTTTCAATTCTAAACTAAGCATCCTATTTATAAGAGAATGGAAGGATACTATTTGAATTTATAAAATCATGGGTGAACAGTAATTGAAAATCACGGACGTTCGGCTGAACATTTAAAAAAATTGATTTTACTATGTTGCACTATAAAGGATTATGCACACACTATGCAACACTATGCAGTACTGTGTAATTAAAATATAATATATTCTATTTTATATATAAATAAAATTTATAAAATATATATATACACCTTTACCCTTACGGTAAAGGCACCACATTCCCACACCATTATCCACCTTATATATATATATAAGTAATAAAATAAAATTGAGATAACTTTCTACCGACAATTTTGAAAACTGGGTAAGTGGGGGTCCATGAAAAAAACCAAACTTACAACAAATACTTCATAAAATACCCCTTTATTTATCTCAATATTTTTAACAACATTTATTCATCATTAATATTATAACTCGCAATATTATCAACCAGATCGTTCCCAGGAAAGAGGGGGCTTTCCGATAAGGATTTCTCCCGATTGGCACGCAATTAGGTGACCAAACCCCTTTCCTCGACAGAACTTTCTAGACATCGTCAATAATGCAAATAATAATATGAATAACTTTGTCGTCTCAATTATTGATTTAATAATATAAAATATTATGCAGATGAAACTGTGATAATAATTGAATCAATAATGTGAGATATTATGCAACAATTATTGTAGCAATAATTGAGTATAACTGAGTGACTTCTCACGTAAGAATCAATAATCAATACTGTGTGCTACTATGCAACCACGCATATTACTGTACTTTTATCATCGGGTATTTTAACAGTTAACGGTAAAACTTTCGTCGTTATTTTTATAAAAAGATATTTCTGTCATTTTCTAACTCCAAAAATAATTCTGTTATGGGGTCCACCATTGATTGTGTCGTCGTATGAATATTCCCTGATAAAACGAATATTCCCTGACCAATCGAATATTTTATGACAACTTGCTTACTTTGCAAAATTTGTAAATATAACCCACAACTATAACATTATATCAAATTCACACCATAATATTCAAAAATATATTTCGAGAAAAGTTAATCTTTATTCATAAAAGTTGGGGTCTTACAACTGCGCCACCGTTTAAGGTAAACACATACCCCAAAATGGATTTACTGTAATCTTGGTCCGTTTGAGAACTTGAGTTTGTAAAGCTCTCTAGTTTCAAGTTAGACCTACCGTAGAAAAGAAACACATCCTTAGTTCTTCTTAAGTACTTTAGGATATTTTTCACTGCCTTCCAGTGTTCTTCTACTGGATTCGACTGTTATTTGCTTGTTACACTTAATGCATGAGCGACATCTGATTTAGTACATATCATACCGTACATGATAGATCCTATTGTTGAAGCATAAGGAATCTTACTCATACGGTATCTCTCCTCAGGTGTCTTTGGGGCCTATTTCTTGGAGATATATATTCCATGGTTCATCGACATGAGACCTCTTTTGGAATCTTCCATGCTAAACTTCTTTATCATCGAGTCAATGTACGTTCCTTGGGATAAGCTAAGCATCCTTTTAGATCTATCCTTATAAATCTTTATCCCCAAAATATAGGATGCTTCTCCCCAGTCCTTCATGGAGAAGTGTTTAGATAACCAGATTTTAATTGATTGTAGCATAAGAATATCATTCCCTATCAGTAATATATCATCAATATATAATACAAGGAATGAAACAACGCTCCCAATAACCTTCTTGTACACACATGGTTTATCCTCATTTTTGATAAAATCAAACTCTTTGATTGTCTCATCAAAACGGATGTTCCACCTATGAGAAGCTTGCTTCAATCCATAAATGGATTGTTGTAGCTTACAGACTTGATTTGTTCTAACCTTTGAAACAAATCCCTCTGGTTGTGTCATATACACATCCTCCTCAAGTTTCACATTGAGGAAGGCCGTTTTCACGTCCATCTGCCATATTTCGTAGTCATGGTAAGCTGTAATCGCAAGCAAGATCTGAATGGACTTGAACATCGCTACTGGTTAGAAGGTTTCGTCATAATCAACTCCTTGTCTTTGTTTGAAACCTTTTTCTATCAGCCGGGCCTTATAGGTCTCTACCTTGCCGTCTGCTCCAGTCTTTCTTTTAAAGATCCATTTACACCCAATAGGCTTAATGCCTTCAGGTGGTGAAACCAAAGTCCATACTTAGTTTTCATACATGGAGTCCATCTCGGATTTCATGGCTTCTTGCCACTTCTTTGAGTCTTTACTACCCATAGCATGTTCGTAATTCAATGGATCATCATCATCTATGATACGTACCTCATTGTCATCCTCTATGACGAATCCATACCCATCAGGTATCTTCGGTACTCTTCCAAATTTATGAATAGGGTGTGTTACAATATGTTCTTCCACTTGGTTAGGTACGTGACTTTGATCCGTAGTATTTTGTGGTTCTAGAACTTCTTCAATATATATCTTACTCCCATTGACCCCTTCAAGGATAAACTCCTTTTCCAAGAAGGTAGCATGTTTCACAACAAACACCTTTTGATCAATTGGATGATAGAAATAATACCCTGATGTTTCTTTAGGGTATCCCACAAATCTACACTTGTCGGATCTATTCTGCAGCTTATCGTTTTCAAACTTTTTGACATAAGCTGGACAACCCCAAGTTTTAACATGCTTAAGATTTGGTTTCCTCCCTATCCGTAATTCATATGGGGTCTTAGGGACAGATTTGGTAGGTACCTTGTTAAGTAGGTATGCAGCCAATTCTAGGGCATATCCCCCAAAGGAAATTAGAAGGTCAGTAAAGCTCATCATAGATTGAACCATGTCCAACAATTTTCAATTTCTCCTTTTAGATACACCATTCATCTGTGGCATCCCTGGTGGAGTCCATTGTGAGATTATACCATTTTCTTTCATACAATTGAGAAACTCACCGCTTAAGTATTCACCACCTCGATCTGATCGAAGAATCTTAATATTTTTGCCAGTTTGTTTCTCTACTTCACTTATGAACTCTTTGAACTTTTCAAATGATTCAGATTTGTATTTCATTAAATACACATATCCAATTCTTGAGTGATCTTCAATGAATGTAATAAAATAAGAATACCATCCTTGTGCATTCGTTGTCATAAGTCCTCATACATCTGTGTGTACCAACGCTAACAACTCTGTAACTCTTTCTCCTTTTCCACTAAAAGGAGATTTAGTCATTTTTCCCATGAGACAAGGTTCATAAGTTCGATATGATTCATAATCTGATAGCTCTAGGAGCCCATCTTTATAAAACTTGGTTAATCTTGTTTCATTAATATGACCAAGTCTAAAGTGCCACATATATGTATAATTAACATCACCTCTTTTCCTTTTATTAGTTTGTTTAATTTGAAGTATATTTTCATGCAAGTCAAGTATATAAAGTCCATTTCACAAATTACCAACACCATATAAAACATTATTATTATAAATAGAACAATTGTTGTTGTGACTCCCCCAAAATAGATCCACACAACCCATTCTGAGTCACCAGATATCACACTACATAAATCAAATACAAACTTCATTTATACAACGGTTGAACTGTCGTGCAGAGTACGACAACACATAAGCTGTGAGTTTTAATACAAATATATGTAACTCTCATGGTGCCTCGACCACAACACCTGTGACGCCCCCAAATTCGGACCTCCACTTGGTCACTCGAATTTGGTTCATCACGTTCTCATGGTAATACCATAATAACTAAAATAACACATTCACAATGGAGAATCTAATTTAGAATAATATACAATGATTTATTATAATTATTCTCCCAAGTCTCGCAACCTATAGTACTTAATAGATTACATAATAATATCGAATAAAGACTTATTACATAATCCTACTTAAGCTTAACATAGTCAGAAAACAGTCTTAATACAACATAATAGTCTTAAACATAAAAGGGATAAACTAGTTGGTAGCGTTGCCCTTTTCTTTTTCTTTTCCAGAGACACTTCCATGTTCCTCCTTAACTGAAAGGTTTTAAATAAGCAAGGATGAGCACAAATTACCCAGCAAGTAATATACAACAAGGGTAAAGAGTTTCATAACACGAATTTGAAATATCAAAGTATCATCTCTAAGATAGTTCAGAGTTTCAGAATAATATCATGAATAATGAGTATCAATAATTCTTGGAATAAGAATGATAATTCAGTATAAATCAACAGATATATATGAACTCAACGACTATCAACGTATCCAACTGGATAAACAATTTATACTAAGCAGTCACTAAAGACTATTGAACATCTACTAGAATTACCAATATTAAACTTCCTAAAAGAATCAAGTACTATAGATGATCAGTCTACAATACTCTAAGTTATACATAACACCACAATAATAAACCACTCATGTGTTGGGGTTTCCAATAACATACACTCCACTTACCATAAGGGTTGTTCAACTCAGTTTTCAAGATTTCTGCACCAGTCAATTGGTTTGGACAGTTTTATAAACATGCATATAGTCTAGCCTAATCAATTGCATTGACCCTTTCACAATATTCGAGAACGATACCAAGTTCAACATGAATAATAGTTTCCACAAGAGTTTAAACATGCTAGCTCAACTAAAAGGATAAGTAAGATAACTTGCATTCAATATATGGATCACAGGAATTTCAAGAACTTGCACAACATCCAAAGTCGTGTAAGTTAGGATACTTGCACTATAAAAGGATAGTTCAGATACTTTCTCAATATAGATTTGAGTAAGGTTAGAGAATTTTCCTCAAGCGTAGTTTACCAAAATAACGCTTATCAATACACTTTCGAATCCTAACATAATGTGGCACGCATATAGGATATTCATTAGTTAAACATATTCGATAACAATCTTGATAAATATAGTCCAAGTGTACACACACGGCTCAATCAAGAAACCTTATATGTATGTTATTACGTAGCTCAGATCTATCGTTAGTCTTCATCATCTTAAAACACCTTGTCAATTCAAGCTAAGATAGGTGTTAATCATGCAAAGCTACCTTTATCAGTGTATCATGAATGGAAATAAACATAATGAAGTTATAATAGCATGCTACATACATTAGAAATCACAGAAGTCACTTTCCAAATCTGCAGAATGGCGCGGCCGCGCCTGATTTGCACTAAGGAGACGCGCGGCTCCCAGTTCAAACCAGGGCTGAGCAATTATTTGTTTGGCCTAACTTGTCCATCCTTACATATATAACACATATTAACATGATAAGGGTCCTTTTGCATCTTTCAAGTTTAATCTAGGTCCCGTCTTGCATAATACGGTTCTAAGTTGGACATCTCAACAAATTAAGGCCATTTAAGGTTATGAAACCACAAAGTCCAACATTCTTGATTCTTAAACATATAAGGTAGTCATATAACTCATATTAGACATGCTTGTGAGTATTCATATCACATACGTGTTATTAACATCATTTTGTTTTGAAATATGCTTCGTTTATGCTTTCCTTGAATTATGATACCTAAGCATGATGATATATATACTTATTATACATGATTGAGTCTAAGAGTATTATCCGACATGTTCATAATTATCATATTTCAACCCTCGAAGTAGTATATAAACATTCACGTTCAAAGTTCATATTTTCATTTAGTAAAACTTACTAATAAGTCTAACATGCTCATCCTTCAATATGAAATCCATGTACTTAAGTTAGTATGTCTGACATGCATTTCAAAACCATACTAACATGCTTGCAAGGTCAGAATATGCATTACTTCAAGTTCACAATTTCTAGTTTTCCAAATCTTGAAGTTTTCTTAAAAACTCAAATCAAATCAAACTAAAACAACGTACTATGTTTACAACAATATCTAACCACATGTTAGGGCTATTTATATGCTTAACCTAACTATCATAGCATGCTCAGAACAATACAGAAACATTAAAGCAGTATCTAAGAAAAACACCACGCGCGGCCGCACGGTATTAGGCTATAGAAGTGGTGCGACCGCGCCACTTCGATCAGAACCAAAAAATTTATGCCTCTGCTTTTGCAGAGCCTTGTCATATTCACTACTAAACTTGTAACCAGACTAACAACAAAGCTCCTAGATATGCATACAAGCTCAGATAACACCATTGCATGCTAATCCATACCAATTAACAGAGAATTCAACAATTACTAGAATTTTGACAAAACTCAAGCTCAAGAATATCAAAGTAGAATTATACCTTTTGAAGCTTAAATTGGACTCCTCACTACTCTGATTATACACTCCTCAAAGCTCAGTAACTCATACTCTCAGTTCACACTTAACAGATAATTTCAAGCAACAGAGAATAGAGAAGGAAAAGGTATTATTTATAGAGAATTGAGTGCCAAGTTCATGGCATTACACCATGGTTTGATCCAATAGAAATTGAGAAGGAATGTTGGTCATGGAAGGGTTGGCCAACTACTCAGCCCGTAGCCATCATCACCATAGATTTGTAGCCTTTTGGTTTTGCTGGAGTTTACACAATGAAGGAGTAGGCCATTGTGCATCACTGTTTGGGACTCTCAATATGGGACAAGGATTTTAAATCTCAGCAACTATGTTTATAATGCTTAGTTTGGTTCCTTTAATTCCCATAATGAAATTTTAAGGTACAATTATTACCATATTAGAAATGTAAAGATAATTTTATACTCACATCATATAATCCATGTGCATTAGTCCAGTCTAATTATTATTTATAACATGTATGAACTCCACTAGTAATTTAAAATCTCCTTAAAACTTTATTATTCTAATTATACTGACTTATTGGAATAGTTTGAAATTCTTTGACAGAGTACATCTTTTAAGGTTCCTACCCATACATATTGTCACATACACATTTCATGATTTATTTATAACATATAGTTCCATTATGTTCAATCACATTGCTTCATACAATATAGTTTAATAAAACTTAATATTGTGTTGCTATATATAGTATAATCACGTGAGTGTCACACTACACTATATAATAAAGTTGTATTCCATATATTTTATATTTTTCATTATTGCACACTTGCACATAACCGTTAATATAATATTATTATATTAATAACTTACTTATTTGTCAAATAATTAATTTAATCACCTTCCTGATTAATTAATACAAATATTGATTAATGTAATTGTGGATCTCTACCACAATTAATTATTTTACTATAGATACGTGGTTATCAATAATAACCACATATTATTAATTAATCACCATTAATAATTAATTACTATTTTACAATAACAATTCGCAATTAATATTACTTAATTGTTCATTTGATAATTCATTCGTTAATTAATATTACTATTAATATTTTCTCATTACCGTGCCACACAAGGCTTTCAACGAGTTTATCATAAACTCCATACATTTCCAATTCTTCAATTATTTACTATAATTGAGTTATTTCATTTTGTAACACAAAATCGTTTATATTCAAATAAATTTTCATTTCTATTAATATATTTATTTATTACGACGTGAAATTTCTCGGGTATTACAACACCTTACAATGGTACTTTATATAAAAGTATAGTCAATAACTATTTTAGAAATTAAAATCTTTAGAAAATGCTGAAGGAAACCATCGTACATGGGAGGCCATGCATCTAAGTTATGATAGATATCATATGGCTCAAGAATTATCCTTGGTTGACCCAATAGACCCCAAAGAAAAATGAAAAGATTACTGTCATGTTCTTTCCAATGGTGAGTCTTCTCTTGACATATAATTATCTCCATTGTCTTCAATTGAGAATTATAATTCAACCAAACTCTAAGATTATATAGGTAGTGCTCATAGATATAATTAGGAAGTGCATGTGCACAACCCTGTCTTATCATAACACGAAGTCGTTTGTCATTAGACATCTTGTATGATAGTGGCAAAACACCCTTCCAAATTTGTGTTCACCTCACCCTATTCGGTTCACCAAAATCAAGGGTTAAAATGACATATAAAATACGACTCACTTATCTAAAATTCTCAATAAAACTATTTCCATACTATTTTAGGGGAAACCTCAACAGCTATAGACCATTGTTCTATTCCCCTGTTACCCCCGCTCGACCCAGCTACACTTTTATTACCTGAAAGGAATTGTGAAGCAAAAGGGTGAGCTCAACTAGCCGAGTAAAGAATATCTTGACTAAAGATAATTAAATTATCAATAGCCTTCATCAGTAATAAATCAGAGATTTAGAACATATAGTAGATGATAAAAAATTTCAAGAGCAATCCATTAGAAGAGTCAAATAGACCATAAAGTCTATTATCTTCTCCACGTTAAAAGTCCACCAACAATGTTTTATCCCTGTAACATCAATCAAATGTTCCTTTCCTCAATCATGTGAATAACTCATAATCATAATTGTGATTCTAAATTCCTCTTCGCACCCAGGACAAAGATAATTTTCATCACCTGTCTTTACCTGAAACATCAAAGATCATGGTTATACCAAATCACAATTCATGTTCATAATCATACTAATAAATTCATCTTTGTACTACGAACCAAAGATATTCATTAATGATTCATCATTTTGCTACCATGTGCCAAAGACATGCAAATTGTATTTTAGAATAGTCAAGTAGAGCATGATATCTACTGTCTTCTACGAATTAAAAGTTTATTATCAATATTTTATCGTTGAGACTCAACTCAATAAATAATCCATATCACCGAATTATCCATGCACTACGGCCAAGGATATTCATTAGTATCACGACCATGAATTATCCATGCACTATGGGCCAAGGATATTCTTGTTTTCACCAATGGTCATGATCACGCCAAACAACAATTCATCTTTGCACCCTTGTCCGAAGAGAACGCATAGTCATGATCATACCAACAACTGTAGTTGAGACTCATATTAATAATTAGTATCATAACCGCGAATTATCCATGCAATATGGGCCATGGATATTCATGTAATCATCAATGGTCATGATTATACCGAATAATCCTTGGTCATAATCATACCAACAACTGTCCATCAATACACTACAGGCCACTGAGAACTTTTACCACATCATTTGCAACATTACGGGTCATGATTATACCGAATGATTCTTGGTCATAATCATACCAATCAACAATCCATCTATGCACGTAAGCCAAAGATGACTTTCATCACAATATAAGCATGAGGATGAAGACAATGATATAAGAATTCAATTAAAAGAAAGCAAAGGACAAATTTTAAAGACTTTAACAATTTAATTTATTCAGAATTCAATAATATCCAAATTTTCACCATAATACTACTTTGTGGAGTAAAATTCAAGAATGATATTGTATCAAAAATGATTTGGACCAAAAAGAAATCAATTTTTGTCATGAATTGTGCTCCGGGTGAATACTACATGAGTGAATAGTACTCTGTGAATAGTACTTCGTGAATAGTACTTTGGGGATGGTACTCTATGAATAGTATCCCATGAATAGTATTTTGCAAATAGTAACTCATGAATAGTAACTCATATTCGTAAATAGTACCGTATACGTGAATAGTGCCATATATATGAATAGTACTCATAAAAGGAAAATACAAAAGAAAATGATATTCCATG
This sequence comes from Panax ginseng, assembly GCA_020205605.1. Taxonomy (NCBI): domain Eukaryota; kingdom Viridiplantae; phylum Streptophyta; class Magnoliopsida; order Apiales; family Araliaceae; genus Panax; species Panax ginseng. The sequence continues at coordinate 53,172,459 of CM035129.1, read as the reverse complement.
ACGAGTACAAAAGAAATGATATCTCATACGAGTATAATAGAATATACGAAATTGAAAATGGATTTTCACCCGCAATGCGGTAATCCATGTAGACATATCATTTCCACAATTTAATAAAGAATGTATACGAAGGGTCATTCACCATGCATGCAGTAGTCCGCGTAGACATGTTATTCCAACAGAATAATAAAGAATGGAATAACAGAAGGATTTCACCATGCATGCGGTAGTCTGCGTAGAAGGGTTATTCCAACAGAATGATAAAGAATGGAATAACAGAAGAATTTCACCATGCATGCAGTAGTCCGCGTAGACAGGTTATTCTAACAGAATAATAAAGAATGGAGTAACAACCTTTACGAGTATTGAAAGAAAATAATATCTCTTCAAAACATGAAATAAATAATACCCCTTACCTTGGAAGAAGACTAGATACTGGAATAGTGAAGTAGCAGACTACTCTTCTTCTTTCTCTCTATAGCTTCTCTCTATATAAATTCTCTCTCTATAATTGCTCTTGTGAGTCTTAGTGAATTGGTAAGAATGAAGGAAGAATGAGCTTCTATTTATAGGAAAATATAGTTTCAATAATTGCACGTTTTGGGGCTGAAAATATTACAGTATAATACCTTCATCTTTTCCTTCATTTTTAATTTAGTCCTACAAGTATTATCAAACTTGTACCACCTCCCCTAATAGTACATCATGTGAATCAATTGTACAATCATGCGACTCAATAGTTATATACATGTGAAAAAAATAATTACAGTATAGTACCTTCATCTATACCTCCATTTTTAATTTAGTCATGCAAGTATTATCAATCTTGCACCACCTCCCTAATAGTACACGCATGTGAATCAATAGTATATACATGTGAATAAATAGTTATAAGCATGTGAATTAATAGCAATTAATTGCTTATTTATTCGATTAATTACCCGATTGGTCAATTTAACCTCCAGAAATCAATTATTATAGAAATAGATGTCGATTTCCACTAACATTAATAATCCCATCACAATGGAAATATCAATTTCATCTTTAATCAACACGAACTTATTCATCATAAATATTATAACTCACAATATTTAACAACCAGATCATTCCCAAGAAAGAGGGGCTTTCCGATAAGGATTTCTCCCTATTGGTGCGCAATTAGGTGACCAAACCCCTTTTTTGATAGAACTTTCTAGACATCGTCAATATTACAAATAATAATATGAATAACTTTGTTGTCTCAATTATTGATTTAATAATATAAAATATTATGCAGATGATACTATGATAATAATTGAATCAATAGCATGAGAGATATTATGCAGTAATTATTATAGAAATAATTGAGTATAACTGAGTGACTTCTCACGTAAGCATTAATAATTAATACTGTGTGCTACTATGCAACCACGCGTATTACTGTACTTTTACTACCGGGTAGTTCAACAGTTTAACGGTAAAACTTCCGCCGTTATTTTTATAAAAAGTTATTTCTATCGTTTTCTAACTACGACAATACTTCTGTTATGGGATCCACCAATGATTATGTCGTCATACGAATATTACTTGTTAAAATGAATATTTCCCGACCAATCGAATATTCCCCGACACAAGGATTATTTTATATCAACTTGCTTACTTTGCAAAATTTTCACATATCACCCTTAACTTTAACCCTTTCTCAATTTAACCATTTACTAAATAAAATAATAATTATAAAAAAATTGAATATTTTCATTTCATAAAATTCGGGATCTCACAATCTCCCCTCCTTATGAAATTTCTCCCTCAAAATTTACGTACCTAGTAGTTCGAAGAGATGAGAATACCTTGCTTTCTTTTTGGATTGTACCTTCTCGGTTATTTCCTCTATATCATGATTTTCCCGTTGCTCATCTCCTGTATTTCAAATATCATTCTAGAATATATCTTCAAAACAAAGGTTAATTAACATATCACAATTTGTCAACTTATCAAGTAAACAATTTCAGCTTAGATAAGTCACACACTAGCGAAGTATATTACTTGTCTCTCCCCTCCTAGTTCTAGACTCATATCTCCATCAGCGATCATATCCCTAAGCTTTGATACCATTTGTGATGCCCCCAAAATAGGTCCAAACGACCCATTCTGAGTCGCCAGATATCACACTACAAAAATTAAATACAAACTTTATTTACACAACGGTTGAACTGTCGCAGAGTACGACAGCACATAAGCTGTGAGTTTTAATACAAATATATGTAACTCTCATGGTGCCTCGACCACAACACCTTACAATGGTACTTTACATAAAAGTACAGTCAATAACTGTTTTAGAAATTAAAATCTTTGGAAAATGCTCAAGGAAACCTTCGTACATGGGAGGCCATGCATCTAAGTTATGATAGATATCATATGACTCGAGAATTATCCTTGGTTGACCCAATAGACCCCAAAGAAAAATGAGAAGATTATTGTCATGTTCTTTCCAATGGTGAGTCTTCTCTTGACATATAATTATCTCCATTGTCTCCAATTGAGAATTATAATTCAACCAAACTCCAAGATTATATAGGTAGTGCTCATAGATATAATCAGCAAGTGCATGTGCACAACCCTGTCTTATGATAACATGAAGTCGTTTGTCATTAGACATCTTGTATGATAGTGGCAAAACACCCTTCCAAAGTTGGGTTCACCTCACCCTATTCGGTTCACCAAAATCAACGGTTAAAATGACGTATAAAATATGACACACTTATCTAAAATTCTCAATAAAATTATTTCCATACTATTTTAGGGGAAACCTCAACAGCTATAGACCATCGTTCTATTCCCCTGTTACCCCCGCTCGACCCAGCTACACTCTTATTACCTGAAAGGAATTGTGAAGCAAAAAGGGTGAGCACAACTAGCCCAATAAAGAATATCATGACTAAAGATAATTAAATTATCAATAGCCTTCGTCAGTAATAAATCAGAGATTTAGAACATATGGTAGATGATAAAACTTTTCAACCATAGTGGCAGCAGAACGAGCAATCCATTAGAAGAGTCAAATAGACCATAAAGTCTATTATCTTCTCCACGTTAAAAGTCCACCAACAATGTTTTATCCCTGTAACATCAATCAAAGGTTCCTTTCCATAATCATGTGAATAACTCATAATCATAATTGTGATTCTAAATTCCTCTTCGCACCCAGGACAAAGATAATTTTCATCACTTGTCTTTACCTGAAACATCAAAGATCATGGTTATACCAAATCACAATTCATGTTCATAATCATACTAATAAATTCATCTTTGTACTACGGACCAAATATATTCATTAACAGTTCACGTTTGCACTACAGGCCAAAGACATCCAACTGTATTTTAGAATAGTCAAGTAGAGCATGATATCTACTGTCTTCTACAAATTAAAAGTTTATTATCAATATTTTATCGTTGAGATTCAACTCAATAAATAATCCACATCATCGAATTATCCATGCACTATGGCCAATGATATTCATTAGTATCACGACCACGAATTATCCATGTACTACGGGCCAAAGATATTCTTGTTTTCACCAATGGTCATGATCACGCCAAATAACAATTCATCTTTGCACCCTTGTCCGAAGAGAATGCATGGTCAGGATCATACCAATAGCTGTCGCTGAGACTCAGCTTAATAATTAGTATCACAACCATGAATTATCCATGCCATACAGGCCAAAGATATTCATGTAATCATCAATGGTCATGATTATACTGAATAATCCCTGGTCATAATCATACCAACAACTGTCCATCAATGCACTACAGGCCACTGAGAACTTTTACCACATCATTTGTAACATTACGGTCATGATTATACCGAATGATCCTCGGTCATAATCATACCAATCAACAAATCCATCTATGCACGTAAGCCAAAGATGACTTTCATCACAATATAAGCATGAGGATGATGACAATGATATAAGAATTCAATTAAAAGAAAGCAAGGATAAATTTTAAAGACTTTAACAATTTAATTTATCCAAATTTAATAATATCCAAATTGTCAACATGATACCGCTTTGTGGAGTAAAATTCAAGAATAATATCATGTATCAAAAAATGATTTGACCGAAAAGAAATCAATATTTTTGTCATGAATAGTGCTCCCGTGAATAGTACTTGTGAATGAAAGTATGAATAGTACTTTATGAATAGTACCCTATGAATAGTACTTTGTGAATAGTACTTTGTGAATAGTAAACTCATGAATAGTACTCATATTCGTAAATAGTAACGTATACATGAATAGTGCCATATACATGAATAGTATCCATAAATAATACTCCATGAATAGTACTCATAAAAGGAAAATACAAAAGAAAATGATATTCCATGATGAGTACAAAAGAAATGATATCTCATACAAGTATAATAGAATATACGAAACTAAAAATGGATTTTGACCCGCAATGCGATAATCCATGTAGACATATCATTTCCAGAATTTAATAAAGAATGTATACGATGTGTCATTCACCATGCATGTAGTAGTCCGTAGAGATAAAGTTATTCCAAATGTAATAATAAAGAATGGAATAATAGAAGAATTTCACCACCATGCATGTAGTAGTCCGTGAGAAAAGTTATTCCAATAGAATAATAAAGAATGGAATAACAAAAGAATTTCACCATGCATGCGGTAGTCTCGGCGTAGACAAGTTATTCCAATGTAATAATAAAGAATGGAATAACAACCCTTACGAGTATTGAAAGAAAATAATATCTTCTTGAAAACACCTTTTAAAAAATAAATAATATTCCCCTTACCTTGAAAGAAGACTAAGATTGAATTGGATAGTGAATAGTGAAAAAAATATCTCTTCGTAATATGAAATAAATAATACCCTTACTCTTGTCTTCTGGATCTGAATAATAGCTTTCTTTTCTCTTCTTCTCTATATTCTTTCTCTCTATAATTGCTCTTGTGAGTCTTAGTGAATTGGTGAGAATGAAGGAAGAATGAGCTTCTTATTTATAGGAAAATATAGTTTCGATAATTGCACGCGTTTTGGGGCTCAAAATATTACAATTATAATACCTTCATCTTTTCCTTCATTTTTAATTTAGTCCCGCAAGTATTATCAAACTTGCACCACCTCCCCTAATAGTACATCATGTGAATCAATAGTACAATCATGTGACTCAATAGTTCTATACATGTGAATAAAATAATTACAGTATAGTACCTTCATCTATACCTCCATTTTTAATTTAGTCATGTAAGTATTATCAATCTTGCACCACCTCCCCTAATAGTACATGCATGTGAATCAATAGTACATACATGTGAATAAATAGTTATAAGCATGTGAATTAATAGCAATGAATTGCTCATTTATTCAATTAATTACCCGATTGGTCAATTTAACCTCCAAAAATCAATTATTATCGAAATAGATGTCGATTTTCACGCACACTAATAATCCCAACACAATGAAAATATCAATTTCATCTTTAATCAACACAAACTTATTCATCATTAATATTATAACTCATAATATTTAACAACCAGATCATTCCCAGGAAAGAGGGGGCTTTCCGATAAGGATTTCTCCCTATTGGCGCGCAATTAGGTGACCAAACCCCTTTCCTCGACAGAACTTTCTAGACATCGTCAATATTACAAATAATAATATGAATAACTTTGTCGTCTCAATTATTGATTTAATAATATAAAATATTATGCAGATGATACTGTGACAATAATTGAATCAATAATATGAGAGATATTATGCAAAGAATTATTATAGCAATAATTGAGTATAATCGAGTGACTTCTCACGTAAGCATCAATAATTAATACTTGTGTGCTACTATGCAACCATGCCAGATTATCGTATTTTTACTACTACCGGGTAGTTCAACAGTTTAATGGTAAAACTTTCGCCATTATTTTTATAAAAAGATATTTCCGTCGTTTACTAACTACGACAATACTTTTGTTATGGGGTCCGCCAATGATTATGTCATCGTACGAATATTCCTTGTTAAAATGAATATTCCCCGACCAATCGAATATTCCCCGACATAACGAATATTTTATATTAACTTGCTTACTTTGCAAAATTTTCACATATCACCCTTAACTTTAACCCTTTCTCAATTTAACCATTTACTAAATAAAATAATAATTATAAGAAAATTAAATATTTTCATTTCATAAAATTCGGGATCTCACAATCTCACCTCCTTATGAAATTTCTCCCTCGAAATTTACGTACCTGGTAGTTCGAAGAGATGAGAATACCTTGCTTTCTTTTCGGATTGTACCTTCCCGGTTATTTCCTTTGTATCATGATTTTCCCATTGCTCATCTCCTGTATTTCAGATATCATTCTAGAATATATCTTCAAAACAAAGGTTAATTGACATATCACAATTTGTCAACTTATCAAGTAAACAATTTCAGCTTAGGTAAGTCACACACTAGCGAAGTATATTACTCGTCTCTCCCCTCCTAGTTCTAGACTTATATCTCCGCCAACAATCATATCCCAAAGCCCTGATACCATTTGTGATTCCCCCAAAATAGGTCCACACGATCCATTATGAGTCGCCAGATATCACACTATAGAAATCAAATACAAACTTCATTTCTACAACGGTTGAACTGTCATGCAGAGTACGACAACACATAAGCTGTGAGTTTTAATACAAATATATGTAACTCTCATAGTGCCTCGACCACAACACCTTACAATGGTACTTTACATAAAAAGTACAAATAATAACTATTTTAGAAATTAAAATCTTTGGAAAATGCTCAAGAGAAACCTTCGTATACATGGGAGGCCATGCATCTAAGTTATGATAGATATCATATGACTCGAGAATTATCCTTGGTTGACCTAATAGACCCCAAAAAAAAACGAGAAGATTATCGTCATGTTCTTTCCAATGGTGAGTCTTCTTCGACATATAATTATCTCCATTGTCTCCAATTGAGAATTATAATTCAACCAAACTCCAAGATTATATAGGTAGTGCTCATAGATATAATCAGCAAGTGTATGTGCACAACCCTGTCTTATGATAACACGAAGTCATCTACCATTAGACATCTTATATGATAGTGGCAAAACACCCTTCCAAAGATGGGTTCACCTCACCCTATTCGGTTCACCAAAATCAATCTGTTAAAATGATGTATAAAACGACAACTTATCTAAAATTTTAATAAAATTATTTCCATCGAAACCTCAATAGCTATATATACCATCCTATTACCCCTCGCCGACCCCCATACTACACTCTTATTACCTGAAAGGAATTGTGAAGCAAAAGGGTGAGCAAAACTAGCCCAGTAAAGAATATCATGACTAAAAATAATTAAATTATCAATAGCCTTTGTCAGTAATAAATCAGAGATTTAGAACATATAGTAGATGATAAAAAATTTCAACCATAGTGGCAGCGGAACGAGCAATCCATTTAAAGAGTCAAATAGACCATAAAGTATATTATCTTCTCCACGTTAAAAGTCCACCAACAATGTTTTATCCCTGTAACATCAATCAAATGTTCCTTTCCTCAATCATGTGAATAACTCATAATCATAATTGTGATTCTAAATTCCTCTTCGCACCCAGGACAAAGATAGTTTTCATCACCTGTCTTTACCTGAAACATCAAAGATCATGGTTATACCAAATCACAATTTATGTTCATAATCATACTAATAAATTCATCTTTGTACTACGAACCAAAGATATTCATTAACAGTTCATGTTTGCACTACAGGCCAAAGACATGCAACTGTATTTTAGAATAGTCAAGTAGAGCATGATATCTACTGTCTTCTACAAATTAAAAGTTTATTATCAATATTTTATCACTGAGACTCAACTCAATAAATAATCTACATCACCGAAATATCCATGCACTACGACCAAGGATATTCATTAGTATCACGACCACGAATTATCCATGCACTACGGGCCAAGGATATTCCTGTTTTCACCAATGGTCATGATAACGCCAAACAACAATTCATCTTTGCACCCTTATCCGAAGAGAACGCATGGTCATGATCATACCAACAACTGTCGTTGAGACTCAACTTAATAATTAGTATCACAACAATGAATTATCCATGCCATACAGGCCAATGATATTCATTTAATCATCAATTTTCATGATTATACTCAATAATCCGTGGTCATAATTATACCAACAACTGTCCATCAATGCACTACAAGCCACTAATAACTTTTACCACATCATTTGTAACATTACGGGTCATGATTATAGTGAATGATTCCTGGTCATAATCATAACAATCAACATTCCATCTATGCACGTAAGCCAAAGATGACTTTCATCACAATATAAGCATGAGAATGATGACAATGATATAAGAATTCAATTAAAAGAAAGCAAAGGATAAATTTTAAAGACTTTAACAATTTAATTTATCCAAAATTAATTAATATCCAAATTGTCAACATAATACTGTTTTGTGGAGTAAAATTCAAGAATGATATTGTATCAAAAATGTTGAGGACCGAAAAGAAATCAATTTTTGTCATGAATCGTGCTCCGGGTGAATAGTACTTGAATGAATAGTACCCTGTGAATAGAACTTCGTGAATAGTACTTTGGGAATAGTACTTTGTGAATAGTAACCCGTGAATAATACTTTGTGAATAGTAACTTATGAATAGTAACTTATATTCGTAAATAGTACCGTATATGTCAATAGTGCCATATACAGGAATAGTACCCATGAATAGTACTCATAAAAGGAAAATACAAAAGAAAATGATATTCCATGACGAGTACAAAAGAAATGATATCTCATACGAGTATAATAGAATATACGAAACTAAAAATGAATTTTCACCCATAATACGATAATCCACATAGACATGTCATTTCCATAATTTAATAAAGAATGTATACGAAGGGTCATAATACCATACATGCGGTAGTCCGCGTAGACAGGTTATTCCAACAGAATAATAAAGAATGGAATAACAAAGAGATTTCACAATGCATGCAGTAGTCACGTGAGACAAAGTTATTCCAATGTAATAATAAAGAATGGAATAATGTAAAGAATCTCACCATGCATGCTAGAGTCAAGCAGACATGAGCAAAGTTATTCCAACATAATAATAAAGAATGGAGTAACAACCCTTACGAGTATTGAAAGAAAATAATATCTCTTCAAAACATGAAATAAATAATAACCCTTACCTTGGAAGAAGACTAGATACCGGAATAGTGAAGTAGCAAACTACTCTTCTTCTTTCTCTCTATAGCTTCTCTCTCTATAAATTTTCTCTCTATAATTTCTCTTGTGAGTCTTAGTGAATTGGTGAGAATGAAGGAAGAATGAACTTCTATTTATAGAAAAATATAGTTTCAATAATTGTACGTTTTGGGGCTCAAAATATTACATTATAATACCTTCATCTTTTCCTTCATTTTTAATTTAGTCCTGCAAGTATTATCAAACTTGCCCCACCTCCCCTAATAATACATAATGTGAATCAATAGTACAGTCATGTGACTCAATAGTTCTATACATGTGAAAAAATAATTACAGTATAATACCTCATCTATACCTCCATTTTTAATTTAGTCATGTAAGTATTATCAATCTTTCACCACCTCCCCTAATAATACATGCATGTGAATCAATAGTACATACATTTGAATAAATAGTTATAAGCATGTGAATTAATAGCAATTAATTGCTCATTTATTTAATTAATTACCCGATTGGTAAATTTAACCTCCAGAAATCAATTATTATCGAAATAGATGTCGATTTCCACTAACACTAATAATTCCAACACAATGGAAAAATCAATTTCATCTTTAATCAACATGAACTTATTCATCATAAATATTATAACTCACAATATTTAACAACCAGATCATTCCCAAGAAAGAGGGTTCTTTTCGATAAAGATTTCTCACTATTGGCGCGGAATTAGGTGACCAAACCCATTTCCTCGATAGAACTTTCTAGACATCGTCAATATTACAAATAATAATATGAATAACTTTGTCGTCTCAATTATTAATTTAATAATATAAAATATTATGTAGATGATACTGTGACAATAATTGAATCAATAATATGAGAGATATTATGTAGCAATTATTGTAGCAATAATTGATTATAAATGAGTGGCTTCTCATGTAAACATCAATAATTAATACCATGTGCTACTATGCAACCACACGTATTACTATACTTTTACTACCGGGTAGTTCAACAGTTTAACGGTAAAACTTTCGCCGTTATTTTTATAAAAAGATATTTCTATTATTTTCTAACTACGACAATACGTCTGTTGTGGGGTCCACTAATGATTATGCCGTTGTATGAATATTCCCTAATAAAATGAATATTCCCCGACTAATCGAATATTCCCCAACACAACAAATATTTTATATCAACTTGCTTACTTTGCAAAATTTTCACATATCACCCTTAACTTTAACCCTTTCTCAATTTAACCATTTACTAAATAAAATAATAATTATAAAAAAATTGAATATTTTCATTTCATAAAATTCGGGATCTCATAGTTGTTCTTTATTATAATGTCAAAACCATCTATATCTAATACAGAAATTGAAATAATGTTTCTAATAATATTTGGAACAAAATAACAATTATTTAAATAAATGAACTTGCCCGTAGGCAATGCTAAACAATAAGTCTCTACAGCTAATGAAGCAACTTTACTCTATTTCCCACTCGTAGGACGACCTCATCCTTTCTCAGCTTTCTACTTCTGACCAATCCCTGCATATTATTACATATGTGAGAACCACAGCCGGTATCCAATACCCAAGTAGAAGATTGACTTTTAAAAAAATTATTTTCAATCATAAACAAACCTTGATTAGGATTTGAAGCTTCTCCAAGCTTCTTCTGCTTTTGTTCCGCAAGATAATCCTTATAGTTCCTCTTCTAGTGACCCAGCTTGTTGCAATAGAAGCAAATTCCTTTGCTAGCTTGATCATGTTTCTTTTAATCCTTCACTTTTACTTTACCCTTAACCTTCTTGAATTTCTTCTTTTGAGAAGATGCCTTGGGCATCTTCCTTTTCTTGGAAGAATCATCTACCATTAAGATATGGTTCTTCTTAGATAGGAAGTGACCTTCAACATTTGTCAACATGTTATGTAATTCAGGCAAGCTAACATCTAACTTATTCATGTGAAAATTCACAACAAATTGTGAGAAGGTGTCCGGGAGTGATGGCAAGACTAAATCTTGACCTAACTCCCCATCCTTGATGAACCCAAGCTGTCCAAGATGTTCAATCAGATTGATCATATTTAAGACATGAGTCTCAACGGTAGTACCCTCGGTTATCCGAGATCAGAAAAGCTCCTTAGATATTTCATATCTAGCAGTCCTACTTTACTCACCATACAACTCTTGCAGGTATAGTAGCATAGTAGGAGCATCCATGGTTTCATGCTGACACTGAAGCTCGTTACTCATGGATGTGAGCATGATGCATTAAGCCACAGATGCATCATATTGCCACTGTTTAAAAGTAGCAATCTCTTCCTCGTAGGTTGTCTCTGCAACTGCGAACAATTCTCATATTCCTTAACCAATCCGTGTAATTCAGTCCGGTCAGTTTGTTAGCATCAAGTATACTACGCAGTGAAATGAGTGAATGTGACATTTTCAAATTCTGCATGTAAAAAGATAATATTTTAGCAAACATTTATTTAATTAATTACCAAAATAAATTAGGTTTTATTTTAAATCGGTATCTCTCACTATTTTCTTCAAACTATATTACCATCATCTATATAGTTCGGCAAAATCTAATTAAAGTTTTGCTAGTGAGAATAAGGATCCAATTTCAAATATATATAGCATTGTGGTGACACAATAAAATATTTATAAATAAATAGGTAGACAACTCCTTGTCAATTACATCATCATGTAACTCCTTAATTTGCCTCTTTGATTATTTTGATCAAGTGGTGGCACATCTGAATTAAAATTATCTAAGTTAAGTCTAACATAGCACTTCCATATATTCAAAAAAGAAAAATAGTGTCCTTGTGGTGATACAACAAAACAATATTGTTCAATTTTCTTTATAAGCATCAAATGTGATAAATTAACATCTTAAATACTTAATACTTGCCTTGTGCTGACACAACAAACTCATATTAAATATTTAATACTCTATTAATTTTATCATGCTAGAAGGCGACCTTTGATATTCTAAATATCTTTGAATGGTTAAGACTTAATATATAAAAACTTTGAGGGTTTGTTACTATTTGTCTCATCTTGTTTAGCATGCACACACACACACACACACACACACACACACACACACACACACACACACACACACATATATATATATATATATATATATATATAATACGCGTCATATTATTAAACATGTGAAGCATGTTTGCACAATATATAATATATATATAATACTAGCATGCATATATAGAATACTATATTCTACCCGGATTGATTATGGACTTTTATTCTAGTTTGGTTCACTAGAGCCACCAAGTGAACCAAAAGGTCAAACCCTATGGTGCAAGAATTAACATCTAAATATAACTATTACATTTAAACTCGGACTCCATTACAAACGGGTATTCAAGTGCTCCTTACTCCTTGATCTCTGGTTCTTCGAATTTTTTTTAACTAATCCTATTACATTAAACTATTTAATTTAAATAGAAACCTTGATCAACAGTCAAGGGGAAGTACATAAGAGAGAGATAAAATTTACATCAAGAAGAAAACCAAAAAAGACGAGGTACGCAGACCCCATTTAATAAAACTCATTCATTCAAGCATCCAACCAAAATAAATTCAATCACATTGGACAATAGTCCATAATCAATCCCATTTATTATCATATATATCATCATATGTATCAATAAATAAAACATTCATCTCATGAATAAAATCATTCCATATATATATGAATATCATTTAATGGACAATTTTAAGTTGCATGAAATCCAATTTCAAGATTAAAATAAACTCTTTATTTTAATTATAAAATTATTAAAAATATTATATATATATATATATATATATATTATTCTAATCATACGAATATATATATATATATATATATATATATATATATATTACATATGGATATATATATTATATACGGATATGTATGATTACAAGTAAGTGATAAGCTTTTAAAAAACAAAAACCAACATTCACGCATATAAGGACACATTGTAAAAGCGAAAAAACAGTTCGCGATTTTTGCAACAGGCTTCCGGAAATATATTTTGTTTTTCATGATAAAATAATAATTTTATACAATAAATTATGCCAAATAAATTATTCTAAACACATATTCATACATATATGGAATCAGAATAATTAATAATTTGCATAAAGTTTGGCTCTGATACCACTGTTAGGTTTTGTGAAGACCAAAGACACAATCAAATTACAAAATTAGCGGAACTAAAGTAAAATCAAATTTTAAAATTTTTCACAAACCAATTACCCGGATCATCCTTTATGCATATTATTAATTAAAATAAAGAACAAGAAGTTATGGAATCATTACCCTTGTAGATACGAGCTTCCACGGGTATGAGTTCAACTCCTACTTCTCCGCGATCTCCTTGAATCTCCGGGTTAGATTTCTTTCCTTTGATCAATGTTAGCCACCCAAGTGTATGGCCTCTAGAGGTGATCCATCAAGGAAGAATAATTTTTAGAAGAAGGGTGTATTGGCTAAAACCCTAGTTTTTCCTATCTATATAAAAAAAAGGGGGCGTACTATCCAACTTTTGGAATTAATTATATCTGATATCAAATATAAGACTCCTTTTATAAGGATATTAAGTAATCCTATTTAATTAAAATAATATATTATATTATTTATTTAAACTCATTTAATTAATTAGGCTTCCAAATCTTATTAGGGATAATTAATTAAACTCAATTAACTAATTTTGTCTCCTACTCCTATTAGGAATAAATGGGAGTACTTATATTAAATTAATTCCTAAACTCTTTTAGAAATTAAAAATAATAATAATTGTAATAATATTAATAAGACTCCTCCTATTAATTTATATTTAATATTTCTAAAATTTTAAATAATAAATATTAAGTTATTTAATTTATTCTATCACCATAGATTAAATTAAATATACTTAACATATTATTACGATTATGTCATTAGCTTCTTAAATAATTATTTTTCCTTTTATGGTGACCCTTTAGATTCTCCATATTAAACCGGTTGTGAATAAATCAATTAGAACAATTCTAATCTTATTTAAATAAATAAATTAAACTATTAATTTATTTAAATAAATAATATTTATTCTATATTATGAATAAGTCTTCCTAGCGATTAACGACTTTCTAGATAATATAGATTTGAACATTAATCATAAAAGAACATTTGAGTAAATAGTTACCGTACAATTCAATCCTTCCACCATACAATGTCCCAATTAAATATAAGTCATGGAATTACTGCAAAGTCTTATTTTATTTAATTATATGTATTTCGATTCCTAAATGCATAACTCCTAATGAATGCAAATTAGAAACTACTTTCTAATTTCATTCTACCTTGGCCAAGGATTCCTGAGTTGTCATTTATCGAATCACATATGACATTTTTCTTCTTTTACTAGAAGTGGTAGATTCTTTATCGATCATTCATTATCTCCATATATAACTTATTACACCCAAGCATACCCTTTGATATACCCTAAGGGTCTTAAGGAATAAGTCAAAATATAATTCATTATACATAAGATACTATGATGATCTCAAGTCTATGGATCATTTGTACTACCATCACTACAGGAATTCCTATTGATAGGCAAGTAAAACTCCATTAGGTATTACTTAGCGAGTCACGTTCAGTGAACTTATTCTCCAATAAGCACATACATACTTGTTTTAGTGTCTCCACACAAATGATCAGAAGATCAATCATTCTCATCCAATGAGAAAGCAACGTATGTATCAATCTATCCGAATTCACTAATCCCCTTTTTAGTAATCCATTGATTGAGAACATTTTAGTTTTAAGCTATCTAAGAATTTAGATCTCATTAGCATGATCTCATCATGATTCTAAAAGCATTGCTTAAAACTGTGGGTTTATCAAATATTATTAAAATAGCACCATGTAGATAATTAAATGACTTTAATAAATAATTATTTTTATTAATAAATAAATAAGATTGATTACAAAGTATATGCTTTATCATCATACATGATTAGCTTGTATGCATACTACTTTCAGCCGGTTAGTAGAATCGTCCAAATTTTTTTATTTAATTGTTCAAGTCTAGAAAATAAGATTTGAACTCAAGGTAATGAACGTGAAAATGTATTGAGCATATAATGTAATTTTAAAAGAGATTCTTAATATGTCAACAATGTTCTTACATGTTTAAATGATATGTCGAATGCGTATTTAATCCGTCATTCGTGAAGACTAATAATATGTGAAAACTAATGTTGTGATGTGATCAGTATAATCATAATCAAAGTTTAGACAAAAGAAGATGTACTTATGATGCCGGTTACAGTATAATTAACTGGTATTGTGAATGTAAATGATATATAGGATTAAATTGAGGAACGTGATTAGTAATCGTGTAATGAACACATGAGGCAAGTTTATGTACCTTACTCTTATGTTGAGCAAGTTTTCTAATCCCTAAACTTTATTTGAGCTAATTCTACATTGAGAAAATTGTTATTTTATATTATATCATCATTGAGCTAGTTCCTTATCTCTAACTTGATTATAGTTGTACAAGCTTTTCAAATTCTACTTTATTGAGTAAGTTTAAACTTAGCTTACTATTATTCAAACAAGGTTTCTTATACTATTTAATGCCTATATTTTGGTTAAGCCTACTATTCCTTTATAAAAGCATGACTTTGATATATGATGCTTATCTACTTGTGATTCAACGGTATTCTATCATTGATATTGTATTCCTTTATAATATTATGTTGTTAACAAAATCGTGAATGATTATTAAATTCTTATTGATTCAAATAATCCTTAGTTGATGATTATGAACTCTAAATTACCCTTGAGAGCAATCCAAACCAAACTTCCTTTGGTGGGGACTCTAATGTCAAAGCTGAGATGAATAACCCTACTACAAGGGATTATATTATGCGACAACGTTAAGATGTTGTGCACATACATGGTACTAAGGGCTGATCCCCAAGGTAGGAGAAGTAAAGTCCATATAGTCTTACGACTGTTAAAGGTTGAAAGTAGAAATACTTGAAAGCCTGGGACATAGCTCATGGTCTAGTGACCCTCAGATGTACTTTTGATTCCTGTTCTAATCTTGATTCAAAAGTCGAGCTTTCTTTTGGTTCAATATCCATTTATTATTCGCATGTAATTATTACTTTATTATTATTCACATGCGAACGGTCCGACCCTTGAGGGCCGTAGTCGTAAATCCCAAAATGGATCGAACTGCAGATGGTGAAATGTCAGCCACCAAAGGTACCGACACTCCTGTAAACTCCAATCCAGTGATGAACCGCCAGTCCATCGGTGTCATCATCACCTCGCAATCTAGCAAATGGAGAGACTGAGTCTGGTGGAACCAGCGCTCAGACAAAGCCCTTAGATAACCCTAGGGGAAGCGACAGGGAGGAATAGAAAAGAAAGCCTGAAAGCCCCATAAATGGACGATCTCTTCATACTCTAGGTGCAGGTTATAGTACAAGGAGTGAATGTTAAACAAGTTCCCCCTGGGCAGAGTAAAGCCGGGAACCTATATCAAATGGAAAAATCAAGATGGAACCATTGTCCCGAAAGGGGAAAAAGAAAATTCCATAATAAAAAGCTTATGATACCTCATTGGCGTGGAGATTAATCGAAGGATGGCGTCTCAAATCTTCCAAAAGATCTGGAATCGTCACGCTAATGGCTAGAAGATCTTGACGCGGGGTATTAGAAGAAGAAGGAGCAGGATCCACAATAGGAACATCCTCCTCCTCGTCGATGACATTCGGCCTATCAACCCAAATAGGGCGAATCACTAACTCAATCAACCGGCGAGGTTGCTGGGCTGGACGAGGCTAAGGAATATCAGAAGCTCTCCTCCTCACACTTGCAGAGGCCCTACAAGGGCCACTCGACTGGTCTGGATCCATAATCAGAACAAAGTCTTCAAATCACCTCAAAAAAGGTGAGGTAAGTTTAAAACTTAAAGCTTATTAAAGTTAAATCATTGCTTCCTATATGGTTTAAATCCTATATCACGCATCATGTTAACATACATCCGCAGTAGAGTTAAAATTACATGTTCATTAAAATCTTAGGCTCATGAATTTTTTTTTGCTAGAGTCTCCTTTGTAAAATGGACTATCCACATGCACATAGGCATAACTAGGTGGTCATTCAGTAGCACACCAACCAAAAATCACGAACATCTCATATGCATGAAAAACATCAAAATTAAACCCACCTTGGCATCTAAACTACCATGTGTGCTTTATTTGAATACCCTTGCTCATTTATCCTCAAATAGGATGAATAAATTAACAAAAAAAGGGTGCCAAATAACTGTTTCAAAAATCAATTTTTTCACATCAGTATGTTCAACATGATAAAATATGAATATTTACTGAGTTTAATAATTTTTATCAAGTTATATGAGAATGATTATTCACTATATTGTGTTTAAAAGCATTCTATATGAAATCTAATGTTCTAACAGTAAAAACTTGAAAAGAAAGGATATATATGTTACTAGCATTGTGCATAACTGTTGATCGATTTCGCAATCAATGAATACGTGCAAGTATACACGGTCAACAAGTAATAAAGTGAAAGTAGAGTATCGTTCCCACGAGAAATTATTTAATAAAAATTACCAAGTACTAACTCTTAACCAAATCAATTTTATTTAAACAACCAATAATTGTGATTTTTCTAGTTAAGAAAACTAAATTAAACAATTAAAAGAGATTAGTCTAAAAGAAAGCAAATAAACAACTAAGATTTGATTAAATTTAGGTAAATAAGGATTAAGACTCCAATATCCCCAATTATGAACTATAAACCAATTAACCAATTATCCCAATTATTATGTCTACTGAATTGTTAACAGAAATTCTCAAGTGCCAAAAGCCCTCTCTCGAGCGATCAATTGTCTTCTATTTAACCCAGATTAATTTTTCTATATCTCTATGCAAAACAATTGAATTAAACGCATTACAATTTCAATTCCTTATGTGTTATATGTGGCAAATAGATATTCTCATTCTATTCACAAACCAAATTATTCACTGTGCAAATAACTAAGTCACATGTCACCATGCCCAGTTCTAACCCTAGAATTCCTTTCTCAATTCCTTGTAGAGTAACAATGTAATTACTGATCAGATAATTAATCAATAAGCATAAGGCAAGATAAACAACTCACTTTGACACAAATAATTGGAATATTATGAATAACTAATTCATAGCCATAAAAAGTTCAATTGAAATCTTAATAAAAGAGTTAGTTCATAATTAATGAATTAAAACCAAGAATCCACAATTGATTAGACAATAAAAGATAAAAGTAAGAGAAGAGAAGAGAATATAATCTATTGTCAGTAGCCTTGAGACTCCTCTTTCGCTCCTGCTTTAAATCTTCAATGGTCTCCAAGTTGCTTTAATCTCCAAAACTAATAAGAACTAGGGTTATGTTATAATCTAAAGGAGTGTTTAATCTAGGCTAAGCTATGTAATCTCCTCTTATTTTATGTCTTACATCATGTATTTATAGATTACAAGTCTAATTTTGAGCTTAGGAACAAACCCAATCCAATTTGGAGTCTAAAAGGTGTCAAAATTCGCCCAAAACGCATCCAGGCCCAACCAACCTCTTCCCCCAGTGCCCCAGCGCTGGGCTTGACACTCACACACTGCTCCTTAGCGCCCCGGCGCTGTCCATAGGTCAAAAAATAGCGCCCCGACGCTGTCCCCTTTTTCCAACATTTTTTGCTCTGACTTCCTTTGGGAAAATGGCCATAACTTCTTCGTTCGAACTCCGATTTTGATGATTCAAGATGTTGTGGAAAGAGGAAAAGTAGTTCTACAACTTTCATTCTTTGATTTGTTCGAAATAAGGTCCGGAGCCATAGTCAAATTGGCTCTGAAGTGACTGTTGTGTAAATGGCAAGCCGAAAACGTGAATCTAGCCACCCCAAACGTCGATCCATGTAACTTTTGTCCCAATTCCTACAAAACAATATAAAACATGCATGAATAGACACAAACACATAAAAACATCCTAAAAGACTTGAGAAAAACAATAAATTAAGCCCGAATGTATCCAATTCATGTGTATAAAACTCACTCATCAATAACGATTGTACGGTGATGAATTTTGCAAAAAGTAGCTCGAACTTCGTAGATCTGAAGAAGAATTTTGGATTTTTTAGTATATTTCAACTTGAAAATGACTTGTGAAAGGAACGGGGGGAGTAAATATACCCACGGGGAGCTGCGTGTCAACTTGCGGCAGCCGCTGGTCTACCTGTGGCCACCTAAGATGGGTCCCACCCCCTCCAGCTAAAAAGTTAAATTAAATCAAGAAAAATAGTTCTACGCGATTGAGTGAAAAAAGCCTGAAACCCTGATTTCAGATATCAAACTTCCGATCTTCTTATAAGTCATTGGTATTAACCTGGATGCGAGGTTCAAAAATATGAAGATAGAGATTATTGAAAACAACCCTTGTCAAAACATCGGGAAGGTCCGGTGTCGTGAACCGTTGGTCTTGAATGCATCAAAACGTCCAGATTTGTTCCGGGGTATAACTGGTTAGAATGATGTCCCCAGCAGAGATATCAAACATGTCTAGGAGCGTAAACCATTGCCAACAGCTCCAGCGTAGCATTGGAAATGGTCTGGTGATGTAAGCCATTGAAAAATACTTCAACGAAGGTCAGAATGGTCTGGCGACAACTCCAGCGTAGCATCTGGAATGATCAGGTTATGTAAGCCGTTAAAAATTACTTCAACGATGATATTGTAAACCATTGGCGACAACTCTAGCATAGCATCAGGAATGATCCGGTGATGTACGCATTTGAAAATTACTTCAATGATGATATTATAAACCGTTGGCGACAACTCCATCATAGAATAGGGAATAGTTCAGTGATGTAAGTCGTTGAAAACTACTTCAATGATGGTCAAAATGATTGACAGTGTAAACCATTGGCGATAATTCCAGCGTAGAATCGGGAATGGTCCGGTGATGTAGGCCGTTGAAAATTACTTCAACAATGATATTGCAAACCGTTGGCGATAACTCTAGCGTAGCATTTGGAAAGATTTAGTGATGTAAGCCGTTGAAAATTACTTCAATGATGATATTTCAAATCCTTGGTGATAACTCCAATGTAGCATCAAGAAAGATCCGGTGATGTAAGCCATTGAGAACTGCTTCAACAAAGATTAGAGTGTCTGATATTGCAAGCTATTGACGACTAGTCTAGCGTAGCATCGTAGAGGACCGATGATAGAATCTGTTATATTAATCCCCATTCAAGGCATCAAGAAGGATCGATGATTGTCAGCCCGTTGTAAATTAATGTTTAAGTAGGCACCAAGGAAATTTGGTGATGGTTAACCTTTAAAAGCTACCGTTCAAGTAAGCATTATGAAGATGCGGTGGTAACGGGCAATTAAAGCTCTATCTCCATCAAAACTATCAGCATCGACCTGATGAAAAATCCAAGGTAGTGGTGATGATCCTAACACAGCATCGAGAAGGATCCGATGATGTAAACCGGAGTAAACTATTATCAGTATAGGCATCGGGAATCCCCAATGAGTCACTCGTTAGAAGAGAAACATCTTCGGCAGAGGTAAAGTCAGAAAGCGTATTTGAAGACAAAGAATGTTGATGACAAATCTCGACGTCGAATTCGGAAAGGTCCAGTGGTATTAGCCATAGGAAAATCTCCCTAGCAGGGATCTTGAAAGCATCTTTACAACATGTCATCAAATCAATCTCAATAGCACTGATGAACATTTTAAACAGTTAGATTTAACCCAATGTAGCAACGGGAAATATCTGGTGATGAAAGCTTTGTAAACTACCGTTTGAGTAGACATCAAGGCAATTCAGTGGAGACCATCAATGACAACTCCATCCCCAGCAGAAATGGCGGGAGCAAGTACTGATAGAATACCGTTGGAAGTAATTCTAAACAAAAATGGTCAGAGTCTATAGCATCATATTTTGATGCATTGCATGATATCATTTAATCTTGCCATATTTCATGTTTCTAGTAATCTTTATCATGTTCATTCCATTACATTGCATAAACATGATAAAGAGGGGAATCTGTAGACACTCAAATTTTTTTATTATTGTTACTAATGATGCAGCAGGGCGGAAATCGTCTTTTATCTTCCAAAGATAACCCTGGATATCAAAATCATTAAATCCAACCCCGAGAGATCAAATAAAACTTTGAAGATAACCTCGAGATATCAAATCTAAGCCCCGATGACAACCCCGGGAGATTAAATCCAAGTCCCAGAGACAACCACGGGAGATCAAATCAAGCCCTGGAGATAACCTCGGGAGATCAAGTCCAAACCCCGGTGACAACTCGGGGAGATCAAATCTAACCCCGAAGATAACTCCAGGAGATTAAGTCAAACCCCAGAGACAACCTCGAAAAATTAAATAAACTTTAGAAACAACCTTGAAGGCAAACAGCAGGCCAACCTTGGAAATAACCCCGAGGAAGACAGATGTCGCCACGCCCAGAACTGACAAGGAAGGGAAAAATAGTAATTTTTCTAACTCAATATCAATTCAGCCTAAATCACTGTAAAAGAAGTCATGCAGAATCATAACGGCAATCCCGAGTGAAAATAGCACAAGACAACTCAACGGATGGACTGCGAAGACTCAAAGATCTGGTCATGGACCCATCTTCCCATATTCGGAAAAGGTGAAATCCCATGTCATTGTGTGGCACTTGAAAAGGGCTTTCCGGAAAGGTATATCACGCCTCCATCGGATTCCTGGATTAAAAGTTATGAAAGTTTGAGTAGACAACACGTTGGCCAGAGTGCACGTACTTCGAGATGATGGAATCCACGGGGCCTGGGCCCTCTTGGGTAGCCGCAAGTAGACCCGCGATGACTTTGGTCTATAAATAGCCCCCCCCCCCCCATCATCCAAAAGAAAAAAAAAAGAAAACAGAGGGAATTCCGTCCATTTTAGCTCTTAACCCCTCCTCTACTATTTCAAACTTCGATATTCTTCTTTATAAACACTTGTATATATATATATATATATATATACTACAACATATCAAATTTTAATCGGTGGAAACAAAATTTTATTTAACTGATGAATCCTTTATTTTGCGACGTTTAGATTAAATATCTATTTTATTTCAGTATATTTGTTATGCAGGATATTCATATTATAATAAACTATATATTTTCTATACAATTAAATTAGAAATTTTTTTGAGATAATACAACCATTTTTTTTTTATATATGTAATTATGGTGGTGTTGTTAAACCCTAATTCTTGTGGGAAACCCTAATACGAAACTTGAGGTGGTGAGTTCAAGTCTAATATATAAGGTGTGTGTTATGTGACCTATATGGTAAACCCTAATTAACCTTATCTTTGGTTAAATTCTTGAAACCCTAATTATTATGTATAAACCCTAATTTCTAAGTTAGTATGGATAGTATAATTATTATATTATAACCCTAATGTCCATGTATGATTAAAACCCTAATCAAAATAAGAAAAACCTAATTATAAATTTAGTACCCTAATTATAATTATTTTGAACCCTAACTTGGGTAACATAGATTAATAACTATTGGGCTAGGTTTTACTAATGGCCCAAAACAATTGGAAGAAAGCCAAAGAGATAAATTCAAGCCCAACTCTTAGCCCACTTTAGCGAGGGTATTTTAGACCCTTAATTTGCCTAGATTATGCATTAAATTAATAGCTAAATAAAAATTAGAGTAAATAATTAGAAATTTGGCGATTTTACCTTTTAAGGTAACAAAAAGTGTTAATCAAGTTTCCTTTCATAGTAAATAGCTTTACTTTATTTATTTTATTGCAAAAGTACTTTGTTGTCAACTTTCTATTGGTGGAAAATCTTCTAGCCATGCTTAAAAATCAAGATAAGGAAAATTATACATTGGACATCATGTGTGTGGAGAGTAATAACTTAAACCTTCATGCAATTCCACTTATATAAATAGATTAAGAGAGAAGAAATGGGAGTTGCTAGCTCAATTTATTCAACACTCAACCTAGACTTTCTTTGCCTCAAACCCACGAAATTCTCTAGCTTATTAGTCCCTAAGTCAAGCCCCCACCATAACCATAAACAAATCGGAAGCAACAAAAATCGAAAATCAAAGCTTAGAAGGTATAAACCTACCTCAAAAATTACATCCATCCCAAATCATTGTTTGATCTTGTGTTTAAATGTTAGATTATGTTGGTTTTGGTATCTAGTGATAATCTGGGTTGCTAGATGTTAGATCCATAACATCTAGAAGCTCGAATTGAAGATCTACAAAATCTGGAAATTTTGTTTTTAAGGTTTGACAACAAATGCCGGGGCCTATAGCTCTTAGATCGTGTTTGATTTATGTTGTTTAAATGTTGTTATTGGTAGCACTGTAATGTCGTCTTTAATTACAAAAGGAATCGAGAGTCATTGCATGTGTAGATTTGAAGATATCAGTGGTGAAAACCACGTTGGCCAGAAGCAGGCTTTCCGAAGGGTACTTTACAGGCAAGCCAGAAAAGGGAAATCGATGTCTGACAAGAAGTTTGAGCCTTTAGAGCATTTGATGTGTTTTGTTGTATGATGTCTTTATTGCTTGTAGATTGTAGTATTGTAGTTTAACTTCAATATTATGCCTTAAAATCTCCTTAATACCAAATGAATCGAAATTAGTGGCGGTCAGAAAGTAGGCGGTCGGCCGTGATTTAACTTTTACGGAAATTTTTCGAAAAAATATCATAACTTATTTACGGCGGTGGTTGACCATAGATTTACGGCTAGATCTATTGTTGTTATTTGTTTGTTATATTATGTAATAGAGTTGTAGTCTTGCATGTTGTCTACAATCTTGAACTTATAAATCACCGATCTATCAAAAGGATTTCTAGTTATAGAAGCTCAAAGTGGCGGGAATTGAATTTTATTCTTCACCTTGAAGATGAAGAAGCGGTCGATGACTTCTTTGGGAGCTCGAGATCTTGTTTGTTTGATGCTTGATGGCCATGTTTGATGTTAGGTATTGTAGACATGCACTATCTACTACAAGATCGATTCTAGTTTGTCAGAAAAAAACACACACAGATTAACACTCGATTCGAACATGCATGCTAGCTCAACGACTCGCGTTTTTACGGGTTGGTGAAGAACACCTATAGCGACGATTACGTCATTATAGGCACTATAAGCGACGATTTAATTTCTAAATTGATTATTTCTATTTAATAATTACGAGAAAATTAGATTTAATTATTAAAAATACAAAATAAATTATTAAAAATTATTTTAATGTTAGAAAAATATATTTTAATTATTTTGAATATATTTTGAAATATTTTATATTTTTGGAATATTAAATGTATTTAATTTATTTAATTATAATATTAAATAAATTATTTAAAAATGATTTAAATACATGAAAAATCATTAAAAATTATATTATGATGTAAGAAAATATTTTGAGTTATTTTTAATAACTTTTGATATTATGTGATAATTTTCATTAATAAATTAATATTAATGATAATTAAGTTATTTAGTAGATGAATTTAATAAAATGAATTAAAAATCATTTTAATATTTTAAAAATCATTTTAAAGTGTTTAAAAATATTTTAAGTTATAAAATATAACTTTTAATATTTAAAGGATAATTTCATTAATAATTTAATATTAATGATAATAAGTTAGTATTAATGATATTGAATTTATTTAATAATTATATTAAATAAATAGTTTAAAAATGGTTTTATTAAATTAAAAATCATTTAAAAAGGGATATAAGTGAATTAAAAATATTTTAAGTTATAATTAATGACTTTTAATATTTGGATGAATGGTTCATTAATATTTGAATATTAATGGTAATTATTTAAAAAATGATTTAAAATGCTTTAAAAATC
This sequence comes from Panax ginseng, assembly GCA_020205605.1. Lineage (NCBI taxonomy): Eukaryota > Viridiplantae > Streptophyta > Magnoliopsida > Apiales > Araliaceae > Panax > Panax ginseng. Next base: position 53,147,226 of record CM035129.1, on the reverse strand, counting down.
ATTTAAGGGTAATATTAATACTTTAAAAATATTTTGAGTTATTGTAAATAACTTTGATGTTTTAGTAATGATTTCATTAATGGTTTAATGAATTTAATATTAATGATAATAGAAATACATTTGATATTTAATGATGATTAGGTATTTGAAATTCATGTTAATGTATAATAAATGTTTAAAAATTTTTATCAAGTCATCGTATAGTGGCGTTTCTGAGATATTGAGTAATAGAATAGAGTCTTAAACTTCGTTAATTTTTCGATAAATTTGTCAAATTTTGCAAACATAGTTCGAGAAATTATTCTAGACTTAGATATTTTGGTAGCATTCTTGTTTGTTTGCGATGTAATGGTATGCTTGTGTGTATATGTAACAGCGTGAGTAGGTTATGTCTTTGTTGTGAAATGCGATGATACTATGTGTTATAGTATATTTTTCTAATCGAGCGAATGATCGATTAATGATAGGTGATTACATAAAAGATAAAACTAAGTTTTAGTATTGTAAGCAGCGCATCGGTGATATCCTACCTTTGCATTTCCTTTATCACGATGGACATGAGTAAGAATGTTTGAGAATTATATTATTATTTATGTCAGATTATTAACCTATATTATATATGCCCATTGATTATTAACATGTTAGTATATGGTAATTCGGATATATATTATTCTTACATTAGTTAATTTCTATAAATGGTTAAACAAGTGTCCCCACTTGGATAATCATTATGATTAAACACATGTTGATACACCTTTGATATATACATATATGTTGAATTATAGATTATTGTTGGATAAGATAAAACCTTTTGTTTGGAACCACGACAAGTATGAACATCCGAACATGGGAAATTTTTTTATCTTATTCTGACGGACAAAGGATGAACGATGATATCGTTCTAGCAATATAGTATTGATCAATCTGAGAAGAGTGCAATGGGTGATCACCCTCAGGTGCCGTAAGTTATGACGGTTTATAGATGAAATTCTGTTTAACCTTTTGAAAATGAAATCAATGTTCATAGTATGTCCCTAAAACTTATTTATAGTCGATGCGTAGTTTCAAAGATTTGAAAAAGAATTATTATTATTATTGGTTGAGAATTTCTTAGCAACTATTGATCCGTTGTAGAAGGGTAGTATAAAGAAAGTATTTAAATTCTTTCGACTTATATATATATATAATTGCTATTATTTCTTTGGGCACTCAAATGCTCATCCTTGCTTAAATTAAAATATTTGACTAAGTGTGAACACTCAGAAAGCTCTCTGCTAGAAACAAGGAAAAGGAAAGGTTCTTTGAATGATGACAATGTTATCGTGTGATAGTTTAATATTATTAAGACAATGTTATATATTTATGATCATGTGTTGTAAGGAATGACTTAAGGTTACGTGCTTGGGAGTTAAACTTTGATATTATGTAAGTTAAGTTTAAATATTTATATTATTGGCATTATTATTAGTATTATTAGGTTATAGAGATGGTATCGTGAAACCTTTGAATTCGGGTTTCAAGTACCCGGATTTGGGGCGTCTGAGGTTGGTATCAAAGGCATAGGTTATAAACATTAGGATTGCGAAACCTAGGTTATAACCTTATAGGAAACTCTTATAGAATATGTTAGCTAAGTGATAGGTTGAGGGGATCCATCGAGTCTAGTTGTACTTAATAAAATATCATTTCATTTTACCAATGAATATATTTTTTATTGTGTTACTAATGTTGTTTTGCTTGTTTATTGTGGTCATAGGATGGTGGCGAGAGCGAGTAGTTACTCGGTGGACCAAGAGTCGAGGGACTTTAGTGAAGGGTACATGGAACATGAGATGATAAGAGATTTGTTGGTCGGGAATGGCGACTTAAGGGTTAAATTTGAGAAAATGGGCACAAAATCACACCCCTCAGATTTGAGCATTTGTGTACAAGAGGCGCAGCTGCTCATAGAGCAAAAGCGGAGTTAGGTGAGATTCTGAGGAGGTTGGAGCAAAGAGAGTTGCAACTAGAGGCGGTTGAGAGTTGAGGGGAAGCTAAAGATGCGAAGATATATACCTGGAGGCGGGCTTTTAGACATCGCCTTTAGGCGTGATTCGGCCTTGCGGAATGGATGGGCGCCCTTGGCGGGGAGGAAGCGGCGTTGATGTGTACTCATATATAGTCCACTTTTGTTTCTATTAGGGGAATTTGTTTAGTGTTGAAAATCCTTATGCCTTCTGTATGCATAGGATGGCGGTTAGACCCTAACTTTTTACGGTAGAGGGGTAGGTGGTAGGAATCCTCAATTTTGTCCAATAGAGGATAGTTGGTGGTGGGTAGTTTAGGCCTTTAGCATTTATAGAAGTATGCCAAAGGTTTAGTCGGTTGGTATTAAAAGCGTGATATATTAATATATAAATAACTTCGTTTAAAGTTTATGAAGGAATGAATTGACTAAATCCATCGTCGATAAAAATAAAAGATAACTTATATTAAAGCTATTAATTCTTTGTGTGTATATAGTATATACTAATCAAGATAATTTATGTGTATAGATGTACGGTGAAAGGGATTAGGATACCCCGCGGATCGTAAAGAAGGAGCTAATATCGAAGCCCGATAGCGGAAATAAGCTCACCTGATGAAACCAACTTCGGACGAGGTGGTTATAAATGGAAAACATAGTACCGAGATCGGAAGTGGTGGGGTGGCGGATAGTGATTAGGACCCTAAAAGTTGAAGGTGATCAAGCATCGATGGAGGTGCGAGGAATTGAGGAACAAAGTTTCTTCTCTAGAAGGGTTGTGGGAGATAGAAAAGCGGCTTAATAGCCGATTCGTCAGCGTTAATAGAATCAATGGAAGAGGCGGGATAAGCTTAAAATCCAAATCAATCGGATGGGAGCCTCAAGGAGCACTTGGCGTGCGACTCAGAGATAAGGAAAAAGAAAGATAGAAGACCATGAGGTAGGAAAACACGATAAGAAGAAATGGAAGAAGATATGTTATATTTGCGGTTATGAGAGGACATACCTCTCCTCGTTGCCCCCGACTATAAGAAAGGTGGATGTTTTAATTGTGGGATGGAAGGACATCGGTATATGAATGTCAAGAAAAGGGCTTAGGGAATAGGTAGTATAAGTTATGTTGTGTAGGTATGTTTAAGGTAATATGTGTGCTTAGTATGTTTGTGTAATGTGACATTTTCAACTTTTGTGTTGGTTAAAGTGTAAATCCAGACTTTGTAGTCCTGAGGATGGTGATGATTAAAGCACTACGTGTTGTGATGTGTAATGTATTTTGAAATCTCGGAATGAATATGAATCTAAGTTTGAATAATGAAATAAGTTAATATACTAAACTTATATGATAAGATTTAGAATGTAGAGAATAATATATGGTTTTACTTAATCGGATAATGCTTGAGCGTCAAACTTCGAAACCAAAAGGCGAGAAAATGCACTTGATAATGTTGAGGACAACAACAAGCGAGACCCGTCGACAATTTGCGAACATGATGGCACAAATTATCGACAAGGAGTGCGATCGCGAGAAACCCGGTAGGACAATAACCCGCTAATTTCAAGGACTTTAAAATTTGTGGGACCACTAGAATTGAGAGAGAGGCGTGACCTGTTGAGCCTTGAACTTGGATTAAAGAGATTGAGAAGGCGTTTTGAAATAGCTAGGGTAGTGGTGAGGGGAAAAAGACCACTTTTGCCACCTACATGATGAAGGGTGAGGCAAATTTTTGGTGGGAAGCGAATCGAGGCGAGGAGGCGGAGAAGGTGTAGTTACATGGGATAGGTTTAAGACCTTTGTTCTTGAGAACTATTTTAAATCCGATATGCAAGCAAGGATGGAGGTGAGATTTTTGGAGTTGAGGCGGGAGAACATATTTGTGGTGGAATCTGTATAAAATTTAATGAGTTGGCGAGGTTTGCTCGCATCAAGTGGATCTGGAGGCTAGGAAAGCTAGGAGGTTTGGTGGGATTAAAACCTGGCTCTACAACAAGGTGGCGGTGTTGCAGATCCCTACATTTGCGGCACTCTGGAGAAGGCTATTATTCTTTGAGGAAGGAGTGAGGCCATGAGCCTCTACAACAAGAGAGAGAAAGAACAAAGGGTAAGGTCGAAGGGACTAGGAAGGTGGAGGTTACTAATGGGAGTAGCGGTGGTGGTAGCAAAAAGGAAGGAAGCGGTGTTGGAAGTATTAGGGTGAAGCGGGGAAGGAGCTAAGAAGCAAGTTATGCGGTGCGAAAATTGTGGAAAGAACCATTACAGGGAAATCGACGAAGGGAAGTTAAGTGTGCTACAAGTGTGGGCGGGGAGGGCCATATCTCTCCCATTGCCCCAATCCTAGGATGAATAGCGGATGCTTTATATCTTGGATCGGTGATCACAAGGTGAGGATTGTCAGAAGAGGAAGGCGGAGGCGGGAAGTGTGATTTCGAGCAAAGGCGGTGGGACTTTAGCATTGCTTGGGACCAGCGTCATCCGGCCAAGCCGATGAAGTCAACAACAAGGGTCTACAACATGGCGATCCGAGGATCTAAGTAGCGGTGACAATGCAATTCGGTATTATTCTAACAAGTTTTATTTTCTTATACATGATTTTCTTATACATATAATAAATCTATAAAGAAGTTTTGAAGGAGAAATTGAGTTCTTTTAGAAATCAAATTTCCGTTTAATCGAATAGAAAAGCTTTGTGTGAATAGGATTAAAGATCATGCGATCATTTATGATCAAGATCTACTTGTGATGATTGTATGTGCTATGTACACTTTCGTATGTATAGGTTGTAAAAGCGGTGATTAGGGGCGGAATCTTTATAAGGGAAGGATATAATAACCCTATATTTTCTATACAATTAAATTAGAAATTTTTTTGAGAATTTTTTTTTATATATATATAATTATGGTGGTGTTGTTAAACCCTAATTCTTGTGGGAAACCCTAATCTGAAGAGGGGTGGTGAGTTCAAGTCTAATATATAAGCTGTGTTATGTGACTATGGTAAACCCTAATTAACCTTATCTTTGGTTAAATTCTTGAAACCCTAATTATTATGTATAAACCCTAATTTCTAAGTTAGTATGGATAGTATAATTATTATATTATAACCCTAATGTCCATGTATGATTAAAACCTAATCAAAATAAGAAAAACCTAATTATAAATTTAGTACCTAATTATAATTATTTTGAACCTAACTTGGGTAACATAGATTAATAACTATTGGGCTAGGTTTACTAATGGCCCAAAACAATTGGAAGAAAGCCCAAAGAGATAAATTCAAAATGACTCTTAGCCCACTTTAGCGAGGGTATTTTAGACCCTTAATTTGCCTAGATTATGCATTAAATTAATAGCTAAATAAAGAATTAGAGTAAATAATTAGAAATTTGGCGGATTTTACCTTTTAAGGTAACAAAAAGTGTTAATCAAGTTTCCTTTCATAGTAAATAGCTTTACTTTATTTATTTTATTGCAAAAGTACTTTGTTGTCAACTTCTATTGGTGGAAAATCTTCTAGCCATGCTTAAAAATCAAGATAAGGAAAATTATACATTGGACATCATGTGTGTGGAAGTAATAACTTAAACCTTCATGCAATTCCACTTATATAAATAGATTAAGAGAGAAGAAATGGGAGTTGCTAGCTCGATTTATTCAACACTCAACCTAAGCTTTCTTTGCCTCAAACCCACGAAATTCTCTAGCTTATTAGTCCCTAAGTCAAGCCCCACCATAACCATAAACAAATCGAAGCAACAAAAATGGAAATCAAAGCTTAGAAGGTATAAACCCTACCTCAAAATTTACATCCAAATCATGTTGTTTGATCTTGTGTTTAAATGTTAGATTATGTTGGTTTTGGTATCTAGTGATAATCTGGGTTGCTAGATGTTAGATCCATAACATCTAGAAGCTCGAAATTGAAGATCTACAAAATCTGGAAAATTTTGTTCTTAAGTTTCGATGACAAATGCGGGGCCTATAGCTCTTAGATCGTGTTTGATTTTATGTTGTTTAAATGTTGTTATTGGTAGCACTGTAATTACGTCTTTAATTACAAAAGGAATCGAGTCATATCATGTGTAGATTTGAAGATATTAGGTGGTCGAACCACGTTGGCCAAACTTTGATAGGGTACTTTTCTGGGCAAGCCCGAGAAAGGAAATCGATGTCTGAGAAGTTTGAGCCTTTAGATCTGCATGTTCGATCATTTTGTTGTATGATGTCTTTATTGCTTGTAGATTGTAGTATTGTAGTTTAACTTCAATATTATGCCTTAAAATCTCCTTAATACCAAATGAATCGAAATAATGGTTGGTCGAAAGTAGGCGTAAAGCTCGTCGGATTAACTTTACGGAAAATTTTCGAAGGAAAAATATATAACTTATTATTCGACGGTGGTTGACCGAGATTCTGGCTAGATCATTGTTATTCTTGTTATATTATGTAATAGAAGTTGTAGTCTTGCATGTTGTCTACAATCTTGAACTTATAAATCACCAATCTATCAAAAGGATTTCTAGTTATAGAAGCTCAAAGTGAAAGTGTCGAATTATTCTTTTATTCTTCACCTTGAAGATGAAAAGCAGGTCGGCGACTTCTTTGGGAGCTCGAGATCTTGTTTGTTTGATGCTTGATGGCCATGTTTGATGTTAGGTATTGTAGACATGCACTAGTACTACAAGATCGATTCTAGTTTGTCGAGAAGCAACACACTGCAGATTAACACTCGGTCGAACATGCATGCTAGCTCAACGACTCGCGTTTTTACGGGTTGGTGAAGAACACCTATAGCGACGACGATTCGTGCTATAGGCACTATAAGCGACGATTTAATTTCTAAATTGATTATTTCTATTTAATAATTACGAGAAAATTAGATTTAATTATTAAAAATACAAAATAAATTATAAAAATTATTTTAATGTTAGAAAAATATATTTTAATTATTTTGAATATATTTTAGAAATATTTTATATTTTGGAATATTAAATGTATTTAATTTATTTAATTATAATATTAAATAAATTATTTAAAAATGATTTAAATACATGAAAAATCATTAAAAATTATATTATGATGTAAGAAAATATTTTGAGTTATTTTTAATAACTTTTGATATTATGTGATAATTTTCATTAATAAATTAATATTAATGATAATTAAGTTATTTAGTAGATGAATTTAATAAAATGAATTAAAAATCATTTTAATATTTTAAAAATCATTTTAAAGTGTTTAAAAATATTTTAAGTTATAAAATATAACTTTTAATATTTAAAGGATAATTTCATTAATAATTTAATATTAATGATAATAAGTTAGTATTAATGATATTGAATTTATTTAATAATTATATTAAATAAATAGTTTAAAAATGGTTTTATTAAATTAAAAATCATTTAAAAAGGGATATAAGTGAATTAAAAATATTTTAAGTTATAATTAATGACTTTTAATATTTGGATGAATGGTTCATTAATATTTGAATATTAATGGTAATTATTTAAAAATGATTTAAAATGCTTTAAAAATCATTTAAGGGTAATATTAATACTTTAAAAATATTTTGAGTTATTGTAAATAACTTTGATGTTTTAGTAATGATTTCATTAATGGTTTAATGAATTTAATATTAATGATAATAGAAAGCATTTGATATTTAATGATGATTAGGTATTTGAAATTCATGTTAATGTATAATAAATGTTTAAAATTTTTATCAAGTCGTATATTGTAGCGTTTCTGAGATATTGAGTAATAGAATAGAGTCTTAAACTCGTTAATTTCCGATAAATTTGTCGATTTTGCAAACATAGTTGAGAAATTATTCTAGACTTAGATATTTTGGTAGCATTCTTTGTTTGTTTGCGATGTAATATTCTTTGTGTATATATGTAACAAGCGTGAGTAGGTTATGTCTTGTTGTGAAATGCGATCTTATGTGTTATAGTATATTTTTCTAATCGAGCGAATGATCGATTAATGATAGGTGATTACATAAAAGATAAAACTAAGTTTCGTATTATTGTAAGCAGCGCGTCGATGATATCCTACCTTTGCATTTCCTTTATCTGATGGACATGAGTAAGAAGAATTTTGAATTATATTATTATTATGTCTGATTATTAACCTATATTATATATGCCCATTGATTATCAACATGTTAGTATATGGTAATTAGGATATATATTCTACATTCGTTAATTTCTATAAATGGTTAAACAAGTGTCCCCACTTGGATAATCATTATGATTAAACACATGTTGATACACCTTTGATATATACATATATGTTGAATTATAGATTATTGTTGGATAAGATAAAACCTTTTGTTTGGAACCACGACAAGTATGAACATCCGAACATGGGGAAATTTTTTTATCTTATTCTGGCGGACAAAGGATGAACGATGATATCGTTCTAGCAATATAGTATTGATCAATCTGAAGTGCAATGGTGATCACCCTCAGGTGCTGCGTAAGTTATGACGGTTTCTGAGATGAAGTTACATTTAACCTTTTGAAAATGAAATCAATGTTCATAGTATGTCCCTAAAACTTATTTATAGTCGATGCGTAGTTTCAAAGATTTGAAAAGAGAATTATTATTATTATTGGTTGAGAATTTCTTGCATGACTATTGATCAGTTGTAGAAGGGTAGTATAAAGAAAGTATTTAAATTCTTTTTATATACATATATATATATAATTGCTATTACTTCTTTGGGCACTCAAATGCTCATCCTTGCTCAATTTAAATATTTTATTACTAAGTGTGAACACTCCGAAGGCTCTGCTAGAAACAAGGGAAAAGGAAAGGTTGCTGAATGATGACAATGTTATCTGTGTGATAGTTTAATATTATTAAGACAATGTTATATATTTATGATCATGTGTTGTAAGGAATGACTTAAGGTTACGTGCTTGGGAGTTAAACTTTGATATTATGTAAGTTAAGTTTAAATATTTATATTATTGGCATTATTATTAGTATTATTAGGTTATAGAGATGGTATCGTGAAGCCTTTGAATTCGGGTTTTACATAAAATTAAAATTTTTATAAATTAGATTCTTTATAAATCATAAGTAAAATATTAAAAATGTGTTTGTAGAAAGAAAAGCTGTAATAGTAGCAGTCCTGGTATACAAACATATTGTGTAGCTCCTTATGTAGTCTTTTGTTTATGTTTTTTGCTTTTGGTTATTGTTGTCATCTTAAGGCATGTCCTATGATTATCATAACTATATGGGGTATGCTTTATTATCTTTGTATCTCTCCTTTTCTTTAATACAATTTAAATCTAGTGGAAAAAAAACTGTAATAAATTTTTAATGTTTTTTAAGAATTTTAATTTCCAAAATAATAAAAAAAATTAATAAAGAAAAACTGAAACCTAAAAGCAGTGGCAAGACTACAGTAGGAAAGCCACTTTTAGTATAGATATTCATTGATTTGGGAACTGAAAAAAAAATGTCCAAACTAGTAAAAAAAAATGGGTCCAAACTAGTTAATTAGTTTAGACCTGTTTTTCTTTTAAAAAATATACAGTAAAACCCCTATTTAAGAATAACTTCTATAATATTATAAAAAAAATTGGTCCCAATTTGGGCCAGTTATAAATAGGAATAACCTCTAAATTGTAATATGTTATATACTTTTCAAGTCTCGTATCAAAAAACTATACCTCTATATAGTAATAATTTCATATATATATATATATAAGAGAGAGATATATAATATTAATTTTAAAAAGATTCCATTTTCTATAAAAGACTACATTTCTTATAAAAGACAATATTTTCCTATAAAAGACTACATTCCCTATAAAACACTACATTTTCTTAGTTTGAAAATCTAAATAATTTATATTTTCTTTAATTTTTTCCCATTGGATATCTTTGGGTGTTCGGAAAATATTTTGTACCAATACTTCTATTTAGTAATAACCTCTCAATTAGAATATAAATACTTTGGTCCCAAGTCTATTCTTAAATAGAAGTTTTACTGTAGTTCTAAACTTTTATCAACCCAAATAATTTTAAGTAGTTAATCAACCCAAAGGACTCTAGTTAATTTGATTTGACCCACCAGTTTGTAAATTAAATTGTCAGGTTTAATCTCCCCGCGGACTTTAAGGAGAGTGTATTCAAAGACTTTTAAAGAATTTAAAAGTTTTGTTGTATTCAATCAAAACATTTAAAGAGTTTATAAAAGTTTATTGGTATTCAATTACGATTTTTGTAATGTCTTTAAAAGTTAGGTAGTATTGAATTGAGACTTTTATAAAGTCTATAAAAGTAATTTGGTATTCAAAAAGTCATAAATTTTTCAGATTTCTATCAAATGGTAAAGTTTGACAGACTTTAGAAAAAGAGATACTCACATCCAAAGTCTGACCTCATCTCTAAAGACTTCTAAATATTTGAGAAAGGAAGAAGATGAACAAAGAAGAAAGAGATAGAGGAGATCAAACAAAGAAGAGAAAAGGAAACAAAATATATTTATCTTTCTCACTTTCTCTCTATCTTTCTACCTCAGTTCTCTCAAAATAAAAACCCCAAAATGAAACAGAACAATTATAACAGGTGAGGAGAGAGAAAAAGTGGAAGGGTTAAAAAGACAGAGTTTCGTTAAGAGTCCAAATAGAAACAATGGTATAAATGGACATAACAAATATTTTAATATTATTTTATATTTATTATTTTTAATAAAAAAAATCTCATTTATTATATTTGTAAGTATTAAAGAGGTATTTTGTTTTATGTTTATTTTTAAATGTAATAAATTTGTTAATTTTGTTATTCGTTGAAAATTATAAGTTGTTAGTTTAGTAATAATGACTTGATAGGAAACGACAATGAACAATTTTAAAATCGAAATTATTATTTTATTTTATTATTAGTAGAAAATAATTTTTTATGAAATATAAAAATTATGAAATATGACATTTTCTTGTACTATCTAATAATTCAACTTCAACAATACATTTTATTTCAAATTAGGTTGTGACATTGTCAATATATTTTAATATTATTTAATATCGTACTCATTTCATCTAAAATATAAGATCTTTGTTGACTTTTTAACAATTAATATGGGCTACAAGCGATATTAGAAGTATACAAAAGTCTATCAAAGTCTTGGTAAAAAGTTTATAAAAGTATGTCACTTATTTCATGGAGTCTTTAAAAGTAATTTTAAAAGTCATTAAAATCCACAAACTCTACAAAAGTCTATCACTTAAAAAATATTTTTAAAAGTCTTTATTGAATACACCCTCCTAAGATCAAATTTATTGTAAGACCTCAACTTTTATGAATAAAGATGAATTTTTCTCAAAATATATTTTTGAATATTATGGTGTGGATTTGATATAATGTTATAGTTGTGGGTAATATTTATAAATTTTGCAAAGTAAGCAAATTGCTATAAAATATTCAATTGGTCGGGGAATATTCGTTTTATCAAGGAATATTCATACGACGACACAATCATTGGTGGACCCCACAACGGCATTACTGTCGGAATTAGAAAACGAGAGAAATATCTTTTTATAAAAATAACGGCAGAAGTTTTACCATTAACTGTTGAAATACCCGGTGATAAAAGAATAGTAATACGCGTGGTTGCATAGTAGCACACAGTATTGTACATTATCTTTGATTATTGATGCTTACGTGAGAAGTCACTCAATTTTATTCAATTATTGCCACAGTAATTGATGCATAGTATCTCACGTTATTGATTCAATTATTATCACAATATTTTATATTATTAAATCAATAATTGAGACGACAAAATTATTTATATTATTATTTGTATTATTGACGATGTCTAGAAAGTTCTGTCGACGAAAGGGGTTTGATCACCTAATTGCGCTCTAATAGGGAGAAATCCTTATCGGAAAGCCCCATATTTCCTAAGAATGATCTGGTTGTTAATATTGCAAGTTATAAATGATGAATAATTATTGTTCAAAAATGTGTTTTGGGAAGTCTAGTAAGTTGAGATAAATAGATGAGATTTTTATGAAGTATTTGTTGTAAGTTTGGTGTATTATTTGGACCCCCACTTATTCATTTTTTTCAAAACTTTCGATAAAAGTTATCTCAGTTTTGTTATATATATATATTGGGGAATCAAACTCATGGGTATATATATATATATATATATATATATATATAAAATAAGTTTTATTTTTTTATGAAAAATAGAATATATTATATTTTATCATGCATAGTGTTTGCATAGTAAAAAATAAAATTATTTAGACGAATTCGAATTTCTCCCGTGAATCTCATTGTGCGTCCGTGATTTTCCTAAATAGCATCCTTCCATTCTCCTATTAATAGGATGCTTAGTTTAGAATTGAAAATCACACCAGAATCAGAAAATTCCTCTTCTATAATATTGAGCGTATTTCTTTATAGTTTAAGGAAACTTTGAGCGTAGAAAACAGTATAACTTTTCTTCAAGAATATCACCGCCCTGCCAGTCAGAAATACTCTTCTTTAAAAGTAAGGGGTATTATTTATTTCTTATTCGCTTACGATATTATATTTCGTATTCATAAGAAATTTTATTTTCGTTCAATATTCGTAAGGAATATTATTTTTGTTCAATATTCGTAAGAAATATTATCTTCTTCGTTCAATATTCGTAAGGAATATTATTTTCGTTCAATAGTAGTAAGGAATATTATTTTTGTTCAATATTCGTAAGAAATAATATTTTCTTCCATACTATGTAGTATGTAAGTAATATTATTTCGTTTCAGATTCTGAATTCTACACTCATTTTGTTAAAGTATTGCTTCTATACTCCTTAAAATAGATAGAACATCCTTGAAATTTGCTCTTCATCTAGTATCTTTTCACGAAAATATTATTCTGAACATTCTTGATAATTTTTAATCTTTTCACTTCGGTGTACTATTCACGGAGTACTATTTTTGAAGTACTATTCATGGGGTACTATTCATGACAAAAATTGATTTCTTTTCGGTCCAAATCATTTTTGATACAATATTATTCTTGAATTTTACTCCACAAAGCAGTATCATGTTGACAATTTGGACATTATTGAATTCTAGATAAATTAAATTATAAATCTTTAAAATTTATCCTTGCTCTCATTTAATTTAATTATTATATCATTGTCATCATCCTCATACTTATATTGTGATGAAAGTCATCTTTGGCCCGTAGTGCATAGATGGACTGTTGATTGATATGATTATGACCAGGAATTATTCGGTATAATCATGACATGTAATGTTACAAATGATGTGGTAAAAGTCCTCATTAGCCCGTAGTGCATTGATGGACAGTTGGCCCGTAGTGCATGGATAATTCGTGGATGTGATACTAATGAATATCCTTGGCCCGTAGTGCATGGATAATTCAGTGATGTGAATTATTTATTATGCTGAGTTTCAGCGATAAAAATTGATGATAAACTTTTAAATCATAGAAGATAGTAGATATCATGCCCTACTTGACTCTTTTAATGGATTGTTTGTTCCGCTGCAGTTAAACTTGTTGTTTATTGTATTCTATTAGTTTAACACTGTTGAAGGCTAACGATAATTTATTCTGCATTATCTTAGTCATAATATTCTTTACGAGGCTAGTTGATCTCACCCTTTACTTTCATTGTTCTCTTCAGGAAATGAGAACATATCCGGGACTAGTCGGGGAACGGAGTGATGGTCCAAGATGGTGGATATAGTTGTCCTCACTATTTTATGAAATAGTGTAATAATAATTGTAATGAGGAATTTATTTGATTTTGGATACTATCTACGAGACAATATCCGTGTTAACACTCTCAGCTACGTTCTATCGTATTGTATAAATGAAGTCTATATTTAAGTTCTGTACCATGTATTTGGCGACTCAAAATGGGTGATGTATACCTATTTTGGGGGCATCATACCAAAGCTTAGGGATATGATCCCTGGTTGAGATATGAGACTAGAACTAGGAGGGGAGAGATGGGTAAATCCTTCGCTAGTATGACCTACCTAAGCTTATTTGTTATTTAATTGGTCGGTTAGAATATAGGGGTAGTATGTGGCATGTCAATTAACCCTTGTTTTGTGGTAGTGTTTAAAAATGACATCTAAAAATGTTGAGATAAGCAATGGAGCACAGGAGACCGTTGAGTCACCACAGATTAATAACTAGGATAATGCGCATCAGGAAGGCAACAATCCTCATGTAAACAACAACATCGACCAAATGATGAAAGAAGGGATGTTCAGAGGCTTTCTGTAATTCATGCAACATCAGGCGGGAGAGACTCCTGTTCAAAATGCAGGTGGAAATACTGGTAACTCACAGATGGTCACCACAAAGCAGTTCAATGAGCTAGGACCATCGGAGTATTTGGGCGAAAGCCAGAACCACTTAAGGCAAAGACGTAGATTAAGCAGATGACCAAGATATTTGATGTTTTGGGATGCTCCGAGGAGCAAAAAGTTCCCTTTGCCACCTTCATGTTGAGAGGAGAAGCAGATTACTGGTGGGAATCTGTAAATAGTACTCAACCTGCCGCACTAAAGATGTCTTGGGAGAAATTCCAAGAATTGTTCAACGACAAGTACTTTCTCGAAAGTATTCGTCACATGAAGGAGGTAAAGTTCATCAAGCTGGAGCAAAATAATATGATCGTATCGCAGTACGAGGCTAAGTTTGCCGAGTTGTCCCGGTTTGCATCCTATTTAGTTGATAATGAGGAGCGTATGACGCGAATGTTTCTATGAGGTTTGAAACCCGAAATACGTCAATACCTTATTTCTCACAAACTTTGCTTGTATTCAGATGTTGTGAATATGACTCAGGTATTGGAGCACAATAATGAGTCAACCCAACCAAGAGAGAGCAGCCGGCAAATCGATAATACCAGTGGTAGCAATCATCGAAGCGGTGACAACAAACGTGGAGGGAATCAATATGCCAGAAATGGTAACCACTTTGATGGTAATCATTGCCAAGACAATAGAAGTGGAAATTTCAAGAAGAGAATGTTCAACAATGATGGAAAGACAGCAACACCAACACCCATTTTATAGGAAGGAGAACAACCACCGATCGTATGCTTCAAATGCGGGGGGGAGGGACACAACAGTCCAAACTGCACGATGTAGTCCAAAGCATGTTATAATTGCTAAAAAGAAGGTCACTTAGCCCGATTTTGTCGTGCAGTGAAGTCAAGTCTAGCTGGGATGGAGACACCAAAGGTTGTCCTAAACAGGTCAAAGCCAGTAGTTTAAGGGAGAGAATTTGTCGTGACCTCCCAAAAAGCGAGGAATCCGAATAAGGTTATCATGGGTAAGCTAATCATAAACTCTTGCAAAGTTTATACCTTATTTGATACCGGTTGTACCCATTTTTTTATTTCTCCTACTTGCGCTCAACATTTAAATTTAACTCCGGAGAAATTAGACTTTGACTTATCTGTTGAAACTCCTTTGGGTGAAACCTTCATTACATCCACTGTTTATAAATCTTTTTTTGATTCAAATCGGCACCCTCACATTACCTGTCGATCTTATCTCTTTGAAAATACTTGCATTTGATGTGATTTTAGGGATTGATTGGTTAACTACTCATCATACTAAAATTGATTGTTTTCGTAAGGTTGTTAGCTTTCATATTCCTAACCAACCTATTATGTGAATTCAAGCAACCAAACCACTAAAGTCAATCACTGTCATATCAAGCCATAAAGCCATTCGTTTATTGAAAAACGGATGTCAAGCATTTTTAGCCCATGTCATAGATTTAAATAAAATCATCGATTTGAATGATATTTCTATTGTTAATAAATTTCTGACGTATTCACGAAGAACTTCTGGCCTACCCCGGAGCGTGAAATCGAATTTTATATCGACCTTGAACCCTAAGATAAAACCCATTTCTAAAGCCCCATATCGAATGGCTCCTATTGAACTTCAAGAGTTAAAAACCCAACTGCAGGAATGGTTAAACATCAGTTTCATTCGTCCAAGTACGTCTACTTGGGGTGCTTCTGATCTATTCGTAAAGAAGAAAGATGGGAGTATGCGACTTTGTATTGATTATCGGGAGTTGAATCATGTCACCGTCAAAAATAGGTACCCGTTGCCTCGCATTGATGACATGTTTGACTAGTTGCAAGGCGCTAAATTCTTTTCAAAGATTGATCTTCATTCCGTATATCATCGGTTAAAGATTAAAACTGATGACATTCCAAAGACTGCTTTTAGAACTCGGTATGGGCATTATGAATTCTTAGTCATATCTTTTGGATTGACTAATGCTTCTGCTACCTTCATGGATATGATGAACCGAGTATTCAAGGAATATTTTGATCATTTTGTGGTTGTCTTTATTGATGACATCCTCATATACTCCAAAAGCCGTGAACATCATGAGAAACACTTGAGGCAGATACTCCAAAAGCTTCGTGAAAACAAGCTATATGCCAAGTTGAAGAAATGTGAGTTTTGGCTTGAGGAAGTAGCATTTCTAGGGCACGTGATATCAAATCACGGAATATCTGTTGACCCAGTGAAGATTAAAGCAATGTAAAGTTGGGAGCAACCTAAGTCAGTGACCGAAGTACGTAGCTTTTTAGGCTTAGCTGGTTATTATCGAAGATTCATGGAAGGGTTTTCTCGAATTGCCACTCCGTTAACACAGTTGACTCAAAAAAGATACAAAATTCGGTTGAAGCGAGAAATGTGAGAAAAGATTTCAAGAACTCAAGAGGAAGACTCATTTTAGCACCTATTCTGACAATACCATCTGGTTCGGAGGGATTTCTCATCTACAGCGATGCTTCAGGCAGAGGTTTAGGATGTGTTTTCATGCAACATGGGAAAGTCATAGCCTATACCTCATGACAACTGAAATAATATGAGAGGAATTATCCTACTCATGATCTAGAGTTGGCAGCAGTCGTTTTTGTGCTTAAAATATGGAGACATTACCTGTATGGGGAGAAAGTGGAGATTTATACGAATCATAAAAGCCTCAAATATTTCTTCACCCAAAAGGAACTTAACATGCGACAACGACGTTGACTCGAGCTGTTGAAAGATTACGATCATATCATTCAATACCATCCTGGAAAAACGAACGTGGTAGCTGACGCATTAAGTAGAAGATCATATGCAGGTGCGGGTACGAGTATGATATTGTCAACACAAAGACCCATTTTGTATGACTTGCAAAGGATGAAGATAGAGTTAAAGACTCCGGGGACCCACGTGATGATGGCAAATATACGAGTGGAACCGACTTTAATCAATAAAGTTAAAGCTGCTCAAGCTACAGACCTGAAGCTGATGCGTGTGAGGAAGAAAGTACAAGAAGGTGCTATTTCAGAAGCAAGAATCTATATAGAAGGAATACTTCGAGTCAAATCCATACTTTGTGTTCCTAACGACTTTGACTTGAAGTATAAAATCATGATGGAGGCGCACAACACATCATTTGCAATCCATCCTGGAAGTACCAAAATGTATCGTGATCTTTGACATACATTTTGGTGGAGCAATATGAAAAAGAGAGATAGCGGGGTTTATCTCAAGGTGTCTAACTTGTCAACGAGTCAAGGAGGAGCACACGGTATTGTATAATATCTTTGTTCATTGATTCTTACGTGAGAAGTCACTCAATTTTATTCAATTATTGCCACAATAATTGCTGCATAATATCTCACGTTATTGATTCAATTATTGTCATAATATTTCATATTATTAAATCAATAATTGAAATGAAAAAGTTATTAATATTATTATTTGCATTATTGGCGATGTCTAGAAATTTCTGTCGAGAAAAGGGGTTTTATCACCTAATTACGCGCCAATAGGGAGAAATCCTTATCGGAAAGCCCCCTCTTTCCTGGGAATGATCTGATTGTAAAAATTGCAAGTTATAAATGATGAATATTTATTTTTCAAAAATGTGTTTTGTGAACAAGTTATAATTGATGAATAATTATTTTTCTAGTTCAGATAAATAGATGGGATTTTTATGAAGTATTTGTTGTAAGTTTGGTGTATTATTTGGACCCCCACTTACTCATTTTTTCAAAACTGTCGGTAGAAGTTATCTCAGTTTTGTTATATATATATATATATATATATATATATATATATATATAATGGAGTCATGGGAATGTGGGGGGTGGGAAATCAAACTCACAGGGTACACACACACATACACACACACACATATATATATATATATATTATAATAAGTTTTGTTTTTTATGAAAAATAGAATATATTATATTTTATTATGCATAGTATTTGCATAGTGTTTGCATAGTAAAAAATGAAACTATTTAGACAAATTCGAATTTTGTCCGTGAATCCCATTGTGCATCCGTGATTTTCCTAAATAGTATCATTCTATTCTCCTATATATAGGATGCTTAGTTTAGAATTAAAAATTACACCAGAATAAGAGAATTCTTGTTCTATAATATTGAGCGTATTTCTTTAGAGTTTAAAGATGCTTTGAATGTAGAAAACAGTATAAGTATTCTTCAAGAATATCACCGCCCTGCGGTTCAGAAATACTCTTCTTTTAAGGTAAGGGGTATTATTTTTTCATATTCGCTTACGATATTATTTTTCGTATTTGTAAGTAATTTTATTTTCGTTCAATATTCGTACGGAATATTATTTTTGTTCAATATTCGTAAGAAATAATATTTTCTTTCATACTATATAGTATGTAAGTAATATTATTTCGTTTCAGATTCCGAATTCTACACTCATTTTGTTTAAGTATTGCTTCTATACTCATTGAAATTTATGTTTCATCTAGTATCTTATCACGAAAATATTATTCTGAACATTCTTGATAACTTTTAATCTTTTCATGTTGGGGTATTATTCACGGAATACTATTCCCAAAATACTATTCACGGGGTACTATTCACTCAGGTACTATTCACTCGGGGTACTATTCATGACAAAAATTGATTTCTTTTTGGTTCAAATCATTTTTGATACAATATTATTCTTGAATTTTACTCCACAAAGCAGTATAATGTTGACAATTTGGACATTATTGAATTCTAGATAAATTAAATTATAAATCTTCAAAATTTATCCTTACTCTCATTTAATTAAATTCGTATATCATTGTCATCATCCTTATGCTTATATTGTGATGAAAGTCATCTTTGGCCCGTAGTGCATAGATGGACTGTTGATTGGTATGATTATGACCAGGAATTATTCGGTATAATCATGACCTATAATGTTACAAATGATGTGGTAAAAGTCCTCATTGGCCCGTAGTGCATGGATGGACAGTTGTTGGTATGATCATGACCATGAGTGATAACACAAATAGCGTTGGTCCGTAGTGCATGGATAATTCATGGATGTGATACTAATGAATATCCTTGGCCCGTAATGCATAGATAATTCAGTGATGTGGATTATTTATTAAGCTGAGTCGCAGCGATAAAAATTGATGATAAACTTTTAAATCATAGAAGATAGTAGATATCATGCCCTACTTGACTCTTCTAATGGATTGTTTGTTCCGCTGCAGTTAAACTTGTTGTTTATTGTATTCTATCAGTTTAACACTGTTGAAGGCTAACAATAATTTATTCTGCATTATCTTAGTCATAATATTCTCTACTGGGCTAGTTGAGCTCACCCTTTTCTTTCATTGTTATCTTTAGGAAATGAGGACATAGTTGGGACTAGTCGGGGAACGGAGTGATGGTTCGAGACGGTGGATGTGACACCCCCAAATCCAGGTACTCCATTCCCACAGGATTTGGTGTTCACTATCCAAAACCATTACATCCAACTACCCATAACAAAAGATAAAGACATAATTTAAATAACTTAAAAATAATCTTCCCATTAAAGGGTTACATCGTTATAAAACATTCCCAGGTAATCTAACCTTAAATTTATTACATAAGTCTGCAGAATACATCATAAAATAAAACAAGTCTTATAACATAAAACATTTAAATAAGCTCTCATAAACCTTCAACACTTGGACATCTTTCCCTTTCCTTTGCTAGTAGATGGCTCATCGACTTGCTCAACTTTAGCTGCAATGTTAAATGCAAGAGTGAGTAAACAATTGCTCACTGATATAGAGAGTAGTAATGATAGCAACATGAGAGTGAACAACGAATACTGAATAACAATGAACTTGTTCTACAAATCAAAAATAGAAAACAAGTTCGAACTTTAATATCTAAGGGTCTTAAGACCACAAACTATGTCTCCGGTATTTAGGTTGTGACGCCCCCAAAATAGGTATACATAACCCATTCCGAGTCGCCAAATACATGGTACAGAAAACAACTACAACTTTATTATTACAATTGTCGTGCAAAATACGACAACACATACTGTGAGTTTAAATACAAATATTATCTTCTAGATAATATTCACACTCAAATAAAGTCCTCATTACAATTATTGGTGCACTATTTTACAAAAAAAGTGAGGACTGCTAAAACAACTGTCTAGGACCATCACTCTATACCCCGACTGGTTCCTGTTATATTCTCGCTTCCTAAGAAGAAAAATGGAACAAAAAGGAAAAGGGTGAGCTCAACTAGCCCAATAAAGAATATTATGACTAAGATAATATACAACAAATTATCCTTAGTCTTCAACAGGAAAAAATCTGATAGAATATAATAGACACCAAGTTTTAGATCAACAACTGCAGCGGAAACAATAATTCATTAGAAGAGTTAAGTAGAGAATGAAATCTAATATCATCTATGAATTTAAAAGTCAATCATCAATATTTTATCCCAATAACATCAATCAATATACATCTTGAATCAAATATTCATCTTTGCACTACAGGCCAAAGATATTCATTTGTATCACCAGTTGGTCAGGTTCATCTCAACACCTGTTCATCTTTGCACTATGGGCCAAAGATATTCATCAGGTAATCATACATCTTTGCACTACAGGCCAAAGATATTCATCAAGTATCAACATTAAGGACTGAGGATGATGAAAAATATTTTAGAGAACGAATCCAATGAGATAAAAGGATAAAGTTTAGAGATTCGTACTTTAGATAATTCAAGTTTAAAAATACTCCATAATAAACAATAATTGAGTAAAATTTAAGAATGAAGATCAAAACCTGGATACAATCAAAGATAGTAACCATAATAGACATCTGGGACGAAAAAGAGAAAATATCATTTTTTGGTGAACAGTGTCGTATTTTTGAATAGTGTTGTATACGTGAATAGTGTTGTATATGTGAATAGTAACCCCAACACAAAAAGGTAGAAATTCCACAATCAAACTCATATCAATATTTCGGCATAATGATATTGAAGAAAATAATATCATTTAAGAAGAAAATAACATCCCTTACCTCAAAATAACAGTATTTCTGATCAGAATATCGGATGTAAAGCCGAAGGAAACTTGCACTGAATAGCAACTCTCAAAGTATCTAAATACTCACAAAAATATGCTCGACAATATAGAGAGAGAAAACTTATGTTTCTAGTGTGATTTTCAATTCTAACTTAAGCGCCTATTTATAGGAAAATGCTAGAACGCCATAGGGGACTAAAATAATAAAATAATATTATTTTTTTATTTTTTTCAATCTTTACGTCCACCCACCAAATGAGCAGCCAACTTGGAACAAAAATTTCAGCCCACAAGTTTGAAAAACAAAAGTGAGTCCCACCCAATTTTAATAAAAAAAATATTTTATTTTCTGAACCTTCAATAATTCACAATAAATAGCCCTTTATCAGAAAAATACAAATTTTACGTCCATTCCATACGAAATCGAAATCTCTACAACTTTGCAGAAGAAAGCTTTTCCAAATTCCAAACATAAAATATCTGAAATCCACAAACGGATGATTTTCAACACCTCTTAAAATTCATAACAAATCATACGCTAATTTTGAACGGTTCAAAATTTGTGAACATATACTCAACTTATATATGTATAACATATCAAAAAAAATCACAACGATCTAACGATTGGATTAAAATTATAACTCACGCAATAAAGCTTTAAGAACACCGATTTGAGTTTTTTAATACCTCCAATCCGACAAAATACTGATAAAACACATCGACATTAATTCCTTCATTTATATCCACATAAGAATAAATATTTCCTTATCATATAAATCAATAAATAATTATTAACAAATAATATTACAGAATCACAATAATGACAACTAGGTCGTTCCCAGGAAAGAGGGGGCTTTCCGATAAGGATTTCTCCTTACTGGCGCGCAATTAGGTGATCAAACCTCTCCTTGATAGAACTTTCTAGACATTGACAATAATGCTATCTAATAATATTATTCAAATAATATTAATTATTGATCTAATAATGGAAAATATTGTGCAGTGATAATTATTGAAACAACAATAATAGAAAATATCAACGCAACAATTATTGAACCAATAAAATAAAATATTGGACAGTAATTACTGTAACAATTATTGAGTAGTGCCTTCATATGTAAGAATCAATAATTCAAAAATATTGTGCAATACCCAGTGCCATGCTGTGTAACCAGTATCAGCATATTTTAACCACCGTGTAATCCAACAATTGTTAATTGGTAACAATTACGTTGTTATTTATAAAAACTCAAACTTGTCGTTTTCTTCATCCAACAGTTATTACATTATGTATTTAAAAAATGGTTAAATGCGTCTGTCAGACGATATTCACGCAAACAACGAGAATATTCCACAACCAAACGAATATTCCCCAACAACAATGAATATTTTATAACCACTTGCTTATTTTGTAAAATTTTCACATTTCACCCATAACCAAAGTATTATATCAAATTATCACCTTATTATTTCAAGATAATAAATAGAGGAAATTCAATTTTATTTATATAAAAAAAAAAATTGGGGTCTTACAACCTCCCCTCCTTATGAAATTTTGTCTTCGAAATTGACATACTCACCTGGTATTTCAAAAAGGTGAGGATACCTCGCTTTCAATTTTGATTCCAACTCCCAGGTCATTTCTTCAATAGCATGGTTCCTCCATAAAACCTTAACTTGTGGTATAACATTTGTGCGTAGGACATGCTCTTTCATATCCAAGATCTTGACGGGTACCTCCTCGTACGTTAAATCTTTGGCTATCTCGTCTGGTTCTAACGCAATAATGTGGTTTGTGTCGTCCACATATTTACGTAACATCGATACGTGAAGAATGTTATGAACACATGACATACATAGCGTTAAGGCGAGTTTATAGGCCACAGTTCCTACTCGATCGAGGATTTTAAATAAATCAAAGGTTTGAGCTTTTTTCTCTTCATCGACTCTTACTTCTAGAATAACGCCTTCTTGCACCTTCTTCTTTATATTCATCAGCTCCGGTGTGTAGCTTGAGCGGTTTTAACTTTATCAATTAAAGTCGTCTACTTGTATATTTAACATCATAACGTGGGTCACTAGAGTCTTTAACTGTGACGCCCCCAAAATAGGTATACATCACCTATTCTGAGTCGCCAAATACATGGTACAGAATATAAATACAATCTTTAATATACAACAAGAGAGCTGTGAGTTTTAATATAAATATTGTCTTCTAGACAATATCCACTCTCAGAATAAGTCCTCATTACAGTTATTGTCACACTATTTAACAAAATAGTGAGGGACTACTAATACTATCATCCGGACCATCATCTGATTTCCCGACTAGTCCCGCCACGTTCTCATTTCTCAAGAGAACAAAGTGAAAGAAAGGTGAGCTCAACTAGCCTAGTACGAAATATTATGACTAAGATAATGCAGAATAAATTATCATTAGTCTTTAACAATGTTGAACTGATAAAATACAATAGACAACAAGTTTATCTGCAGCGAAACAAACAATCCATTAGAAGAGTCAAGTAGAGAATAAAATCTACTATCTTCTATGATTTAAAATGTTTTCATCAATTTTTTTTATCGTTGAGACTCAGCTTAATAAATAAACAAAATCATCGAATCACCCTTGCACTACGGGCCAAGGATATTCTTTAAATCATCAATGGTCATGACTATACCGAATAATCCCTGGTCATAATCATACCAAGTCTATTTCTACACGTAAGCCAAAGATATACAACAAATAAACCAATAATCAACAATCCATCTTTGCACGTAAGCCAAAGATATATAATTCAATAAACAACAGTCCATCTTCGCATGTAAGCCAAAGATAACTTTCATCACCATATAAGCATGAGGATGATGACAATAAATATTGAAATGGTCATAACTTGCTCATTTTAAGTCGGAATGAGCTCATTTCATGTTCCAAAAGGTTAGAACTTTTCTCACAAATTGAGTGGCAGAAACATCCTTTTTAAAATCATGGCAGCAGCCTTTTTCATATTATGCAATTTTTTGTACTTTGCTAAAATCAGTCCACACGAAAATCTACAGCACCTTTTCCAGTGATTCCATTTGGATAAGTTAGGAAACTCTTAGATCTAACTCTAGGACTTGACCACACTCAAAAATTCGAAATATAATAGGAGATATGGACAATTGAATTTCATGTTCCATTTTTTACCAAAATATGATTTTCAACCCTTTGTGATTTCTAAGAAACTTTCATGTTTTCACATAATAATCAACATAACTCATCATGAAAATGACATAATAATTCAATAAAACAAGTTCAGGAATTAAATTATTCAGGAACTAATAACGTCTAAATTGTCAACATGATACTTCTTTGTAGAGTAAAATTCAAGAATGCTCAGAAGAATATTTTCATGAAAAGATACTGGATGAAGCGCAAATATTAAGGATATTCCACTAATTTCATAGAGTATAGAAGTCAAAACTTTAAAAAACTGAGTATAATAAAGAATGGAATAACAAAAGAAATCACCATGCATGCGGTGCCCATTATGATAGCAAGGTTATTCTAAAATAATAATAAATAATCTAAACTAGGTCAGAGTAATGTCGCACCAAGCGGGATATTCAACGAGAATAATAAAGAATGGAATAACAACGAAATCAACATGAATGCGGTGCTCAGACAGTAGAAAAGTTATTCCAACAAAATAATAAATAACAGAACCTGTGTCGTATGCATAATACGCCTTGCAAGCGGGATATTCCAGCAGAATAATAAAGAATGGAATAACAACAGAAATCACCATGTATGCGGTACTTCAGATGTAGACATGTTATTCCACGAGAATAATAAATAATGAAAGTCCCACAGTCGGTATCAGCATACGCATGTGGGATATTACGGATGAATAATAAAGAATGGAATAATAGAAGAATATCACCATGTATGCGGTACTTCACATATACAAGTTATTCCAACATAATAATAAGGAATGGAATAACAGAAGAATATCAACATGTATGCGGTACTTCGCATATACAGGTTATTCTAACATATAATAAGGAATGGAATAACAGAATTTCTCTTCATGAATACGAAAGAAATAATACCCCTTACCTTATAAAGAAGAACTGGATAAAGAAGTAGTGAAGTAGCAGAATACTTTTCTTCTTTCTCTCTATAGTTTCTCTCTCTAGAGTTTCAGTGAATTCGTAAGAAATAATGAAGGAATAAGTTTCTATTTATAGAAGAATGGACTGAATACTAACCAATCCATGAATGGTCCAGATTGATTTACTTTTAAAAGGACGGTCCAGATTGGTTTACAATAAAATATAATATATTCTATTTATTACCTAATAAAATGAATAATTTTATAAAAGTATTCTGTTTTATATAAAAAAAATTTTACTATGCAAACACTATGTAAACACTATGCATAATAAAATATAATATATTCTAATTATTATCTAATAAAATGAATAACTTTATAAAAGTATTCTGTTTTATATAAAAAGATTTTACTGTTAGCCTAATAAAACGAATAACTTTCTAAAAGTATTCTGTTTTATATAAAAAACTTTTCTATTTTGTTACATTAATAATACTAATAAAACAGAACTCATCATCATTATTACAATTCACATTATTAATCGACCAGGTCGTTCCCAGGAAAGAGGGGGCTTTCCAATAAGGATTTTTTCCTATTGGCGCGCAATTAGGTGACCAAACCTCTCCTTGGCAGAACTTCTAGACATCGTTAATAATGCAAATAATAATATTAACAACTTTGTTATCTCAATTATTGATTTAATAACATATAAAATATCGACAATAATTGAATTAAATAACGTGAGATACTATGTAACAATTACTGAAGCAATAAATTGAACAAAACTAAGCAACTTCTCACATAAGCATCAATAATTAATACCGTGTGCTACTATACAACCACGCGTATTCCTGTACTTTTACTACCGAGTAGTTCAACAGTATTAATGGTAAAACTTCCGTCGTTATTTTCAAAATTTTTTTTTGTTTTCTCAATCCGATAATAATTCTGTTGTGGGGTCCACCAATGGTTGTGCCGTTGTACGAATATTCCCTGTTAAAACGAATATTCCCCGACTAATCGAATATTATATAGCAACTTGCATACTTTGCAAAAATTATAAATATTACCCACAACTATAATATTATCTCAAATTCACACCATAATATTCAAAAAATATTTTGAGAAAATTAAATCTTTATTCGTAAAAATTTGGGATTTTAAAATTTTCCCTCCTTATGAAATTTCGCCCTCAAAATTTACGTACGTACCTTGTACGCCGAACAAATGAGGACACTTCGTTAGATTCCAACTCTTGAGGTATAACCTTTAAGCGTAGAATATATTCAAGGATTTTAACAGGTACATCTTCATACGTTAAATTATCCGCTATTTCGTCCGGTTCTAAATCAATAATGTGGTTCGTGTCATCCACATATTTACGTAACATTGATACGTGAACAACGTTATGAACACGCGACATACTTGGCGGTAAAACGAGTCTATAGGCCACAGTTCCTACTCAATCAAGGATTTCAAATGGGCCAATAAAATCGACGGTTGAGATTTTCTCTCTTCATTGATTCTTGCTTCTAGAATAACACCCTCTTGAACCTTCTTCTTCACATTTATCAGCTCTGAGTATGTAGCTTGTACGGCTTTAACTTTATCAATTAAAGTCGATTATACTCGTATATTTGTTATCTTCACGTAGGTTCGTATATTTGCACTCGTAAACGCATACGATCTTCTACTCAACGCTTCAGCTACCATGTTCTCTCTTCCACGATGATATTGAATGGTATGATCGTAATCTTCAACAGCTCGAGCCAACGTCTTTGGCGCATTATACGTTCGTTTTGGTTGAAGAAATATTTAAGGGTTTTAGAAATGGGGTTTTGTACTGGGGTTAGTACAAAATTAGATTTTACGCTCTGGGGTAGGCCAAGAAGTCTTCAGAAATACACCAGGAAATTTATTAACGATAGAAATATCATTCAAAACTGTGACTCTCATCCAAGACTTGGATATCACATGTAATGAAGGTTTCTCTTAACGGAGCTTCAACCGATAATTCAAACTCTAACTTCTTTGGAGTCAAATTTAAACATTGAACGCAAGCAAGAGAGATAAAATAATGGGTAGAACCGGTATCTAATAAAGTATAAACTTCACTAGCGTTTATGATTAGCTTACCCGTGATCACCTCGTTCAGATTCCTCACTTTTTGGGAGGCTACTACAAACGCTCTCCCTTGAACTACCGATTTTGTCTTGTCTGGAACCCCCTTTCATGCCTCCATCCCAACTGGACTTGACTTTGGTGCACGACAAAATTGTGCTAGGTGGCCTTCTTTTCCACAATTATAACATGCTTTGGATGGCATCGTGAAGTTTGGACTTATGTGTCCTTCCCCTCCACATTTGTAACATACGACCGGTGGTCGTTCTCCTTCCTTAACAGCGGGTGCTGGTGCTAACATCGTTCCATCTTTGTTGAACCTTCTCTTCTTGAACTTTCCACTCCTATTGTCTTGGCCATGATTACCACCAAAGTGGTTATCCTTTCTGGCATGTTGATTCCCTCCACGTTTGTTGTCACCGCTTCGATGACTGCTACCACTGGTATTATCGACTTGTCGGTTGCTTTCTCTTGGTTGGGTTGACTCATTATCACGCTCCAATAACTGAGCCCTATTCCCAACATCTGAATACAAACACAGTTTATCAGAGATAAGGTATTGACATATCTCGAATTTCAAACCTCTTAGAAACATCCACGTCATTCTCTCCTCATTATCAACCAAGTGGGACACAAACCGAGACAACTCAGAAAACTTAGCTTCGTACTACGCCACGGTCATATTGTTTTGCTCAAGATTGATGAACTCTATCTCCTTCATGTGACAAATACTTTCAGGAAAGTACTTGTCATTGAACAGCTCTTGGAACTTCTCCTAAGACATCTTCAGTGCGGCAGGTTGAGTAAGCTTTACAGATTCCCACCAGTAATCTTCTTCTGCACGTAACATGAAGGTGGCGAAGGGAAACTTTTGCTCCTCAGAGCATCCCAAGACATCAAATATCTTGTTGATCTGCTTTATCCATATCTCCGCCTTAAGTGGTTTTGGCTCTCCAAAAAACTTCGGTGGTCCCAGCTCCTTAAACTGCTTAACGGTGACCGTCCGAGAGTTATCGGTGTTTCCACACCGCATTTTGGACGAGGAGCGCCGCCGCCTAATGTTGCATGAATTCTAAAAGCTCCTAAGCGTCACTGCGTCATTCGTCATTTGATCAGTGTTGTTTTTTACAGGAGGATTATCGCCATCCTGTTGCACATTGTCCTGATTATTGATTTGTGGAGACTCAACAGTCTCCTATGCTCCATTGCTTATCTCAATATTTTCGGATGCCATTTTCAAATACTGCCACAAAACAAGGGTTAATTAATATATCACATATTATCCCTATACTCTGACCGACCAATTAAATGCCAAATAAACTTAGGCAGGTCCTACTAGCGAAGGAATTCCCCGTCTCTCCCCTCCTAGTTCTTGTCTCACATTTCAGCCTGGGATCATATCCCTAAGCTTTGATACCAACTGTGACACTCCCAAAATAGGTATACATCACCATTAAAGTGCCAAAACACGATGCATGAGAATACAAATACAATCTTTAATATACAACAAGAGAGAGGCATGAGTTTTAATATAAATATTGTCTTCTAGACAATATCCACTCTCAGAATAAGTCCTCATTACATTTATTGTCACACTATTTAACAGAATAGTGAGGACTACTAATACTATCATTTGGACCATCACTCCGTTCCCAGACTAGTCCCGGCTACGTTCTCATTTCCTGAAGAGAACAGTGAAAGAAAGGGTAAGATCAACTAGCCTAGTAAGAAATATTATGACTAAGATAATGCAGAATAAATTATCATTAGTCTTTAACAATGTTAAACTGATAAAATACAATAGACAACAAGTTTAACTGCAGAGGAACAAGCAATCCATTAGAAGTGTCAAGTAGAGAATAAGATCTAGTATCTTCTATGATTTAAAATGTTTTCATCAAATTTTTTTATTATTTGAGACTCAAACAATAAAAAAAACCACATCATCGAATCACCCCACACTACGGGCCAAGGATATTCTTTAAATCATCAATGGTCATGACTATCTTAGAATAATCCACGGTCATAATCATACCAAGTCCATCTCTACGCACGTAAGCCAAAGATATACAATAAATAAACCAATAATAAACAATCCATCTTTGCACGTAAGCCAAAGATATATAATTCAATAAACAACAGTCCATCTTCGCACGTAAGCCAAAGATAACTTTCATCACCATATAAGCATGAGGATGATGACAATAATATCAGCATTAATCAAACTAAAACAAGGATAAATATTAAAGACTTTAAATTTATCCAAATATTATCAATCACTTAATAAACTCATAATCTAATATTATAACAATATTTTAATCACCTCTAAACTTATAAACAATTTATTTCAATTATTTACACTTTACCAGATAATGCATTTAATCATCCAAAGAATGCCATACTCATAAGATTTCATCACCAATGATCAAATCCCTTATCAAAAATCTGCATATACCTTATATAGGATTCCCAAGCCATAAATTCTTATTTTCCAATTTTGTTACATTACATAACATATTTAACTCATATACTCATAACTAGTGCATTTTCATGAAAAATACCAAATAAGTCCCAAAAATATTTTTTTTCTGGAATTTAGCAAAATATAGTCCCATAATGAACATATATTTTTCTCGGAATTTTTAAAATTTATTTACTATTTTTCAAAAATCAATTTTAATTAATTCCTTATGAAATTAGCTACCTCAAGTTTAACTCCAGAAATTTCCAAATCTTGGCAGGATCTTACACATGCTAACGTGATCTTCCAGTTTAAATTTCATGGTTATCGGAGTTATAGAACTCTGGTTATAGCATTTTTCGTCGGAAAAACCTAAATATTGAAATGGTCATAACTTGCACATTTTAAGTTGGAATGAGCTCATTTTTGGACAGGAGGTACTTTATACCATATACTTTTATGTCCCAAAAGGTCGGAATTTTTCTAACAAATTAAGTGGCACAAACAGCCCTTTCAAAATCGTGGCAGCAACCTTTTTCATATTTTGCAATTTTTTGTACTTTGCTAAAATCAGTCCACACGAAATCTACAGCACCTTTTCCAGTGATTCCATTTGGATAAGTTAGGAAACTCATAGATCTAACTCTAGGACTTGACCACACTCAAAAATTCGAAATATAATAGGAGATATGGACAATTGAATTTT
Source organism: Panax ginseng (assembly GCA_020205605.1). NCBI lineage: Eukaryota > Viridiplantae > Streptophyta > Magnoliopsida > Apiales > Araliaceae > Panax > Panax ginseng. The sequence continues at coordinate 53,116,442 of CM035129.1, read as the reverse complement.
ATGTTCTATTTTTACCAAAATATGATTTTCAACCCTTTGTGATTTCTAAGAAACTTTCATGTTTTCACATAATAACCAACATAACTCATCATGACAATGACATAATAATTCAATAAAAAAAGTTCAAGAATTAAATTATCCAGGAACTAATAACGTCTAAATTGTCAACATGATACTTCTTTGTAGAGTAAAATTCAAGAATGCTCAGAAGAATATTTTCATGAAAAGATACTGGGTGAAGCGCAAATATCAAGAATATTCCACTAATTTCATAGAGTATAGAAGTCAAAACTTTAACCAACTGAGTATAATAAAGAATGGAATAACAAAAGAAATCACCATGCATGCGGTACTTCACATAGACAGGTTATTCTAACAGAATAATAAATAACGGAACTAGGTCAGGCATAATACGCACCGACAGGATATTCCAACAGAATAATAAAGAATGGAATAACAACTGTGACAACCCGAGAATTTAGACAATTTATGAAAATCATAATTGATTGATTTAAGGTTCAATATTAGGACCTAGACAGGAAATAAGTGTATGGAATTGGCAGTTATGTAATGAAATTCCAAGAATTTCAAAAGTTTTGAACAAAACTTGAATTATGTGATAGACTATAAGTGATAGTCTAGTAATGAGGTATAAGATTATGGTAGATTTAAAATTCTTTTGAAGAATTATCAGGGATAAGTATCGAAGTGAATACTAGTTGGTATATTTGATTATATATGTGAACCATAATGATTTAAGATCAAGGATTGATCAGATAAGTTATAACTTTAGCAAATCCTAAAGTTATGTTAATCATATGTTTATTAAGTTAGAAAAATCTAACGAACTGTTAGAAACACTAACGATACGCTCAGAAACTTTAATTTTAGTTTTGAGAATCCGAAACCCTAATTCGGATATTTAAAACCCTAATTTGGGAATTTAAAAGCTAAGTGTTAAAAGCTTAAGTGTAAATATGTGGGAGAATAATAGTATTTAATTATATACTAATTCTAAGAGATTTATTTTATACATCTCGGTTAATTACTTTTATAACCTAATTATATATTAGGAATGAAGGATTTAATAACTTAAGGGTTATGGAAAAAGAGAATTGTGGTATTTAGAATACTTACTAATTCTAGGAGATTTATTTTATATATCTCAAATGATTAATTTTATAACCTAATTATAGCAAGTCTAATTGGGTTAAGGAAATAAGTGTGCATGAGCAAGGATTTGGGTTATAATGAAGGAAGAGAAAACCCTAATTAAATGAATTGGGGTGGATAAGAATTTAGGTATTGGATTATGTATATTTTATAGCCCAAGTATTGGACTATGTCAATTTCTTATGGCATAAGAACTTAATTTAATTAAAGCTCAAAACTTGATCCAAGTATGGAGGGACTTTTTGGTCATTGGTTTAGTAAAATAAAAAGCCAAACTTGGTGCATTCTAAGGCTACTTGGCCGGCCATACAAGAAGGAAAAGAGGGGAGATGAATGTATTAAATGTGATACTTTAGTTGGTTACCAAATCACCTAAATAGCCTAGCCTTTTATAGCTTAGTACATAATTATTAACCAAGGCTAGCAAGCTTAGATATTGGGAGACTAATATAAATTAAAATGTGGGGGAAAGAGAGGCCACATGGCCGGGTAATGAAGAGGAGAGAAAGGAGAGTGAGTGTGGTCAATTAAAAAAAAAAAAAAACTACACCTAATAAAAGTCTAGCTTATATTATATATATATATATATATATATTTTTCTTTCTTTCATCTCTTTTATCCATCCAAGTTGCTAAGAGGAAAAGAGAGAGGAGAGAGAGAGAGGAGTTGGCCACTTCATGGTGAAGAGGGAGGAGATTTGGACTCTCATGAAACCAAGATCCATTCCATATCTTAGAAGGAGAAAGAAATCAAGCTAAGGTATAATAAAATTTCTACTTGTGTAGGCTAAATTTCCTTGGTGTTTTGATTTGATTTTTTGACAACTTGAAGTTGTGATCTTGAGGTTTAAAACCTTAGATCTATGTATATATGAGTGTATCATGTTAAGATCTAACAATATTGGGTGTTGATTTTGGTTGGAATCAAAGGTATAAAATTTCCTAAACTCAAAACTCTAGTTAGTTTATGTGTTTTGGGATGGTTGTTTTTCACCAAGTGTTGAACTTATGATCCATATGAGGGAAGATCTACATGATATATGATATTTTATGGTTAGATCTTGCCATTTTTAGGGTTAATAAGCTTGAACAAAGAAGATGAACCAAAACAGTTTTTTTTTGTTTTAAATGAATTAGTGGACTGCTGCCCTAAACAGAACATTTCGGATTTGTTAGGGTGCTCTAAAAATTCTGGACTTGTGATATGTTATAGTTCACTCAATAAGCTTTCCATAGACTCCGAAACGGACTAAATCCGGTATCGGAGGAGCAAGTTATGGGATTTCTACCAAACTACACAAAGTTAAGAAAAACTGTTAGAAGGACAGTTTTGGAGCAGTCACTTCCGGGTTAAATTCCGGGAGCTAAACATGTCCAAATATGGATTGTGATATATGAAAAATATATTTCGGAAAGATACGAATCCAACAAAATTGATGGATCATTAATCGGAGTTACAGATTTCGTTTTATTTAAGTTTTGGTGAAGGACTCCAAAACTGCCAAAGTGCAAAAAGTTTCTGGCCAAACTTTTCCGAGGCTGTTTTGGACATTTATTTAATGAGAAAAATTCCAGGCTTTTGGGAAATGAAAATATATGATAATATGTAGCTCGTGTCCAAAAATGAGCTAATTCGAGTTAAAAGCGACCAAGTTATGACCATTACAATTTTTGTGATTTTCCGAATGAAATCGCTATAAGCGGAGTTCTACAACTCCGATTGCCACGAAATTTAAAATGGAGTATCATGTTAACATATATAAGGTTATGCCAAGAGATGGGCATTCTTTGGAGTTAAGCCACGAGGTAGCTAATTTCTTAAGCTACGCACTAAAATTAATTAAAAAAAAATAGAATTAATGTTTTTAAAATCATTTAAAAATGATTTAAGTGTTATAAAAATATTTTAAGTTATAAAATATAACTTTTGATATTTTGGCATGAAAATATTAATATTTTGATATTAATATTAATTATCGGATAATGGATTTAAGTGTTTTAAAATCAAATAATTATGATTTTTAAGGTATTAAAAATATTTTGAAACATTATAATTACATTATAATATTATGTAAGGATTTTCATTAATATTTTATATTAAATGAATATTAATGATTAAGGAATTATGTGGTATTTAATTTATTTAAATACGATTTTAATGATTGGAAAATCATGATAAATGGTAATAATTATCCGAAAATTATTTCGAGCCTAGGAAAAAATGTTTTGACTGATAAGAAATTATCTGAGATAATTGTTAAGTGTTCAGGAAGAGTTTAATTGAACTTAAACTTGAGTATTGTCCGACTAGACCGTCGGGATGATAGAATGGTGTCAGTTTTAAGTCAGACTGAAATAGTTTGACCTGATATTAAGTCTTATGTCTTTGTATAGGTGATAGGGTTATGTGTTATGTGTTTAGGTTATTACTTTGTATTTAAATATATGTAATTATCTTTGTGATTCTAATATTGGAGATCTATATTATTAATATTAGGTCTTGGGTAAAAGCGTTATAAAATGCGTTGCGGTAATCAACGGTTCAGGCAAGTTTTTCAGTTCTATTATGTTTGTGGATGGAATGTAGTTATGTGTTAAATTACATATCATGCTCTATGAATTGTTAAAAGTCAAAATATGACTAAGTTAATTGGGTTATGGAAATCAATCTATATGTGATTACATTGTTGTATGATGTAACTCGATAAATTAGAAATGTATAATGCATGAATGAATGTTTTGTAAGGAATTATTGATGCATGTAGTATATGCATAGTAAAGAATATATGATGCATCTTGATATGCATATTAATGGAAATGTAGTGCATATGGAATTGTGTTCTATGTGAAACATGATAGGTATTAAATTTCTTTGAAACATCGAGCTCAATCTTGCAAACATAAACTTTTGTAGAGGTTAATGATGTTAGACAATATTATTTACTATACGGATGATGAAGATTGAAGCGATGCATAAAATGGATACATTTTCTTGATTTAGAAATGGTATAGATCTATGATTGATAGTTTTATCAAATGAAATTTCGACTATATATACGATTTAAAATGTTGAATAGATAAAGAAGGTTTATATTGAAATGAGAATAGATATGATTCTTAAGCAAATGAATCATCGATAGAAAAGATAATGCCAAATACGACTTGGGATAAAATGTCTTGACTAGTTTGTAATAGTATAGTTGAATAATATGTTATGTGTTGGATAATTTATGAATTGTGTAATAAGTAAAGGTTACTCGACCTTGGGGAATAGTGTGTAAATTTAATGTATAAACAATTTATGTTTATATCTTCATGAAAAGTTATAGTAAGATTAGCGAACCGAATCATGACGATTTGGGGCCGGGTTGAGGTTGTTTACAACAATGAAATCACCATACATGCGGTACTCAGCATAGGCAGTTATTCCAACAAAATAATAAAAGCGGAATCAGTCGGGCATAATACGCTTGCGGACGAGGATATTCCAGCAGAATAATAAAGAATGGAATAACAACAAAATCACCATGCATGCGGTACTTAGATAGGCAGAGTTATTCAATGAGAATAATAAATAATGGAGCGAGGTCCAGTAGAACGCACGCATGGATATTTAAGAGAATAATAAAGAATGGAATAATAGAAGAATTTCATCATGTATGCGGTATCAGCATGATATACAAAGTTATTCCAACATAATAATAAGGAATGGAATAATGAAGAAGAATATCACCATGTATGCGGTATCAGCATATATCGAGTTATTCAACATAATAATAAGGAATGGAATAATGAAGTTCTCTTCATGAATCGAAAGAAATAATACCTTACCTTATAAAGAAGAACTGGATAAAGAAGTAGTGAAGTAGCAGAATACTTTTCTTCTTTCTCTCTATAGTTTCTCTCTCTAGAGTTTCAGTGAATTCGTAAGAAATAATAAAGGAATGAGCTTCTATTTATAGAAGAATGGACTGAATAATAACCAATCCATGAATGGTCCAGATTGATTTACTTTTAAACGGACGGTCCAGATTGGTTTACAATAAAATATAATATATTCTATTTATTGCCTAATAAAACGGCTAACTTTATAAAAGTATCTTGTTTTATATAAAAAGATTTTTACTATGCAAACACTATGCATGCACTATTCAAATACTATCCATAATAAAATATAATATATTCTAATTATTGTCTAATAAAATGAATAACTTTTTAAAAGTATTCTGTTTTATATAAAAAGATTTTACTATTAGCCTAATAAAACGAATAACTTTCTAAAATTATTATGTTTTATATAAAAAGCTTTTCTATTTTATTACATTAATAATACTAATAAAATAGAACTCATCATCATTATTACAATTCACATTATTAATTGACCAGGTCGTTCCCAGGAAAGAGAGGGCTTTCCAATAAGGATTTCTCCCTATTGGCGCGCAATTAGGTGACCAAACCTCTCCTTGGCAGAACTTCTACACATCGTTAATAATGCAAATAATAATATTAACAACTTTGTTATCTCAATTATTGATTTAATAACATATAAAATATCGATAATAATTGAATCAAATAATGTGAGATACTATGCAACAATTACTGAAGCAATAAATTGAAAAAACTAAGTAACTTCTCACGTAAGCATCAATAATTAATACCGTGTGCTACTATGAAACCACGTGTATTCCTGTACTTTTACTACAGAGTAGTTCAACAGTATTAACGGTAAAACTTCCGCCGTTATTTTCATAATTCCGTTGTGGGGTCCACCAATGATTGTGCCGTCGTACGAATATTCCCTGTTAAAAAGAATATTCCCTGACCAATCGAATATTATATAGCAACTTGCATACTTTGCAAAATTTATAAATATTACCCACAAATATAATATTATCTCAAATTCACACCATAATATTCAAAAAATATTTCGAGAAAATTAAATCTTTATTCGTAAAATTTGGGATTTTACATTAACTCTATCTTTATCATTTGTAAATTGTACAAAATAGGTCTTTGTGTTTAACAATATCGCACGCGTACTCGCGTACGATCTTCTGCTCAACGCGTTAGCTACCACATTCGCTTTTCCAAGATGGTATGGTTAGAACAAATACCGAAATGAGTCGCCTCTTGAGCTTTTGGAAAATCTTCTCGCATTCCTCGCTCCATACGAATTTTGTATCTTTTTGAGTCAGCTGAGTTAACGGAGTAGCAATTCCAAAAAATCCTTCCACGAATCTCCGATAGTAACCAGCTAAGCCTAGAAAGCTAGATATTTTGATTACTGACTTAGGTTGCTCCCAACTGTGACTCATATCCCAATCTTGGATAGCACGTCACAATGGCGCCTATCAGTTTACCACCACACGAATATGACGTCCCCTACGAAGAGTCTAGCTTCGGTGCATTCCACAAAGGAAGTCACCAGATAGAGGCTCGAGTACCAGCTCCTATAGTTGGGTTTTTAACTCCCGAAGTTCAATAGGAGCCATTCGATATGAGATTTTAGAAATGGGTTTTGTATCGGGTTCAAAATTGATACAAAATTCAATATCACACTCTGGGGGTAGGCCAGGAAGTTCTTCAGGAAATACGTCAGGAAATTCACTAACAATAGAAATATCATTCAAATCTGACGTATTTTTGTTTAAATCCATGAAATGGGCTAAGAAAGCTTGACATCCGTTTTTCAATAAACGAATGGCTTTATGGCTTGATATGAAAGTGTTTAACTTCAATGGTTTGGTTGCTTGAATTCGCATAACAGGTTGGTTAGGAATATGAAAACTAACAACCTTACGAAAATAATCAATTTTGGCATAATGAGTAGTTAAACAATCAATCCCTAAAATCACATCAAATGCAAGTATCTTTAAAGAGATAAGATCAACAGGTAATGTGATTGTGCCCACTTGGATCAAACAAGATTTATAAATAGTGGATATGATAAAAGTTTCTCCTAACAGAGTCTCCACAGATAAGTCAAAGTCTAATTTCTCCGGAGTCAAGTTTAAACGTTGAGCACAAGTAGGGGAGATAAAGGAATGGGTAAAACTGGTATCTAATAAGGTATAGATTTTGCAAGAATTTATAATTAACTAACCCGTGATACCTTCGTTCAGATTCCTCGCATTTTGGGCAGTCACAAAAGACGCTCTTCCAGAAACTACCGACTTTGTTTTGTCCGTATTCGCCTTTTCTGCCACTGTCCCTGCTGGACTTGATTTCACTACAGGACAAAATTGAGTTATGTGACCGTCCTTTTCATAACTAAAACATACCTTAGAAGGCTGTGAACAGTTTGGACTTATATGTCCCTCCTCTCCGCATCTTTAGCATCTAACTGGCGGTCGTTCTCCTCCCCTAGAATTTATTGTTGGTGCTGGTACTGCTGCCGACGTCTTCCCATCATCGTTCAATCTTCTCTTCTTGAAATTTCCACTTGAATTATTTCTTCTATTATCTTGACCATGATTACCACCGAAGTGGTTACCATTTCTGGCATGATAATTTCCTCCACGATGGTTATCATTATTACGATGGCCAGATTCTACCATTTAATACGATTATCATCGAGTTGTTGGTCGTTATTCTTCGGTTGAGCTGAGTTATTATTGCGCTCTAATAACTGAGCCCTATTCATAACATCTGAATATAATCAAAGTTTGTGAGAAATGAGGTACTGACGTATTTCGGGTTTCAAACCTCGCAGAAACATTCATGTCATTCTCTCCTCATTATCAACCAAATGGGATGCAAATCGAGACAATTCGGCAAACTTAGCTTCGTACTGCGACACGTTCATATTGTTTTGCTCCAGCTTGATGAACTCTACCTCCTTCATGTGATGAATACTTTCAGGAAAGTACTTGTCATTGAACAGTTTCTGAAATGTTTTCCAAGACATGTTGAGTGCGACTGGCTGGGTATGCTTCATAGATTCCCATCAGTAATCTTCCTCCCCACGGAACATAAAGGTGACGAATGGAACCTTATGTTCCTCCATGCATCCCAAGACATCAAATATCTTGGTAATTTGCTTAACCCACGTTTTTACCTTGATCAGATCTGACTTTCCAAAGAATTCTGGTGGTCCCAACTCTTTGAACTGCTTGGTTGTGACAAACCGCGCGTTGCTATCATTTCCACCCGTATTTTGTACACGAGTCTCCCTCGTCTGATTTTTCATGAGCTGCAAAAAGCTCCTAAACATTCCATCATTCATCGTTTACTCCATAGTGTTGTTTACAGGAGGAATATTTCCATCCTGTTGCACGTTCTCCTGGTTGGTGAATGACGGTTGTTCCACGGTCTCATACACTCCATTGTTAACGTTCTCAGCTGTCATTCTTAAAAACTGTCATAAAACAAGGGTTAATTAAACAAATTAACATATCACATAATATCCCTATATTACGACAGACCAACAAATAAGCTTAGGTAGGACACACTAGCGAAGGATTTACTCGTCTCTCCCTTTCTAGTTCTATTCCCCGATCTCCGCCAGAGACCATATCCCTAAGCTCTGATACCAACTATGACTCTGGACACCAACTTGTGTCAGCACCTCACCAGGGTACCTATCATCTTGCTACCGTTATTCACGGCGTCCCCTACGGAGAGTCTGGCTTCAGTGCATCCCACACAATGAAGTCACCAGCGAGAGGCTCGGGGCTATTTACTTATAGCTCTGATACCAACTGTGACGCCCCCAAAATAGGTATACATCACCCATTCTGAGTCGCCAAATACATGGTACAGAAAACAACTACAACTTTATTATTACAATTGTCGTGCAAAATATGACAACACATACTGTGAGTTTAAATACAAATATTGTCTTCTAGACAATATCCACACTCAAATAAAGTCCTCATTACAATTATTGATGCACTATTTTACAAAAATAGAGAGGACTGCTAAAACAACTGTCTAGGATCATCACTCTATACCCCGACTGGTTCTTGCTATGTTCTCGTTTCCTGAGAAGAAAAATGGAACAAAAGGGAAAAGGGTGAGCTCAACTAGCCTAGTAAAGAATATTATGACTAAGATAATATACAACAAATTATCCTTAGTCTTCAACAGGGAAAAATCTGATAGAATATAATAGACAACAAGTTTTAGATCAATAACTGCAGCGGAAACAACAATTCATTAGAAGAGTTAAGTAGAGAATGAAATCTACTATCATCTATGAATTTAAAAGTCCATCATCAATATTTTATCCCTATAACATCAATCAATATACATCTTGAATCAAATATTCATCTTTGCAATACGAGCCAAAGATATTCTTTTGTATCACCAGTTGGTCATGTTCATCTCAACACCCGTTCATCTTTACACTATGGGCCAAATATATTCATCAGGTAATCATACATCTTTGCACTATAGGCCAAAGATATTCATCAAGTATCACCATTAAGGACTGAGGATGATGAAAAACATTTTAGAGAACGAATCCAGTGAGATAAAAGGATAAAGTTTAGAGATTCGTACTTTAGATAATTCAAGTTTAAAAATACTCCATAATAAACAATAATGGAGTAAAATTTAAGAATGAAGATCAAAACTTAGATACAATCAAAGATAGTAACCATAATAGACATCTGGGACAAAAAAGAGAAAATTTTATTTTTCGGTGAATAGTGTCATATTTATGAATAATGTCGTATACGTGAATAGTGCTGTATACGTGAATAGTAACCCCAACACAAAAAGGTAGAAATTCCACAATCAAACTCATATCAATATTTCGGCATATGATATTAAAGAAAATAATATCATTTAAGAAGAAAATAATATCCCTTACCTCAAAATAACAGTATTTCTGATCAGAATATCGGATGTAAAGCCAAAGGAAACTTGCACTGAATAGCAACTCTCAAAGTATCTAAATACTCACAAAAATACGCTCGACAATATAGAGAGAGAAAACTTATGTTTCTGATGTGATTTTCAATTCTAACTTAAGCTCTTATTTATAGGAAAATGCTAGAACGCCATAGGAGACTAAAATAATAAAATAATATTATTATTTTATTTTTTTTCAATCTTTACGTCCACCCACCAAATGAGCAGCCAACTTGGAACAAAAATTTCAGCCCACAAGTTTGAAAAACAAAAGTGGGCTCCACCCAATTTTAATAAAAAAATATTTTATTTTTCGAAACTTCAATAATTCACAATAAATAGACCTTTTATCAGAAAATACGAATTTTATGTTCATTCCACATGAAATCAAATTCTCTACAACTTTGCAGTAGAAAGTTTTTCAAAATTCCAAACATAAAATATCCGAAATCCACAAACGGATGATTTTCAACACCTCTTAAAATTCATAACAAATCATACACTAATTTTTAACAGTTCAAAATTTGTGGACATATACTCAACTTATATATGTATAACATATCAAAAAAATCACAATGATCCAACGGTCGGATTAAAATTATATCTCACGCAATAGAGCTTTAAGAACACCAATTTGATTTTTTTAATACCTCCAATCCGACAAAATACTGATAAAACACCTCAACATTAATTCCTTCATTTATATCCACATAAAAATAAATATTTCCTTATCATATAAACCAATAAATAATTATTCACAAATAATATTATAGAATCACAATAATGACAACCAGACCGTTCCCAGGAAAGAGTGGGCTTTCCGATAAGGATTTCTCCTTACTGGCGCGCAATTAGGTGACCAAACCTCTCCTTGACAGAACTTTCTAGACATTGCCAATAATGCTATCTAATAGTATTATTCAAATAATATGAATTATTGATCTGATAATGGGAAATACTATGCAGTGACAATTATTGAAACAACAATAATATAAAATATCAACATAGCAATTATTGAACCAATAAAATAAAATATTGAACAGTAATTACTATAACAATTGAGTAGTGCCTTCATACGTAAGAATCAATAATTCAAAAATACTGTGCAATACTGTGTAACCACGCGTACTACTGTATTTTAACCACCAGGTAATACAATAGTGTTAACGGTAACAATTACGCCATTATTTATAAAAACTCAAAATTGTCGTTTTCTTCATCCGACAGATATTCTATTATGGGGCCCACAAATGACTACACCGTCGTACGAATATTCCCCGACAACAAGAATAGTCCACGACTAAACGAATATTCCCCGACAGCAATGAATATTTTATAACCACTTGTTTATTTTGCAAAATTTGTACATTTCAACCATAACCAAAGTATTATATCAAATTATCACCTTATTATTTCAAGATAATAAATAGAGGAAATTCACTTTTATTTATATAAAAAAAAATTTGGGGTCTTACATAGGTATTATTACCCAACCTTAACAGTCATTTTATACTATACAGACTCTTCTTAACGTACTTAGGGGGATCAGCCATTTGTACCATGTATTGTGCACAAACATCTAAACGTTACACGTACAAATCCCCTATGCTAAGGTTGTTCGTCTCAGTTTAGATTTAGAATTTCCGCACTAAAGAAAGTTTAGTTTGGAACTAGCTTATCAGTGGTTCTAGAATTTTAGAACACTATTCCATTATAGCTAAATTCAACTAATAAAAGTTGGCTTGCTATTTGAAGGTTTAACACAAAAATAAAGAATTGAACACGGTTATCAATGTCAAAGATCGAATATCAACAATATACAATTGAGGAAACATGATATACATGCAAAGTACTAGATTCAAAAGAATTAGAACAACCTCATTTGAATCTATGTATTAGAACAACATATGCTTTGAATAACAAGAACAAGAAATAGGAATGTGAAACTCGTTCGATGTAACGAATTAGGTTACAAGAGCTTATTCAACCATACATAAGGATAGAATCAATAGGCTTGCTCAATAAAAGTTTAGGAAACTTGCATTCAATACGAAGAGAATGAAGTTACAAAACTTGCATTCATTAATAAAAGAATGAAGTTATATTACTTGCATAAGTATAACACAACAACGAAAAGTAAACCTTGCTGAATAATAAAGTAGCATAGGTTAGGAAACTTGCCTTAAATGTAAGCTACAAAAGTGTAATAATGTTCGCCAATTACCCTACACATATCATTGGAATCACAATAACAATTAGTTGTATTAATATTAGCTTTATGGGTTTAACCCACCATTTAAGTCATACCCTTAATTTAACACTTAACCATATTGGTTATCATCCTTAACGAATCTAAAATCTCACTATCGTTTATCATAAGCTTCATCATTCACTTTTAGCTCTTATAAACATCAACCTTTTTCATTATATAACTTATTTAAATGATTACTTAAAATCTTCTCATTTTATATTACATCACATTATAATCTGATGTTGTAGCCCATATTATGCTTTAACATCATTACCTTACATGCTAAACTAGATTAGACCTTTGCTTGACAACCCACAAATAAACAGACTTCTTTGCCTAGGCTTAGGAGCACAGTATGCTATTTACTGTTGTCCCAAAACCTTAACACTTGCATGTATTCTTATTTGGTGCTTGATTCTTGAAAGGCTACTCTGGTAGCAATTTATTTACATTTCTACACAATAAGTAGCAATTGCCACAAGTAACAAATGTAAACAAGCTAGCAGAACTGACACATAATACAATGATCACTAAAATCAACCCAATACTATAGAAATTTATGAAACCTAGCAACTAAAGCTTTGTGACAACATCAATAATCATGCTATTCACAATTCCAATTACATAAACATTATATATACACAAATTTGAAAAATCAAAACCACAATTTCCCAATTTCTTCATTTTTAACACTTTTAGCGAGTTCGATCGCCACGACTTCATTTTTTTAACCAATTGACATTATTCAAACTACGTCGCTTTCGTTTCTTAACATACTAACACAATCCAACATCAATTTGTAGATTACAAAACATATTGAGCATGAAATTTTGTACTTTATAAAGCCATTTTTCATACATATACACTGATATTTCTAACTTCTTCCTACAAACCAATTTCTTGTATTCCAATCATCAAATAGTTCTCACATAAGATGATTAACAGATTATAAACCACATACATACATGTATCAATCCAACGTGATTAAGTAATTTACAAAAGATGATCATAGAAACTCAAAACATAACATTGGAAGTAAAATATACCTTTAAACCCTAGTTGTATGCTAGCAAGATATGGTGATCCTCTCTCAAAACCACTGAGATTCTTCCTTCTCTAAAATCTCTGTGTTTTCCTCTTTGCAATTCTATGTTATCGAGCCTTAAGAAAAAAAGTCACGCATAATATACACTGACTCCCTTTTCCCCATGTACGTCAGGTGAAAAACCAAAAAGGCGTCAGTTAAAATAAACCAAAAGCTATAAGGTTGCATTTGGTTACACACAAATTCCCCCTACTAGTTTATTTTAATAATATTATATTGTATAGTTTCACTTGTCACACTTTGGTTAATTTAAATAACTTATTACAATCTTATTATAATTATACTTATAATTAATAAATAATTACATATAACTAATTTAATTAATAAATTAGATTTAAACATTACTTTAATTAATTTACTTATTTTCTTTAATATTAAACAATTCATTTAATTTAATTATTTCCTTAAATTAAATCCTTCAAATAAGAATTACCTTTATTTATTTATTTTCTTCAATAATAAATTATTTAAAATATTTATTTAATTCAATAAATATTTACATTAAATTACAAATTTCTTGATCGTTACATCCTTTCCTCCTTAAAAGGATTCTGTCCCTAGAATCACGACTCAAAAAATTTATTCGTTACATTCTTCCCTTCTTAACAGGATTTTGTCCCCAGAATCGCTATACAAGATCAAGTAAATAAGTGAGGATAATTCTTCATCATATCGCTTTCAAGTTCCCACGTAGCTTCTTCAGCATTGTGGTTTCTCCAGACTACCTTTACAGAAGGTATCACCTTATTCCTTCGTACTTGCTCTTTTCTGTCAATAATTTGAACATGGACTTCTTCATAAGTTAAGTCTTTCTCAAACTGTAAGGGCTCATATTCTATAACATGTTTATAATCAGGCTTATATGGCCTCAATACTAATACATGAAAAATGTTATGAAAATGCTCCAACTCTAGAGGTAAAGCTACCTCGTACACCACTTCACCAACTCGTTGAAGCACTTTAAAAGGTCCTCTAAACCTAGGGCTCAATTTCTTCTTCTTGCCAAACCAAAATTTCCCCTTCTAGGGAGATACTTTCAAGAAAACAAAACTACCGACATCGAAATCCTGATTTTGTCGATGTTGATCAAGCATATTTCTCGCTCATCATCACGTGCGTACTATCAATCTACTTTGAATAACCTTGATGATCTCATGATCATTGCACTAATTACGGTCCCAACGGTGGCGTTCACCTACCTCGTCCTAACATAACGAAGTTCTGCACTTCATACCGTATAATGCTTCGTAAGGAGGCATGCCAATACTCGCTTGATAACTATTATTATAAGAAAATTCCACCAATAGTAGATGGTCATCCCAATTTCCCTTGAAATCCATAATGCATGCTCTGAGCATATCCTTTAGTGTTTGGATGGTTCTCTCACTCTGTCCGTCGGTTTGAGGATGGTATGTTGTGCTATTTCTCAACTGTGTTCCCAAGCATTTTTATAATCGTTTCCAGAAATTAGAAGTGAAACATGGATCCCTGTCTAACACATTGGACATAGGAACACCGTGTCTTGAAACAATTTCCTTCATGTACAGATTTGCTAACCGATCTAAGGTAAACCTAATCTTAATTGGCAAAAAGTGTGCCGACTTTATCAGTCGATCGAAAATCACCCAAATGGCATCGTAACCTTGTTGGGTCGTTGAAAAACCTACCACAAAATCTACTGTGATATACTCCCATTTCCATTCCAGTATCTCCAACGGTTGTAACAATCCACTTGGCCTTTGATGTTCAGCTTTAACTTTCTAACACGTTAAACATTTCGCCATGCACTCAGCCACATCCTTTTTCATATTCGGCCACCAAAAATGATGTCTAAGATCCTGGTACATTTTTGTACTTCCAGGGTGAATCGAATATCTTGATTTGTGAGCTTCACTCAGAATTTCCTCTTTAATCTCTGGTATTGGCAGAACCCAAATTCTCCCTTCGAATCGAAGTAACCCTTCTGAATTGATTTTGAATTTGTTTTCCCCACCTTCAGATACTCTCTGTTTTATCTTTTCCCAGTCTTAATCCTGAAGTTGTGCATTCTTCACCTTATCTACCAACATTGAACCGTTTCCCATCTAGAACATTTTTTCATCAGATTCTGTCAGATATTTAATTTCCAACTCCATCTTAGCCATTTTTGACACTATCTTCTCTTGAGCAGTTAACATCATTAACTTCTCCTTTCCCTTCCTACTTAAAGCATTAGCAACAACATTCGCCTTTCTGGGATGATAGAAAATCTCGCAGTCATAGTCTTTGATCAGCTCCAACCATCTTCTTTATCTCATATTCAAATCTTTTTGTGTAAAGATATACTTCAGACTTTTATGGTCAGTATATATCTCACACCTCTCTCCATAAAGATAATGTCTACAAATTTTTAGGGCAAACACCACCGCTGCCAACTCTAAGTCATGAGTCAGATACCCTTTCTCGTAATCTTTCAACTGACGTGATGCATACGCAATAACTTTGTCGTTCTGCATAAGCACACATCCTAGTCCTTTATGCGATGCGTCACTTTATACCACAAAATTCCCTGTATCATCAGGCAATGATAACACAGGTGCTGAACTCAACCTCTTCATCAATTCCCGAAAACTTTCCTCACATTTCTCCGTCCAAACAAACTTAACCGCCTTCCTAGTTAAATTCGTCAATGGAGTCGCGATCTTGGAAAAGTATTGAATAAAATGCTTGTAGTAACCTGCCAATCCTAAGAAACTCCTTACTTCTGATGGTGTCTTCGGATGATCCCAGTTTATAACAGCTTCAACTTTTGATGGATCTACCGAAATTCCATCCTTATCAATAACGTGTCCGAGAAACTGTACACGTTCCAACCAAAATTCACATTTTGAGAACTTAGCGTACAACTTCTCTTTTATCAATCTCTCCAACATCACTCTTAAGTGTTCAACATGTTCCTCTTGATTTTGGAATATACCAATATATCATCAATAAACACCACCACAAATTTGTTTAAGAATGGTTTAAACACCCTGTTCATCAAATCCATGAACGCTGCATGTGCATTAGTTAAACCAAAAGACATAACCAGAAACTCATAATGACCATACCGAGTTCTGAACGCTGTTTTTGTTACATCCTCCGGCCTCACCTTCAACGGATGATAACCACTTCTCAAGTCTATCTTTAAGAAATACCTCACTCCCTTCAATTGATCGAATAGGTCATCAATTCTAGGTAACAGATACTTATTTTTGATCGTGACCTTATTCAATTCTTGATAGTCAATGCAGAGCCGCATCGATCCATCTTTCTTCTTAACAAACAACATCGCTGCTCCCCATGGCAAAACACTCGGCTGGATATACTTCTTGTCAACTAACTCCTGCAATTGCGCCATCAACTCTTTCATCTCTACCGGGGCCATTCTGTATGGTGCCTTAGATATCGGAGCTGTTCCTGGTAGTAAGTCAATCACGAACTCGATTTATCGATTGAGCGAAAGACCCGGCAAATCGTTTGGAAATACGTCTGTAAAATCTCTTATGATCGGTATTTCATCTAACTTCGCGCTCTTCTTCTGTGTATCGACTATGTAGGCTAAGTATCCTACAAATCCTTGTCTTAACAACTTCTTGGCTTGCATCACCGTCAGACAACTTGCTTGTCGAGGTGACTTGCTGCCAAAGAATATAACCTTTGACAGAGTCATAAGGTTAACACATTTCCTTTGGCAATCAATTACTGCTCCGTAATTGCATAACCAATCCATTCACAGTATAACATCAAACTCACAAATTCTAATTGGTATCAAATCTACCATGATCTTGTGATCCTTTATAATCACTCTACAATTCCTATATATGAATCTAATAGGAATCACTTCCCTATTCACAATCTCTATGCTCAAAGAATATTCTAATTCTTCCTGAGGCAAATCTAAATTCTGAGCAAATTCATCAGATATAAATGAACAAGTAGCACTCGAATCAAATAACACATAAGCATTAATACCATTAATCAGAATGATACCTGACACCACATCCTTAGACTGTATAACATCCTACACGGTCATATTGAAATTCCTCGCAGTAGGTCGACTTGACCGTGTTAATCCAGTGATAGTCAATGCACCACCACCGTTACTGGTTCCTTTTACACCACTTGCACTTCTTGCTGGCCTCTTAAGGCAATCACGAGCCATGTGATCCTTTGAACCGCAGGTAAAACATGCTCCTTTTGTTGGACTAAAATAGTTCGATGTAATGTATCCCTCCTGACCATAGTTGAAACACACCCAATTTCCCTTCAAACATACCCCAGTATGGTTCTTCCCGCACGTCGCACAAGCTTTATACTTTTTCTTTTGCTGATTTCCTTGCTGTCCTCCCGCAGTTGAAATCTCGCTCTACTTCCTCTTCTAATTATTATTTCCAACGTTACTTCCACCCGCCTTATTTTCATTCTCATTCTTCCTCTTTTTCTTTTCTTGGTTGTACTTGGTCAAGGCATCGCTTCCACCTTCCGCGATAATTGCCTTTTCCAGTACAGCCGCAAATTTATTTAGCTGAAACATTGAAACCTTGCTATACAACCAGGGTTTCAATCCTTGTTCAAACCTTCTCACCTTTCGCTCATCAGTATTAACTTGATAAGTGGCAAACCTTGCCAACTCGTTAAACTTCGCAGCATATTCTGGCACCGTCATAGTTCCTTGTTTTAGCTCCAGAAATTGCACTTCCAACTGATTCCGAGAACTCACTGAAAAGTACATTTCAAAAAACATCTCCTTAAATCTATCCCACGCTATCACTCATTGTCTCCCACGAACCTTATTTGCCTGCCACCAGTAGTTAGCTTCTGACTTCAGCATGAATGTTGAGAACGCCGTCTTCTGATCCTCGTTAACTCTAGCAACGTCAAACACCTTCTCCATTTCCATGATCCAGGTCTGGGCTTCCACTGGATTCATAGACCCTTGAAACTCTGGCGGTCCAACCGTTTTGAATTCCTTGAAGGTCGTGACTTGAGCTTGCGGTTGATTTGCAAGTGCACTCATCAACAGGGTCACCAACTGTTGAACCGGGTTAGCGTTGGCCTCGTTATTGTTATTAGTAGACCCCTCAGGAGGTGGTTGTTGACGTGGTTGTCATATTCTAGGAGGCATTTTCTGTTAAAATATACGCTTATTAGTTCATTACTCAACTTCTTGATTATTTGAAGTTTAACTTAAACATTCTAAGATTAAAGCTATAACATATAACATTTCAAATAAACTTTGATATTTATTCATTCATAACGTTTTAAAACATATTAAAGATAGCATAACCGCTATTAACATTTACTTTCGTGAACTAGACAAGTTTCAGGATTACATACTCATACTACCCCTTTATTTATCTCAAAATAAGGGATTCACAATTTATTTACTCACTTACTTAACCACATATTATTATTCTCATTCTTTCTATCTAGGCATATTAAGACGTCGTAAGGCTTCTCGACTCTCTTCCCCCATAATACGATGTTGAGGAAATGACCTGGGAGTTAGAAACTGAAATGAAATCAAGGTATCCTCACCTCTTTGACATACCAGGTATGTACCCTAATTTTGAGGATGAAATTTCATAAGAAGGGGAGGTTGTAAGACCCCAACTTTCATAAATAAAGATTAACTTTTCTTGAAATATATTTTTGAATATTATGGTGTGGATTTGATATAATGTTATAGTTGTGGGTAATATTTATAAATTTTGCAAAGTAAGCAAGTTGTTATAAAATATTCGATTGGTCATGGAATATTCATTTTATTAGGGAATATTCGTACGATGACACAATCATTGGTGGACCGCACAACGAAATTATTGTCGGAGTTAGAAAACGACAAAAATATCTTTTTATAAAAATAACGAAGAAAGTTTTACCGTTAACTGTTGAAATACCCGTTGATAAAAGTACAGTAATATGCATGGTTTCATAGTAGCACACAGTATTGTACAATATCTTTAATTATTGATGCTTATGTGAGAAGTCACTCAGTTTTATTCAATAATTGCCACAGTAATTATTGCACAATTTCTTATATTATTGATTCAATTATTATCTTAGTTTCATCTGCATAATATTTTATGAAATCAATAATTGACGCGACACAATTATTCATATTATTAGTTAGCATTATTGATAATGTCTAGAAAATTCTGTCGAGGAAAGGAGTTTGGTCATCTAATTGCGCGCCAATAAGGAGAAATCCTTATCGGAAAGCCCCCTCTTTCCTAGGAATGATCTGGTTGTTGATATTGTGAGTTTATAATATTAATTATTATGTGGTGGATATTGGTTCAATTTTTTTAAATGAAAGAATTTTTTTGTATAAAACAATTGTTGAAAGTTTTACATATTTTTTTCTGTGGAATTTTAATTATCTCCTCCGATAAAATATTCATTCGAGTATATTATTTATATATATATATATATATATATATGTATATATATTTACATGTGATTAAAGTGGTGTGTGGTGGATTATTGTTGCCTGAAAGCTTGTTCCAAAATGGTGGGCCCCTAACCTTTGAAATGATAAGAGTTAGGCATTGAAAATAAGGATTTTGGCAGAAGAAAAGTTAGGCGGAGAGAAATTTGGGTCAAAGTTAAGCACATGCATTTGGTTTTTCTTTCCTCCGTTGCACTATATAAGGAGGGGAAACCTCCATCCTAAATCACACCAAAAAATCTCAAGCATTTTTATTATAGTATTGTGAGTATTTCTTTTTGAGTATAAGAATACTTTGAGCGTAGTTTTCTGCAAGATTTTCTCAGAATAATAACCGATATTCTAGTCAAATACAGTTTCTACTAAGGTAAAGGATATTATTTTATTTCAATACTCGTAAGAAATATTATTTTCTTTCATACTCCATAGTATGGAAGGGATATTATTTCATTTCATATTCCTAAATTTAAACTTACTATGGTAAGTATTGCTTCTATAATTCTTGAAATTAGTAGAATATCCTTGATATTTTCGCTTCATCAATTATCTTTTCATGAAAATATTATTATGAGCATTTTTGATAAGTGTTAACCTTTTCATGTTAGAGTACTATTCACGGGGTACTATTCCCGATATACTATTCATGGGGTACTGTTCACTCGGGTACTATTCACTCGGGGTACTATTCATGACAAAAATTGATTTCTTTTCGGTCCAAATCATTTTTGATACAATATTATTCTTGAATTTTACTCCACAAAGCAGTATCATGTTGACAATTTGGACATTATTGAATTCTGGATAAATTAAATTATAAATCTTTGGAATTTATCCTTTGTTTACATGTAATTGAATTCTTATATCATTGTCATCATCCTCATGTTTATATTTTTATGAAAGTCATCTTTGGTTCGTAGTGCATAGATGGACTGTTGATTGGTATGATTATGACCAGGAATCATTCAGTATAATCATGACATGTAATGTTACAAATGATGTGGTAAAAGTTTTCATTGGCCCGTAGTGCATTGATGGACAGTTGTTGAGAAGAACATGACCATTGGTGAAAATAATGAATATCTTTGGCCCGTAGTGCATGGATAATTCAGTGATGTAGATTATTTATTAAGCTGAGTCTTAGCGATAAAATTGGTGATAACTTTTAAATCATAAAAGATAGTAGATATCATGCTCTACTTGACTCTTCTAATGGATTGTTTGTTCCGCTGCAGTTAAACTTGTTGTCTATTATATTCTATCAGTTTAACACTACTGAAGGCTAACGATAATTTATTCAGCATTATCTTAGTTATAATATTCTTTACTGGGCTAGTTGAGCTCACCCTTTGCTTTCATTGTTCTCTTCAGGAAATGAAAATATATATTTGGGACTAGTCCGAGAGCAGAGTAGTGATCGAGAGATGGTTGTTTTAGTAATCCTCACTATTCTATGAAATAGTGGGATAATAATTGTAATAAGATTGAATTTGAGTGTGGATATTTTCTAGAAAACAATATTTGTATTAAAACTCTCAGCTTATGTTTCGTTATATTACACGACAGCTGTATTAATTAAGTTATATTTGAATTTTATACCATGTATTTGGCGTCTTAGAATGGGTGATGTATACCTATTTTGGGGGCGTCACACCCACGGCCTCTATTTATAGAGGGGGGAAAGTACGTGCACGCGTCCAACGTGTTGTCCGCTCAAACTTTCAGAACTTTAATCTGGGCATCCGATCGAGGTGTATAACACCTTTAACGGCATGCTGTTGTTGAGAGCTACCCAATGACATAGGATTAAAGGTTGTACGGAGTCAGGAAGATGGGACCATGCCCTTGGTTTTCAGGCTTCAAATTCTATTCGGTGTGCTATCTTGTGTACGTAGTAGTCACTCGGGATTACAGCTCTTTGATTCTTGTAGGATATTTCCGTGTAGAATGTATGTATGAATGTTGTGGAGATGACGCAATGGCAAAATAAAGATTTCGCCCCTCACCGGGGTTATCTCCGGTTTGAGCTGATTTAGCGGTCGTTGCTCAGGGTTATCTCAGGGATTGGACTGCTGCAAGTATTGAACGCCCTCAGGGTTGTCTCTGAGGTGTTCCTGACCTCCCGGGGTTATCTCCGACCTTGGGGAATGAGTGTCTCGGGGCTATCGCCGAGTGTTGAAGCTGATCGAATGGGTTTTAAACAAGCATTTCCGGGGTTATCTCCGAGGTTTGAACTATATCTCCTGGGGTTGTCTCCAGGATGGGAAATGAAGATCTTGGGGTTGTTTCCGAGATGGAACTGAGGAATCTGGGGTTGTATCTGGAACTACATTCGTCGGGGTTATCTCCGAGGTTGAAACTGAATATCCCAGGGTTGTCTTCAGGACTGTGACTGACTATCTCGGGGTTGTCTTTGAGATGGTAAAGACTGAGTATCCCAGGGTTATCTCCGGGACTGAGTTGAGCTGTCCTCCAGGGTTATCTCTGAAAGACGATTCTGCCCTCCTGCAATGTTAGTAACATGAATGCAAAATTTTGAGTGTCTACAATTGGTATATTAAAAAGAATAATCTTTTTTTATCTTTCTATTTGACAAAGTGGGCCCACGTTAGTAAGTTAATTTGACCATTATTAAAATAGCAGCCCATATATATTGTTCAGCCAACCGCTATATATTGTACCGGTTGGACAAAATTCCCTTTTAATCTTAATCTTCCATTAATTTGATCAACGACTGACATGTTGGTTGCTGAAATAATGCCAATACTAACCAGTTGCTATATATATATATATATATATATATATAATTAACAAAACACAACTGATTTGAATTTTCCACTCATCCTAATAAACGATCAGAACCGTCCAAAGTTTGGGATAAATCTCACCGTCCATTATATCCTCTTTAACTTCAAAGGATAAAAAATTGCTCTTTCTCACTCTCAGATCCTCCTTCGTTCTTCTTCCTCCCGAGCTCGCCCTCTGCCTCCTCCATTCTCTAGAGCCGGAAATCTCTCCTCCCCTTTGTACGTAGTGTCGGAGGCACGGGTAGTACAACTAATATATATATATATATATATATATATATATTAGCATAGTAATGAGGTAGATCAAATACTTGTAAATATCTTCTGGCAAAAGAGTATTCTCTTATTAAATCTCATAATATCCCATCCCGAGGTCTTAGTCGAGATTTGGCTTTATACCCTTTTGGTTTTTCTTTTCTAGTTTTAGTAAAAGGCCTCCGGCTGCAGTAAGACTATTGTTGGGACTAGGAAATACAATGGGCTGTTATTCCTATGGTATTTTTGGGCTTAGACAAGGGGCTGTTTTGGTAGACGGGGGATTTATGAATTAAGGTTCCTAATTATACTTGGTCTTTGGATATGGAAAGAAGTATTGAGTTTGAACCAACTTCCTTAATTCTACGAGATTTGGTGCAATCATATTAAGGAATTACTGTTTGGGTGAGAACCTTAATCTGATCTGGAGAAGGATTTCATGAAGGTGGTGAGAACATTATAAATACGAGGCTTTTCCCTAATTCTAAGGTACTTGCAAATTATTACTTTCCAGCACTAGAGTGTTAAGCCTCCATTGTTAACCTTATATCAGCCTGTACTTATTCTCACACCAGAGCTATCTCCCGGTGGCTCAGGCTGTCAAGCTTTCGGTACTTACTAATTTTTGTGCAGGATTGGATACGCTTTGGTGATTGGAGCGCATGGATGGATCTTGGCGTTAACATTGGAGCTAGAAGGAGGGCTTTCTAGTGTTACTGGATTTACAATCACAATCATCAACTTCCTGTGTCTGAAATCATGGTGAACAATATGGCGGTTTTAGCTATGGGATAGTTGACAGAAGGAGGTTCTTCTCGACAGAGAGGGTCTATTAAAGATAGACTGTGGCCATCAAAGAGCATACATGAGCGACTTGGACCACAGAGTACTTCGGTAGGATCTAAAAGTTGGGATCGCGAAGATATCAAGAGGAGGTTATTCTCGACAGCCAGTAAGGGGACTAAGAACGATTAGAGGAGAGTGGGAGGCTTTAAAAGTACTGCTTTACTAGAGGGATGAGAATGCGAAGCAGATGGTCCTTATGGCCGAACAGGAAATTGAGGCCTCCAATCACAATTAAACCAAAGGTGGTATGTCTCAGACGCACACCCAGTCCGGAAGGACGGAGGGTGAAGGTAAAAAGCGATCCAAAGTAGGCTTTGGGTGGGTCTTGGATAGAAGAAGATCGGAAGGTCGTTCACTCGGGAATCGAAAGAGGGCACACCGCCCTGTGGGTTCTTGGCACAGAAAGAGCGGCAGACGAAGCCCTTCTAGGGCAGATAGTTTGGATGGAAACGGTCGAACCGGCCATGGTAAGAAGGACTCTCCCAAGAAAGAAGTGCCCACAAAGCTGGATGGGATGGAACTGTTGGCCAAAAAATTAGAGGATCTTCAAAAAGAATTGGCCGAAGTTAAACAGGGGAAGGTGAGTTCGGGCAAAAAGGCATCCCCTTTCTCTCTTGAGATCGTTCAAGAAAAGGCAGACCCTAGCAAAAAGCTCCCTTATATAGAAATTTATAATGGCTTGGGAGATCCGTACGAACATAATCAGGCGTATGATAGATTGATGGATTATTATGATTACTCATATGCGGCCAAATGTCATACTTTCATGACGACTTTGAGGAAAAATGCCAGGGAGTGGATGATGACTTTGGCCCCGAACTCAATCTCATCATGGGATTAACTGTGCAATAAGTTCGATACCCGGTTCGGGAGTAAAAAGAGAAGGGGAAAGCCCACATGATCATTTTCACAAATCAGACAACATTCCAATGAGATGCTAGGCCAATACGTGAAATAATTCAAGGAGGTGGCAGGTCAGGTGACAGATCTCAAGGGATGATGACCTCAGAGAAATTGATGATGAAGATGATGTTTAATCACCCGAAGAGCTTGGCCGAAGAGTTTGAAAAGGCCGAAGAGTTTGAAAAAGCCAAAGGCTTCATAGTAGTGGAGGAATCCATGAGTAGTTTAAAGTAGGGCACATCAGAAAAGTCGAGGGATAAAGATAAGAATAGATCGAATGGAAATCAGAGGAGGTAAGGCGGTAATAATGATCGGTTTGATGGGTATCAAAGGAGGCACAATAACAACAAGGGTTCGAGGGGAGGTCGCCCACCTTTCCTGAGTTAGAAGGTGAATAGGGTATCCACGAAGCTCAATATTGATCGGGTCACCATAATAGAATAGATGAGGGGACAACCCTATTTTGAACCACCCAGAGATAATATAAAACCATGCACAAGGAATTTGAGCAAGTATTATGACTACCATCAGGTAGCAGGATATGCTACGAAGGTCTACTAAGGCCTGATGGAGCTTATAGAAAAGAATGTGCAGAAAGGGGCGTTGGTTCAGTATGTGGCTGGACGAGAAGCCTCGAGGACACAGAAGGGAAATAGTGCACCTGTTCAGATCAGTCAACCCATATAACCAAATCAGACTAAGATACCATGTCAGGTTGTGGATGTAATCACAGGCGGAACTATGGGGAAAGTTACCAGAAGAAAGCGACATGGATACTTGGATACGGTATTGTCAGTGGTGGACCAACCTACAAGGCGTGAAAGATCATACCCTGGATCGGTGATCTCTTTCATTGATGATGATTTCCCTATAGAACCAATCGAACCACATGAGGGAGCACTGGTAATTATTGCATAGGTGGGTTTGGTAGATATAAAGCGGATGATGATAGAGATTAGGTCTTTGGTGGATATCCTATATGCACACGCTTACTAGAGGATGAATCTCAACGGGAGAAAGATGGAGATCGGGCAGGAGTATCCATTGTATAGGATCAACAACGAGTCGGTTAGAGTTGCAAGGACGATTGAGCTGCCAGTTGTCTATAGAAAGGCTCCACAGCAGGTGGAAATTATGTACAAATTCTTCACGGTGTATGTAGATTCATCATACAATACAATTTTGGGAAGGCCCACTCTGACAACTCTTCAGGCAGTGATGTCGATTCCTCATTTCAAGATTAAGTTCCCTATGCCTCATGGAGTATGGGAGGTCACTGGGGATATGGATTTGGCAAGAAGATGCTATCAGGATGTAGTGATCACTTCGAGAATAGGGGTCAGCAAGTAGAAGCATGCTATGGCGATAGAGACCGAACCATTTACGAAAAGCAATATGGAACCCTTGGTCAAGCTGGTAGGAGAGACCGAAGAGGTTGAGATGATCCCAGGGAAGAAGGATAAGACTATATAGAATTACTCGGATTACAACTTTGAGGAAGTTCATATCTAAGTCGGTAGAAAGATGTTTGTTGTTCATTGATACGTTGAAGGGGCCGAAGAATGCGGAGAGTTTTCAGTGGACTTCAGAGTGTGAAGATGCCTTTCAAGGGATAAAGAGTTTTAGTGCAGGAGATTGGGGGTAAACAACACCCGGTTTACTATGTGAACCATGTCCTAATGGATGTAGAGACAAGGTATTGGGAAGACCAGAGGTTTTGGGAAGACTTCAAAAAAAATTTCAGTAGGGTTGAAGTCAGAGTTTTGAGTCTGTAATTTTTCCAATGATTATCAATTAAAGAAGTGTTTTTTCTCTCTAGTGTTATTTTATGTGATTGTTAATATGTGGAATATATATGACTCCTGGGAGCGAATACGGTGTTCTGGGGGTTCAGTGAAATCTGTTCGACCCTTAGGCGGTGAACAAGATTGTTTTTGGGGTCCAGTGGAATCTGTTCAACCCTTAGGCGGTGAACATGATTATTTTAGGGGTTCAATGGAATTTGTTCAACCCTTCGGCGGTGAACAAAATTGTTTAGAGGTTCGGTGGGACCTTTCGACCTTTAGGCGGTGAAAAATATTGTTTTGGGGGTTCGATGGAATCTTTTTGACCCTTTGGTGGGGAACATGATTGTTTGGAGGTTTGGTGGGACATGTTCGACCCTTAGCCAGGGTTTCAGGCCCTGTTCAAACCTACGGGCCTTCCTCTCCTCTTTGTCAACTTGGTGTGGAACAAACCTTGCCAATTCATTGAATTTGGCCGTGTACTGGGGAACCATCATGTCCCTTTGCTTAAGTTCTAAGAACTTAATCCCCATCCTTCCTTGCATGCTTGTAGGGAAATAGTTCTCGAAGAAAACCTTCTTGAACAGTTCCCATGTTACCACATCAGTTCTAGCCCCACCCTGATGAGCCTCCCATCAAAAGTTGGTTTCCCCTTTCATCATGTAAGTTGCAAAAGAAGTCTTTTGCGCCTCAGCTACGTTTGTAATAACAAACGCCTTCTCTATTTCGTTCACCCATGTCTGGGCCTCTATTGGATTCATCACTTCCTTTGAACTCCGGCGGACCTACACTTTTAAATTCTTCAAAGGTAGTCGTTCTGGCTACCCTAGGTCCCGCGGGTGCTGTAAGACCCCAACTTTTATGAATAAAGATGATTTTTCTATAATTATCATTTTGAATATTATGGAACGAATTTGTTATAATGTTATAGTTCTGGGTAGTATTTATAAATTCTGCAAAGTATGTAAGTTGTTATATTATATTCGATTGGTCGAAGAATATTCATTTTAGCAGGGAATATTCGTACAATGGCACAATCATTGGTGGGCCCCACAACAAAATTATTGTCGGATTAAGAAAATGACAAAAATATATTTATGAAAATACTTGGCGGAAGTTTTACCGTTAATACTATTGAACTACTTTCATTAATAAAAGTATGCGAAGAATCGTGTGGTTGCATAGTAGCACACGGTATTGATTATTGATGCTTACGTGAGAAGTCACTTTCAGTTATACTCATTATTATTGCTACAATAATTCTTTGCATCATATCTCTCATATTATTGATTCGATTATTATCACAAGATCATCTACATAATATGTTATTTTATTAAATTAATAATTGAGATCAGCAAAGTTATTCATATTATTAAATTGCAATATTTACAATGTCTAGAAGTTACATCGAGGAGAGGTTTGGTCACCTAATTGCGCGCATGATAGGGAGAAATCCTTATTGGAAAGCCCCTCTTTCTTGGGAGCGACACGGTTGATAAATATTGTAAGTTATAATATTAATGATGAATGTTATTAAAATTGAAGTTGTGCTCGAGAGTTGAATTTGGAGACGCGGATGTGATATTTGATTCCGGAACGATGAAATTAGTAAAAATAGACTATAAACACAAAATTTTCTGGGTTTTACTATTTAGTCAAAAAGTCAACAGTTGACTTTTTCGAGAAAAGTCAAACTTTAAAATTTCAAAATTTATATTTTTGATAAAAATAGTTTAAATGTGTTGGAATTATTTGTGTTATTGAAAATCAACATTTATTTCGATAATAGTTGATGTCTGGAGGTTATATTGACCAATCGGGTATTTAACCGGATAAATGAGTAATTGATTGCTATTATTTCACATGATTATAACTATTTGTTCACATGTGTATACTATTATTTCACATTCTTGTTACTATTAGGGGAGTTGGTGCAAGTTTGATAATACTTGCATAACTAAATTAAAAATAAAGAAAAACTTGGAGGTATTGTAATGTAATTTTTCGAGCCCCAAAACGTGCAATTATTGAAACTATATTTTTCTATAAATAGAAGCTCATTCTTCCTTCATTTCTCACCAATTCACTAAAGCTATAGAGCAATTATTATAGAGAGAAATTGTAGAGAGAAAATCTGTAGAAGAAGAGAAGCCTGCTACCTCACTACTCCTATATCCAATTTCTTTCAAATGTAATGGGTATTATTTCTTTCTTTCGTCTTCATGAAGAGAACTTTTGTTATTCCAGTCTTTATTATTCTGTTGGAACATCTCATGCATGCTAGCTTGCATACTGACACGGTTCCGCTTTTTATTATTCTGTTGGAACATCACATCGTGCTTTCTGTTTTAGGACTGGTTAAAATCTTTATTATTCTGTTGGAACATCATGTATCGTGCTTTTACGTGGGACCTAGTTTAAATCTTTATTATTACTCGTTGGAATATCACATGCATGCGTTTTCTGTGGGACTGGTTCCGCTCTTTATTATTCTGTTGCAAATATCCTATTCACATGCTGATGCTCTTTTTACATTGGACTGGTTTGAAGTGTTTATTATTACTCCATTGGAATAGCTTTGCTATCTTGATGGTCTACCGCATGCTTGGTGATTTCTTTTGTTATTCCATTCCTTATTATACTCAGTACAAAGAAGTATCATGTTGACAATTTGGACGTTATTAGTTCCTGGATAAATTAATTCGTGAACTTGTTTTATTGAGTTCTTATATCATTGTCATCATCCTCATATTTATATTTTTTTGAAAGTCATCTGTGGCCTGTAGTGCATAGATGGACTTGGTATGATTATGACCAGGGATTATTTAGTATAATCATGACCGTAATGTTATAAATGATGTGATAAAAGTTCTCAATGGCCCGTAGTGCATTGATGGACAGTTGTTGGCATGATCATGACCATTGATGAATACACAAATGTCCTTGGCCCGTAGTGCATGGATAATTGTGGTCGTGATGCTAAAGAATATCCTTGGCCGTAGTGCAGGGGTGATTCGATGATGTGGATTATTTATTGTCGAGTCCCAAATGATAAAAGTGATGAAAAACCTTTTAAATCATAAAAGATAGTAGATTTTATTCTCTACTTGACTCTTTTAATGGATTTCTTGTTCCGCTGCAGTTAAACTTGATGTCTATTGTATTTTATTAGTTTAACATTGTTGAAGACTAATGATAATTTATTACGCATTATCTTAGTCATAATATTTCTTCTTTGGGCTAGTTGAGCTCACCTTTTGCTTTCATTGTTCTCTTCAGGAAATAAGAAGCGCGTGAGGGACTAGTCGGGGAGCGGGTGACGATCTAGAGGATAGCATTAGTAGTCCTCACTATTCTGTTAAATAGTGTGACAATAAATGTAATGAGGACTTATTCTGAGATTGGATATTGTCTAGAAGACAATATTTGTATTAAAACTCACAACTCTTTTGTTGTATATTAAAGATTATATTTGTATTCTGTACCATGTATTTGGCGACTCAGGATAGGTGATGTATACCTATTTTGGGGGCGTCACAGTTGTTATCAAAGCTTAGGGATATGATCCCTGGCTAAGATGTGAGACAAGAACTAGGAGGGGAGAGACGGAGAATTCCTTTGCTAGTATGACCTACCTAAGTTTATTTGGTATTTAATTGGTCGGTCAGAGTATAGGGATAATATGTGATATGTTAATTAACCCTTGTTTTGTGGCAGTATTTGAAAATGGCATCCGAGAATGTTGAGAACATCAATGGAGCACAGGAGATTGTTGAGTCTCCACATATCAATAACCAAGATAATGTGCATCAAGAAGGCGATAATCCTCATGCAAACAACAACACTGACCAAATGATTAACGATGGAATGTTCCGAGGCTTCATGCAATTCATGCAACATCGGTAGAGAGCGGCTCTCATCCAAAATGCGGTGGAAACTTCGGCAACTCTCGGACGGTCACCGCCAAAGCGATTCAAGGAGCTGGGACCACCAGAGTTTTTTGGAGAGCCAAAACCTCTTAAGGAGGAGACGTGGATAAAATAGATCAACAAGATATTTGATGTCTTGGGTTGCTCCGAGGAGCAAAAGGTTCCCTTCGCCACCTTCATGTTGTGGGAGGAGGCTGATTCTTGGTGGGAATCTGTAAAGCGTCCCCAACCTGCCGCACTGAAGATGTCTTGGGAGAAGTTTCAAGAACTGTTCAACGACAAGTACTTTCTCGAAAGTATTCGTCATATGAAAGAGATAGAGTTCATTAAACTGGAGCAAAACAACATGGCGTGTCGCATGATCTGCGAAGCCAAGTTTGCCGAATTTGTCGGTTTCGTCCCATTTGGTTGATAATGAGGAGAGAATGACGCGAATGTTTCTAAGAGGATTGAAACCCAAGATACGTCAATATCTTATCTCTCATAAACTGTGTTTGTATTTAGATGTTGTTAATAAGGCTGAGTTATTGGAACCCGATAACGAGTCAACTCAACCAAAAGAGAGCAGCTAGTAAAATGATAATACTAGTAAGAGCATTCATCGAAGCAGTGACAACAAGCGTGGAGGGAATCAGCATGCCAGAAATGGTAACCACTTCGGTGGTAATCAGGGCCAAAACAATAAGAATGGACATTTCAAGAAGAAGAGATTCAACAATGATGGAAAGACGTCAGCACCAACACCCGTTATGAAGGAAGGAGAACGACCACCTATTATATGCTTCAAATGTGGAGGGGAGGGACACATTAGTCCAAACTGCGTGATGCCATCCAAAGCATGTTATAATTATGGAAGAGAAGGTCACCTAGCCCGATTTTGTCGTTCACCGAAGACAAGTTCAGCTAGGATAGAGGCACCAAAGGCCGTCCCAGAAAAGTCAAAGTCGGTAGTGCTAGGGAGAGCGTTTGTTGTGACCTCCCAGAAAGCAAGGAACCCGAACGAGGTCATCACGGGTAAGCTTATCATAAACTCTAGTAAAGTCTATACCTTATTTGATACGGGTTCTATCCATTCTTTCATTTCTCCTACTTGCGCTCAATGTTTAAATTTGACTCCGGAGAAATTGGACTTTGACTTATCTGTTGAAACTCCATTGGGAGAAATCTTCATTACATCCACTGTTTATAAGTCTTGTTTAGTTCAAATCGGTACCCTCACATTACCTGTCGTTCTTATTTCATTGAAAATACTTGCATTTGACGTGATTCTAGGGATTGATTGGTTAACTACTCATCATGCAAAAATTGATTATTTTCGTAAGGTTGTTAGCTTTTGATTCCTAACCAACCTATTATGCGAATTCAAGCAACCAAACCATAAAATCAATCACTTTATCATCTCAAGCCATAAAGCTATTCATTTATTGAAAAACGGATGTCAAGCTTTCTTAGCTCATGTCACGGATCTAAATAAAAATACGTCAGTTTTGAATGATATTTCTATTGTTAATGAATTTCCTGACGTATTCCCTGAAGAACTTCCTGGCCTACCCCCAGAGCGTGAAATTGAATTTTGTATCGACCTTGAACCCGGTACAAAACCTATTTCCAAAGCCCCGTATCGAATGACTCCTATTGAACTTCAGGAGTTAAAGACCCAACTGCAGGAATTGTTAGACATCGGTTTCATTCGTCCTACTACGTCTCCTTGGGGTGCTCCTGTTCTATTCGAGAAAAAGAAAGATGGGAGTATACGACTTTGTATTGATTATCAGGAGTTGAACCATGTCACCATCAAAAATAAGTACCCATTGCCATGTATTGATGACCTGTTTGACCAGTTACAAGGAGCCAAATTCTTTTCAAAGATTGATCTTCGTTCTGGTTATCACCAATTGAAGATTAGAACCGATGACATTCCAAAGACGGCTTTCAGAACTCGGTATGGGCATTATGAATTCCTAGTCATGTCTTTTGGATTGACTAATGCTCCTGCTGCCTTCATGGATATGATGAACCGAGTATTCAAGGAATATTTGGATCACTTTGTGGTCGTCTTCATTGATGACGTCCTTATTTATTCCAAAAGTCGTGAAGATCATGAGCAACACTTGAGGCTGATACTCCAAAAGCTTCGTGAATATAAGCTTTATGCCAAGTTGAAGAAATGCGAGTTCTGGCTTGAGGAAGTAGCATTCCTTGGGCACGTGGTGTCAAGTCATGGAATATCTGTTGACCCAGCAAAGATTGAAGCTATTCAAAGCTGGGAGCAACCTATATCAGTGACCGAAGTACGTAGCTTTCTCGGCTTAGCTGGTTATTATCGGAGATTCGTAGAAAGGTTTTCTCGAATCGCTACTCCCTTAACTCAGCTAACTCGGAAAGATACAAAATTCGGTTGGAGCGAGGAATGTGAGAAGAGTTTTCAAGAACTCAAGAGGAGACTCATTTCAGCACCTTTTATGACAATACCATTTGGATCGGAGGGATTTGTCATCTATAGTGATACTTCGGGCAAAGGGTTAGGTTGTGTTCTCATGCAACATGGGAAAGTCATAGCCTATGCCTGACGACAACTCAAAGATTATGAGAGGAATTATCCTACTTATGATCTAGAGTTGGCAGCAGTCGTTTTTGCACTAAAGATTTGGAGGCATTATTTGTATGGGGAGAAAGTGGAGATCTTTACGGATCATAAAAGCCTCAAATATTTCTTCACTCAAAAGGAACTCAACATGCGACAACGACGTTGGCTTGAATTATTGAAAGATTATGATCATACCATCCAATACCATCCTGGAAAAGCGAGCGTGGTAGTCGGCGCATTAAGTAGAAGATCATGTCTGCGAATGCTGAGTGCGATATTGTCATATAAAGGCCCATTTTGTATGACTTGCAAAGGATGGAGATAGAGATAAAGACTTCAGGGACCCACGTGATGATGGCGAATATACGAGTAGAACTGACTTTAATCGATAAGGTTAAAGCTACTCAAGCTACAGACCTAGAGCTGATGCGTATGAGAAAGAAAGTGCAAGAAGGTGCTATGCCGGAAGCAAGAATCGATGATGAAGGAATACTTTGAGTCAACTCCAGACTTTGTGTTCCTAACAACCCTGAGTTAAAGTATAAAATCATGATGGAGGCGCACAACACACCGTTTGCAATCCATCTTGGGAGTACCAAAATGTATCGTGATCTTTGACATATATTTTGGTGGAGCAATATAAAGAGAGAGATAGCGGGGTTTATCTCAAGGTGTCTAACTTGTCAACGAGTCAAGGCGAAGCATCAAGTGCCAAAAGGTCCATTGCAACCACTTGAAATTACATAATGGAAGTGGGAACACATTACCATGGATTTCGTTACTGGTCTTCCCAAGGTTTCTCAAGGCATAGATGCGATTTGGGTCATTGTTAATAGATTGACCAAGTCTGCTCATTTCTTATCGATACGAGAAACTTATACACTTGAACATCTTGCTAGTATGTATATAAATGAGATTGTAAGATTGCATAGTATGCCAGTATCATAGTTTCTGATCGAGACCCAAGATTCACTTCAAGATTTTGGGTTAGTTTGCAAAAAGCTATGGGCACAGATTTAAGATTTTGTTCGGCATATCATCCTCAGATGGACGGACAATCGGAGAGGACTATTCAAACTCTTGAAGATTTATTAAGACTCTGTGTCCTTGAGTTCAAGGGAAGTTGGGACAAGTTCTTACCATTGGTGGAGTTTTCCTACAACAACAATTATCAAACAAGTATTGGCATGGCTCCATTTGAGGCGTTGTATTGAAGAAAGTGTCGTTCTCCAGTATGTTGGGATGAGGTGGGTGAAGCAACATTGTTGGGACCAGATTTGGTACGTATGACTACGGAAAAGATTCAAACAGTCCGACAACGTTTAAAATCCTCACAAGATCGACAAAAGAGTTATGTTGATCTTCATCGAAAGGACGTGGAATTCGATATTGGAGATCATGTGTTATTATATGTTGCTCCATGGAAAGGAGTTACGAGATTTGGAAAGAGAGGAAAGCTCAATCCTCGATTCATTGGCCCATTTTAATCCTCGATCGAGTAGGAGCGTAGGCGTATAGACTAAGCTTTTTACCGCCAAGTATGTCTCGTGTTCATAACGTTTTTCACATATCCATGTTACGTAAATATGTGGAAGACCCAAACCACATTATTGAATTAGAATCAGACGTGATAGAGGAAGATTTAACGTATGAAGAGTTACCTATTAAAATAATGGACAAGAAGGATCATATTCTACGCTCCAAGGTTATACCTCAACTCAAAGTTTTGTGGAGAAACCACGACGTGGATGAAATGACTTGGGAGTTAGAATCTGAGATGAAGTCAAGATATGCTCACCTATTTGACATACCAGGTACATACCCTAATTTCGAGGACGAAATTTCATAATAAGGGGAGGTTGTAAGATCCCAACTTTTATGAATAAAGATGATTTTTCTATAATTATCATTTTTGAATATTATGGAATGAATTTGTTATAATATTATAGTTGTGGGTAGTATTTATAAATTCTGCAAAGTATGCAAGTTGTTATATTATATTCGATTGGTCGGAGAATATTGGTTTTAGCGAGGAATATTAAATACACCAAGACAATCATTGGTGGACCCCACAACAGAATTATTGTCAGATTGAGAAAACGACAAAAATATATTTATGAAAATAACGGCGGAAGTTTTACTGATTAATCTTATTGAACCGCTTTCGGTAATAAAAGTACGATAATGGCATTGGTTGCATAGTAGCACACGGTATTGATTATTGATGCTTACGTGAGAAGTCACGCAGTTATACTCAATTATTGCTACGATAATTCTTTGCATCATATCCCTCGTATTATTGATTCGATTATTGTCACGGTATCATCTCGCATAATATGTTATTTTATTAAATCAATAATGGAGCGACAAAGTTATTCATATTATTAAATTGCAATATTTACAATGTCTAGAAGTTACATCAAGGAGAGGTTTGGTCACCTAATCATTGCGCATGATATGGAGAGATCCTTATTGGAAAGCCCCCTTTCCCACAGTGAGCGATTTGGTTGATAAATATTGAGAGTTATAATATTAATGATGAATGTTATTAAAATTGAAGTTGTGCTCCGAGTTGAATTTGGAGACGCGGACGTGATATTTGAGTCCGGAACGATGAAATTAGTAAAAATAGACTATAAACACAATTTTTTTTGGGTTTTACTATTTGGTCAAAAAGTTAACAGTTGACTTTTTCGAGAAAAGTCAAACTTCGAAATTTCAAAATTTATATTTTTGATAAAAATAATTTCATTGTGTTGGAATTATTTGTGTTGGTGAAAATCGACATTTATTTCGATAATAATTAATGTCTGGAGGTTATATTGACCAATCGGGTATTTAACCGGATAAATGAGCAATTAATTGCTATTATTTCACATGATTATAACTATTTTTTCACATGTGTATACTATTATTTCACATTCTTGTTACTATTAGGGGAGTTGGTGCAAGTTTGATAATACTTGCATGACTAAATTAAAAACAAAGAAAAAGTTGGAGGTATTGTACTGTAATTTTTCGAGTCCCAAAACGTGCAATTATTGAAAATATATTTTTCTATAAATAGAAGCTCATTCTTCCTTCATTTCTCACCAATTCACTAAAGCTATAGAGCAATTATTATAGAGAGAAATTGTAGAGAGAAAATTTGTAGAAGAAGAGAAGCCTGCTACCTCACTACTCCTATATCCAGTTTCTTTCAAAGGTAAGGGGTATTATTTCTTTCTTTCGTCTTCATGAAGAGAACTTACATTATTCCGGTCTTTATTATTACTGTTGGAGCATCACTGTTCATGCTTTTTTCTTGGGACTGGTTAAAATCTTTATTATTACATTGGAACATCACATGCATGCTTTCTGTTTGGACCTAGTTCCGTCTTTATTATTTTGTTGGAATATCCAAAATGCATGCGTTTCGCCACACTTGGTTCTCGTCTTTATTATTACATTGGAATATCCTATCTATATGTTTTATCTTTGGACTGGTCCGTCTTTATTATTACATTGGAATGACACGGTGTGTCTTGATCTCCGCATGCTTGGTGATTTATTTTGTTATTCCACTCCTTATTATACTCAGTTGGTTAAAGTTTTAACTTCTATACTCCATGAAATTAGTAGAATATCCTTAATATTTGCGCTTCATCCAGTATCTTTTCATGGAAATATTCTTACGAGCATTCTTGAATTTTACTCTACAAAGAAGTATCATGTTGACAATTTGGGCGTTATTAGTTCTGGATAAATTAATTCGTGAACTTGTTTTATTGAATTCTTATATCATTGTCATCATCCTCATGTTTATATTTTTTGAAAGTCATATGTGGCTGTGTAGTGCATAGATGGACTTGGTATGATTATGACCGAGGATTATTCGGTATAATCATGGCCGTAATGTTATAAATGATGTGATAAAAGTCCTCGTTGGCCCGTAGTGCATTGATGGATAGTTGTTGGCATGATCATGACCATTGATGAATACACGAATGCTTGGCCCATAGTGCATGGATAATTGTGGTCGTGATGCTAAAGAATATCCTTGGTAGTAGTGGGGTGATTCGATGATGTGGATTATTTATTAAGGCGAGTCCCAATGATAAAAGTGATGAAAAACCTTTTAAATCATAAAGATAGTAGATTTTATTCTCTACTTGACTCTTTTAATGGATTGCTTGTTCAT
The DNA here is from genome assembly GCA_020205605.1 of Panax ginseng. NCBI lineage: Eukaryota > Viridiplantae > Streptophyta > Magnoliopsida > Apiales > Araliaceae > Panax > Panax ginseng. The sequence goes on along the minus strand of CM035129.1, from coordinate 53,079,298 downwards.
TGCATGAGTTAAACTTGATGTCTATTGTATTTTATCGGTTTAACATTGTTGAAGAATAATGATAATTTATTACGCATTATCTTAGTCATAATATTTCTTCTTAGGCTAGTTGAGCTCACCCTTTTGCTTTCATTGTTCTCTTCAAGAAATGAGAACATAAGCGGGGACTAGTCGAGGCGGAGTGATTGGTCCAGAGGATAACATTAGTAGTCCTCACTATTCTGTTAAATAATGTGACAATAAATGTAATGAGGACTTATTCTGAGAGTGGATATTGTCTAGAAGACAATATTTGTATTAAAACTCATAGCTCTTTTGTTGTATATTAAAGATTTTATTTGTATTCTGTACCATGTATTTGGCGACTCAGGATAGGTGATGTATACCTAGTTTGGGGGCGTCACAAGTGCTCTACCCCCGGTTTGGTTAAATGCAGCCATTAATAAATTAACGAACTCTTGTATAGGGTTGTTTTGACCCCCTTGGTTATCGTTATGTGATTCCGCTTCCTGATTACGTTGTCTTCTCCTTGGCGTCATTTTCTAATTAAATAAATAAAATTTCATTATTATCTATTTATTTAGTTATTATTCGCCAAACAACAACCCATACCATAACAAAACATATTAAATGAAAACTTCATTATATTCATATGTTTTTTCATAGATTGAAACTATTTACAATTCGTTTCCATATCCAAAAGCTATTACATTTCTATCCCGCAATTAATCTTCACAAAAGTTGGGATATACAAAAGACTACCCTTTTATACAAAAGAGGGTTTTACGTCACTACACACATATTTATAACTCTAGACTTCTAATAATATATAATAGCATCCTCGTGTTTCTCATTCAGAAGAATCGACACAATATCCCGACTAATAGTATGTCGAGTTTGTCCCGACTCAATGGAATAACAAGAAATTTCTAGCTTGAATTCCTTATGAGCACTCTCACAGATGTAAGACATCCGTGCTATCTTCTGGTCTCTTTCAACCAATTTCTTACGAAGCTCATCGACCTCTTCCTTATAGTCCCTAGCCTTATTTGTCATAAGCACCTTTTCATCGTGCTCTGACTCAAAATCTGCTTCTACAGACTCCTTTGCTTCATGGAGATAACTAATCTCTTCATTCTGATTCTGTACCACTATACTTTGTTGCATATTCCTGTCAAGCACTACTAGATACAATGCTCTCATTGCATCTGGAGGTGTTGACTCTTGTACAGGTACCACCGTATTAAAGAAAACCAAGGCTAGGGGCATTTTGGTCTTTTCACACCCTAACCTCCTTATTATTCATTACTTAGCCACCAAGTTTACTTGGTGGCCAAAGTACGCCGCCCACCTCCTTGGGTAGCTTCCTTGGAAGCTTCGTGCTTCAAATCTTTCGATTTTTAAATCGACAGCTTTTAAAACTACGATTCTCGGAATCCAAATATTTTTGGATATTTCGTCTTTCCTTTACCGATTGAATATTACGTATTCTTCAGATTTTTGAAAAACTGAAAAACACTTTTTGACATTAAGCGTTTTCCTTCACGTTTTATCCTAACGTAGCTAAATGAGTGAAAAGTACATAACATCACTTTTCGTTGTTTTTATTTTACCCGATTTCTACATGTTTTTCGAGAAAAACTTTTATCGGCTTACTTAACATTTCACAATATATTATCGTCAAGTCTTTTGACGAAATGTCATTTCGACATACCGAACTCTCGGAAAGGCTTAGGTTATTCAAACCCTAACCCTTAGGGTTTCGTCGGGTGAATAATGCCTAAGACCGATCGTTCATCGCAACAACGTTGCGTTCAAAGCATCTAAACGCTTTGCATTCATCTCTCAATGCCATGTGATAACATCAAAATGTTATACATTACCATCGTCAACCAACATCTATGGAATCACCATTATAGAAATCCCTCACGTTCGTTTGTCGCGACTACGGTCCCCGGACATCAGTTATGTAACCCGCGTTCACATTCTTTATCTTTTACTCTCATTTAATCTTTTTGTTCCACCTTTATTAAAGGTTTAATACATTTGATTAAGTGTTAAATTAGTTGAATTACATATTCATATTTCTTTCTTGCACATCCCCCGAGAAATTGAGCAGTTAAAATCTCATTTCTAGGTATTGCCTTACACTGGCGCCGCGGCGACGTGCCCTTCATAAATCTCATGCCGCGGTGCCAATTAGCAGTAGCTAATAGGTCAAGACTCATGACTATGATGCTCATCTCAAGGCACAACTTTCGTATTCTTATGTATGAGCATAAAACCTAGAAAATTTTCTAAGTCTTTTAAAAGCTTGAGATGCTAACTTCGAAATCTCATAACTTCTTCGTTATAACTCAGAACGAGGTCATTCCAAAAGCCATTTTCTTCCTTATCTTACGTACTTCAATTACCCTCAGGTAAAACTTTATTCTGAATCCATTAACATGCCATTCAATTAGCTTAATCTTCACTCTTCGTTCGTGTTTACGTTATTAACGTTCTTCGTTCGTTCATCTGTAATTCGGCCATCTGAACTCAGAACTCGTTCGTTCTTGAGTCTACGACTCACATTTTATACATTATCTTATACTCTTATAAAACACTACACGTTCAGGTTCATTTACTAACTTTCTAATTCTCGCTCGTCTTTTATGAAAATTTTGTCATAACTTCGTTATAGCTCAATTTTAATCCGTTCTTCAATAATGTTTCTAATGTTCCTAACCAAGAAATAAGTAACTAACTTATACACGATGGTTTTAAACTTGTCCATCAACAACAATTATTCTACGATGGTTTTAAATTTTTCCATCAACAACATTCTTCGTGTTCTTCGCGTGTTCTTCGTTTTTAATCGATATTTTCGATTACGATTTTACTTTTCTTGGAATTTGATGTTATAGAACATCATTCCCTACTTATTTGACCTACTCATTCATAAGATTCATTCGGATCGCTCAAAATCCTTACGAATCTTATGCTTTCTTAAGAAATTTATAAATTAAATTTCTAATTCTTATTTCTTCGTTTTCTCATAAATTCAACCATATGAATTCATTCTTAACGTTATCTACTTCTTATCTTCATTAAGCTATGTATTTGAACATAAGAAACTTAAAGAAAAATTAGAAGAACTAGTGTTCGGATTACCGTTCATCCTTAATCTCCTTCCGTCGGACAAAGCGTGCACTCGGGCTAGCTTTTCCTCTTCCTTTTCCTCTCTTCTCCCATCCAAAGTCTCTCTCTCTCCCTCTCAAAGTTGTTGGATTTTTCAAAATCCCAAAACAATGAAATGAGCTCTCTATTTAAACAAAACCAAGGCTAGGGGCATTTTGGTCTTTTCACACCCTAACCTCCTTATTATTCATTACTTAGCCACCAAGTTTACTTGGTGGCCAAGTGGCCGCCCCACCTCCTTAGGTAGCTTCCCTTGGAAGCTTTGTGCTTCCGTCTTTCGATTTTCGTCCGACAATTTTAAAAACTACGATTCTCGGAATCCAAATATTTTTGGATATTTTGTCTTTCCTTTACCGATTGAATATTACGTATTCTTCGGATTTTTGAAAAACTGAAAAACACTTTTCGATATTAAGCGTTTTCCTTCACATTTTACCCTAACGTAACTAAACGAGTGAAAAGTACATAACATTACTTTTCGTCGTTTTTATTTTACCCGATTTCTACACATTTTTCGAGAAAAATTTTTATCAGCTTACTTAACATTTCATGATATATTATCGTCAAATCTTTCGACGAAATGTTATTTCGACATACCGAACTCTCGGAAAGGCTTAGGTTATTCAAACCCTAACCCTTAGGGTTTCGTCGGGTGAATAATGCCTATTTCGTCTTTTTCCCCGAAAATATCTTGTTCCCGGAAAAATTTTATTTTTGTCTTGAAAATTCTTACTCATTCAGTCTAGCTCGTAGCCAGAATCCTCCCGATTAATAATCATTCTAGTTATAGAACGATTAATAAACACATAGCCCAAAATATTATTAATAAAAATTCCTTTTATTAATAATAAATTCTTTAAACCTAAATTCTGGAAAAATCCAAAATTCTGGGTTGTTATATTAGATTTGTTATTATTGGTTCTGACTTGCCATTTATAATTTACATCGTTCTTACCAACTTCTTTCTCTGCTATGACTTAATTGGACTTACTTCATTAAGACAACTCGTTTTGAGTTAATCATCCTTCCTCACGACTTACTAACGTTCTTGCGTTATTAATTGAAACTCAATCGTCATTGGTTAAGTACAGTTATTCCATACCTTTCACTTACTTATACTTTACGTTCTTCGTTTAACTATTTATTAAACAACATTAAATTCCTAAAGTCATCACTATAAAAGCGATTTAGGAAATGTCTTATCATGTTCATCAAGTAATTACATGTCCTATACTTGTCTTGCAAACCATTGGGTTCACAATCAACTTGGTCAACAAAATTCTCTTGATGGCGCCGCGGCGTGGCATCCCTTTACTATAGTGAAATATGTGGCCTTTTATTTAATCACCAAACCCTCTTGTACATGGCTATGCGAAAGTGTTATAAGCGGAGTTGGCCGCTTGATGCGAAACTCAAGTAGCCATTCCCTTCACCCCAACGCTATGGCGCGGATTATAAAGCTTCGATCGTGACTGCTGCACTGCGACCAACGATATCAGATAACTTGATGCTTTTTCTTACATAAACAAATTTCCCGAACTCATAACTTCTTCGTTTTAAGTCCGAATTGGCTCGTTCAAAAGCCATTAGCTCACAAATTATATACTCTACATGTTCATGCAAGAATTTTCCATTTTAGAATCCGTTAACTCAAAATTCACCTATTAGTTCATTTTAACAAAAATGATAAACGTTCGTGAACGTTCAACGCTCGTTTCTTCGTTCTAAGTCGGAATTCAGTCCTTTTTGAGTTCGCAACTCTATAATGCCAAATGAGACTATACTCCATCAAAAACCAATGTTTTCGAGCTCAATGTCAAAATTTGACTTCCATTATGAGAATTTCACGATTTCGACGATTATCGTCCAAACTCGTGAATTTTGCCATAACTTCATTACTTATGATTTGTTCATCATTCCAAATGGATTCTTTCCTTCATATTAACATCTTAACTTACATATTTCATTCATGTAAACATATTACAAGTTCTTCCTTAGTTCATAAGTTATATATGAACAAATTGCTTATTCACGTCTTATTAAAGCTTAAGTCCTTTGGTTAATCATTCTTACTTCTTCTTATCATACATGTTCTACCACTACTCACTTTTCTAAGAATTGAAAAGAAACATAATTATGGTTTACGTTTTTACCTTTGAAGATCACTTGATTAAGCTTTGTTCTTCTTCTTGCTTATTGAATTACAAAGTCTAACTTTTCAACCTTTTCTAGCTTTTTCTCTCTAACCAATAACCTATAAGTTATTGGTGGAAAATTTAACAAGTAAGAAATGAACTAAGACATCTCTTATTTATAGGAAATCCTAAATGAGGGCTTAATGGACAATAAGTTGTTAGTTCCCAGTAGGCATAATATAGATCTAGAAGGGGGGTGGGGGTTGAATAGCTCCTTTTTCTTTCAAATACTTTTCTTATTTATTTTGTATTGCTCATAAATTAGCATATGACAAACATAAGAATCTTTTCAAGCACAGTGGAATAAGTAAAAGATCCCCTTCATTGATATATCCATAATCAGACATACATTGTTTGTAGAGTTAATTCGGCAGTAAGCGGTTAAAACATACATAGCAGTTATAACAGTTAATGTACATAATGTAAATGACATAAAGTAAAAGAAACAAGGGGTTTTAAGTGGTTCAGAGACTCAAGCTCCTAATCCACTCTTCTACTTTCAACTAGCATGATTTCTACTAAGGAAGGGCAGCACCCTGAATCACTAAGATTCCTTCAAGGCCAACAACCTTAGAACTTCAGTTCACTAAGAACTCTTTAAGGCCAGTAGCTTTGGAACTTCTCTAGTTCTCTAGGAACTCTTCAAGCCCAGCAAGCTTGGAATCTTCATTTAGTCCTCCGACGGAGGACCCCTCGGGCCACGGCTTCTTGTTGTTGTAGTTGTGTTGTTGGTATTTGGTGGTAAGATGTCTTTAAGCTTGAACATCTTATGTTCTTAGCAACTTGGCGTAGTCCTCTTGGAATTCTACTTATAGTCTGGACTACATCTTCTTTGGTGCAACTGATCTTTGCTCTTTTCTGCTCATTTTCATTTGATGTCAGCTATGCACCATCACCATCTGGATTTGCTAAGTCTCTGAGCTTTTGGTAGACTTTGTCTGTCACTTAGCAAACCCTGAACCCTTCTTGAATGTTTTGCAGACATGATTCTGCTTCTGATCTTTTTTAGCTTTTGGTTCATGGTGATTTGTAGAGTGGCTCTCTTGATCTTCCTTGTATTCTGCCGCTTTTCTAAATGCTATTTTCTTGGCCTTCTCGGCTCTCAGCTTGGCTGCCATCTTCAGTGGCATTCTCATCTTTGTTGAGTGAAGCTCTAATCTGTTTAAGTCCTTCTTCAAAGCTACTTCACTTCCACCTATGTAGTCTCACTATCATTGAGACTTGTTCTCTTAATCACTGGTGGAACTCGTAGAGTCAACAATAGCATTTCAACAACTCAACGATTCTGTAACTTAGCAATCATCAGCAACTCTTGATCTTTGAAGCTTTATTGATTTATACTCCTTCCCAATCTTCCCGTTAGAAAGTAGTCGTTGAAAGCTATTTGAATTGCTTCGCAGATCTCAAGTTATTTGGTGTAGACTACAGATGTGACATGACATCCCTTTTTCTGACTTTTTGACACTACAGTCTACTATTTCACCTACCCCATCAAAGATGTCACTTTTATGTCTTGGGCAGGTAGACGACTATATTTCCCCTTCTTATTTCTCGATCAGAGGTTGTCCTTGCATCGATGCTCTCAATAAGCTTTATTTGAATATCAATCTTTCAGATTGAGCCGTTGCCAATGCCTCAATCTTTAGCTATTCGAACTTTACGATTGTGATGCATATTTTCTTGGACCTGATCGTAGTGTCTTGTTGACTTACTTTTTGTCGTGTAGAATTAACACTACGATCTTGAAGAGTGTTCATTAGATCGACAATGTCCAACAACTCTTCCTTCTTTTGTACAGTGCTTCAACACTTCTATTTTCCTCGACTGCTCTCAGATACTGATGACTTGACTGTTTGTTATGGCCCCTTCTGAATAGCAAGACACCTCAGATTTGTGGCATGCCCAGCTCGCTTTCTCCTTGTGATCTCTCGTTCACTTATCATTAATGGACTAACCCATGCTTAATCACTTTAGCCTTGTTCTTTAGAGGCTAACCAGTATCTTTGTGTACACTCCTTCAGTTCTTTCTTTGAGTGGCGAACACTACGATCATGGTGCTTCCAAGATCGCTGTCTTCTATTTACTTGAGAGCAACTGCATTCGCTGACTTTCCTTATTCAGTTACTGAAGTCTTCTTATGATCAACTTGTGGAATACTTCATCTTGAATAACTTCACAACTCAGTCTGCATGCTGATTGAGTTGATGCTTAGATCTTCTGTTAGCTTGCATGCCATTTATTGAGTGCTCTCTAGTTTCCTTCAAGTGGGATGTATCTTTCCAGTACCAACTAGAGGCTTGCTTCCTTTAGATATTTTGGGAGTGCTCATTTGTTGAGAATCATATTTTCTCTACGATTCTGCCTTGGCGTTGTGAGCACATCTATTGAAGTCTCAGTTCTACACTCTACTATTTAGCTTCGGCTGTGCAGACACTATGACTTCGAGATCAGATCTTGACACTCTACGATTTCTGTCATTGTGCTAGTTGTCTTCATCTGATCTTGTTCGACTACAATCTCTGCCTTTGACACGATCAGTAGACTCTACGACTCTGAGTGTATGATTCTTGACTTGGCTTCGGCAGATGCTCGGTCGGCTCGTAGGCAGGGTGTCTCTACGATTCTAACCATAACTTCCTCAGCAGACTATGGCTGCGAGAAAGTTCTCCTTGACACACTATAATCCTTCCTTGTCTCTCCTGGCAATCTACGAACTCCGAGATTTACTATCTTGCAGACTACGATTCTGCCTCGATAGCTCTCGAGTTTTCCTTGACTCTCCTACCAGATTACGATTTCTGGTGCAGTGCTCGATGATCAGACAAGCCTATCTATTAGATCATAAGATCAACCTAACATGCTTGATCTTTTTACATTTATAGTCCTTGTACATCATTTCTTTTTAAGGACTTTACAAAGCTATTTTGCTTATGTAGGATAAACCTAACATATTTGATCAATTCATTCTAAGTCCTTGTACATATGTTTCTATTATCTATCAAAGGACTTTACAGCTTTTCTTAATGCAAACATACTTGCATATTCATTCATATATATATATATATATCATAATCAAATCATATGTAAATAGGAATAACATTCATATGTCTATTCCTAACAATCTCCCCCTATTTGATTATGACAAAAACAATAAGTGCATATGCATGTTATGAATGAATCTTGTATACAGTGAGCAACTATATTACTAAAATAGATAAATATGAATGTCATTTATAATGATGTGAAATTTAATACACTGATATTTTATATCCTGGATCCAGAACATACCTAACTAGTAAGAGATGTACCTCTTTGGCTCCATGTATGCTTCCAGGATGTTTGTTGATCACTATTCATCTGTTTGATCTTCTTGCACCTGTTCACCCTGGGACGTTGACTTCATTTCTTTTGTTTGCTCCCCCTCAGATCTATGCTTCTCTTCTTCTTCTTCTGGCTCCCCCTCAGCCTTTACAAACACAGGCTCATCATCCTTTGGCTCCCCCTCAGATGATGACCCAGCTTCTTCTTCTACTGTCTTCTTCTGCCATTTCCTTCTGCTCTTTTTGCCCTTTCTTGAATGCCTACTGTGCCTCTTTCTATGCATCTTTTTCTCCCCCTTTTTGTCATTAATCACTCGAGAGAGCTATTCCATGTTGGACATAAGCTGCTCCATCAGATAAGAGGAGTTACCAATTTTAATCTTGAGTTCTTATTGAATTAACTCAAGTTGCGTAGAGAAAGACTGATTCATGTTGTCAATCTTGTCAGAGAGGGCTTGTAGTTGCTCTTCATTTACTTTCTGAGCTCATAGTGAATCTGTCTTCTGATCATTTATGGCCTTCAGATAGATGTGATCTCTCTCTTTGATTTTGAGAGATACATCAGCCATAGTTGCTTGGAGTCTATCTTGAACTGAGTTATCTCCGACTGCTGTCAACTTCTTTGATTCTTCATTGATTAGAGATATCTTCTCGATCAGCTCATCAGAGTTTTTCATCAGCTCCTGCTCCATAGGAATTTGGGCATCTGGTTGGGCAGCCTTTTGTTGAGCATTAGATTGGACTCTACAATTTTCATCCTTGGACAAATTTTTGAAGGTATTGAGAATCTAAATAATCATTGAGTACCAATCGCTATTTATGGATGAAGAAATGTTGGGCAATTATGCTTGAGCAGATGGAGGCTTCTCATTTTGGACTTGAACACCATCAGTAGTAGAGTGAACAGACTCTATGATTATTTCCTTGGTCATGATCCTTCTTCCTTCAGAATCCACTCCACGGTCATAAGGAATATAATGGTTGTCAGCATGTCTGTAGACTTTGTATGGGGCTTGTCTTTGATCATCACTGTTGCATCACTTTTCAACCATGGGAAGTTTTGAGCCACCAGTTCTAGTCTTGGAATTTCTACAAGTACTTCTGATGGTTCATTCAAGGCTTCCACTTCTATTCTTCTATTACTCCTAGCTGGAGAAATGACAGGATGATCTTTTAGTTCTTCTGATTCCTGATGTGCAGAGTCAGAATCTTTCTCCATTTCTTCTCTTTCTGAGCCTAAATCATTCTGATCAGATGCATCAGTGAATTCTTCTTGTTGTGTTTCATTTCCTGACCCTTATTCACCAGATCTTCCTTGGATTCATCTTCCTCATCATCACTTAATTCAATGACTGCAGTAGAGTGATCATTCTTCTTTTTGGAGGCAAATTGAGCAAGTAGTCTGTAGCTCTTTCTTCTCCTTGGAGGTTTAGCTATAGGAGAGTCAGAATCTTCTTCCTCTTTAGACTTTGAGGCCTTTAGATCATCAGAAAAACTCTCTTGAGGTTCAGCATTGGCAGGGACATGTCCTTCTCTTTCAGAATCATCATTTAACCCATCATGAGGGCTTGTTGGAGCATTTGCATTTGGAGATGTAGTTGAGTTATCTTGTAAGTTTTCCTTATCATCAGAGTGAATACTCTGAGAGTTAGCTATAGGGCTTTCATATTCATTTTCATCAGAAGGGTTTATAATTTCTTTAATGAATCCAGCTCAACTTTCATCGCTGGATTTGCTCTTTGAGGACTCAGTCTTGAGACTATCAGTTCCCTTTTCTTCCTCTGACTCTACGTTCTCCTTTTTGTCAGATGTACTTTCTTGGGAAACTGGGGTTGGCTTGTTTTCCACCTTAGCTCTCTTTCTTGATGGCCCTTGAAGTAGTCTGTTACTTCTCCTCTTAGTGGTTTCTGTAGTTAGGACTTTTTCTTCTTTGTCCTTTTCTTCCATGGAGAGATTTTTTTGTAGGGCCTTAGTCTTCTTCACACCTTTGGATTTCTTCCTTTACTGATGTGGCTGCTGCTAGTGCTGAGTCACCAGACTCAGAGCTTTCAACTTCTTTCGCCTTTCTCTTTTTCACAGAGTTCTTTCTACTACTCCCTGTTGTTGTTAACCTTCTGTTCTCCTTTGGATTTTTCTTTCAATTCACGAATAGTTGTGGAGACATTACTTTGTGAACATTCAGAGGTTCTCCCTCATCATCCTTGATCTTTCTTTGGACCTTCTTCTTCATCACAATACTCAACAGTCTTCCATGAAACACCTTTGTAAGTGGGTTTTCTATAGACTTCTTCAACTCAGCCTTTTCTACCCATTTTGAGATTTGATTGAACACGATAACTCCAAAGTTTATTCGCTTCTTCAAAACTATAACAAACATAATCTTCAGTTGTTGATCAAGCACAGTGTCATGTGCCGTATCCTTGCATAGTATACATTTGCCTACTATCTCTGCAAGGAACTCGAATTCCTTAGGAAACTCCTTTTTCTTCATATCCTTCAGACTAGGGTTTCTTTGGTACCCCATAATCTCCTTTACTTGCTTAGTGTCGATCTCATCAAGGTTTCCCAGTCCTAGGTCAGGATAACCTAAGAATTGATTGATATTGGATACTTTCAGCTTTAGAGACTGACCTTTAACCTTGGTCTAAAGGGTTCTGACATTTATGGATGTATTTGAGTAGAATTCCTTAACCAGTTCAGTGTATACTCGAGTGCTTGCCTCAAGACATTCTGAGAATCCAGCTTTCTTCACAAGTTCAAGAATGTCTTTGAACTTCTTTTTCGGATTTCTCAAATGACTTGGTTGTGAGTTGGATGCCAGTGATTACTCGCTAATCTTCCATTTGAATGATTCGAGTAATATGGGTATTAATTCAGAGAGTTTTATGAGAGATAACTGATTGTGATTTGGGTTATGGAGGCTTAATTGATTTAAGCTTCGAAGAGAATTCTAGGGTTTGAAAATGGGAGGGAGAGAGGTTCTATAACTTCTAATAACTATTTACAAAATTTTGAATTTGTCTTTATGGCAGTTCCTTCTGACTTTGCATAGGCTGTGATGTGTAAACTAGTCATTGGTTGCACGATGCCCAGTAATGAGCTGTAACTCCCCCATTAACTTTTCAGTTTAATATCCCTTTTTAAAACAAATAGTCGTCAATGATGTGGACTGATCGTTGACCATCTTGGTTCGTAGAGTAGCGTGGTAAGGCAGCTATGGACTCTACGTTTTCTTTTGTTGACTCACGATCAACTTTTGAGAGATGGTGCAGTGGATGGATTTGACATTAATCCTTATCTTGAAACTATATTGCTTGATCACTGATGTACCCCAAGCCAGTTTGGGCACTAAAGTTCTGAGATGCGTTTGCATGATATTTTTCTAAACTGTATTCGAACTTATCTCTCTAATAACTTGAATGGTTGAGCAATTGTTCTGTTCTTTCAAGCTCGTCATGAGTTAGAGTAGCCTCTAGTAAGACTGCGATCATTGAGTCTGTTTCTGCGATCGTTGAGGTTGCACTATGATTGTTGAGGTTACATCACGATCGTTGAGTTTTCTTCAAACTCTACTCCACGATCGTTGACTATCTTGGTCCTTGAGATGAACTTGATCAAGCAATCCTTCTGGGTTAAGGTAGCTCAGGAAGGACCAACCTCTTAGAGTGAGCTAAGGGTCAAGTTTGTCCCTGAGGCGCTTTCCAAATGAAGTACTTTAGAAGTAATTTGCACTGATATCTCATTTGACCTTTTTCTGATGGGAAGGTCCTCCACTAACTTTAGACAATTACATTTGCTATAATCGTGGTGTCCTCCTGCTCTTACACTATGATTAGATGTTTGATCATAGGCAATCCATGAATTTGAGTTGGGTGGCTGATAGGTTATCAGTAGTACATTTTGAGACGTTCCTACTGACTATGGATCTTCATTTGGTTCATCAACCACAAAGTTTTGGGACTCTATAGTTGGTACATTGCTTCATAGAATATCTCAGTGATGTTGTTCCTTAACAGATCACTGCTCCCCCATGATTGATGATGTCTTTTCAGTGAGGTGTGATTTCCTTTTCTTCATGTGTATTAGGAGGAATCCTTGCATATCTCCTTCTGATTGAAATCACCAGTAACAATCAAATCTATTTTCATCGTAGACATGGATAACTACAGGACTGATCATTCTACGATCTTTTGACAGCACTACGAATGTAGTCTTCTTTGTCAGCTTGAACTTGTGGAGTTCCGCTCCCGTAATGAGTTCCTCATATTTGATGCTCGATGATCCTCTGTGGAGAGCTTCCTTAAGGATTCTTCTCTTTTCATGATTGAGCATCTGAGACCCTTTTTTATCTTTGGTTGAATGGCCTGCTTCCACATAAAAATCAGTAGCCATGTTAGCTTTATTCAGATCGGCTCAGCAGGTCTTCAAGGACAGGCTTTGATATTTAGGAGTTTTATCAGAATCATTTCTGAACAGTCTTAAGATTTCTGCTGGTTGAGTCTTCCTGACTGAAGCCTTTTGCTTCAACATTCCTTAGTGTGGCCAGATAGACCAGGTACCTACAGGTTATAAATTTCTATTTTTTGTACCCGTGGTTAGATGGGTCCTGCTAGGTTAGTTTTCTAAACCCATATTCCTCATATATTTGGATAATCATCATATTGCTCACTTACAGTCACATTTTTGTATGTAGCTAATTTAGATAACACATTTTTAGATGCATGATGGTGAGTGTGTGTAAGATTTGCTATTTTAATAGAACACTCATTTTCTTTGATGGTTTCATCATTTGCTAGGTTATGTTCACATGGTTTAAATGTTCACAGAGTGAGAATCAACTCTATAATTTATTTGTATCTGGTTGATTCATGGAGGTGACTAGTTTCTACGAATCTTCAAGATACTCTTGTAAAACTGATCATACTCTGTGTGTTATTAAACTCTTAGACCATAGGTTGTACATACATACTAACCCATCAGCAAAGATTACTTCACATAAAATTAGTTTAACCTGTGATGCTCTTATAACCCATTTCAGATTTCATTCAAGATGTCATCTTCAACCTAAAACTTGCATGGAGAGAAAGTTTATAGGCATTTGAGTTTCCACCCTTGGTATACTTTCTCTCTTCACCTTTTAGGTAGATTATGATTCCTTAAAAGAATACTGTTATAGTTCATAAGGAGGTTCAATCATGATGACCATATTTATATTTAGTGAGGAACCATACCTTTTTACTATCAATTTCTTAACAGTCATTTATCTTAGTTATATTGAGTTTAGGCATTGATGTGCATAGTTTCTCATTTGTTCCTGACAGCTATTTGCTCCAGTTGAACTTCAATCAATCAGTCGTGGTCTGCAAGCTAAGAGAATATCAACATCTTTTCTTTTACATCCTCGAGTTCACAAGGTTTACATCCATCTGCTGGTTGGCCAGACACTTGTTTGAGAAGTTCTTCTTTCTTTTCTGAATAAGCATTTCTTAGCATATATGGCCTTTTCATCTTTCTGGCTGGTGGATGTTTGACTCTTGAGCTTTCTCGCCTGGACTTCAGACTACAAGATTGACTGTAGACAAGGATTGGTCTTGTTGATATGGCAGTCAAGAACATGGACCATTCTGAGAAGCTTCAGGGGTATATACACATTTACCTGTACACAATATTTTCAACGTGTGAGCTCATCTGCATATAACAAGTGACTTACTACTAAACCAAGTTTAGAACAATGTTTGTGCCTAGGATCAGACTCAAAGCGATTAGTTTTTGAATATAGCATGAGAACCTACTCTGATACCAATTGTTAGTTCCCAGTAGGCACAATATAGATCTAGAAGGGGGGGTGAATAGATCCTTTTTCTGTCAAATACTTTTCTCATTTATTTTTTATTGCTCATGAATTAGCATATGACAAACATAAGAATCTTTTCAAGCACAACGGAATAAGTAAAAGATCCCCTTCATTGATATATCTATAATCAGACATACATTGCTCGTAGAGTTAATTCAGTAGTAAGTGGTTAAAACATACATAGAAATTATAGTAGTTAATGTACATAATGTAAATGACATAAAGTAAAAGACAAAAGGGGTTTTAAGTGGTTTAGAGACTCAAGCTCCTAATCCACTCTTCTACTTTCAACTAGTGGGATTTCCACTAAGGAAGGGCAGCACCCTGAATCACTAAGATGTCTTTAAGCTTGAACATCTTATGTACTTAGCAGCTTGGCGTAGTCCTCTTGGCATTCTGCTTAGAGTCTGGACTACATCTTATTTGGTGCAACTGATGTGACATAACATCCCTTTTTCTGACTTTCTGACACTGTAGTCTACTGTTTCACCTACCCCATTAGAGATGTCACTTTTATGTCTTGGGCAGGTAGACGACTTTATTTCCCCTTCTGATTTCTCGATCAGAGGTTGTCCTTGCATCGATTCTCTCAATAAGCTCTATTCGAATATGAATCTTTCAGATTGAGCCGTTGCCAATGCCTCAATCTTCAGCTATTCGAACTCTATGATTGTGACACATATTTTATTGGACCTGATCGTAGTGTCTTGTTGACTTGCTTTTTAACGTGTAGAATTAACACTACGATCTTGAATAGTGTTCATTAGATCTCCAATGTGCACCACCTCTTCCTTCTTTTGTGCAATACTTCAACACTTTTGTTTGCCTCGACTGCTCTCAGATACTGATGACTTGACTGTTTGTTATGGCCCCTTCTGAATAGTAAGACACCTCAGATTGGTGGCATGCCCAACTCGCTTTCTCCTTGTAATCTCTCGTTCACTTATCATCAATGGACTGACCCATGCTTAATCACTTTAGCCTTGTTCTTCAGATGCTAACCAGTATCTTTGTGTACACTCCATCAGTTCTTTCTTTGTGTGGTAAACACTACGATCATGGTGCTTCCAAGATCGTTGTCTTCTATTTACTTCGCAGCAACTGCATTCGCTGACTTTCCTTATTCAGTTACTGAAGCCTTCTTATGATCAACTTGTGGAAGGCTTCATCTTGAATAGCTTCACAACTCAGTCTGCATGCTGATTGAGTTGATGCTTAGATCTTCTGTTAGCTTGCATGCCATTCGTTGAGTGCTCTATGGTTTCCTTCAGGTGGGATGTATCTTTGCAGTACTAACCAGAGGCTTGGTTACTTTGGATATTATGGGAGTGCTCATTTGTTGAGAATCATATTTGCTCTACGATTCTACCTTGGCGTTGTGAGCACATCTATTGAAGTCTAAGTTCTACACTCTACGACTCAGCTTCAGTTGTACAGACACTACGACTCCGAGATCAAATCTTGACACTCTACGATTTCTGTCGTTGTGCTAGTTGTCTTCATCTGATCTTACTTGACTATGATCTCTGCCTTTGACATGAACAGTAGACTCTACGACTCTGAGTGTAGTCTAAGATTCTTGACTTGGCTTCGACAGATGATCTATTCTACCAGAGGCGTGTGTCTCTCACGATTCTGAACATGACTTCCTCAGCAGACTACGACTCTGAGAAAGTTCTCCTCGACACATTACCATCCTTCCTCATCTCTCCTGGCATTCTACGAACTCCAAGATCTACTATCTTGCAGGCTACGATTCTGCCTCGATAGCTCTCGAGTTTTCCCTAACTCTCCTAGCAGACATTGATTTCTAGTGCAGTGCTCGACGATCAGACAACCCTATCTATTACATCATAATATCAACCTAACATGCTTGATCTTTTTATATTTATAGTCCTTGTACATCATTTCTTTTTAAGGACTTTACAAAGTTGTTTTGCTTATGTAGGATCAACCTAACATATTTGATCAATTCATTCTAAGTCCTTGTACATATGTTTCTATTATTTATCAAAGGACTTTACAGCTTTTCTTAATGCAAACATACTTGCATATTCATTCATATATATATATATATATATCATAATCAAATAATATATAAATAGGAATATAATTCATATGTCTATTCCTAATATAAGCCATCCACCTCCTTACTATTCCTAGCTTAACCATCAAGTTTAGTTAATCACCAAAACACTTATCCTTTACTTAACCATTAAGTATACTTGCTCATCAAATAACTTACCCTTTGCTTAGCCATCAAGTATAAGCACTTTACTTAGCCACCAAGTATAAGCACTTTACTTGGCCATTACTTAACCTATCTTTTACTAAACCATTAAGTTTACTTGCTCATGACTTTGGATCACCTATGGGTTGCCCCATGGTTCATGCTTACCCATTGGATTCTTAGTTTGGGCTTTACATTCAATTAGCTTAATTAACTTAACTTATACTTTGGGCTTGCATTTAACAAACACTTGGGCTTGTTCATTAATTCACATTGGACTTAACCATTTCTACCATTGGGCTTAACCATTCCTGTACTTGGGCTTGTACAATTCCTAACAAATCCTATAAGTCCAATCAATTTGGCTTAAAGCCTTATAACGTATAATCTACGTATTAATCTCATATTCCAACTCGTATACTTATTCATATACGACATACTACATACTCGTATAATACCTCTTATTATACGAGTATTCATTACCTGGTATAATACCTACGTATTATACGATCATCGCTTTAATTCATTATACGTATTTTAATTCCTTCTCAAAAATCACTTTCCATAACCGTTAGGTTTTAAGTCCACAAGCGAAAACTTCATTTGCCATAACTAAAATATTATTGGATATTCCATCTCGTCTTAAAATTCTATCATTACACATTTCTCGGAAGTTCAAAAATAATTCCCGAGTAGAAATCAGTGAATAGTGTTTTTACGAAAATTTCTCGAAAAACTTTTATTTTCGTCTTGGAAATTCAAACACTTTAATCCTAACCACTTTCGCACATTCTTGGTCATAGAATGACCTTCACATAGCCTACTCATAAATAATCAATTAAATTCATTTAATCCACATAATCAAATAAAAATTTAATTCTCATAAAAATCTGATTTTCTCGAACGTTACAGAGGAATCTCTTATTCAGCGAAAATCAAGAGCTACTTAGCTGACTTTGGGGGACATAAATACCAACTATTTCTCTAACATGATGTATAACCGATGGAACTCAAATAAGATTTTCTCTATCCAAAATGATGAAGGTTCTATTGTTCATGAAAAGGAAGCTATTAAATCTGTTGTTGTGGACTATTTCAAGAATATGTTCAACTCATCCCTTGACCCTCCTTATACGGGCCTTGGGGACTTCAGTTCTTACACTCCAAGTCTAGTGAACCATGACCAAGCTTTGCTCCTATCAATTCCTAAATCTGACGAAGAAGTTTTTAAAGTTCTATCTTCTATAAAAAGAAATAAAAGTCCTGGTCATAACGGCTTCAATGTAAATTTTTTCACCCACTGTTGGGATTTGGTGGAGACTGATTTCACAAATGCTGTCAAACATTTTTTCTCCACATGCAGGATGCCTCTGGGTTTCAACTCCACAACTCTAGTTCTTGTTCAAAAAATTGCAATTCCCTATTCCATGGCTGACTTTAGACCCATTGCCTGCTGTAACACCATATACAAATGCATTGCAAAGATCTTTGCAAATAGGCTCAAAGTTGTTCTTCCTACTATCATAGATAAGGCCCAATCTGCTTTCATCAAAGGAAAAAGCATCAGTAACAATATATTGATGGCTCAGGAACTGTTTAAGAACTATCATAGAGCTTCATAGAGCTTTTGTCCCTCCTCGTTATGCCCTCAAAATTGATCTAAAGAATGCCTTTGATACGGTTAGATGGGATTTCTTGTTTGACATAATGGACTTCTATTAGTTCCCAACTAAATTCATTGCTTGGATCAAAGCCTGTATATCTACATAAATGTTTTCTACTAAAATCAATGGATCCCTAGCTGGGTTCTTTGCAAGCTCTCGCGGACTCAAACAAGGTGACCTCCTTTCCCCTTACCTTTTTGTGTTGGTCATGGAGATACTATCCCTTACGCTAAACATGAGCTCTAACGATCCTTATTTTAAGTTCCATTAGAGGACCAAAGAGTGTCGTATAACACACTTACTTTTTGCAGACAACATCCTAATTTTTTGCCATGCTAACTTACCAACTATTGCTATAATTCACTCGTGCATCAGCTCATTATCCTTGATTTCTGGGCTGATTCCTAACATCCATAAAAGTCAGTGTTATCTTGCAAATATTAATCTTTCATCCACTAATTCCAACATGTCCTTGCTTGGTTTCTCATTGGGTGTTCTTCCCACAAAAATTCTAGGGGTCCCTCTCATTTACACCAAGCTCTCTTACATGGACTGCATTCCTCTCATTCACAAAATCACAAATAAAGCCTCTTCTTGGAGAACTAAAGTGCTAGCTTATTCGGGAAGACTTTAACTGATCAAATCCATCCTTTTTGCTATTCAAAATTTCTGGAGCATCCATTTCATGCTTCCCAAAGATGTTATAAGGTCCATTCAATCCATTCTCTGTAGATTTCTCTGGAAGGGTTCTTCTTTGGTTTCACATGGGGCATGAGTTTCTTGGAATGCTATCTCCCTTCCTACCACTGAGGGAGGTCTTGGAAGTAAAAGTATTTTGGACTGGATCAAAACTCAATTGATGTTGCATCTTATTCGCATCATCTAGTTCAATACTAAATCTCTTTGCACTGCTTGGGCTAAAACAACCATCATTAAGGGCAAATCTATCTGGCAGTTGACCACTCTTTCTGACTGCTCCTGGATTTGGAAGCTAGTTCTCAAACAAAGCCCCCTTGCTCTTCCCCATCTTCAATACATACTTGGTACTGGGGAAAATTTTAGCTTCTGGTTTGACCCCTGGCTCCATGGGACTGCCTTAAACCCCACTCTGAGTTTGGTCTATTGTGACGCCCCCAAATTCGGGTATCTTCCAACCTGACATATGGTGCTATACGGTACTTAAAACTATACAATCATTCCATTGAAATACAACATAATGAATGTAATTACTATCTTCTTATTACAATTAAAGTATAATCCTTCCCAGGTTCATAAACCGATTACTTAGTTCATTATTCATAATGTATAATACATACAAATATACTAATCTATTACACGATGGCTAAGTATCCATCTTAGCTTTTCCCTTATCTCTCTTAGCTTTCTCAGTACGTTCATCCTTAACTGCTGTCATATAATTCACGCAAGAAATGAGCATAACAAGCTCAACAAGCTTTAACAAAGGATACAATTAATACCACATTCGTGAATTATATAACAATTCATACATAACTGAACAAATAGTTATGAAGTATTATAAAACAATAATACTTTAACATTTCATAACATCAATTCCCAAAGTATAGAATAGATTAGGAATTCTGAACCGGTTGATAGACCATGAACAGTAACTTTCTGTTTTCTTACTTGAAAAGGATATCACGTCACTAAGGATGTACATCCGCATTACTTATGAGCACTTCTAGGTGATCAGCCTATAGTACTCTATGTTGATCAACACTCATTCGTTAAACATATTTACGTTTAACATTTGGCAAACTCGTGTGCCCATCGAATAATTGATAAAAAATACTTTTGTTTGTTCATAGACAAACCTTAGCTTCACATCCATACCAATTACTTGGCATAGGATAGCGTTAACATTTCTATATAGAAAGATATGAATATCAATCAATCAATATCTTACGAGTAGTCTAGCCGAGTTAAATCTGGCATTGACCCTTTCTTTAAAATCAGTCGTGCAATTCAATACAATGAATCACATAAAACTTGACTAACTTGAAGGGTAGACATGCGTTAAGAAAACTTTCCTTTCAGCGTCCTCAAATAACTTAATCGACTGACCACAACCTTTACCTAATCTACATGATATATTCACATATCACACTATAATTAGCTATCAAACAATTATTCACATTGTTCCTACCAACTTCTTTCTCTTCTATGTCTTTGTTAACTTAATATCATTAATAAAGTCAACTCGACTTATTATCCTTTGTCCCGACTTATTAATCAACTTATGTCATTAACCGGACTCTATCATCAACGGTGAAGTACCAATGTTGTTTCCCAACTATGGTTCATTAACAACACATTGTGTTCTTCATTCATAACTTATTAACATGCATCCAATTCCTAAGTTTCAATACCGTATACCTTAGTATAGGTAGTATAGGAATAGCTTTAATACACTTATAAAGTGCATAAACTTTACTCTTCTAGGACTCTAAACAATTGCAGTTCAAACCTAAGTCATTCAACAATAACTCTCTGCACGGCGCGGACATGACATTGATATTATGCAAGACCTGGAAATGCATGCATTTCAGATTAGCGATACCATGCCGGTGCCACTTTCGGTAGAGCCAATTACACTATGCCTTGGCATTTGTGGAGCGATAATTTAAGCAATGTCTGGCATGGCACACTGGACCTCGCATCGTAAATTTTTTACCAGATAAAATTTTTAGTGATCTTCTCGTAGCCATAACTTCTTCATTATAAGCCCGATTTTGTCCGTTTAAAAGCCTACACGTCATAAATGTCATACTCTACGCATTCATATAAGAATTCGACACATTCGAATCTAATAACTAAAAATTCATTATCAAGTTCATTTTGAAGCGTTCGTAAACGTTAATGAGCGTTCAATGCTCATTTTCTTCGTTTTAAGTCGGAATCCGACGATTCTTGAGTCCACGACTCCTAAATACCCTATCTCACGTGTTGAAATTGAAAAACCACATTTTTAAGTCTCACGGAAACTTTTGACTATCAATTCGGAATTTCAATGTTTTCGACGTTTAACGTCTAATTACGTAAAATTCGCCATAACTTCTTTACTAATGTTCTCTAAGCCAAATCACATGGAATACTGCATGGACTTCATATCTACATCCTAACCAAGCAAGATGCACATATTTACATATTGATGGAGTTCAATTATTTATCAACAATCAATCTCAAGAATCAATATTTTCATGATTTTAAGCTATATCAAATCTTATAATTTCTATGATTTCATGACTTATAGAGATTGAATCTATAACAAGTCATCCTTATTCCACCATACTAGACATACACCACCCATTTATGATTCTCCATACCAACAGAAAACCAAAAGAGACGGAACTATCAATAAGGAATATTACCTTAAGAACTCTTTAGAAATATTGAAAAACTCTAAGGCAAAGCTTCAATATAGATGATTTGGTTGAGTCTAGCTCTTTCTCTCTCTCAAAATATAGGTTGGCAATTTGAAAAACTCACAAAAGACCAATCCTAGATTTCTATTTATAGGCAAATGAAATGGAGGGCAATTTGGACATTACATCACCACCTCCTTACTATTCAACACTTTGTCACCAAGTAAAATACTTGGTGAGTAAGTGATTATCTTGCCTTGCACACCAAGTGGTCGGCCCACCTTGCCCATGGGTTATCGCCATGGGTTGTCCCATGGGTTTTACCCATTCGGTGACCCACCGGTTCGATCCACGGTTCAGTTTTCTTGCATTGGGCTTAACCAATCTAATATTGGGCCTTGACTTGGGCTTAACACATTAATTCATTAGGCTTGCCTATACAATTTATTGGACTTAGCATAATCCAAAATAATTGAATTCAAATTAAGTCTTAACTTAATTCCATAATACGAATCGTATTCTATACGTATAATTCACGTACTCTCTCTGTATAATACTCGTACGACAATCGTATTGTACTCCGTATTAACTCATCGTATTATACATAGATACTAAATATTATCATCCTAGTATAACACACACATTAACAATAATGAAATTCCTTCTACACATCTCATTTCCTTCTCGGATATCAATATACTCAACCCTTAGGTTTTAAGTCTGCAGACAAAAACTACGTTTGCCATAAAAGAAATATTCTTATTTATTTCATCTTATCTCGATATTCTATCATTATGCGTTTCTCAGAATTTTAAAATAATTCCTCGAACAGAAACGGATGAATAGTGTTTTTACGAGAATTTCTCGAAAAACATTTATTTTCATCTTGGAAATTCTAAACAATTAATTCTAGCACATAGCCAGATTACTAACCACATAAACACATTCTAGGTCATAGAACGACCATAACATAGCTTACTCACAAAATAAATCAATTAAATTCATTTAATTCATATAATCAAATAAAAATTTAATTATCATAAAAATTTGATTTTCTCGGGCGTTACATTCTCTCCCCTTATAAGGATTCTATCCCCAGAATCTAGCTTATAATTACATAAACAAATGAGAAAAATATTCCTTCATTTTACTCTCAAGTTCCCACGTTGCTTCTTCAGCATTGTGGTTTCTCCATAACACTTTCACTGAAGGTATGACCTTATTTCTTAATACTTGCTCCTTCCTATCAATAATTTGAATCGAAAGTTCTTCATATGATAAATCTTTCTATATCTAAATAGATTCATACTCTATTACGTGTTTGTAGTCCGGTTTATAAGGACATAACACAGACACATGAAACACATTATGAATGCGTTCCATCCCAGGAGGTAAGGCTACTTCATAAGCTACCTCTCCTACCCTTATTAAAATCTCAAAAGGTCCTACAAACCTTGGACTTAACTTCCCTTTCTTTCCGAAACGTATCTTCCCCTTCCAAGGTGATACTTTCAGAAAGACAAAAGATCCTACATCGAATTCTCTCTTCTCTCTGTGAGGATCTGCATACTTCTTTTGCCTATCTTGAGTAGTAACTAATCGAGCACGTATTATCTTCACCATGTCTGTTGTTTGCTATACCATCTCAGGTCCCAACATCTGATGTTCACCCACCTCATCCCAAAACAATGGAGTTCGGCACTTCCTTCCATACAACGCTTCGTAAGGCGGCATGCCTATACTAGCGTGAAAACTATTGTTGTACGAAAATTCCACCAACGGTAGATATTCGTCCCAACTCCCTTTGAAATCCATAACACAAGATCTTAACATATCTTCCAACACTTGAATTTTCCGTTCACTCTGACCATCCGTTTGAGGATGATACACCGTACTCAATCTTAACTGCATTCCCATTTGCTCTTGCAACCTCCTCCAAAAGTTTGATGTGAATCGTGGATCACGATCTGATACAATCGAAACAGGTACTCCATGTATGGAAATAATTTCCTTAACATACAGCTTAGCTAACTGATCTAGGTTATAGCTAACTCCTATTGGTAGAAAATGAGCCGATTTCGTCAATCAATCCACTATCACCCAAATAACATCGTATCCTTTTCTTGTTGTTGGAAGTCCCACCACAAAGTCCATTGTGATGTGCTCCCATTTCCATTCTAGAATTTCTAACGGTTGTAACAACCCACTAGGTCGTTGGTGTTCAGCCTTAACTTTTTGACAAGTTAAGCACTTACTAACGTATTCTGTTATCACCCTTTTCATGTTCGGCCACCAAAAGTTCTGACGAAGGTCTTGATACATCTTCGTACTATCGGGATGTATCGAGTACCTCAAACTATGAGCCTCCATCATTATTTCTTCCTTTAATTTGGAATCCTTTGGAACCCAAATTCTTCCTTCAAAACAAAGTAATCCCTCTTTATCGAGGTTATACCTAGTCTTTTCTTCATCTTCTATCCTCTTCTTCATCTGCTTGCATTCCTCGTTGCTCAATTGTACTCCCCTAACCTGTTCCACTATGGTCGGTTGGGTTTCCATGGAAAATAACATTTCCACCACTTCCTCCGGTAACTTAACTTCTAGCTCCATTATTGCCATCGATGTTATCAACTCATTCTGAGTTGTTAACATTGACAGTTTCTTTCTACCCTTCCTACTTAGCGCATCGGCTACTACATTTGCCTTTCCCAGATGATATAAAATATCACAGTCATAATCTTTTATTAACTTTAACCACCTTCTCTGTCTCATGTTCAACTCCTTCTGTGTGAAGATATATTTCAGACTTTTGTGGTCCATGTATATCTCACACTTCGCACCATATAGATAATGCCTCCATATTTGTAAGGCAAAAACCACAGCTCCCAATTCTAGATCATGAGTAGGATAAGCCTTCTCATAATCCTTTAATTGACGTGACGCATACATAATGACTTTGCCATGCTGCATGAGCACGCAACCTAGTCCTTTATGCGAAGCATCGCTATACACTACAAAGTTCCCTGTATCGTCTGGTAAAGACAATATAGGTGCCTCACTTAATCTCTTCTTTAGTTCCTGAAAACTGTTCTCACATTTTTCAGTCTATACATACATCATCGACTTTCTTGTCAAATTCGTCAACGGAGTAGCTATTTTAGAAAAATTCAGAATGAACCTTCTATAGTATCCCGCTAACCCCAGAAAACTCCGAACCTCGGTTGGCATTTTTCGTTGCTTCCACTTATTAACTACTTCTAATTTTTCTGGATCCATGGAAATGCCATCTTTATCAATAACATGTCCTAGAAACTGCACTCTCTCGAGCCAAAATTCACATTTTGTGAATTTCGCATACAACCTTTCCTTCTTTAGTGTTTCCAACACTATCCTTAAATGTTTGGCATGATCTTTTGACGTCTTTGAATAGACTAGAATATCATCAATGAACACTACGGCAAACTTGTCCAAATACTGTTTGAACACTCTGTTCATCATATCCATAAATACGGCTGGCGCATTAGTCAACCCAAACGACATCACCAGGAACTCGTAATGACCATAACGAGTTCTGAACGCCGTCTTAGGTACATCCTCCTTCCTCACTTTTAACTGATGATACCCCATGCGCAAATCTATGTAAGAAAAATACTTTGCCCCTTTCAACTGATCAAACAGATCATTGATCCTAGGCAACGGGTATTTATTTTTAATCGTTAACTTGTTCAACTCTCGATAGTCGATACAAAGTCTTAACAACCCTTACATTTTCTTT
This sequence comes from Panax ginseng, assembly GCA_020205605.1. Classification (NCBI taxonomy): domain Eukaryota; kingdom Viridiplantae; phylum Streptophyta; class Magnoliopsida; order Apiales; family Araliaceae; genus Panax; species Panax ginseng. The sequence continues at coordinate 53,053,694 of CM035129.1, read as the reverse complement.
ACAAACAATATCGGTGCTTCCCAAGGAGACACACTCGGTTGAATGTTCTTTCTATCTAATAGTTCTTGCAATTAAACCATTAACTCCTTCATTTCTACTGGCGCCATTCGATATGGTGCCCTTGAAATTGGTGCCATTCCCGGTAGCAGATCAATTACAAATTCAACCTCCCTATCTGGTGGAATACCTGGTAACTCCTCCAAAAATACATCTGCGAACTCTTGCACTATAGGTATCTGGTCCAAAGATGTTCCCACTCTTTGGGTATCAACAACATGGCACAGATAACCTACACACCCTTTTCTCAACATCTTCCTAGCTTGTGTCATCGACAGACAACAAGAGCATCTCGATGATTTACTACTGAAGAACACTACTTTGGTTTTCTTAGAAAGCCGAAGGTTCACACTTTTCCTATAACAATCTATTATCGCCTTATGGTTAATCAACCAATCCATACCACGAATTACATCGAATTCTTTTAACCTTATCGGTACCAAATCTACTGATACCTTATTCCCTCTAATATCTACGCAACAATCCTTATGAATATGTTCAATGGGGATTATCTCTTCGTTGGCTACCTTAACGTTTAAAGGTATTGGTAACTTTTTAGGGATTAAACCTAATCGATAAGAAAATTCACATGCTATAAAAGAACAAGTAGCACCCGAGTCAAATAACACATAAGCATTTATCTCATTGACCAAGAAATGATACTCGCTACCACATCCGTTGATCGTAGCATCTTTGGGCGATCATATTAAATGTACGGGCTGAGGGTCTACCCACTGATGGTGTTGGTCCAGTAATGGCTAATTTACCACTACCAGAACCCTTATATCCCTCTAAACCCTTCTTTGGGAAATTTCTTACAACGTGGTCCAATGACCCATAGACAAAACACCCCTGGTTCTTCTTAGGGTTAGGACAGTTGGGTGACAAATGCCCCTCCTGTCCATAGTTGTAGCAGACTGATTTCCCCTTTAAACAAACTCCCATATGAGTCTTCCCGCATGTCTTGCATGCCTCCGTCCTACGCTTAGGATCTCCCTGCTTTACCCTAGTATTCCCAGGGTTGAAACTCTTCCTCTTAGGCAAGTTATCGCTTCCGCTGGTAACTTCAGCCTTACTACCTCCTTCTAACTTACTCTTGTTCTTCCTTTCTTTGTGGTACTGAGACAATGCCTCATCACCACCTTCAGTTATTATCGCCTTTTCCAGAATGGTCCCATAGGAAGCACTCTGAAAAACCGACATTCTACTGTAGAGCCAGGGTTTCAAGCCCTGCTCAAACCTATGTGCCTTTATCGCTTTTATGTCCACCTGATGTGGAGAAAATCTTGCCAATTCATTGAATTTGGTTGCCTATTGGGGAACAGTCATATCCCCTTGTTTAGGTTCCAAGAACTTAATCTCCATCTGACCTTGCATGCTAGTAGGGAAGTAGTTTTTGAAAAATACTTTCTTAAACTGTTCCCACATAACAGCTTCAGTCCTAGCCCCACCCTGGTGAGCCTCCCACCAGTAGTTGGCTTCCCCCTTCATCATGTAACTCGCAAAAGAAGTCTTTTGTATCTCACTTATGTTTGTAATTGCAAATGCCTTCTCAATCTCTTTTACCCATGTCTGGGCCTCTAGTGGGTCCATCGTTCCTCGGAACTTAGGAGGACCCACACTCTTAAATTCTTTGAAGGTAGTTGTTCTTACTACCCCAGGAGCTACAGGAATCCCTCCCCCAACTTGGTTTAATGCAACCGTTAATAAATTAATGAACTCTTGCATAGGGTTATTAGGACCCCCTTGATTCTCATTATGAGACTTGGCCTCTTGGTTACGTTGTCTCCTTCTCGGCGACATAATTCTGATTAAATAAATAAAGTTTCGTTATTATCTATTTAACTGGTTGGTTATCATTCTCAAACAACAACAACTCATACCACAACAAGCACATTAAATAAAAACGTCATTATATTAATATGCTTTCATAGTCAAAACTATTTACATCATGATCCCTTAGCCAAAAAGCTATTACATACTATCCCGCGATTGCCTTCTACAAAAATTGGGATTTACAAAAAGACTACCCTTTAATTATACAAAAGAGGGTTTTACGTCACTACACATGTACAAAAAGATATACCGATCTACTAACATTACCTTATGACATTCTCATGTTTCTGATTCGCTAGAATCAAAATAATATCCTGACTAATAGTATGTCGAGTCTGCCCTGACTCAATAGAATAACAAGCAATTTTTAGCTTGAAATCCTCATGAGCACATTTGTGGATGTAAGACATCCTAGCTATCTTCTGGTCTTTCTCAACCAGTTTCTTTTGAAGCTCAATGACCTCTTCCTTATAGTCTCTCGCCTTATCTGTCATCAACACTTTCTCATCGTGCTCTGACTCAAAATCCGCCTTTGCAAATTCCTTCGCCTCATATAGGGCGATTATCTCCTCATTCTGTGTCTGCATTACAGTGCGCAGATGCACATTCCTATCCAACACTGCCAGATACAATGATCTCATTGCATCCGGAGGTGTTTGCTCCTGAGTAGGTATCACCGTATTAATTGATGTTACCTCTATCTCCTCCTCCACATCTATCATCATATTCAAATATGATGTTATGCCCATTGTTTCCTCAGAGTAATCCTCCCCAGACATGTACTCTTCTGGATCAGAATCTTCTAGAACTAGTAACGGTACCTCTGCCACTGGCATTGGTAATATCTCCACTTGGTTCACTGACTCCTCACTTATCACATGAATGTCTCTATACATCAAGCTATCGTTTGACATCTACAAAATACATAACACGTTGATTAGTACATAATACATAATAGTATAAGCACAAATCACATTTAATTTATTTAGAATTAATTTCCATCTTTTAAATTATGTCCGTACTGAGTTTTCTCAATACCTTATTAATTCATTTGACTTGAATTTCATTCTTCAGACTTTACCTTCCTTACAAGGTTATTAGACTAAGGTTCTTCCCCCCTTAAGTTTTATAACCTAAGGCTCTGATACCAACATGTGATGCCCCCAAATTCGGGTATCTTCCAACCCGACATATGATGCTACACGGTACTTAAAACTATACAATCATTCCATTGAAATAAAGCATAATGAATGTAATTACTATCTTCTTATTACGATCAAAGTATAATCCTTCCCAGGTTCATAAATCGATTATATAGTTCGTTGTTCATAATGTATAATACATACAAACATACTAATCTATTACACGATGGCTAAGTATCCATCTTAGCTTTGCCCTAATCTCTCTTAGGTTTCTCAGTACGTTCATCCTTAACTGCTGTCATATAATTAACGCAAGAAGTGAGCATAACAAGCTCAGCAAGTTTTAACAAAGGATAACATTAATACCAAATTCGTGAATTATATAACAATTCATACATAACTGAACAAATAGTTATGAAGTATTATGAAACAATAATACTTTAACATTTCATAACATCAATTCCCAAAGTATAGAATAGATTAGGAATTCTGAACAGGTCGATAGACCATGAACAGTAACTTTATGTTTTCATACTTGAAAAGGATATCACAGCTCTAAGGCTTTACATCCGCATTACTTACGAGCACTTCTAGGTGATCAACACTCATTCGTTAAACGTATTTACGTTTAACATTTGACAAACTCGCATGCCCATCGAATAATCGATGAAAAATACTTTTGTTTGTTCATAGACAAACCTTACCTTCACATCCGTACCAATTACTTGGCATAGGATAGCGTTAACATTTCTATATAGAAAGATATGAATATCAATCAATCTATATCTTACGAGTAGTCTAGCCGAGTTAAATTTGGCATTGACCCTTTCTTTAAAATCAATCGTGTAATTCAATACAATGAATCACATAAAACTTGACTAACTTGAAGGTTAGACAAGCGTTAAGAAAACTTGCCTTTCAGCGTCTTCAAATAACTTAATCGACTGACCATAACCTTTACAGAATCTACATGATATATTCACATAACACACTATAATTAGCTATCAAACAATTATTCATATTGTTCCTACCAACTTCTTTCTCTTATATGTCTTTGTTAACTTAATATCATTAATAAAGTCAACTCGACTTATTATCCTTCGTCCCGGCTTATTAATCAACTTACGTCATTAACCTGACTCTATCATCAATGGTGAAGTACCGACTATGGTTCATTGACAAAACATTGTGTTCTTCATTCATAACTTACTCACATGCATCCAGTTCCTAAGTTTCAATACCATATACCTTAGTATAGGTAGTATAGGAATAGTTTTAATACACTTATGAAGTGCATAAACTTTACTCTTCTAGGTCTCTGAAAAATTGCAGTTTAAACCTAAGTCATTCAACAATTACTCTGCACCCGCGCCGCGGCGTGACATTACTATGCAAGACTGGCGTTGCGGCACCAGTTAGCAGTACCCATGCTTTGGTCTCTTGACATCTGCAACAATAAGACTCCCCTTATACCGGTGGTAATCGCGGCACCACTTTCTAGTAGTAGCCAATTATCTTTTGTCGCCACACTGCGGTGTGGCAATTTAAAGCCATTGTGTCAAGCGGCACCAGAACCTCGATATCTGAAAATTTTTACCCGATAAAATTTTTAGTGAGCTTCTCGGAGCCAAAAGCCTACACGTCAAAAATGACATAATCTATGTGTTCATATAAGAATTCGACACTTTCGAATCTAATAACTCAAAATTCACTATCAAGTTCATTTTTAAGCGTTCGTAAACGTTAATTAGCATTCAATGCTCATTTTCTTCGTTTTAAGTCGAAATCCGATGATTCTTGAGTCCACGACTCTTAAATACCCTATCTCACGTGTTTACATTGAAAAACCACATTTTTAAGTCGTACGACAACTTTTGACTATCAATTCAGAATTTTAACGTTTTCGACGTTTAACGTCTAATTACGTAAAATTCGCCATAAGTTTGTTACTAACGTTCTCCAAGCCAAGTCACATGGAATACTCCATGGACTTCATATCTACATTGTGACGCCCCCAAATCCGGGTATCTTCCAACCCAAAAGATGGTGCTACAAGGTACTCATAACTGTACATTCCTTCTATTGAAACAACAACAAAATGTGTGTATCAACGACATTCTTATTACATTAATAATATTACATCTCGTTCCCAGGTTCTAAAACCATTACATTCTTTGCTTATCATTCTATAATATATACAACTTACTAGTTTATTACAAGGTAAACTAATCGTTCAGCTTCGTCTTGCCTTTATCCTTGTCAGATCCCTCGGTTCGTTCGGTCCTAGCTGCATTCATATGGTTCAAGCAAGAGTGAGCATAACAAGCTCAGCAAGTACAATAATTTCTTTTAAACAACATGCTTGAAATATAGGAATTATATATCTTTAATAACTGGATAATAGTTATGAAGTACTATCAATAATTCAAAATAGTATTTCTTTTCCTTCAAAACGTTTTACAATACTAATATTCAGTAAAACATCAATTTTGGCTCAAGACCATGAGCAATTCATATTTTCTTTGAAAAGGACAACCCGTCACTAAGTCTGTAAGTCTGGCATATCTTACGAGCACTTCTGGGTGATCAGCCCATAGTACTCTATGTTGATCAACACTACATCCATTAAACGTATGTACGTTTAAGTTTTGGCAACCTCGCGTGCCCATCGAATAATCAATGAAAAAAAATACATTTGTTTATTCATACTCAAGCTTACCTTGAATCCGTACCAAACAATTGGCGTAGGAGAGCGTTATCAATTCTATATTAAAAGACTTGTAAATAAATCAATCAACTCTTCAAGATTAGTCTAGCCGAGTTAAAAATGGCATCGACCTTTTAGTAAAACAATTCATGCACCTCATAACATGAATCACAGAAAACTTGGCTAACACAGAGGTTAGACAAGCATTTTAAGAAAAACTTGCCTTCAGCGTCTGCTATAGTATAATAACTTTTTCTTTCAGTCTTTATGGTTTCTACAACACATAACCACATAATATACCACATTACGTCATGAATGAACATACATGGTTCCTAATGAATCTTACCCTTCTTCTCAATCTAATCATATATTAGATTTGTTACTATTGGTTCCGGCTTGCCATTATCTTTGCATCATTTTTACCAACTTCTTTCTCTTCCATGTCTTATGTAGATTTACTTTATTAATAGAACTCGTTTCGAGTTAATCATCCTTCCTCACGGCTTACTAACATCCATACATTATTAATCGAAAACTCGATCGTCATTTGTTAAGTACACTTTATTGCATACCATTTATGTTTACAACTTTTAGTTGTAACTCTTAACGTTATAGGCCTTATCATTATTGAGTATGATTCACGTTCATTATACTTTCCGTTCGTCGTTTAACTACAACATTAAATTCCTAAAGTCATCACTATAACAGTGATTTCGGAAAGGTCTTATCATGTTCATTAAGTAATTACATAACCCATACTGGTATTGCAAACCACTGGATTCAGAATCAACTTGGTAAACAAATTTCTACAACCAGCTTAGCACATTACGTTGTTCTCATTATGTTCATCTTCAATTGATTATTAACCTTTAATCATCATATAGTAAGTGTCTAACAGTGCCTTAACAATGTTATATTAACACCTTAGTTCATTACTAAAGAGTTATCTTTCATTCTATACTTGTAAACATTCTTGTCTGTCAAAACTCTAGGACTGGCGCTGCGGCGCCACACTTAACTTTCCATCTCACGTTGCGGTGCGAGTTAGCAGTATGCCTTGACACTATTACGGCGTTGCGGCGTCACCATTTTGCCTTGGGTTGGCGCCGCGGCGCCAACTCTGTGCCTTAGAAAATTTTTGCAGATTTTAAATTTTTTGAACTTCTCGGACGCATAACTTCTTCGTTATAAGTCCGAATTGGCTCGTTAAAAAGCCTACGGTTCACAAATTACATACTCTACACGTTCATGCAAGAATTTTTCTATTTGACTTCATTTGCTAAAAATTCACCTATTAGTTCATTTTTAATGAAAACAATAAACGTTCGTGAACGTTCAACGCTCGTTTCTTCGTTCTTAGTCGGAATCCAGTCATTTTTGAGTCTGCAACTCTATAATGCCAAATATGACTTGTCTCCATTGAAAACCAATGTTTCCAAGCTCAAACACAAAATACGACTTCCATTCTGAGAATTTCACGAATTCGACGCTTAACATCCAATCGTGTGAATTCCGGCATAACTTCTTTACTAATGATTTGATCATTGTTCTAAATGGACTCTAACCATCATATAAACATTTCAAACTACTTATTACATTAACTTATTTTAAAATTAGGTTTTGACTTATTCTTCATAAGTTCATGGCTTATAAACTTATAACTTTCATGATTTCATTTACTTAAGCCTTATTATTGATTTAAGTCCTTTACTCAATGTTCTCATATCATATCCAACATACTAACATCTTGACATATATACTTCATTAACTTATTGACATGATAAGTTATAACATGTTATTCATTAGTTTATAACTTATAAAAGTATGAAATACTTATGAATTCACTTTTTATGACTTAACATGGTCTAAATCTTTTAACCATCATTCTCTCATCTTCTAGCCATATAAATTTTATTATTGTGACATATTACAAGTTCCTACAAGTTCTTTCTTGATTCATAACTTATATGATTACGAATAGCTTATTCATAAATTATACGGCTTATTAAGACTTAAGCCCTTTGATTACTCATTCCTATCATTTCTTAGCATACATGTTCTACCACTACCCATCTCCCTACCAATAGAAGAGAAAGAGATTCATGGTTTAAGTTCTTACCCTTAAATATCACTTGACTAAGCTTTAATCTCCTTCTTGCTTCTTGAAAATCTCATAATGGAAGTTTGACTTATAAGTGCTTATTCTCTCTAACTAATAAGTTGCTTAACTTGAGAGAAGTTGGGAGAAATTTATCAACCAACAAATGAAGTGAGGCTTCTCTATTTATAGGCAATCCAAAGTGAGGGTATTATGGACATTAGGACATCCCACCTCCTTAACTAACCTCCTCAACTTCACCTCTTTACTATTCATAACCTTGTCTCTAAGTTAACTTGCTAGCCACTTCCCTTTCTTGCTCATCACAACACTTGATCACCACACAAAGTTCTTGCCCATCAAGTCTACCCACATTAACATGGTTTGCTCCATGGATCATGGCCAATTCATTGGGCTTGCTTAATTAATCTATCTAATTTCTTGTTGGGCTCATACTACAATAGTTTGGACTCATGACATATCAAACACTTGGGCTTGAGTATCACTTACTAATTGGTCTTCTACCATTAAGCTAATAATCCTACAAGTCCATTACATTAAATTTAGAATCTTATCATATATGCACTACATATAATTCTCGTATGCAAACTCGTATACTTATTTAATATACGTCATTCCATCATTCATACATACTCGTATAACACCTCGTATTATACTCGTATTCATTACCTCGTATAATACCTACATATTATACGATTAACGCTTTAATTCATTATATGTATTACATTTTCTTCTCGGAACTCACTTTCCCTAATCCTTAGGTTTTATGTCCGTGGGAGAAAAACTGCGTTTGCCATAACTGAAATATTATTGGATATTCTATCTCACCTCGATATTCTATCTCACCTCGATATTCTATCATTACGTATTTTTCAGAAGTTCAAAAATAATTCTGACGTAAATCGTGAATAGTGTTTTTTCTAAAAATTTCGAGAAAGTTTTTATTTTCGTCTTGAAATTCAAATACTTTAATTCTATTACGTGTAGAAAATACTGATGACATTCGTATATGTCTAGGTCATAGAAACGACCTTCAAATAGTTTACTCCCGTAAATAATTAATTAAATTCATTTAATCCACATAATAAAAATAAAAATTTAATTCTCAAAAATCCAAATTTTCTGGGACGTTGCACTCTTCCCCCCTTATAAGGATTCTGTCCCCAGAATCACGGTAATAATACATACACCATTAAGGAAAAAAATTTTCCATCATTTTAATTTCAAATTCCTACAATGCTTCTGCAACATTGAGGTTCTTTCATTTCACCTTCACCCAAGGTAGTATCATATTCTTCATGACTTGTCACTTCTTATCAATACTCTGGGTTGGAAGTTAAATACTTATTGACACATTACGTTATTACCCTTTCATTAGCTTTTAACTTAGAATTATTTAAAACTCAAATTCCTCCTTCAAAACAAGATTATACCTGATCTTCTCTTCATCTTGCATCCTCTTCTTCATTCACTTGCATTCCTCATTACCTAGTTGTACTTAATTAACGTGTTCCATTATCGTGGATTGAGTCTACGTTGTGGATAACATTTCTACCACTTCATTCCGTAATTTAACTTCTAACTTCATTCTTGCCATTTCTGATATTAACTCATTCTGAGTTGTTAACATCGATAGCTTTTCCCTACCCTTCCTACTTAACGCGTCGGCTTCTACGTTAACTTTCCCGGATTGATATAACATATCAACGTTGAAATCTCTTATCCATTCTAATTACCTTATCTACCTCATATTCAACTCCTTCTATGTGGAGATATATTTCAGACTCTTAGAGTCCGTGTTTATCTCACACTTCTCACCGTATAAATATTATCTTCAAATTTTTAATTCAAAATCTACAGCTGCCAATTATAGATCATAAGCCTGCTTATAATCCATTAACTAGCGTGATGCATACCTAATGACTTTGCCATGCTACATAAGCACACAATCTCGTCATCTATGCAAAACATCGAGATACACTACAAAATTCCCCATATCATCTGATAGAGACAATACAGGTACCTCACTTAACTTTCCTTTTTAGTTCCTAAAAACTATTTTTTTTTCTCACTTCCCATTTCGACAATACCAACCTGTGACGCTAATGGTACTTTTAATCATAGCACCTCATAAGGGTACCTATCCATTTACCCCCGACTTGCTCAGCGCCTCTTACCAAAAATCTAAATTCCATACATTAGTCCACCCAATTGACATAACTAGATACTTGTCATAACTATAACGAGTTCTGAATGTCATCTTAGGTACCTCCTCCTTCTTCCTTACTTTCAACAGACTATACCCCGTACGCAAATCTATATTAAAAAAAATTCTTTGCCCTCTTCAACTGATCAAATAGATCATCGATCCTGAGCCATGAGTATTTATTCTTAACTACTAACTTACTCCTTATGATAGTCGATACACAGCCGTAATGACTAATCCTCTTCCTTTACATCCTCCTAACTTGCTTCATCGTTAGACAACAAGAGCGTCGCAGTATTTTATTACCATAAAATACTACCGTGGTTTACTTAGAAAACCGAAGATTCAAACTTTTATTCTAACAATTTATTAAAGTTCTTATGATTAATCAACCCATTCATATTAAGAATTACTTCAAATTCTCTCAACATTATCGGTGCTTATCTATCAACACTTGTTTACCATTATTATCAATAAAACTATTTCCACGAATATAATTAACGAAAGTTATTTCCCCATTCTCTACCGTAATGTTTAAAGATACTTATAATCCCTTTCAAACAGACTCCTAGATGAGTCTTTCCACATGTCTTACACACTTCGATCTTACACTTAGGATCCCCTTGTCCCACTTTAGTATTTTCGGTGTTAAAATTCTCTCTTTTTGGCATATTGTCGCTGACATTCTTTACCTAGGTTCCTCCCTCTCCCTTGCTCTTATTCTTTCTCTCTTTGTGGTATTGAGTCAACGCCTCACTACCACCCTCGGCTATAATCACCTTTTCCAAAATGGTCCCACAGGAAACACTTTGGAACACAGAAATCCTACTATAGAGCTAGGGTTTCAGGCCCTGCTCAAACCTACGAGCCTTCCTCTCCTCAGTGTCCACCTGGTGTGGAGAAAACCTTGCCAATTCATTGAATCTGGCCACGTACTGGGGAACCGTCATGTCCCCTAGTTTAAGTTCTAAGAACGTAATCTCCATCCTCCTTTACATGCTTTTAGGGAAATAATTCTCGAAGAAAACCTTCTTGAATTGTTCCCACGTTACGACATCTATTCTAGTCCCACCCTGGTGAGCCTCCTACCAAAAGTTGGTTTCCACTTTCATCATGTAAGTCGCAAAAGAAGTCTTCTGCGCCTCACCTACGTTTTGTAATAACAAACGCCTTCTCTATTTCTATTACCCATGTCTGGGCTTCTAATGGGTCCGTCGTTCCTTTAAACTCCGGCGGACCTACACTTTTAAATTCATTAAAGGTAGTCATTCTGGCTAACCTAGGTTCGGCGGGTACTCTACCCTCGGTTTAGTTAAATGCAGTCGTTAATAAATTAACGAACTCTTGCATAGGGTTGTTTTGACCCCCCTTGATTTTCTTTATGTGATTTCGCTTCCTGGTTACGTTGTCTTCTTCTTGACGGCATTTACTGATTAAATAAATAAAATTTCATTATTATCTATTTACTTATTTCGTTATTAATCGCCATATACCAACTCATACCATAACAAAACATATTAAATGAAAACTTCATTATATTCATATACTTCTTCATAGTCTAAAACTATTTACACTTTACTTCCATAGCCAACGACTAGTACGTTTCTATCCCGCAATTGAACTTCTCAAAAGTAGGGATTTACAAAAAAGACTACCCTTTTATACAAAAGAGGGTTTTACGTCACTACACATATATTTACTTACTCTAGACTTCTATTAATGCATAACAGCGTCCTCGTGTTTCTCATTTGCAATCATCGCTACAGTATCCCGACTAATCGTATGTCGAGTCTGCCCCGACTCTATGGGATGACAAGCAACTTTAAGCTTGAAATCCTTATGAGCACTCTTATGGATGTAAGACATCCGTGCTATCTTTCGATCTCTCTTAATCAGTTTCTTATGGCTCATCGACCTCTTCCTTATAGACCCTATTTTGCTTCTGTCATAAGCACACGCCTATCGTGTACTCGACTCAAAATTTGCTTCTGCAGACACCTTAGCTTCATGGAGATAATTAATCTCCTCACTCGATTCTGCTGGCTGTACTCGGTTGCACATTCTGTCAATCTTGCGCGGATCTGATGCTCTCATTGCATCTGGAGGTATTGACTCTAGTGTAGGTACCACCGTATTAACCGATGTTACCTCAATTTCCTCCTCCTCATAGACCATCATATTAAGATACGACGTTATAACCATATCTCCCTCAGAGTAGTTCTCCTTAGAAAAGTACTCCACTGTCTCCGACTCCTCTAGAATCACTAATGGTACCTCCGCCACTGGCATAGGTACAGGCTCTACTCTGTTCACAATTTATTCACTCACCGCGTGCATATCTCTATACATTAAGCTATCGATCGACATCCTACAATAACACATATCTTGATTAGTACATAACACACAATAATATAAGCACAAATCACATTTAATTTATTTAGGGTTACTTTCCATCTTTTAAATCTTTTGGTACTGAGTCTCCTCAATACCTTATTAACTCATTCAACTGAAGTAAATCTTGAGTTTACTTCCTTCGGACTTTTCTTCCTTAACAAGGTTATTAGCCTAAGGTTCTTCCCCCCTTAAGTTTTATAACCTAACGCTCTGATACCAACCTGTGACGCCCCCAAATCCGGGTATCTTCCAACCCGACAGATGGTGCTATACGGTACTCATAACTGTACATTCATTCTATTGAAATGATAACAAAATGTGTGTATCAACGACATTCTTATTACATTAATAATATTACATCCCGTTCCCAAGTTCTAAAACCATTACATTCTTTGCTTATCATTCTATAATATATACAACTTACTAGTTTATTACAAGGTAAACTAATCGTTCAGCTTCGTCTTGCTTCTATCCTTGTCAGATCCCTCGGTTTGTTCGGTCCTAGCTACATTCATATGGTTCAAGCAAGAGTGAGCATAACAAGCTCAGCAAGTACAATAAATTCTTTTAAACAATATGCTTGAAACATAGGAATCGTATATCTTCAATAACTGGATAATAGTTATGAAGTACTATCAATAATTCAAAATAGTATTTCTTTTCCTTCAAAACATTTTACAATACCAATATTAAGTAAAACATCAATTCAGGCTCAAGACCATGAGCATTTCATATTTTCTTTGAAAAGAACAACCCGACACTAAGTTCGTAAGTCCGGCATATCTTACGAGCACTTCTGGGTGATCAGCCCATAGTACTATATGTTGATCAACACTACATCAATTAAACGTATATACGTTTAAGTTTTGGCAATCTCGCGTGCCCATCGAATAATCGATGAAAAAAAATACATTTGTTCCTTTCAGTCTTTACGGTCTCTACAACACATAACCACATAACATACCACATTAGGTCATGAATGAACATACATGGTTCCTAATGAATCTTACCCTTCTTCTCAATCTAATCATATATTAGATTTGTTACTATTGGTTCCGGCTTGCCATTATGTTTGCATCATTTTTACCAACTTCTTTCTCTTCTATGTCTTATGTAAATTTACTTCATTAATAGAACTCGTTTCGAGTTAATCATCCTTCCTCACAGCTTACTAACATCCTTACATTATTAATCAAAAACTCGATCACCATTTTTTAAGTACACTTTATTGCATACCGTTTATGTTTACAACTTTTAGTTGTAACTCTTAACATTATAAGCCTTATCATTATTGAGTACGGTTCATGTTCATTATACTTTCTGTTCGTCGTTTAACTACAACATTAAATTCATAAAGTTATCACTATAACAGTGATTTCGGAAAGGTCTTATCATGTTCATTAAGTAATTACATAACCCATACTGGTATTGCAAACCATTGGATTCAGAATCAACTTGGTAAACAAATTTCTACAACCGGCTTAGCACATTACGTTGTTCTCATTACGTTCATCTTCAATTGGTTATTAACCTTTAATCATCATATATTAAGTGTCTAACAATGCCTTAACAATGTTATATTAACACCTTAGTTCATTACTAAAGAGTTATCTTTCATTATATACTTGTAAACATTATTGTCTGTCAAAACTATGGGACTGGCGCCGCGATGCCACACTTAACTCTGCATCTCGCATCGCGGCACGAGTTAGCAGTATGCCTTGACACTATTACGGCGCTGCGGCGCCACCATTTGGCCTTGGGTTTGCGCCGCGGCGCCAACTCTGTGCCTTAGAAAATTTTTGTAGATTTTAAATTTTTTGAACTTCTCGGACGCATAACTTCTTCGTTATAAGTCTGAATTAGCTCGTTCAAAAGGCTACGGTTCACAAATTACATACTCTACACGTTCATGCAAGAATTTTTTCTATTTGACTTTGTTTGCTAAAATTCACCTATTAGTTCATTTTTAATGAAAACGATAAACATTTGTGAACGTTCAACGCTCGTTTCTTCGTTCTAAGTCAGAATCCGGTCATTTTTGAGTCTGCAACTCTATAATGCCAAATATGACTTCTCTCCATTGAAAACCAATTTTTTCAAGCACAAACACAAAATACGACTTCCATTCCGAGAATTTCACGAATTCGACGCTTAACGTCCAATCGTGTGAATTCCAGCATAACTTCTTTACTAATGATTTGAGCATTGTTCTAAATGGATTCTAACCATCATATAAAACATTTCAAACTACTTATTACATTAACTTATTTTAAAATTAGGTTTTGACTTATTCTTCATAAGTTCATGGCTTAAACTTATAACTTTCATGATTTCACTTACTTATGCCTTATTATTGATTTAAGTCCTTTACTCAATGTTCTCATATCATATCCAACATACTAACATCTTGACATACTTACTTCATTAACTTATTGACATGATAAGTCATTACATGTTATTCATTAGTCTATAACTTGTAAAAGTATGAACTACTTATGAATTCACTTTGCATGACTTAACATGGTCTAAATCCTTTAACCATCATTCTCTCATCTTCTAGCCATATAAATTTTATTATTGTGACATATTACAAGTTACTACAAGTTTTGTCTTGATTCATAACTTATATGATTACGAATAGCTTACTCATAACTTATACGGCTTATTAAGACTTAAGCCCTTTGATTACTCATTCCTATCATTTCTTAGCATACATGTTCTACCACTACCCATCTCCCTACCAATGGAAGAGAAAGAGATTCATGGTTTAAGTTCTTACCCTTGAATATCACTTGACTAAGCTTTAATCTCCTTCTTTCTTCTTGAAAATCTCATAATGGAAGTTTGACTTATAAGTGCTTATTCTCTCTAACCAATAAGTTGCTTAACTTGAGAGGAGTTGGGAGAAATTTATCAACCAACAAATGAAGTGAGGCTTCCCTATTTATAGGCAATCCAAAGTGAGGGTATTATGGACATTAGGACATCCCACCTCCTTAACTAACCTCCTCAACTTCACCTCCTTACTATTCATAACCTTGACTCTAAGTTAACTTGCTAGCCACTTCCCTTTCTTGCTCATCACAACACTTGATCACCACACAAAGTTCTTGCCCATCAAGTCTACCCACATTAACATGGTTTGCTCCATGGATCATGGCCAATTCATTGGGCTTGATTAATTAATCTAGCTAATTTCTTGTTGGGCTCATACTACAATAATTTGGACTCATGACATATCAAACACTTGGGCTTGAGTATCACTTACTAATTGGTCTTCTACCATTAAGCTAATAATCCTACAAGTCCATTACATTAAATTTAGAATCTTATCATATATGCACCACATATAATTCTCGTATACTAACTCGTATACCTATTTAATATATGTCATTCCATCATTCATACATACTCGTATAACACCTCGTATTATACTCGTATTCATTACCTCGTATAATACCTACGTATTATACGATCAACGCTTTAATTCATTATACGTATTACATTTTCTTCTCGGAACTCACTTTCCCTAATCGTTGGGTTTTAAGTCTGCAGGCGAAAAACTGCGTTTGCCATAACTGAAATATTATTGGATATTCTATCTCCCCTCGATATTCTATCATTACGTATTTTTTGGAAGTTCAAAATTAATTCCCGAACAGAAATGTGTGAATAGTGTTTTTCGAAAAAATTTCTCAAAAAGTTTTTATTTTCGTCTTAGAAATTCAAACACTTTAATTCTATTACGTAGCCAAAATACTACGACATTCTGCTATGTCTAGGTCATAGAACGACCTTCAAATAGCTTACTACCATAAATAATTAATTAAATTCATTTAATCCACATAATAAAAATAAAAATTTAATTCTCAAAAATCCAAATTTTCTGGGACGTTACACACATCCTAACCAAGCAAGATGCACATATTTACGTATTGATGGAGTTCAATTGTTTATTAATAATGAATCTCAACAATAAATATTTTCATGATTTTTAGCTATATCAAATCTTATGATTTCTATGATTTCATGACTTATAGAGATTGAATCTATAACAAGTCATCCTTATTCCACCATACTAGACATACACCACCCATTTATGATTCTCCATACCAAAAGAAAAACAAAAGAGATGGAACTATCAATAAGGAATATTACCTTAAGAACTCTTTAGAAATCATGAAAAACTCTAAGGCAAAGCTTCAATATAGATGATTTGGTTGAGTCTAGCTCTTTCTCTCTCTCAAAATATAGGTTGGCAATTTGAAAAACTCACAAAAGACCAATCCTAACTTTCTATTTATAGGCAAATGAAATGGAGGGAAATTTGGACATTACATCACCACCTCCTTACTATTCAACTCTTTGTCACCAAGTAATATACTTGGTGACCAAGTGATTATCTTGCCTTGCACACCAAGTGGTCGGCCCACCTTGCCCAGGGGTCATCCCCATGGGTTGTCCCATGGGTTTTACCCATTTGGTGACCCACTGGTTCGATACACGGTTCGGTTTTCTTGCATTGGGCTTAACCAATCTAATATTGGGCCTTGACTTGGGCTTAACACATTAATTCATTGGGCTTGCCTATACAATTGATTGGACTTAGCATAATCCAAAACAATGGAATTCAAATTAAGTCTTAACTTAATTCCATAATACGAATCGTATTCTATACGTATAATTCACGTATTCTCTCTGTATAATACTCGTATGATAATCGTATTGTACTCTGTATTAACTCATCGTATTATACAAAGATACTAAATAGTATCATCCTATTATAACACACACATTAACAATAAGGAAATTCCTTCTACGCATCTCATTCCTTCTTGGAAATCAATATACTCAACCCTTAGGTTTTAAGTCCACAGGCGAAAACTACGTTTGCCAAAATTACACTTTTCTATCATTACACTTTTCTCAGAATTTCAAAATAATTCCCCGAACAGAAACGAATGAATAGTGTTTTTACAGGAATTTCTCGGAAAACATTTATTTTCGTCTTGGAAATTCTAAACAATTAATTCTAGCACGTAGCCAGATTACTAACCATATAAACACATTCTAGGTCATAGAACGACCTTCACATAGATTACTCACAAAATAAATCAATTAAATTCATTTAATTCACATAATCAAATAAAAATTTAATTATCATAAAAATCTTATTTTCTCGGGCGTTACATCTATAATTCTGGCATTCATGTTACAACTACTGTTAGTAGCATTTTGATAGGCTCTGTATGTTGCTTACCAACGTCTAATCATCATGAGGTTATATTGCTCAAACGTCAAATTGAAAATCTCTAAACTCCTTTCCACTTTGAGGATTTTATTCTATGGGACACTCATGACATCAAGATGATAAAAACAAATCAAATCTGGGACAGCACAAGGCATAGACAACAGCTTGTTTCTTGGTATGCTCTTATCTGGAAGAAATTACATGTCAATCACTACTCTTTTATTATGTGGCTGGGTCTTTTGAAGAGGATGCCAACTAATGTTAGGACACAACATTACACGGGCCAAATCACATTGTGTCCTCTATGTCATCATCACTTGGAAACATTCAACCACTTGTTTTTCACCTGCAATTAATCCTCTGTTATTATTAAGGGTACTTTGATTCTGGGAAACTAGATTAACATTTCTATGGATTTGGATGACATACTTGGTTTTTCCACCTCATTTCAAGGCACTAAACTCTCAAATAATATTATATGCATATCTATTGCAGTTTCATTTTATAAGGTTTGGGAGGCCAGAAACTCTAGGATTCACAAGAATATCATCATACCTCTAGCAAGTCTGGCAAAATGTCATTAATATTATAAAGTCTAGAATATCTATCTATAATTCCTTTATTAAAGCTACAACTTTTTGTCAATATTATTGTAATTGGCTCTTGTAATCTGAGTCTTTTTTTACTTTAGTTGGTTCATCTATTACCCTGTCAATAGATGACCCTGCTATAGCCTGGGGTATTTTCCCTTTGCAAATGTAATTTTGGAAATCTTTATAAAACAAACACATTTAGCAAAAAACAAAAAATATGCCATCCAGCTTAAATTTTAATAATTTTTAATTCCTTTCTTCTCCTAAATGACCAATTTGACCCTCCAGTTCCATCCTACAAGAAATAAACAGAAAAAATAAATAAAAATGATACTAAAAACACTTAAGGATACCAATAATTAAGCTTACCAATACCAGATTCGTAAGTATCAAACTCACTCATAAAACACTCCCAAACTTAACCAATTATTTGTCCTCAAGCAATGAAATAATGCAAATGTAACTTATCTATATGCCTACAAATCTAGCCACAAAATCCATCAAATAGGCTTTAGAGGTATCAATAACAAATTTAAATAATATATCCAACCAAGACACTTCAGTAACGCACATCAATCCATAAATTAAAAGTTGTTATCATTGATGCAGGGTGTGTGTGCATAACAACCATTCAAATCAAATACAACTCAAATACATTGCATAATATACTTCTTAAAGGGAAAGACACAATTTTTAACTCAAGAATCTCTATAACAAGTTAAGCTTTAACTAGAAATTTTACAATCACCAAGTTTCGAGTAAATAAGGATTTGTTTCTACTTTTTATTCAATCTCGAGGTCATTTTTGCTCTTTCTCGTGTTTACACATGACCAAGCAATGTCTAGTTCTCTTAGGCTTTTCAATGTTACCCATGTAACGAGCTTTCGACCAACAACTCTCAAATCAGATGGTTTTAGGGCGCTGGGTGTAGAGACATCCCCTAGGGCTTACTTACTCAAGTAACAAAGACCACATAACTAAACTAGTCAACGTGTTTATTCATATAAAAAAAAAATCTGCACTTTTTTTTCTGTTCTCTTATTTTTTTTAAATCCCATATTTTCCCTAAAACTTTAGTTTTTGCGTCATCCTAGCCTTTACTATAAGTTTAACGATTTTCCTTTATTAAAAACCAAGATTTCCCTCAAGAAGACAATTATGCTATCATTTAAACTAAGTTAATCACAATGGTCAACCTAACGTGATATCTGAAACATTAATTTTTAAACAAGATAAGATTTACATCATGATACAAAACTACATCCATGTCTCAATTGTCAATACTACTAAACTATATATATAATCCTAATCTTATCATTGGCTAAGTCAGCTTTAACTAACTCATATGCCTAGATTCATGCAATATGACCTAACTAAATGCAATTTTTTTTATGACAACTACATGACGAATGAATTATACTAAATGAATGCAAATATGAAATGAATTCATCTAACAGAATGCAATGCAACTAGAAGAATGTACCCCCAAACTTAACATATGTAATGTCCTCATTGTATACAAATTAAAAAGTTAGGCACTAAGGACTTCCTTGAAAAAATCGAAGCTTTACTCTTCATTAGCATCATCTGCTTCTTTGTCATTAGCATCAACCTCAGGAGCTAAATTAGTCAGGGGGTACACAGACAAGGGTGGAGGTAGCGGGTACTGCTACAGAGCGCCTACTGGATTCATGCAACTGAACATCTCTATTAATGATGCATTGCAGTTCAGATATATCTTCGTTTGTCGCTGAGCCAGTCTATTCTGCTGCTTATTCATTTGGTCAAAACCCTACTGAATTTGTGTAGCCACCATATCAATCCGTCTAGTCTGATATCTCAAGTCCCAACGAATATCCTTAGTAAAATTTGGTCGTGGCATGGAACTCTCAACTGCAGTAGAGTTTTCATTCGGCTATTCATTAGGCTCGTCAACAGGCTCTAGAGGCACAATAATGAAACTTAACCCTCTTGGGTGTGATATTCCCCCAGCCCATACCTTGTATGTTTTTATAACTGAGTGGTCAATTAGGGCTAAAGGAGATTATCTAACATCCTTGGCATCCCACTTTACCCCAAGTTGTTGACATAGTGCAGTAATCAAAGATGGATAAGGCAATCCACCTGAAGTGCCTCCTTGAACTGCTTTGTTGATTGAATCATGTATAACCTGACCTACATCTACAGTTTCTCCTTGTGCTATGCAGAAAAGAAACACAACCCGTTGATTAATGACATAACTCATATGCATGCACAACATTAACTTGGCACAAATAAAGGCATGCCATGCTTTCCCGTAACGACTCAGTGTGGATGTGGGAAAAAGAACTACTTCTTGCTGATCTGCTAATTTCCATTCTGTTCCAAGTACACACAATGCTTGAATGACATCACTATAGTCCAACTCTTGCTCTAAATATTTCATATACGCATTGCCAGATATTTTCTCCAGCCCGTAGTAAGCATTTATTGTCGTGCGACTGCCATCCACTAATTTTTCGTGAACCCAAACCATGTTTCCTTCGGAATCCTTTGCGTTGGCATAAAATTCCTTAACAATTTTGATGACTGACGAGTGCGATTAAGTAGTAAAAGTTCACCATTTTCTTCTTACAATCATTTGTAGTAACTCCCCATCTTCTGCCTCTAGCAATAAACCCCGCTCAGGAATGAGTGTCTTACCCGAGAGCTAATTGTGATACCTTTCGGATGCACTAGCACTTGTAAATCTCTTTTTATCAAACTTTGTCGAAGTGCTTGAAGAATCAGCTCTACGCCTTTTTGTAGCTGTAGGTCTTGTGAACTTAATTCTTGCCCAAAAATTGAGCTAAGTAGCACAACAGGTGAAAAGTTGTCTCTTAGGCCAATTATCAAGCACTTGGCGTGCAAAAATTTCAAACACTTTTGTTAAGCGCGCCCCTAAACTTGAATAAATCCTAATTTGAGAAATAAACCAAACAAAGAGCTTTCTAATGCAATAGCACAATAATAATTACCCAAACCCAATTGAGCCCTCAGTAATTCAAGTGGGTGCTCAAATAAGGAAAACTAAACTTATTCAACTACTAAGTGCACAATCCTTGTTGCAAGCAATTCCAAGTATTCTATAGTGACTCTATGCAAAACTTACTTAAAATTTGGGCTAAACTTGAAGTTTCATGGCAATGAGATGATAAACTTTGCAATTTGAAAATAGAACTCCACACTAGCTGTGTTTCCTAGTTGAAGTTGAAGAAGGTCATGAATTATCTTATGTGTTGGTTACGGGTAGGAGCTCAAATCTTGGGTTTTGATACTAAAATTTAGTCGAGTAATATGAGGCCTGCCATTACTGCTACAAGTTTTGAGATAAAACCGGGGACAATACAGATGATTCAGAATTCATGTCAGTTTAGAGGGTTACCGAATGATGATCCGATGGTCAACAAGTAATACAATGATAACAAAAGTATCTCTCCCATGAGGAAATATGCTAATATTTATCACTTACCAATTCCAATTCAATTAATCTTATTTTAAACTACGAAATATTGGTTGTGATATGAAAATCTAAATTAACAAAATTAATAACTAAGGTCAAAGTTCACAAGATTAACTGCAGATTTAACAGGTTAAAATTACAACTTCCCTTGTTATTTCATTTAAATCAATTTACTTCCCATTTAAATCAATTAATTAATATGAATCATTATCCAAGAATGCTTTTATAGTACTCACGAACTTCTTCTAAAGACACGTGCAGCTATTGGTTTGTAATATCTAAGAACATACAATAAAATTGCATATAAACTAGCAGAAGCATGGTAAAATCAAAATTTTAAATTTTACAAACCATAACCAGGATCGATCTTTATGCAAAATTATTAATTAACAAAAGATAGAGAATTGTAACTTTGTAGAACTAAGCTTCTTCAGGTACAAGTTAAACTCTAATTCCTTTGTGTCTTCCTTATATTCCACCAATTAGATTCCTTTGATTAACGTTAGCCACCTAAGTGTTTAGCCTCTAGACGTAATCCACCAAGGAATAATAATGATTCAAGAAGTGGGTAGTGGCCAACCCTAACCCTAATAAGACTATTCTTATTTATAGGCAATCCTCCTAAACAATTTAGGAATAAAGTTTTTAATTAAACTTCTAATCTAATTAGGAACTTGATGAGTGGGTTTTATACCTATGAATTAGGTATTGTCAAGCTTAATTATTATTATCCTTGAGTGTCTTTATTATCATTTTAATCATTTTTATGTTTATTCATTGCAAGACAGAGATGGAGGGGAAAAATGGTCATTTTGGAAGAGAAAAGGCCTAAAAATCAATTAATTTGGAGCTGATGGCATTTTTGTAAATCTGGGGAACTAGGGAACCGCCTAAAGCTCTTGGTTGGTGCTAGTTCAAACGCCTAGAGCGCTCTCTAGCTCGCCCAATGGTGGCTTGTTCTATTGCTGTGATGGAAATTGAAGCCAACTAGGAATTTGAATGAGGGTTGAACATATACAAAAGGCAGGAGACTCCAGAAAAAGAGGTATCAAGAGAATTACAGAAAAAACAACAAGGAGAATACGAAGGAAAATTGTAGAGGCTGAAGATCAAGTGAAAGATTAGGAGTAATTTCACAGTTCCTTCTAACCCTTTCTCTAATTTTTAATCTTTGTAATTATCTAGGATGTTTGAATTTACAATTTGGATTATGTTTTCCTTAATTATCATGAACTAAACTTTCATTTAAGATTATGATAGAACTTGGTATGTAGTTTAGATTAATACTTCCTTTTAATGAAAGTTTATTATTATTGGATCATTTATTATATCTTGTACTTATTGATTAGTTGTTTGGCCATCAACTACTATGATAATCTATATAATATTGGAAAATTGAGTATAGATTGAGATATGGATATAATAGCATCTGTTCATATAATCTAAATAGGGTTAATGTGATTATCATGTAGGATATGAATATATACCTATATGTCTTTTGCAATCATTGAAAGAATTTGTGCTTAAAATCTTAATTAACTTGATTAACATAGGAATATAGTGAGTTAAGTAACTATGGTGTTCCTTGTATTTCGGTTTCTTAAAGATCAGATTTAGGAGGATTTGTTTACGTGTCTTTTGGAAGAAGTGCGCGAATACCATAAAGTATTCTTGGTTAACAATTCGTGCTAATTAACTGAATTAAATAGGGAGTATATTAATTTAAATAAAATACCAAGGGAAGTTGTAACCTTAACTCATTAAATCTATTTTTGCTCCTGTGAACTAATATTCTTAATAATTCATTTAGTTAATTTTAATTCTCAACAATCTTTTGCAATTTAAATTAGGATTAATTGCATTGAAATTTTACAATTGATAAATATTAATCTATTTCCTCGTGGGAACGATACTTTTCATATCATTATATTACTTGTTTTCCAACTATACTTGCATGTAAATTGTCGATATTAATTTTGGACAAGTTTTTGACGTTGTTGTCTGGGAAATTAGTTTAATATTTGTCATTATTAATTTTTATAAGGTTAATCTTAATTTAAACATTTTATTTTCTGTTCTTTCCGGTGTTCTTGCTTATTGTATACAAACGTGCTTGAAGAAGCCAAAGTTGTTGCCTTACGAAGACGACATCGACAAACGATTTCAATGGTTGTGTAAGTGGATAAAAGAGACACAAGTGGAACTAGAAAAGCAGGATATAATGGCTGAAGATGAGCAAAGAGCACTGTGCGATTATGCTACACCGCGGGTTACTGAAATTTAATCAAGTATTTTGAGGCCCACCGCAATCATTGCCACAAATTTTGAAATAAAACGGGGAACAATACAAATGGTTCAGAATTTTGTACAATTTTTTTTTGCTAAATTTATACTCTATTAAAAGAGAAGAAATATTACAACCTCATGGGAGAAAGCCAATCATAATATAGCATAGGCTTCATAGGACATGCCCTATGATGTAATAACTATAAAAGATTATAAGGCCCCGAAGCCCAACGAGAAAAAAACAATACCGTCATTAGAATTTTTACAAAAAGAGTAAAAATAACAACAACAGAAGCAAGGGAAGTAGTCAGGCCAGTAACAATAAAATAAAATTCAGCAACCATAGGGCTAGCAACATAGCAGCCCAGAGCCAAAGGATAGTGATGAGGACATGCCTAGCTGGAACTGAAATGGAGCTTATGGATAAGATCTGGTGCAAGTTCCAGTTGGACCCGTGATGAGAAGTCGAGCTAAACGCTTTAAGGAAGGACTTAACGGGATTATAAAGGGAGCTTGAAGTGTGGAGGGAACAAGTTTAAAGACTTTGGAACTGGAGTCAAAACTGTTGATTTTGAAAGGCATTTTTTGTCAAATCCACCAGGTAAGGAAGATAGGTCATTATCAGCGTCCCCATCGGAAGAGGCAGCATAAGCAGCTGAATCTAAAGAGGAGAAGTAGTTATAAACAAGTGTTTGTTCCAAGCCAAGAGTCATTTCTAACTGACTGGCTCGGCCCGCGCCAAGATTGTATGGGAAGAAACGCGCCCCGCGCCAAGCCACCAAAAACTCTAGCCATGCAGCGCACCCCGTGCCACCTATAAGTCAACACAGGCGCGCCCCACGTTAGGCCATTAGACACTTTTCTGCATGAGTAGTGCGGCCCGCACCAAGACCGGCTCGCCCCACGCCATAGTGCCAGAATTTTGGGTGCGTTTTTCGACGCTACCAATTTTTGACCAGATTTTCCTTATTTGATTATATTTTTTTCATGTATTTTAGGGAACTTTTATATCCTTAATATTTCTAATCTTATTAGGTTTCTTTTAGATAGGAATTTATTCCCAAAAACAAATTATTGATTCCTTATAGGATTTTATGGTTTTATTATTAGTATAAATAAGTTATATGAATGTAATTCATACAACATTCACTAATATTCAAATTTATTCTACTTGTGAGATTATTCTCTACTTTTGGTTCTTTAAAAAATTCCTAAGTATTTCCTTAGTTATTTCTTTGAGATTCAATTTGACTTATCATACAATAATTCATAGTTGTGTGTGGCGTCTTCTACAACATCAATCATCGATTGTACCAAGATTATCGCTTCAATGTAAGCGAGGGGTCAAGATGTCATTGGTGTCCATTCAATGCATAATTCTGAACGCGAGCAATTATACCAAGATTACCGTCTCAATATAGACGAGGGGTTAAGGTTTTGCAAGCAAACCATCCTACAACTTTGCTAGAAACGATCGGGGCAACGACCACCTCATGTAAGCATGCTGTGGAGTCTTTCATATGGTATCAGAGCCAGGTTCTCTAGCGAGTTATCTATCCTTTAAGTTTCTGTTGAATTGCAAAAAAAAAGTACAAAAAATTTTAATTTAATATTGTCAAAATTTTGTCGATTGCATGTTATTTTGAGGATATCTATCTTCTATAAATTGCTTCATGATAAGTTATTTTTGAATTGATTAGTAGAATTGAGAGATTTCCTAGGTAATTCGAAAAGAACCTATTAGAGAGAATATTTAGAGGTAAATGGCTCAATTGTGAGATTAATTGAGGGTAAAAGGCAATTTATTGAGTGTATACACGAGAGAAATCATTGACTCGAGCGAAACATGTAAGTGAGTGGTGAGGAAACTATTTTCTATTAACCCTTATTTTGTAGGAGATATGTCTAGCTCAAAAGATAAGGGAGCTGTTGAGGAGCCGCCCTCAACAGCTAAATTAAAATTGAGGATGGAAGTCATGAATAAAGAATGGCGTATGAGATTGGAGATGACTATGGAATGAGTACATGAGCGACTTGATCAAGTGAGTACATCTCTGGGGGAACTATCACTGATTACTCATGGGACACAGAAAAAGGGAAGGACATATCAATGGGAAGCTAGAATGGAAGAAACTCATTGTGAATGTGAAGTGGGTAAGGAGGAAGATTGTGAATCTGAGTTCCCACAATGAAGGAAAAGAGATACTAGAGAAAGAGGAGGTCATAATAGAGAAGATGATAATGTAATTGGTATTAAAATGAAAATTCCAGCGTTCCATGGGAGGAGCGATCTGGAGGCATACATAGGATGGGAAAAAAAGATAGAATGGGTATTTGATTGTCACAACTACTCGGATCTTAAGAAAGTCAAAATTGTTGTTACAGAATTTTTTGACTATGCAGTTACTTGGTGGGATCAGTTAACTACTAGTCGGAGGAGATGTGGTGAACGACCAATCAAAAAGTGGACGGAGATAAAAACAGTAATGAAAAAGAGGTTCGTACCAAGTCACTACCATCGAGATTTGTTTTGGAGTCTGAAAGTCTAAAAATCTAAAACAGGGAAGTAGGAGTGTGGATGAATACTACAAGGAGATGCAGATGTTGATGGCTAGAGCTAATATGGATGAGGATAGTGAGGAAATAATGGCATGATTTTTAGTAGGGCTAAATTGGGATATAGAAGACTTAGTAGAACTACAACATTATGTGGAATTGGGGGGATATGCTGAATATGGCTATCAAGATTGAGAAATAGCTTAAGAAGAGATGTAGCCAGTGTTCAAATACTACCACAGGTTTAACATGGAAATCTAATAT
This sequence comes from Panax ginseng, assembly GCA_020205605.1. Classification (NCBI taxonomy): domain Eukaryota; kingdom Viridiplantae; phylum Streptophyta; class Magnoliopsida; order Apiales; family Araliaceae; genus Panax; species Panax ginseng. Next base: position 53,026,798 of record CM035129.1, on the reverse strand, counting down.
TGGAAATTGTGAAGAAAAGCCAGGGTTAAACAAACCAAAAGTGGAGCCTAAGCCAGGAACGACTAACCAAGGCTTACAAGGTAAAGCTGAATAACCTTCTTTTAGTTGAAATCAGGATAGTATGTTTCAAATGTCAAGGCAGAGGCCATATTTTTAGTCAATGTCCAAATTAGAGAACTATGTTGTTGCTTGACAATGGAGATATGGAAACTGAGGGAGAAGAAAGTGACAATGATTCTATGCCACCATTGGAGGAGATAGATGATAGGGAGGTTACTATGCAGGGTGAGATGTTAGTTACAAGGAGAGCACTCAATACACAAGTGAAAGGGGAAGGAAGCAAACAACGAGAAAATGTTTTCTGTACTCGTTGTCTTATGAATGGGAAGGTTTATTGCGTTGTTATAGACGGGGCTAGTTGTACTAATATGGCTAGTACTACCATGATGGAGAAATTGAGTTTGTCTACATCCAAGCATCCCCAACCATATCATTTACAATGGCTCAACGACAATGCATATATCAAGGTGACTAAAAAAGTACTAGTGCCCTTTACTATTATTGGTCGATATATGGATGAGGTATTGTGCGATGTGGTACCTATGCAAGTGGGACATTTGTTGCTTGGTAGGCCTTGCAAATTCGATCGGAGGGTAAGATATGATGGTTTTTCTAATGATTACTCTTTTATACACAATAAAAGGAAAGTTACTTTATGTCCTATGTCACTACAACAAGTACATGAAGATCAAGTGTATTTGCAAAAAGATAGTGTTCAAAAAAGTGAGTGTGAAGAAAAGAAAAATCAAGAAAAAGAGAGATGAAAAAAAAAACAAATATATTGGCAAAAAAGAGTGATGTGAGAAAAGCTTTGGTTTCCAAAGAACCTATTATTTTACTTCGGTATAAAGAGGCACTTTTGAATACTAGCACTAATGATTCTTTGTCTAGTTTTGTTTCAACTCTTTTGCAAGAATTCAAAGATGTATTTCCTGATGAGCTTCCTCAAGGACTACCACCTATCCGGGGAATAGAACATCAAATTGACTTTGTTCCTGGTGCGACCATTCCAAACCCTCCAGCTTATCGGAGTACTCCTGAGGAAATGAAGGAGTTACAAATACAGGTATATGAACTATTGGGGAAAGGGTTCGTAAGAGAAAGTATGAGTTCATGTGTAGTTCTGGTGATCCTAGTGCCTATAAAGGATGGGAAATGGTGGATGTGCGTCGATTGTGAAGCAGTAAATAATATTGTGGAAAAATATCGACACCCAATTCCTTGTTTAGATGACATGTTGGATGAATTTCATAGGTCTTGCATATTTTCTAAAATTGATTTAAAAATTGGTTATCATCAAATTAGAATGCAAGAGGGTGATGAATGATAAACGACTTTTAAAACTAAATATGGTCTTTATAAGTGGTTAGTTTTACCTTTTGGTTTAACTAACGCACCAAACACTTTTATGAAGTTAATGATCATATTTTACGTCCATTCATTGGGAAATTTGTAGTAGTTTATTTTGATGATATTTTGATTTATAGCAAAAACTTGGATGATCATGCATTGCATTTAAAATCTGTTTCTGATGTACTTAGGAAAGAAATGTTATTTGTTAACATGGAAAAGTGCACGTTTTGTTCGGATAGAATTGTTTTTCTTGGCTTTGTTGTGAGTTCACATGGAGTCCAAATTAATGAGGAGAAATTCTAAGCGATCCGAAATTGGTTGAGTCTTATAAATCTGAGTCAAATGAGAAGTTTCCATGCACTCGTAAGTTTCTATTGATGCTTTGTTTGGAATTTCAGTGAGATTACAGCACCATTGATTGAGGTCATTAAGAAAAATGTGAGCTTTAAGTTGGGTGATGAATAAGAAAAAGCATTTAATTTTATTAAGGATAAATTGACAAATGCTCCTTTACTTATTCTACCTAACTTTGCTAAAACTTTTGAGATTGAGTGTGATGCTTCAAGTTTAGGGATTGGAGTTGTTTTGATGCAAGAATGAAAACTAGTGGCATATTTCAGCGAAAAGCTGAGTGGAGCAGCTTTGAACTATCCAACTTATGATAAGGAGATGTACACTTTGGTTAGGCCTTTGGAGACATGGAAACATTACTTATGGCGCAAGGAGTTTTTGATCCACACCGATCATGAATCACTGAAATATTTAATGGGGCAACATAAGTTGAACAAGAGACATGCACAATGGATGGAGTTTATTGAGACATTTCCATATGTCATTCGATATAATCAAGGTAGAGAGAATGCTTTGTCTCAAAGGTATGTGTTGTTAAATACTCTTGATATGAAATTACTTGGTTTTGAACGAATCAAAGACCTGTATGTTAATGACCTTGATTTCAGTGATAAGTTTAAAACTTGTTAAAATAATGTTGTAGGGAAATACTTTAAAATGGATGGATTTATGTTTTGTGAGAATAAATTGTGTATACCTGCAAGTTCTTTGCGTGAGTTATTGGTTAGGGAATCACATGGGGGTGCTTTGATGGGACACTTTGCTATTGATAAAACTTTGGCTGTTTTAAAAGAACATTTTTATTGGCCTCATATGAAATGAGATGTTGAAAGAATTTGTGATAGGTCATTATTTGTTGACAGTCTAAATCTGGTGTTCAACTCCATGGACTTTACACATCATTGTCTATTCATATTGAACCATGGATTGATTTTTCAATGGACTTTATATTAGGTTTACCTAGGTCTAACCATGGTAATGATTCTATATTTGTGATCGTGGATAGATTTTCAAAGATGTCATATTTTATTCAATGTCACAAAACTAATGATGCATCCTATATAGTTGATTTGTTCTTTAGGGAAATTGTACGATTGCATGGTATACCTAGAACAATTGTTTCAGATCGTGATGCTAAGTTTCTAAGCTATTTTTGGAAGACTTTGTGGTGCAATTTGGAAACTAAACTGTTATTTTCTACTACTTATCACCCACAAACCGATTGTCAAACTGAAGTTATAAATAGAACTTCATCTGCTTTGTTGAAGGCTATCATTAAAAAGAATATCAGTTATTGGGAAGAGTGTTTACCACATGTTGAGTTTGCTTATAATAGATCTGTTCATTTTGCTACGAAATTGTCACATTTGAAATTGTTTATGGTTTTAATCCTTTAACTCTATTGGATTTATCACTATTACCTGTTTCTAAATTTACTAACTTGGATGGAAAGAAAAAGTCAGAATTTCTTAAGTAGATACATGAGAAGGCTAGACTCAACATTGAAAGGAGGACTGATGAGTGGGATTTACACCCAGGAATCGGATCCTTTATGGCTTAAGAAGTTGCTTCTTCGTCGTAACTTATATCTCTTTTATATTATTTTATTATTATTTTACTTAATATATGTGTTGCGAGGCTTATTAGGTCATTTCTAGCTTTCAGGTGCAAAAAGGTCAATTTTCTTGTCTGCGTACCGCTGCGACACCCTTCCTAGCCAACTTGGCTGACATGCGAGGACTCTGACTCCCAGTTCCTTCTGGCCTGCCTTCACAAATCAAGGCCCATTCACCTCACAGTGCCAGGTGAAAATAGCTTTTAATGACCTAAAAGCTGAGAAAAGATAATCATCATTAAGTAGAAGCCTTCATCATTAGTGGAGATAACCATAGAAGTAGTTTTTGAAGCTTTTTAGCTTAGAAGAGAAAGAAGTTTGTCTTCAAGCAATCGAAGGTCATTACTTCCTTCATTGCTCGGACTCTACACGTAGAAGAAAAGAGTTGGAGCCAGAAAACTTCAGAATAGGAGTTTTCTTTATCCAAATCTTTCATTCATTTGTGTATTTTGTGTGACAACCCGAGAATTTAGACAATTTTACAAAATCTTAAATGATTGATTTAAGGTCAAATATTAGACCTAGATAGAAAATAAGTGTATGCATTTGATGTTATTAGGATTGAATTTTGAGGATTTCAAAATTCTGTGAAGGATTTAGGTGAATTATTCAGGATTAAGGATTTATATGATTTAAGTTCGTGAAATTTGTTATGTATGTGTATGCGGAATGTGGTTAAGGTCAAGGTTGATCGAGGTAAAATTATATACGTGTCAAACCCTAAGTATATATTAAGAACATCAACGTTAGGTTAGAAAACCCTAACGCGATCGATAAGAAAACCTAGAAATCGGTTCGGAAACCCTAGTTTGATTCGTGAGTCTCAAACCCTAATTCGTATATTAAAACCCTAGATTGGGAATGCAATGCTATATATAAGGTTTAACGTTATTAATTATAAATTAATTAGGAAAAACCCTAATGAATTATCGAAACCCTATTTGAGTATTAGAAAACCCTAATACCATATCCGAAAATCCTAATTTGAGAATTTGAATATTTGAAACCCTAAATCGAGAATATAGCGGAGAATTATAATGCTCAAGTGATTTAGATTATAAGTTTAATAAGGTGAAGCTTAATTATTTAGTAAACCCTAAATTCCAAAATTTGAACCTTAATTATTCTCATGCAAACCCTAAATCGGGATATTAAAACCCTAAGTGGGAAGCTTGAAGTTATGTATAGAGTTTCTATGTTATTAATTGTAAGTGTAATTAGGGATAACCCTAATTGATTAATTGTAAATACGATTTCAAATATAGAAAACTTAGGACATGCAATTAGAAAACCTAATTATTAACTTATAGAGTTTAATGTTAATTAGGAAGCCTTAACCCTAATTAGCAAGCTTGAATGAGATTAGTAAACTTTATTGTAATTAGGAAACCTAATTTCTAAATTGAAAGATTATTTTCTATGTAAAATCCTAATTAGTGAGTTATAAACTCTAATGACCAATTATGATCCTAATTGCTAAATTAACAAATTTAATTAGGAAATAATAATCCTAATTGGCAAGCTTAATTTATGATTAGGAAATTATAATATAATTATCAATCCTAATTATAATTAATTTTCTATTTTGAAAACTTAAATTTGGAAATCCTAGAAAGTTTTTAAAAATCCTAAGGGTTCAAACCCTAAACCCTAAAACCCTAAACCCTAAGGGTTGGAGCATTGGACAATTTAGCCACTAAAAGTACAAACCAAATGACTATAATGCCCTTTTGAGTGTTTTAGTGAGCTAACTTGTAGTTGTGTCCAAAACTTTAGTTGCTTACCTAACCTTACTAACTTTCTGTGATTTTTCATCAAATGTCAGGGCTTATAACTCTTTGCTCGATCTTGATTTTTGTTGTTTAAAAGTTGTTATGTGTATCCTGATATGTGGTCTTTAATATGAAAAAAGAATCAAGTTCATAGCGAAGTAAGTAGATCGGGAGTTATTCATGGTCAAATCTCGTTGATAGAAAATCTTTGATGAACACGAACTCCAGATTTTTTTTTGAGCAATTTAGTGGTCAACTTTGGCCGGGTAGATCTTGCTTTCATGCTATGATTTTATTGTGTTATGATGCTTTGTAGTTGTACTCCTACATGTTTTATACACACTACAATTGATATATTACATAAACATTTCACGATCATCAAGTTATAGAGGTCCAAAGTAGGCACCTCGAACTTTTCTTCGTGAAGAACAGGTCTGACAACTATTTTGATGGCCAATATCTCCCAGATCTGATGTTTTTTTAGCCATGATGTTTGTTGGTAATTGTAGTATTGTATTTCCTATACAAGATCCAAGTTGTAGATTGCCCAGAATCGTTAAAAGCAAGAAGTTATAATCGGTCAAACCAGTGCACTCGAAACTGCTATGGTCAGTGTTCTTGAAGCTCAAGAACACCTAAGACCACGGTTGTCTGTCGCTATAGCCTTTAGCGACGGATTCTAATTATTTTATTTTCAGTAATTTCCGAAACTGATTTAAAAATAAAAAAAAATTAGATTTTAATTATTAAAAATACATAATAAATTCGAAAAATTATTTTAAAGTTCAAAAAATAATTTTAATTATTTGAGTATATTTCATAAATATTTCAATAATAAAAGTATTTAATTTATTTAATTATAATATTAGATAAATTATTTAAAAATAGTTTTAATTCATGAAAATCATGAAAAATTATATTATGGTGTTTGAAAATATTTGAATTTATTTTTGATAACTTTTGATATTTTGTGATGAATTTCATTAATATTTATTATTAATGATAATTAGTTTATTTAATGAATATATTAAATAAATTGTGGAAAAGTAGATTTAATGCTTTAAAAATCATATAAAATGATTTAAGTGTTATAAAAATATTTGAAGTTATAAAATATAACTTTTAATATTTTGGCATGAAAATATTAATATTTTAAGCAATTATCGGATAATGAATTTGATTGTTTAAAAACATAGAATTATGATTTTAAGGTATTAAAATACTTTGATATATTATAATTATATTATAAAATTATGTTATGATTTGATATTAAATAAATATTAATGATCAAGGAATTATGTGATATTTAATTCATTTAATCTGAGTTTAATGATTGGAAAATTAGGATAAATGATATTAATTGTCGAAAAATTTGTTACTGCAGAGACCATGAAAATTGTTTTGTTGATAATATGATTATCTAAGATTATTGTTAATTGTTTAAGCGAGTTTAATTGAACTTAAACTCGATAATTGTCCGATTAGGCCAAGTCGGGATGATTGAATTGTGTCAGTTTCAACTTAGACTTAATTAATACATTTGATGCTAAGTCTATGTGTTGTATATGGTGATAGGATTATGTGATAATGTGTTTAGGTTATTTTATCTTGTGATGATATTATTCTAATATTTGGAGATCGATATTATCTCGTATTAGGTCTTCTGGATAAAGCTAAGTTATTTTTTAAATTATCGGTAATCAGCGAGCAGTGCAAGTTTGTTTTCTTAACTCTACTAAGAGTGTTTCATTCGAGATATGCTTATGGTTAATCGTTCTTGATTAACATGTAGAATTGTCTGTACATCTTGTATGTATAAGTCGGTATGAAAGGTCGATCACCTTCATTACCAGTTGGTCCGGATATATATTGTTCATGTAATACTTGTTAGGTCAAAAGTTTGTTCATGCTAATTCACAACTACATTGTGAATTATAGCGACTATTATATTAGGACTCTTTCAATCATGATATATCCTTAAGTTGTACTTAAACTTGTTGGGCAACTTTCATGCTCACCCTTGCTATATCATGATAAAACATTGCAGATTAAGGTGAATGCGTCGGATACAAGGAAAGTTAAAGACAGTTCCACCTTAAAGTTAATGTGTGCGATTAGTTTTGTAATAGTCTTGTATGATGATAATATCATGTGTCAGATAAGTTATGAAATGTGTATAAGTTATGGTTACTCGACCTTGGGATAGTGTATAATGTTTAATGTATAAACAATTTATGTTTATATCTTCCGCAACAGTTATAGAAATAGCGAACCGGATTCGCGGTGATTCGGGACCCGGATTCGGGGCGCTACATTTGGCATCAAAGCTGTTGGTTATAAACCTATGGTAGAGTTACCTTAGACTAATAACCGCAGTGATTAGGATAAGATCTAACTCACATAGAGTTAGTGTGTCGGTAAGATTCAAAGGCGAATCTCGGAGAGTTATAAAGATACGGAGTTCCCTAACTCTGATAAAGAAGTTAAGAATCAAAAAAGTTATATTTAAGTATGGTACAATTGTACTCTTTAATAGTTGATGTATGGTAGCTGGGCTAAATGATTCCTTCATAGAGCGGAGGTATATACGAACTAGCAACTCGGAGCCTAGTTTGTTGGTTGTTTGTGGGAAACCACTCAGCATACCATATTGAAACTGTTAGAGACTCGATGTGTACCAAGTATAGAAAGTGGATAGATCAAGTCTAAAAGACTGAAAGTACAGTGATAGGAGATCGTAAAATAAAACGATCAAGTCATAGAATTGAATCGTAATATATACGATGAGATCACCCCGTGATCTGATAAGGTTATGGTATGGAGAAGGATCAAACGAATGATTTAAAAGTTCTGAGAAGATCTTTGTGAGTAAGTTGTATTTATGAAATTGTACTATGAAAAGCTCATGAAAGAGTTATGGATTATGAATACGGATTAAATGAAATTCGTATTGAGAAGGGTGTTAAGATTAGGTGGGGATTTCAATTGAGGACTCATGTCGGCAGCTGAGTTGTATGATTCCTTGTATGGCGGGGAATTTGTACTTGGTTTTAGAATCACTTAGCTTCCTGGTCGATGTAGTGGTTAGGTTGACCAATTCTTTGTATGGATGGGGAATTGTCCGCTTAGCATCCTATATTGATTAGTAGCCGAGTTTGGTTTGACAACCACTTAGTTTACGCAAGCGATAATCATTGAAATGTTGTGTCGCGCTATTTCTATATGCGTGTTTAGAGGGTGATTCCTTTCTCATGTGTATAACAAATAGATAGGTCATAGGTAGAGAATATAAGGTTAAGTACGAGTTCTTAAAACTCAAACTTATGTGACATTCTTGACTCACAGTTATATGAAATATTTATGAACCCCTCAGTGAATGGACGCCAAAGGTCTGACTAGGGTAAGTTCTTAAACTCATATGATTGTGGCAAGTTATGAACTTATAAGTGTGGTTTTATTTGTGGAATAGTTTTGTGTGAATGAAGTGTTATGGATTACAGGAACAGATAGATTGTTAAGTAAATGATTATTAGTGAAGTTGTTAGGTTTTCCTAAACTCCTAGCGCTATGCTAAACTTCGAAATTTTTACATCAAGCTAAATACGCACTATGTGCTTTTAAAAACAAAATGTAGACTCGTAATCATTTTTGAAACGGTTTAAAGTACAGTCTATGCTACTTATTTCGGCTAGACGCAAATGATTTGAAATATCAAAATTTGTTTTTAATTATCACTCATGTACCATGTAACCTGGTGCAGAGATGATAAAAAAATGTGATGGAGTTGTAAATACAGGAATATTTAGTGTGAATTTGACCTGAAGTCGTTGTTCCACTATTGTATGATGTGTTATGACAAAGTCATATAGTGACGGCATCCTCAAACAGATTGTTAATACAGTACGACATCATGACGTCATTCTCAAAAATGTTTTCAAAAGTTTAAATTGCCAACGGGGTTTGGCTACACCTAAATAATTCGATTGAATTGAATTATCGATATGAGTCTATGCTATTTGATTCAGCTAGACTAATGTTATGAAAACTCTAAGTGTTCATTGAAGAATTTTTACGAACCAAATTGTTTTTGGTGCGAGAATCCTATAATAAAAGGCGAGGTGAACTATGTCGTTTGGATAAATAGTCCAATCGAGTAGCGTAAATATTCGCTAAACATGATTAATACGTTATGCATGACGTAAGAGTACAATAGGCTAATCACCTAAAGTACTAGTAATGGTAGTTTACCTTCTTTGTGATTGTAAACAGACCAAGTAATGTACAGTTTTGCGGTATAAATACCGCTAAATCTATGTGTTCATGGTCTATATGACCCCTTAGCACAATTTGAAACCATTTACTCTTGTGAGTGGTGAATTGGGTAGTATCTGATATGTGTGAATGGTGTAAGGTGCACGGTGTAAGGTGTAAGGTGAATTTTGGGGACGAAATTCTTATAAGAAGGGGTGAATGTGACAACCAGAGAATTTAGACAATTTTACAAAATCTTAAATAATTGATTTAAGGTCAAATATTAGACCTAGACAGAAAATAAGTGTATGCGTTTGATGTTATTAGGATTGAATTTTGAGGATTTCAAAATTTCGTGAAGGATTTAGGTGAATTATTCAGGATTAAGATTTATGTGATTTAAGTTACGTGAAATTTGTTATGTATGTATACGAGAATGTGGTTAAGGGTCGAGGGTTGATCGGTAAAATTATATACGTGTCAAACCCTAAGTATATATTAAGAACATCAACGTTCAGGTTAGAAAACCCTAACGTCGATAAGAAAACCTAGAAATGGGTTCGAAACCCTAGTTTCGGGTTAGTGAGCCCCAAACCCTAATTCGGATATTAAAAACCCTAGATTGGGAATGCGATGCTATATATAAGGTTTAACGTTATTAATTATAAATTAATTAGGAAAAACCCTAATGAATTCTTTGGAAACCCTATTTGAGTATTAGAAACCCTAATACCATATCCGAAAATCCTAATTTGAATTTGAATATTTGAAACCCTAATGCGAGAATATAACGAGGAGAATTATAATGCTCAAGTGATTTAGATTATAAGTTTAATAGGGTAAAGCTTAATTATTTAGTAAACCCTAAATTCCAAAATTTGAACCTTAATTATTTACATGCGAAACCCTAAATCGGGATATTAAAACCCCAAGTGGGAAGCTTGAAGTTATGTATAGAGTTTCTATGTTATTAATTGTAAGTGTAATTAGGGATAACCTAATTGATTAATTGTAAAGCCACGATTTCAAATATAGAAAACCTTAGGACATGCAATTAGAAAACCTAATTATTAACTTATAGAGTTTAATGTTAATTAGGAAGCCTTAACCCTAATTAGCAAGCTTGAATGAGATTAGTAAACTTTATTGTAATTAGGAAACCTAAATTCTAAATTGAAAGATTATTTTCTATGTAAAATCCTAATTAGTGAGTTATAAACTCTAATGACCAATTATGATCCTAATTGCTAAATTAAAAATTTAATTAGAAATAATAATCCTAATTGGCAAGCTTAATTTATGATTAGGAAATTATAATATAATTATCAATCCTAATTATAATTAATTTTCTATTTTGAAAACTTAAATTTGGAAATCCTAGAAAGTTTTTAAAAATCCTAAGGGTTCAAACCCTAAACCCTAAAACCCTAAACCCTAAGGGTTGGAGCATTGGACAATTTAGCCACTAAAAGTACAAACCAAATGGCTATAATGCCCTTTTGAGTGTTTTAGTGAGCTAACTTGTAGTTGTGTCCAAAACTTTAGTTGTTTACCTAACCTTACTAACTCTTGGTGACTCACAACTCCAGCAATCAACCACTTTTCTAGCCATTCATGCATCTAACAATTGTATATATAGATTACAGAGAGAAAAATTCATTTGGTTACTAATTTTTGCATAATACCCATCCTTGACTCTCTCAAGCTCAAACCTATGATTTTGTCTTGCCCATAACCTCATAATCAAAGCCCAGCCATCACAAACAACAAATCAGAAGCATCTAAGTCAGAAATCAAGAAATCAAAGCTTAAAAAGGTATAAAATCCCAAAAATTACAAATCCTTTGATTCTATGTTAATTGATGTAATTGATTGTTTAAAGTTGTGTAATAGGAGTCTATTAATGTTCTAAGTTGATAAATCAAAGACCCATAACATCAAAAGTGCACGAATTTGAAGATTTAAGCAAGTTGGAAAAACCAAGATTCTCGTGATTTTTCATCAAATGTCAGGGCTTATAACTCTTTGCTCGATCTTGATTTTTGTTGTTTAAAAGTTGTTATGTGTATCCTGATATGTGGTCTTTAATATGAAAAAAGAATCAAGTTCATAGCCGTCGTAGATCGGGAGTTATTCATGGTCAAATCTCGTTGACCGAAAATGCTGATGAACACGAACCCAGATTTTTTTTGAGCAATTTCCGTGGTCAACTTTGACCGGGTAGATCTTGCTCATGCTATGATTTTATTGTGTTATGATGCTTTGTAGTTGTACTCCTACATGTTTTATACACACTACAATTGATATATTACATAAACATTTCACGATCATCAAGTTATAGAGGTCCAAAGTAGGCACCTCGAACTGTTCTTCGTGAAGAACAGGTCTGACAACTATTTTGATGGCCAATATCTCCCAGATCTGATGTTTTTTTAGCCATGATGTTTGTTGGTAATTGTAGTATTGTATTTCCTATACAAGATCCAAGTTGTAGATTACCCAGAATCGTTAAGAGCAAGAAGTTATAATCGGTCAAACCAGTGCACTCGAAACTGCCATGGTCAGTGTTCTTGAAGCTCAAGAACACCTAAGACCACGGTTGTCTGTCGCTATAGCCTTTAGCGACGGATTCTAATTATTTTATTTTCAGTAATTTCCGAAACTGATTTAAAAATAGAAAAAATTTAGAATTTAATTATTAAAAATACATAATAAATTCTGAAAAATTATTTTAAAGTCCGAAAAATAATTTTTAATTATTTGAGTATATTTCATAAATACTTCAATAATAAAAGTATTTAATTTATTTAATTATAATATTAGATAAATTATTTAAAAATAGTTTTAATTCATGAAAAATCATGAAAAATTATATTATGGTGTTTGAAAATATTTGAAGTTATTTTGATAACTTTTGATATTTTGTGATGAATTTCATTAATATTTATTATTAATGATAATTAGTTTATTTAATGAATATATTAAATAAATTGTGGAAAAGTAGATTTAATGCTTTAAAAATCATATAAAATGATTTAAGTGTTATAAAAATATTTCAAGTTATAAAATATAACTTTTAATATTTTAGCATGAAAATATTAATATTTTAAGCAATTATCGGATAATGAATTTGATTGTTTAAAAATCATAGAATTATGATTTTAAGGTATTAAAATACTTTGATATATTATAATTATATTATAAAATTATGTTATGATTTGATATTAAATAAATATTAATGATCAAGGAATTATGTGATATTTAATTCATTTAAATACGAGTTTAATGATTGGAAAATTAGGATAAATGATATTAATTGTCTGAAAATTTGTTACCAGACCATGAAAATTGTTTTGACTGATAATATGATTATCTAAGATTATTGTTAATTGTTTAGGCAGAGTTTAATTGAACTTAAACTCGATAATTGTCCGATTAGACCGTCGGGATGATTGAATTGTGTCGGTTTCAACTTAGACTTAATTAGTCTGTTTGATGCTAAGTCTATGTGCTGTATAGACTGATAGGATTATGTGATAATGTGTTTAGGTTATTTTATACTGTGATGATATTATTCTAATATTTGGAGATCGATATTATCTGTATTAGGTCTTCGGATAAAGCTAAGTTATTTTTCGTATCGGTAATCAACAGAACAGGCAAGTTTGTTTTCTTAACTCTACTAAGAGTGTTTCATTCAGATATGCTTATGGTTAATCGTTACTGATTAACATGTAGAATTGTACTCTGTACATCTTGTATGTATAAGTCAGGTATGAAAGGCTGATCACCTTCATTACCAGTTGGTCCAGATATATATTGTTCATGTAATACTTGTTCAGTCAAAAGTTTGTTCATGCTAATTCACAACTACATTGTGAATTAGTTTTGTAATAGTCTTGTATGATGATAATATCATGTGTCAGATAAGTTATGAAATGTGTATAAGTTATGGTTACTCGACCTTGGGATAGTGTATAATGTTTAATGTATAAACAATTTATGTTTATATCTTCTGCAATAGTTATAGAAATAGCGAATCGGATCCGCGGTGATTCGGGACCCGGATTCGGGGCGCTACATTTTGAGCATGTTGAACACTTTGATAATGTTGATTAGTTCCATAGTTATGAACTAATTACATTTCTAGAATTTCAATGTAACCTAATGATTAACTTAATTGAATTTCTTTCCTATTTATTATAATGAATCATTTTTGAATAGGTTGTTATATTTCATGCTTATTTATTGGTTTCTTGGCTAAGGAATTGACATAGGTATTAATGGATATTGGAAAATGGATGTTAATGCCTAACTCTAAAATACAATAACACTTGTTATGACCATGGCTATAGGAATGAGAGCATATATTGCATAATAGAATAGAAATATATCTATTTGCCTAGTGTAATCATTGAGATTAAGCTTAATAACCCTTAGTCTAGTTATTTTCACCATAGGAATATTGTGATTCATTTAGCTAAAGGATGTGCATTTGACTGTCAAAAGAGGCTTATTTGTACTTAAATTTCTCAGTTGGCCATTCTTATGATTCGTTAGTTAAGTGGAAAGTTAGGAGATTAGGCGAAGCATTAGGGGAGTTGTAATCCAAGCTTGCCATACTTGTTGCAACTAAATATCATAATTTACTGTTTTAATTATAGAGTTTTAAACGCACTATCTTTATTTACTTGTTTAGATAATACCATATTGTTTCAATTTTAGTGGTTGATTAGCTTTAATACTTTGTCCTCGTGGGTACAACACTCATCTTATCACTGTATTACTTGTTAGATCGCGTATACTTTCGCGTGTTTAGTGATCGGTAATCCGACCAACAAGTTTTTGGCGCCATTATCGGGGACTTAGTATTATTTGTTTTTCAATATTAATACTAATTCGAAACGATCTTAATTTAAATTAATCTATCTGTTTAATCTTCTTCTCAGGTACTCTTGATTCAAGCTAATAACTTTGAAATCAAACCGGGTATAATTCAAATGATACAAAATAATGTTCAATTCAGAGGGTTGCCGAATGATGAGTTGAACGATCATTTGATATTCAATTCAGAGTGCAACGGAGTTTTTGATGATGTTATCAAACTCAAACTTTTCCCGTTCATTCTTTGGGACAAAGCCAAGAGTTGGTTTCATTCACTTCCTCCGGGCTCCATTACCACATGGGCTAAATTAGTTCAGAAATTTGTAGCGAAGTTCTTTTCGCCCGCGAAAATAGCAAGGCTCAGACATGATATCACATCCTTCGTATAGTTTGAATCTGATTCTTTTTCTGACTCGTGGGAGCAATTTAATGACTTTTTGAGACGATGTCCACACCATGGATTGCCTGAATGGCTTCCAATTTAAACACTCTATAATGGCTTATCCGGTTCTACTCGTTCGGGTATTGATGCCACATCTGGTGGGGCCTTTATGTTAAAACACTATGCTGAAGGGTATGACTTGGTGGAGACCATGGTTGCAAACAATTACCAGTGGCCTAATGAAAGGCAAGTACCGAGGAAAGTGGCAAGGGTGTATGAGTTTGATACAGTCAAGTAACTGTCTTCTCAATTTATTGCTCTTACTAAAAGACTTGACGCCATGAGAGTGTAAACAATGCAAACTGTGCAAAGTGTAGCGTCACCATGTGAATTGTGTGCGGGGGGCCACCCAAATGATCAGTGTGCCATTAGCCCTAAATCAGTTCAATTTATCTCAAATTACAGGTGGCAAAAGAATTCCAATCTTTCAACACACTACCACCCTAGACTGAGAAATCACCCAAATTTCTCGTGGAGAAAAAATAACAGCAACCAAGCCCAAATCTCTACCGCCAGACCAACATATTCAAATCCTCCTAGTTTTCAATCTCAGAATCAACACCAACAACATCCACAAGGCCCTTATCACCCCCCACCTCCACAGGACATAAAGCCTAGTTTGGAAGATCTCCTCTTAAGATATATTGCTCAGAATGAAACAAGGAGCAATAATCAAGAGGTATCCATCCAGAATTTGGAAGTCCAAATGGAACAAATGGCAACTGCTTTGAATAGTCTTCCTCCAAGCACCTTGACAAGTGACACGGATGTCAACCCAAAATTGGATGGCAAGGAAAAGTGTAAGGCAGTCACTCTCCGGAGTGGAAAGACAATGAATGAAACTGGAGGAGAGACCTCGGTAGTGCAACAAGAAGTGGTTGTAGAGGAAAGCAATGATGAGCCAATTTGTGACAAGTTTTGGGGAGAAGAAAATGTGCAAGAGGAACCCGCAATACCAACCCCTACTGTTAGCAAGCCTAGTCCTGTAGTCCAGCAGTTACCATTTCCCCAACGCCTTCAGAAACAAAAGCTTGATAAACAATTCTCGAAGTTCATAGAAGTTTTCAAGAAACTTCATATCATTATCCCATTTGCGGACGCGCTAAAACAAATACCCAGCTATGTGAAATTCATGAAGGATATCTTATCCAAGAAGAGGAAAATGGGGGACTATGAGATAGTGGCACTTACTGAGGAATGTAGTGTAATTCTGTAGAACAAGTTTCCGCCTAAGTTGAAAGATCCAGGGAGTTTCACTATACCTTGCACTATTGGGGATCAGTTCATCGAAAAAGCCCTATGTGACTGAGGAGCTAGCATCAATCTGATGCCCCTATCTATCTATAAGAAGTTGGGGTTGAATGAGGCAAGGCCTACTAGCGTGACTGTGCAGCTGGCCGATAGATCCCTCACTTATTTGAAAGGGATTGTGAAAGACATGCTTGTCAAAGGGGACAAGTTCATCTTCCCCTCTGATTTTATTGTTCTGGACTTCGAAGAGGACAAGGAGGTCCCTATTATCTTAGGCAGATAATTTCTAGCAATAGGTAGGACATTGATAAAAGTGAAGAAAGGGGAACTCATAATGAGAGTACAAGACCAGGAACTAACTTTTAATGTTTTTAGGTCTATGAAGTACCCCAGTGCCTCTGAAGATTGCTTCTGACTCAATGTGATTGATGAAGTTATGCGTGAAGTATACTCTAAAAACTATCTATCTGACTCGCTTAAGGCCACTTTGACTGGTGTAAGTAATATGGAAGAGCTTACTCATCTCGAGTATACTAAGTGGTTGGATGCACCCCCGAGATCGAAACAGTTCCAACGATAGTACAAAACAGCTTTTGGGTGGTCTATTTCAAATATAAAGGGTATCAGTCCTTCATTTTGCATACACAAAATCCTCCTCGAGGAGGGGTCTAAGCCTTCTATTGAACATTAGAGGTGGTTGAACCCCATTATGAAGGAGGTGGTCAGGAAAGAAATAATCAAGTTACTGGATGCGAGCATTATCTACCCGATCTCTGACAGTCCATGGGTTACTACAATATAATGTGTTCCATAGAAGGACGGAATTACAGTGGTGTCTATTAAGAATAATGAACTTATTCCCACACTGACGGTGACTGGATGGAGGGTATGTATGGACTATAGGAAACTGAACAAGTCCACATGTAAGGATCACTTCCCTTTGCCCTTCATTGACCAAATGCTTGATAGACTCGTCGGGCATGAATTTTATTGTCTTGTGGATGGATACTCGGGTTATAATTAAATGTCTATAGCAGCCGAAGATCAGGAGAAAACAACATTTACATGTCCTTATTGTAAGACCCCAACTTTTATGAATAAAAATGTATTTTCTATAAATATCATTTTTGAATATTATGGAATAAATTTGATATAATGTTATAGTTGTGGGTAATATTTATAAATTTTTCAAACTACGCAAGTTGTTATATAATATTCGATTGGTCGGGAAATATTCGTTTTAAACCGGGAATATTCGTACGACGGCACAATCATTGGTGGACCCCACAACGGGATTATTGTCGGATTGAGAAAATGACAAAAATATTTTTTATGAAAATAACGACGGAAGTTTTACCGTTAACTGTTGAAACACCGGTGTTAAAAATGCGAGAATCTGGCGTGGTTGCATAGTAGTACACAGTATTGATTATTGATGCTTACGTGAGAAGTCATTCGGTTTTATTCAATTTATTGTCGATATTTTATATATTATTAAATCAATAATTGAGATGAGTGAGTTATTAATATTATAGTTTACATTATTAACGATGTCTAGAAGTTTTGCCGAGGATAGGTTTGGTCACCTAATTTGGCATGATAGGAGAAATCCTTATTGAAAGCCCTCTCTTCCAGGAACGACTGGTCGATTAATAGTGTGAATAATAATAATGATGATGAAGTTTTTTTTATTAGTATTATTAATGTATAAAAGCAGAGAAAAGCTTTTTATATAAAAGCAGAATACTTTTATAAAGTTATTCGTTTTATTAGGCTAATAGTAAAATCTTTTTATATAAAACAGAATACTTTTATAAAGTTATTTGTTTTATTAGACAATAATTAGAATATATTATATTTTATTATGCATAGTGTTTGCATAGTGCCTACATAGTATTTGCATAGTAAAGTCTTTTTAAAAGTTATTCATTTTATTAGATTATAAATAGAATATATTATATTTTATTGTAAACCAAACTGGACCCGTCTGCATTTAAAGTAAATCGATCCGGATAGTTCATAGATTGTTCTTATTAGATCCATTATTCTATAAATAGAAGCTCATTCCTTCATTATTTCTTAATTCCTTTGAAACTCTAGAGAGAGAAAGCGTAGAGAGAATTATTCTTCTATCTTAAGCGTATTTCTTTAGCGTTTAAGAAAGCTTTGAGCGTAGTGCAAGTTTCTTCAAGTATATTCCGCCTCTAGTCGAGTACTCTTCTTTATAAGGTAAGGGGTATTATTTTTTTTCATATTCATGAAGAGAACTTCTGTTATTCCATTCTTTGTTATTCTGTTGGAATAACCTATATACGCAGTGTACCCTATACTTGGTGATTTTTGTTGTTATTCCATTCGTTATTATTCTGTTGGAACATCCTATATGTGCGTTATACGTCGAACCTGGTTCCGTCATTATTATTCTGTTGGAATATCCTGTCTATGCATTTTACGCCGGACCTAGTTCCATCTTTATTATTCTGTTGGAATATCCTATCATGCATTTTATCTTTGGGACTGATTCCGATTATTTATTATTACATTGAATAACTTTATACATCTGCAATCTACCGCATGCATGGTGATTCTGTTGTTATTCCATTCTTTATTATTACATTTGGAATATCACAACCGGATTCGTATTACACGACACGGTTACATTATTTATTATTCTATTGGAATAACTTTGTCCATCTACAATACCGCATGCATGTTGATTTCTTTGTTATTCTATTCTTTATTATACTCAGTTGGTTAAAGTTTTGAATTTTATACTCCATGAAATTAGTGAAATATCCTTGATATTTGCGTTTCATCCAGCATCTTTTCATGAAAATATTCTTCTGAGCATTCTTAAATTTTACTCTACAAAAAAGTATCATGTTGACAATTTGGACGTTATTAGTTCCTGGATAAATTAAATCTTGAACTTGTTTTTATTGAATTCTTATATCATTGGCATCATCCTCATGTTTATATTTTGTTGAAAGTCATCTGTGGCCTGTAGTGCATAGATGGACTTGTTATGATTATGATCAAGGATTATTCGGTATAATCATGACCGTAATGTTACAAATGATGTGGTAAAAGTCCTCATTGGCCCGTAGTGCATTGATGGACAGTTGTTGGCATGATCATGACCATTGATGAATACATGAATATCCTTGGCCCGTAGTGCATGGATAGTTTGTGGTTGTGATACTTATGAATATCCTTGGTCGTAGTGCAGGGATGAGGTGGATTATTTATTAAGCTGAGTCCCAGCGATAAAAGTGATGAAAAACCTTTTAAATCATAAAAAATATTAATTTTTATTCTCCTTTTGACTTTTAATGGATTGCATGTTTCTCGCTGCAGTTAAACTTGATGTCTATTGTATTTTATCAGTTTAACATTGTTGAAGACTAATGATAATTTATTTTGCATTATCTTAGTCATAATATTTCTTACTGGGCTAATTGAGCTCACCCTTTCTTTCACTGTTCTCTTCAGGAAATGAGAACGTAGCCGTGACTAGTCGGGGAACGGAGTGACGGTCCAAATGATAGTATTAGTAGTCCTCACTTTTCTATTAAATAGTGTGACAATAAATATAATGAGAACTTATTCTGAGAGTGGATATTGTCTAGAAGACAATGTTTGTATTAAAACTCACATCTTTCTTGTTGTATATTAAAGATTGTATTTGTATTCTATACCATGTATTTGGCGACTCAGAATAGCTGATGTATACCTACGTCACAGTTGGTATCAAAGCTTAGGAATATGATCTCTGGCTAAGATATGAGACAAGAACTAGGAGGGGAGACACGGGAAATTCCTTCGCTAGTATGACCCACCTAAGTTTATTTGGTATTTAATTGGTCGGTCAGAGTATAGGGATAATATGTGATATGTTAATTAACCCTTGTTGTGTGACAGTATTTGAAAATGGCATCCGTGAATGTTGAGAACATCAATGGAGCACAGGAGACCGTTGAGTCTCCACAGATCAATAAACAGGACAATGTGTATCAGGAAGGCGATAATCCTCATGCAAACAACAACAACCTTGACCAAATGATGAATGATGGAATGTTAGAGGCTTCATGCAATTCATGCAACATCAAATGAGAGCGGCTCTGTCCAAAATGCGAGATGGAAACATCGGCAACTCTCGGACCAGATCACGCCAAACAGCAGTTCAAGGCTGGGACCACAGAGAAGCGGAGGCGTGGATAAAGCGGATCTGCAAGATATTTGATGTCTTGGGTTGCTTCGAGGAGCAAAAGGTTCCCTTTGCCACCTTCATGTTGCGGGCAGAGGCAGATTACTGGTGGGAATCAATAAAGCGTACTCAACCTACCGTACTAAAGATGTCTTGGTAAAAGTTTCAAGAACTGTTCAATGACAAGTACTTTCCCGAAAGTATTTGTCACATGAAAGAGGTAGAGTTCATTAAACTGGAGCAAAAAAACATGACCGTGTTGCATTACAAAGCCAAGTTTGCCGAGCTGTC
Organism: Panax ginseng; assembly: GCA_020205605.1. NCBI lineage: Eukaryota > Viridiplantae > Streptophyta > Magnoliopsida > Apiales > Araliaceae > Panax > Panax ginseng. The sequence continues at coordinate 53,006,321 of CM035129.1, read as the reverse complement.
CCGGTTTAAGTCGCATTTGGTTGATAATGAGGAGAAAATGACGCAAATGTTTCTAAGAGGTTTGAAACCCGAGATACGTCAATATCTTATCTCTCATAAACTTTGTTTGTATTCAGATGTTGTTAATAGGGCTCAGTTATTAGAGCGCGATAATGAGTCAACCCAACCAAAAGAGAGTAGCCGGCAAAATGATAATACTAGTGATAACAGTCATCGAAGCGGTGACAATAAGCGTGGAGGGAATCAACATGCCAGAAATGGTAACCACTTCAGTGGTAATCATGGCCAAAGCAATAAGAACGGACATTTCAAGAAGAGGAGATTCAACAATGATGGAAAGACGTCATCATCAGCACCTGTTGTTAAGGAATGAGAACGAGCACTTATCATATGCTTTAAATGCGGAGGGGTGGGACACATCAGTCCAAATTGTGCGATGCCGTCCAAAGCATGTTATAATTGTGGAAGAGAAGGTCACCTAGCCCAATTTTGTCGTTCACCGAAGACAAATTCAGCTAGGATGGAGGCACCAAAGGGCGCCGGAAAAAGTTAAAGCCCGATGAGTGCAGGGAGGCGTTTGTCGTGACCTCCCAGAAAGCAAGGAACCCGAATGAGGTCATCATGGGTAAGCTTATCATAAACACTAGCGAAGTATATACCTTATTTGATACCGGTTCTACCCATTCCTTTATTTCTCCTACTTGCGCTCAACGTTTAAATTTGACTCTGGAGAAATTGGACTTTGACTTATCTGTTGAAACTCCGTTGGGAGAAACCTTCATTACATCCACTGTTTATAAGTCATTTTTGGTTCAAATCGATACCCTCACATTACCTGTCGATCTTATTTCATTGAAAATACTTGCATTTGACGTAATTCTAGTGATTGATTGGTTGTTAGCTTTCATATTCCTAATCAACCTATTATGCGAATTCAAGCAACCAAACCATTAAAATCAATCACTGTCATCTCAAGCTATAAAGCTATTCATTTATTGAAAAACAGATGTCAAGCTTTCTAAGCTCGTGTCACGGATCTAAACAAAAATACGTCAGTTTTGAATGATATTTCTATTGTTAATGAATTTCTGACGTATTCTCAAGAACTTCCGGCCTACCCCGTAAAGTGAAATTGAATTTTGTATCGACCTTGAACTCGGTATAAAACCCATTTCCAAAGCCCCATATCGAATGGCTCTATTGAACTTGAGGAGTTAAAGACCCAAATCGCAGGAATTGTTAGACATTGGCTTTATTCGTCCTAGTACTTCTCCTTGGGGTACTCTGTTCTATTCGTGAAGAAGAAAGATGGGAGTATGCGACTTTGTATTGATTATCGGGAGTTGAATCATGTCACCATCAAAAATAGGTACCCATTGCCCGCGTATTGATGACTGTTTGACCCGGTTGCAAGAAAGCGAAATTCTTTTCAAAGATTGATCTTCGTTAGGATATCACCAATTAAAGATTAGAACCGATGACATTCTAAAGGCGACTTTCAAAACTCGATGCAGGCATTATGAATTCCTAGTCATGTCTTTTGGATTGACTAATGCTCCCTTTGCCTTCATGGATATGATGAGGCAAAGTATTCAAAGAATATTTTGATCACTTTGTGGTCGTCTTTATTGATGACATCCTTATTTATTCAAAAGCCGTGAAGATCATGAGCAACACTTGAGGGTGATACTCCAAAAGCTCAAGTGAATATAAGTTTTATGCCAAGTAGAAGAAATGCGAGTTCTGGCTTGAGGAAGTAGCATTCCTTGGGCACGTGGTATCAAGTCATGGAATATCTGTTGACCTGGCAAAGATTGAAGCCATTCAAAGCTGGGAACAACCTAAATCAGTGACCGAAGTACGTAGCTTTCTCGGCTTAGCTAGTTATTATCAGAGATTCGTAGAAGGGTTTTCTCAAATCGCTACTCCATTAACTCAGCTGACTCGGAAAGATAAAAAATTATGTTGGAGTGAGGAATGTGAGAAGAGTTTTCAAGAACTCAAGAGAAGACTCATTTTAGCACCTGTTCTGACAATACCATATGGCTCGGAGGGACTTGTCATCTACAGTGATGCTTCAGGCAAAGGGTTAGGATACGTTCTCATGCAACATGGGAAAGTCATAGCCTATGCATCTCAACAACTCAAAGAATATGAGAGTAATTATCCTACTCATGATCTAGAGTTGGTAGTTGTTGTCTTCGCACTTAAAATTTGGAGGCATTACTTGTATGGGGAGAAAGTGGAGATCTTTACGGATCATAAAAGCTTCAAATATTTCTTCACTCAAAAGGAACTCAACATACGACAGTGACGTTGGCTTGAACTATTGAAAGATTATGATCATACCATCCAATATCATCCTGTAAAAGGAAACGTGGTAGCTGACGCATTGAGTAGAAGATCATATGCGGGTACAAGAGCGATATTGTCAACGCACAGGCCCATTTTGTATGAGTTGCAAAGGATGGAGATAGAGATAAAAACTCTAGGGACCCACATGATGATGGCGAATATACGAGTAGAACCGACTTTAATCGATAAAGTTAAAGCTGCTCAATCTACAGACCTGGAGCTAATGCATATGAGGAAGAAAGTACAAGAAGGTGCTATGCCAGAAGCAAGAATCGATGAAGAAGGAATACTTCGAGTCAACTCCAGACTTTGTGTTCCTAACGATACGATTTAAAGTATAAAATCATGACGGAGGTGCACAACACTAATTTATTTGCAATCCATCACAGGAGTACCAAAATGTATCATGATCTTGACATACATTTTGGTGGGGTAATATGAAGAGAGAGATAGCGTTGTTTATCTCAAGGTGTTTAACTTGTCAACGAGTCAAGGCAGAACATCAGGTACCAAAAGGTCCATTACAACCACTTGAAATTACAGAATGGAAGTGGGAGCACATTACTATGGATTTTGTTACTGGTCTTCCCAAGGTTTCTCAAGGCATAGATGCAATTTGGGTCATTGTTAATAGATTGACCAAGTCTGCTCATTTCTTACCTATACGAAAAACTTATACACTTGAACGTCTTGCTCGAATGTACATAAACGAGGTTGTAAGATTGCATGGTATGCCAGTATCCATAGTTTCTAATCGATACCCAAGATTCACTTCACAATTTTGGGTTAGTTTGCAAAAAGCTATGGGCACAGATTTATGATTTAGTTCGACATATCATCCTCAAACAGACGGAAAATCAGAGAGGACTATTCAAACTCTTGAAGATTTATTAAGACTCTGTGTCCTTGACTTCAAGGGAAGTTGGGACAAGTTATTACCATTGGTGGAGTTTTCTTACAACAACAGTTATCAAGCAAGTATTGGCATGGCTCCAATCGAAGCGTTGTATGAAAGAAAGTGTCGTTCTCCAGTATGCTAGGATGAGGTGGGTGAAGCAACGTTGTTGGGACCGGAGTTAGTACGTATGACTACGGAAAAGATACAAACGATCCAGCAACGTATAAAAACCTCCCGAGATCGACAAAAGAGTTATGCTGATCTTCATCGAAAGGACGTGAAATTCAATATTGAAGATCATGTGTTGTTACGTGTTGCTCCATGGAAAGGAGTTACGAGATTTGGAAAGAGAGGAAAGCTCAATCCTCGATTCATTTGCCCATTTTTAATCCTCGATCGAGTAGGGACTGTAGCCTATAGACTCGCTTTACCGCCAAGTATGTCTCGTGTTCATAACATTTTTCATATATCCTTGTTACGTAAATATGTGAAAGACCCGAACCACATTATTGAGTTAGAACCGGATGAAATAGCGGAAGATTTAATGTATGAAGAGGTTCCTGTTCAAATCTTGGATAAGAAGGAACATATTCTACGCTCCAAGATTATACCTCAAGTTAAACTTTTATGGAGGAACCACGATGTTGAGGAAATGACCTGGGAGTTAGAATCTGAAATGAAATCAAGGTATCCTTACCTCTTCGACATACCAGGTACGTACCCTAATTTCGAGGGCGAAATTTCATAAGAAGGGAAGATTGTAAGACCCCAACTTTTATGAATAAAAATGTATTTTCTATAAATATCATTTTTGAATATTATGGAATAAATTTGATATAATGTTATAGTTGTGGGTAATATTTATAAATTTTGAAAAAGTCATGATTTGCTATATAATATTCGATTGGTGGGGAATATTTGTTTTAAGCGGGGAATATTAAATGCGGCGGCACAATCATTAGTGGACCCCACAACAAAATTATTGTCGGATTGAGAAAAGCGACATAAAAAATATTTTTTATGAAAATAACGACGGAAGTTTTACTGAATTAGCTTTGTTGAAACACCCGGTGTTAAAAATCACGAGAATACGCGTGGTTGCGTATAGTAGCTGCGGTATTGATTATTGATGCTTACGTGAGAAGTCATTCGGTTTTATTCAATTATTGTCGATATTTTATATATTATTAAATCAATAATTGAGATGATAGAGATATTAATATTATTATTTGCATTATTAATGATGTCTAGAAGTTCTGCCAAAGAGAGGTTTGGTCACCTAATTGCGGCTTGATAGGGAGAAATCCTTATTGGAAAGCCCCTCTTTCACAGGAGCGACACGGTCGATTAATAGTGTGAATAATAATAATGATGATGATGAAGTTTTGTTTTATTAGTATTATTAATGTAATAAAAGCGAAAAACTTTTATATAAAGCAGAATACTTTTATAAAGTTATTACGTTTATTAGGCTAATAGTAAATTTTTTTTATATAAAAGCAGAATACTTTTATAAAGTTATTCGTTTTATTAGAAAATAATTAGAATATATTATATTTTATTATGCGTAGTGTTTGCATAGTGCTGCGTAGTGTTTGCGTAGTAAAGTCTTTTTAAAAGTTATTCGTTTTATTAGATTATAAATAGAATATATTATATTTTGTTGTAAACCAAACTGGACCGTCCGTTTTAAAGTAAATCGATCGATGGAGATAGTTCATGGATTGGTTATTATTCGATCCATTCTTCTATAAATAGAAGCTTATTCCTTCATTATTTCTTACGAATTCACTGAAACTCTAGAGAGAGAAACTGTAGAGAGAATTATTCTTCTATCTTGAGCGTATTTTTTGAGCATTTAAGAAAGCTTTGAGCATAGTGCAAGTTTCTTCAAGTATTTTCCCGCCCTACCGTCGGAGTACTCTTCTTTATAAGGTAAGGGGTATTTTTTTTTTCATATTCATGAAGAGAACTTCTGTTATTCTATTCTTTGTGATTCTGTTGGAATAACCTGTATACGCGGTCTACCCTATACTTGGTAATTTTTGTTATTATTCCATTCGTTATTATTCTGTTGGAACATCACATGCATGCGTTATATCATGGGACCTAGTTTAAATCTTTATTATTACATTTGGAACATCACATGCATGCGTTTTACATGGACCTAGTTCCATCTTTATTATTCTCGTTGGAATATCACATCGTGAATTTTATCTGGGACTGATTCCGTTATTTATTATTCTATTGAATAACTTTTGTCTATGTGAAGTACCGCATGCATGGTGATTTACATTCTTATTCCATTCTTTATTATTCGTTGGAATATCACATGCATGCGTATTACGCTGACACAGTTCCATTATTTATTATTACATTGGAATAATCATCCATGTGAATACCGCATGCATGGTGATTTCTTTTGTTATTCCATTCTTTATTATACTCAATTGGTTAAACTTTTGACTTTTATACTCCATAAAATTAGTGGAATATCCTTGATATTTACGCTTCATCCAGTATCTTTTCATGGAAATATTCTTCTGAGCATTCTTGAATTTGCTCTACAAAGAAGTATCATGTTGACAATTTAGACGTTATTAGTTCTTGGATAAATTAATTCTTGAACTTGTTTTATTGAATTCTTATATCATAGTCATCATCCTCATGTTTATATTTTGTTGAAAGTCATATGTGGCCTGTAGTGCATAGATAGACTTGGTATTATTATGACCAGGGATTATTCGGTATAATCATGACTGTAATGTTACAAATGATGTGGTAAAAGTCTTCATTAGCCCGTAGTGCATTGATGGACAGTTGTTGGCATGATCATGTCCATTGATGAATACACGAATATCCTTGGCCCGTAGTGCATGGATAATTTGTGCTTGTGATACTTATGAATATCCTTGGCCGTAGTGCAGGGATGAGGTGGATTATTTATTAAGCTGAGTCCTAGCGATAAAAGTGATGAAAAACCTTTTAAATCATAAAATATAGTAGATTTTATTCTCTACTTGACTCTTTTAATGGATTGCATGTTCCGCTGCAGTTAAACTTGATGTCTATTGTATTTTATCATTTTAACATTGTTGAAGACTAATGATAATTTATTCTGCATTATCTTAGTCATAATATTTCTTACTGGGCTAGTTGAGCTCACCCTTTCTTTCATTGTTCTCTTCAGGAAATAAGAACGTAGCCGGGACTACTCGGGGAACGGAGTGACGGTCCAGATGATAGTATTAGTAGTCCTCACTTTTTTGTTAAATACTGTGACAATAAATGTAATGAGGACTTATTCTGAGAGTGGATATTGTCTAGAAGACAATGTTTGTATTAAAACTCATAGCTTTCTTGTTGTATATTAAAGATTGTATTTGTATTCTGTACCATGTATTTGGAGACTCAGAATAGGTGATGTATACCTATTTTGGCGGCGGCACACTTATGGGACCTTTACCTTCTGAAAAATGTCTTTCGGGCTATGTAATGCTCCTGCAACATTTCATCGTTTTATGATGTCCATTTTTTCTAATATGGTGAAACAAAAACTCGAGGAGTTTATGGATGATATCTATATTTTCAGGAGTTCTTTTGAGGACTATCTACAAAATTTGAATGTAGTTCCGAAAAGATGTGTGGAGACTAACCTAGTTTTGAATTAGGAGAAATGCCACTTCATGATGAGAAAAGGGATTATTATGGAGCATAGAGTGTCTGTTAGTGGGATTGAAGTAGACAAAGAAAAAATTGATGTTATTGATAATCTTCCACCGCCATCATCAGTGAAAGGAGTAAGGAGTTTTCTGGGGCACGCATGGTTTTTACAGGCGGTTCATCAAAGACTTCTCTAAAATTACCAAGCCGCTCTGTAGCTTATTGGAAAAAGAAGTGCTTTTCAAGTTTGACGAGGACTGACTAGGAGCATTTATACTATTGTAGTTGTAACAACCAAGAAAACCGGATTCTAATGTAAAGTAATTTTATTTGAATATATATTGAATAAAATTATATTATATGTTATTTATAACGAGTATGCGAGATAAAGGTTATTCTATAACCTAAAGAGAGAGGTATGATAATAGTATTCTAGCTAAGTGCTAAACATAAAGTGTGTGAATTTCGAAGTCGAAAATAAAAGCTTTCCGAGAAATTCTCCAAAAAACACTATTCATCCATTTCAACTTGGGAATTATTTTGGAACTTCTGGAAAATACGTATTGATAGTAGTCTAGCTAAGTGCTAAAAATAAAGTGTGTGAATTTCGAAGTCGAAAATAAAAGCTTTCCGAGAAATTCTCCAAAAAACACTATTCATCCATTTCAACTCGGGAATTATTTTGGAACTTCTGGGAAATACGTAATGATATTTTCAAGGAAAGATGGATTATCTAATAATAATTCAGTTATGGCAAACGCAGTTTTTTGCCTTCATACTCAAATTCGAGAATGTTAGGGAAAGTGAGGATTTGAATACTTAATGGTTATGTATAATAAGGAAGTTATTATACGAGAAGGAATACGAGCATAATATAAGGTATTGTACAAGTATATACGAAAGATAATATAACGTATAAGATGAATGTTATACGAACTAGTATACGAGAAGAATATGAGAGTTATGCATTAAAAGCACGAACCATTATTAATGGTCTAGTGAAACTTGAGTTGAACTTTGGAAAGCCCAAGTGAAAGATAATTGAGGCCCAATGACAAACTTAATCAATGCCTAAAGATAATTTAATTCAAGCCCAAGGTTAGGCCTAAATTGAATTAAACTTAAGTCCGAACCAAGAACCGAACCCGTGGATCAAATTATTGGATAACCGGGTAGGCAATAACCCATGGGGGCCCCACAAGACCTATGTGGCCGGCCAAAGAGGTGTCCAAGCTTCCCTTGGAAGCTTGGTGAAATAGTAAGGAGGTGAGACATTTGACCTTTTTGCCCTCACTTTACAATTCTATAAATAAGTACCTTAGGTTTTCATTTGTTGGTTGTTCAAAATCACTAGCAACTTAAGCAATATATTGAGAGAGAGAAGAGAAATTTATAACAAGGAATCAAAGAGAAAAGAAGCTAGCTTTTATCAAGAACGCAAGAGGTAACGAAGCTTAAACCTTTAATCTTCATCTCTTCAATTTGAATTTTGATAGAGAAGTGATTATTGGTGGAGCATGTCTCATAAGGAGTAATAAGGATGGATATTAGTCGATTAAATATTAATAACCATATTACAAATGGAATTATAACCAAATAAGTATGAAATAATTAAGAAAATGTGAAAATTTAACATATATTGTTGATAGACAAGTTTAAAACCATCGTGTATAGGATTAGATGTTATTTGCTTGGTTAGGATGATAAATGGTTGAATAATGGAATGAATCCATTTTTAACTGAGTTAAAATCTTGAGTAACGAAGTTATGTCGAAATTTACGAGATTAGACGATAATTGTCAAAATTGTAAGATTTCCGGAACGATAGTCAAAAGTCGTCGTTCAACTTGAAAACCTTAGTTTTCAATGGTGTATCATAGAACTTCATATTTAAGAGTTATGGACTCGAGAATGGTTGAATTCTGATTTAAAATGAAGAAAGAAGCTATGAACGTTCGCGAACGTTTAATGAATGTATAATAGAAAATTTAAACAGTAAGTTTATTGTTAACGGATTCAGAAACTTATCCTGTCTAAATGAAATCAAAGTATATGAGATATGTGAGATAAAGACTTTTGAACGAACTAATTCCGATTTATAATGAACAAGTTGCGAGCTCAGAAAATGACTGCTTGAGAAATTGAAAAAAATTAAAATTATTAAGGGAGGTGCCGCAGCGCTGCCCAGTGAAGGATTTGGGCGCCAGAACCGGATCCCAGACATTGGAAATATGCACTGCAGTTCATCAATTAACATAGGACATGGCGCTGCAGCGCCAGTTCTAGACCAATGGCAGAGAAGAATATATTTGAATACAAAAGAAAGGTAAGTTGATTGAAAGTGAATTATGACCTTAATTAAACTTAATGTAACATCTGAAAATGATGATTAAAACCTTAAGTTCAACAACTAAATGTTAACAAAAGGTTACGAAAACATAAACACAAAGTAAGTTTAAGAATACTTGAAACTATATTCACGTTGAATGAATGTTTGAGATTAATGATAATATAATTTCTTAAACATTAAACGAATAAGGTTAATTATAGGAATAAAATTTTATAAAGTCATAATGAACGTTAACTAATCTAACGAATGTTAGTAAAGTTGACCAAAATGATAATTATACTGAGAAGAAGGAGAAGATAGGTTAATGACAATATTTACGGATTGTATGTAACCTAACATGGTATGCTATTTGATTATGTTATGTAGAATCTTTAAGGACTCACAAGGAAAGTGAATTAACACTAGACAAGGCTGAAGGCAAGCTTTCTAATCTCCTGACTATGCTTATTTTGGACAAGTTTTATATAATTCATGTATTATATGCATAAGTTGATTTGACAAAGAAGTCAAAGCCATTTATTCGGCTGGACCAAACTTAGAGTATTTTGTGGATTTTCTTATAATCTATCAAGATATTATTGATATTGCTATCTTGTGCCAACTATTTTGGTACGGATTCCATGAAAGACTGAGTATGAATAAACAAATGTTTTGTCGTAAATTGACTGGCACATGAGTTTGCCAAAACTTAAATGTAGATACGTTTAATGTAGTAGTGTTGGACAATATAGAGTACTATAGGCTGATCACTTAGACGTGCTTGTAAGAAATGTCGGACTTACGAACTTAGTGTTGGGTTGCCATTTTCAAAGAAAGAATGAATGAAATGCTAAAGGTCTTTAACCAAACTCAAGGTTTAACTGATGATTTTCATCGTTAAACATTTTAAAGAAAAGAAAAGTGCTATTTTGATTTATTTATAGTACTTCACAACTATTGATTCAGTTATAGAAGATATATTCATATTATTCATGCATGTTGCTCAACTATAATTGTTATACTTGCTGAGCTAGTTATGCTCACCCTTGCTTGAACCTTATGATTGCAGCTAAAAATGAATGGATCGAAGGATCCGGTAAGGACAAAGGGAAGACCAAGGCGAACAAATAGTTAACCTTGTATTAGACTAGTATTACTTTTATATTAATTTAATACTATGATAAAGAACATATGTAATGGTTACAAAGAACTTGGGAAGGAAATTAATACTATGTAATAAATAATAGACATATTCACTCTATTGATGTATTTTAATTGAATGTATGTGTGAACAGTAGCACCGTGTAACACCATCTATCGGGTTGGAAGATACCCAAATTTATGGGCGTCACAGTAGTGGCTCCTGACTGGACCTTCCCTTTTGACTCATATGCTACACCAATGATTATGCTATTGGGGAAATTTTGGGACAACAGAGGGATAAGGTGTTTCACACTTATACTACGCCAATAAAACATTGACAGATGCTTAGCTTAATTACACCACTACTGAGAAAGAGCTTTTAGCAGTAGTATATTCCTTTGATAAGTTCCGTTCATATCTCATCGGAACCAAAGTCATTGTGTATACTGACCATTAGGCAATCAAATATCTAATCTATAAGAAAGATGTTAAACCAAGGTTTATTAGATGGGTCCTTCTCCTCCAAGAATTCAATTTAGAGATTTGCGATAAAAAAGGAACTAAAAATCAAGTTGCGGATCACCTATCGAGATTGGAAATCCCAACTCACTCGGGGGGAAAATGAGATTGATATCAATGACTTCTTCCCGGATGAGTACTTGTACGTGGTTCACAACGTAGCATCGTAGTATTTAAACTTTGCTAATTATATCGCTTATAATGTGTTACCCCCTAACATGAGCTATCAACAGAGGAAGAAATTTCTGAATGATACGAAGCATTATCTTTGGGATGAGCCATTCCTGTTTAAACAATGTGCATACCAAATTCAGTGAATATGTCTACCTAAGGGAGAAATTGAGGGTGTTCTCCATCATTGTCATTCATCTAACTATGGAGGGCATTTTAGTGGGCAAAGAACAGCAAGTAAGGTGCTCCAATCAGGTTTTTACTGGCCGACTCTGTTTAAGGATTCTCATCTATATGTATCGCAATGCAATAATTGCCAGAGAGTAGGAACCATTTCAAAAAGGTATGAAATGCCTCTGCAAAATATTCTTGAGGTAGAGTTGTTTGATGTTTGGGGCATAGACTTCATGGGCCTATTTTTGTCTTCTTACAATAATCTGTATATACTAGTCATTGTGGACTATGTATCCAAATGGGTGGAAGCCTTAGCTTTGCCTACTAACGATGCCAAGGTCGTGCTTAATTTCTTGAGAAAGAATATTTTTTACCCGATTCTGCACACCTCGGGCATTTATTAGTGTCGAGGGCTCACATTTCTGTAATAAGTACTTTGAAGCCCTTTTTGCTAAATATGGGGTTTCCCATTAAATTGCCACTGCATATCATCCGCAATCAAGTGGACAAGTGGAGGTATCGAATAGGGAAGTCAAGCAGATTTTAGAGAATATTCTGAACCCTAACCGGAAGGACTTGTCTAAGAAGTTGGATAACGCATTATGGGCGTATCACACTGCTTACAAAATGCCTATTTGAATGTCTCCGTATAGGCTTGTTTATGGTAAGATGTGTCATCTCCTTGTCGAGCTAGAGTGCAATGCATATTGGGCGATTCAAAAGCTCAACTATGATTTGGATGCAGCAGGTGAGAAAAGACTGTTACAACTTAACAAATTAGACGAGGTTCGACTCCAAGCGTATGAAAACGTAAAGTTGTACAAGGAGAAAACAAAGCGGTGGCATGACAAAATGATAGTTGAAAGAGAGTTTGAACCGGGGCAGAAAGTGCTTCTCTTCAACTTCTGATTGAAACTATTTTCCGAGAAATTGAAGTCCCGATGGTCAGGGTCGTTTAAAATAACGAGGGTATATCAACATGATGCGATTGACCTCCATTACACTTGGTGACCCGGTATGAGCCGGAAGAATAGTCGAGTTGATGAATTTAAAACAAGCGCTTGGTGGGGAGGAAACCCCATCTTAGTATCCATTTTTCTATTTTTCTTTATTTTTTATCTTATTTATAGTGCATCTAGTCTATTATAGATGTTAACATAGATTTTAGTATGCTTGTTGCTATTAGTGGTTTATCTATTAAGTAATGACTAACTAGCTTGCATGATGCTATATTCTTGCTTTTGGTATGAATTTGATATAAGTCAAGCCAAGTGTGGTGAATTGCATGTTAATTTTAGTTTTTAGTATACACTATTTATGTTTTCATGTGTTTAGTAAATTAGTATATTATAGTGTTTTGGTGTCTACAGTAGTATGGGTTAGACTAGATAATTATGTGGTTTATAATAGTTTGTTGTGATGCATTATTAGTTGTAATGGCTAATAAGTGGCTTGCCATGTGTAGATGGGAATTATTTCCTGGGCTAATTAGGGGACTGTGATTGCTTTTCTATGTTTTAACTTCAATCAATATTTATAGCTTGCCGCTCAAATTCTAGTTTTACAAGCTAGCGCTACAGCGCCTATAATAGCTTAGCACGCTGCGCTGTAGTGCCACCATCCATCCCAACCTGCTGAAAATATACACTGTAGCACCTTTGTTTATCCTTCATTCAGCGCTGCAGTTCCACTTAAAAATCATGTATTTAATGACAGCGCTGCAACGCCTCTTAACGAAGGAATTCGAGGCTGTAACTCTAGTAGCGAGTTTTACTTAACTAAAAAAGGCATTTCTTGGAAAAATTATGTTATTTTTACCAATCTTCTCGAAAGCTAACTAAATTGCTTCTCTAAAAGCAAAGTAGAATAGAAAATCTTCTTTTCCTAGTTCATCTCGATCCAAATCGAAGATTCAATTAGTGCCATTCCAGAGGATTTTTGCAGTCTCTACATCTGGGGCTTTCATCTAATCTAAGGTAATTGGTTTTTCAAATTCCCTTTATGGAATTGGACCTTTGATGAAGTTAGAACTTGAATTGCTTGTGCTTGGTTCTTAGTTTCCTTGGTATGCTATTTGCATTACTTTGAGTGATTCTTTAAGGAAATTTTGGGTTAGCAAGCATCTAGGCAAATGCTGTAAACCCTAGTTTCAAGTAGCGTGTACCAAGTGTTCTACGAATCGCTCAAGAGAGAGTGGTTGGCATTTTGGAATTGTTTGGCAGTGATTGGCTTATCCTTCATATTAGTTTTTAGCGAGGGCTGTTATGGCTTCATATTAGGTGTCGTGGGTAGTATTTTTGGTTCTAATTTTTACCCGTGGTTGTGATATTTTCTGAAAATTCTGAAATGGCTCCAAAGAAGCAAAAACTTAGCATTGGGGGATCCTCTTCGTCGACACCGCATTGGGACCATTCACGGTTCATTAGCAAGGAGGCGTCGAACAAGTATTATACAATATTGGCTAGCAAGAGCCTAGTGTCAGAGAGAGGTCTCAGGCCTGATGCGAGGCTGGATGGAGAGCTATTTTCCATGATCGCCGATTGAAGTTGGACCCATTTCACGCGATAACCATTGTCCCTAGTCATTGCTCTTGTGAAGGAATTTTACGCCAACGCCTCGGCCGAGGGGAATTTGGTGGTCCAAGTGAGGGGTAAGGCAGTCTTGTTTGATAAGAGAACCATTAATGCATGTTTCTAGATGCCAAACTATGATATAGATTATTTAGCAGACGGTGTGCGCAACTTTGATTTAGAGGACATGAGGTTGTGTAAGCCCGGCACCACTTGGAAAACAAATGAGTACACGGGTGAGAAGTCTTGCTTCTCTCACACAGAGATCTCACGCTATGGGAAAGCATGGTATAGCTTTATCTGCCACAACCTGATGCCGACCAGGCATGTTAGTGACGTGACCAAAGAACGGGCAGTGTTGCTGTTTGCTATTATGACAAGATTGAAGATTAATTTAGGGTCTCTCAAACAGGAATCAATTCTTAAGGCCTTGAGAGGTAGCACTTCAGAAGGAGTCCCACGTCTATCTATCATCATATTTCTCTACCAGATAGCTGAGGTGCCCATGGCTTAGGATGAAATACTACTGCCCCCTATGGCGATTATTGATCATGCCACCATCACTCGATACAGAGTCTGGGAAGGTGTTGTTTCTCATCCACGTGGTGAGGGCTTCCTTCCTTCTTCTCAACCTCCACCTCCTTCTTTAGAGGCAGGCACATCTGCAAAACCTCAGCTGGGCCATTGGTAGAGATTTTGGCCTTTATGAACCTCCTGCATCAAAAGGTGGACCGACAGAGTAGGAGGATTGATTTTGTAGCTCAGAGGCAAGATATATTCATGTAGTATCATGTTGAGTTCTCCAACACGGTGGAGAGTATTTATGTAGCATCTGGTGGCGACGAAGATGATTCTATGTCATTCCAGTTCCCTGTGCCTCCCGTCTGCCCTTCATATCCACCACCATCTCCTACTGCGGATGAAGAAGAGGATGACGACGACAACGAGTGATCAGCCCTCAGGGAAGCCCTCTCATATTAATTTGTGTATGCTAGGTAATGAAGGCATTACCCATTTTAAATTTGGGGGTGTTTATTAGTTTTTCTATCTTATACCATGTTAGGATTGCCATTCGTAGTATTTTGCTATTTCTGCTTTATTTATATGTTTTTAGCTGTATTTTAGGTTGCACGGATTTCTTTTTATATTGCAATCATGGATTATATGATCGGTTTGCAATTTAGTTTGTATGAACTGCAGTTGACATCTTTTGGAATTTTGTAGCCTCAGACTTAGTTTATTTTGGGTTTTATTATGTATATATGGATGCATGAGCAATTTTTAGTATTAGCATATTTTGTTTATAGCCATCTTTTGGGAATTACACAGATTGGTATACTTGATGCCATGTTATGACTTTACTACCCTATTTTGAGCTGATATTAGTGCAAGGGTTTACATTATCTTTTATCTTGCCATGCTATGGTTTTTGATTAACCCTATCTTGAACTATATATATGGTGGGAATGGGTTATAAAGATTATAAATTTTTTATTATGGCTAATGATAAGCATTTTAGTTTTATGGCTATTTCAAAGAGCTTAGTTAAGCATGTGTGGATGAGGGGTTAGTTTAGTTGATAAGTTGAGATTATTATCGATCTGTTCTTCTTATTGAGCACCGACCAACTGTTATAGCTAGTTATATTTCTGATATAGTTTGTGTGGTTATGGTTTAGAAAATGCGTTAACTCTGTTAAACTTTAATGTATACAAGGTAATAAAAGACTTAGACGTTTGTGCAAATTTGGATCTTGGATTCTGGCATGTTTTAAAAAAAATGATTAACTGTAGAATAACAAGAACCTTAGTTGACTAAGTTTGATTACATGGCCTTTGTTACTCGAGTCATTAGATCCTTAAGGGTGTTCTACAACTAGTGCTCTAAAGTCATCTGGCTTGAGAGTCATTGATCAAAAGCTCATTAACGGGTAACTCTGAATAGCCTAAGGTAATTAAGCATTGCACGGTCATCCTAAAGGTTTTGATTGCAAATTTGTTTAGAATAAAAGTCTAATTTGGTTTAAGTTTGATTATGTGGCCTTTGTTTCTCGAGTTATTAGATCCATAGGGGTGTTCTACACCTAGTGCCCTAAAGCCATCTGGCTTGGGTGTCATTGATCAAAAGCTCATTAATGGGTAACTATGAATAGCCTAAGGTAATTAAGCATTGCACAAGTCAAATTTTGATGTCTTCATGCTAATGCCTTTTGATCCTTTCTTGCATCTGTGTCTTGTTCTGAATGCTTGATAATTATGTAAGTTTACAGTGTTAGCAATTTTTTATTGCGATTAATTGGGTGAGCTTATTTTGAGCTATGATTAGTTAGGATAGTTGGTCTTCAAACACACACATAGAATGGATCGAATACAGTCTTATGCTTGAGATTGATTAAACCCTTATTCATAATTATGTTTATCTTATTCTCTAAGAGTAGTTGTTTTGAGCTTAGAAGCCATGATGCAGGTGTATAGTATTTAACTTGATTCGCGTTTTTATTTTACTTTTGATGTTTTTATTTAGATAGTTTGCTTGAGGACAAGCAAAGGCTTAAGTTATAGGGTATTTGATGAATGGGATTTATAACCGCAAATCAGATCCTTTATTACTTAAGAAGTTACTTGTTCATCGTAACTTATATCGCTTTTATATTATTTAATTATTATTTTGCTTAATATATATGTTGTAGGGCTTATTAGGTCATTTCTAGCTTTTAGGGGCAAAAATGTCAATTTTTTATACCATTACACAACAACGCACCTTCCTTGCCAACAAAGATGTCATGTCGCACTGCGGTACCATTCATTCTGGCTGGCGTTGTAAATACCACTTATCGACCAACGACGTTGACCAAATACCGCTCAAGGCTTAATCTTGGCGTTGCAGTGCCACCTCAAGTGCCCAGGCAGAAAATAACTTTTAATGACCTAAAAGCTAAGAAAAACCTAATCATTATGACACACCCAAATTTGGGTACTTCATTCCCACATGATTTGGTGTGTGACGCCCCCAAATACGGGTACTTGAAACTCGTACATGGTGCTACACGATAACATTCATTCAAACTACTTATGTATTAATTAAACAAAAATACTATATCAAAGTTATCTACCTCCCCAGTTTCGAGAACCTTTAAGTCATTTATTACATGATAATAAATATTTTATCACAAATTCGGTTATTACAAATAAAATTAAATAGACTAATTCTTCAGCTTTCCTTTCCCCTTGTCTTTGTCGGAACCTTCAGGTGATCTAGCTTAACTAAAAACATTTAAATTTAAAGTAAGAATGAGCATTTGATTGCCCAACAAGTAATAACAACAATAAATATTAGCTGAAAGAAATAAATTTTTTTCTTTTAACTGCACTTCTACAATGAAATAATAGTTATGAAGTAAGCTGAAACCATACTGAACAACATAATCAATAATTTACAATTTTGAAACTACCTACTGACTATGAATGGAGAGCAGTCGATAGACTATGAACTTTTATTTTTAATTTTTGAAAAGGTTATACAGAAATTCATCCGCAAATAGTCATGACTTACGGGCATGGAGGGTGATCAGCCTAGTATACCCTATATTGATCAACACTACATTTTAGATTGATGTTTTCATTCATCATATCCGCCTTGGGAGCACAAAAGTTTCCCGTGATCGGGATGTTCATATTTAATCTAGAATCTGAACCAAAACAATTTAGTTGGATGACAATAATGTTTTATCATGTTCAACAATACTTTTGAATCTATGTCTAGCCGAGTTAAATAGCTTAGACTGGTTTTTAAATAACGTATACATACCAGAATTTAATAAGTATGTATCAACATGTGATTAAATACAACCATTATCCAAGTGAGGACACATGCATAACCAAACTTAGCTATCTATAAACAGGATATATCTTGATCAATAATAATAGATTTAAGAAGTTTGCACAACAGGAATATAATACAATAACGTACTTACACAAGATCATTATATAAGAAATTTCAAAGAGTAAGGATACTTGCCTGATTTGCTGCTTACACAACTTAGTTTTATCTTTTATACAAAGACCTATCATTAATAAGATTATTCGTTTGATTACAATAATACATTGTAACACATAGTACTGCTATTTGCAGTCAACACATAGCTTAAGCACATTGTTACATATGTATATCAGTCATTGGATCATAAACAATCACCTATCAAGTCAAACTATCTAGGTTCGGATCAATTTCAGAATCAATTAGTTGTACCGACGGCTATATGGGGGTAATTATCGAGTTTGTTTTATATTAATTAAACTCAATTCTGTAGCCTCAATATTATTTTAAATAATTTAAATATTAGTCATATTATTTTTCAGTGACTTATAATAATTTTCAAATAGTAATTATCATTTATCATGATTTTTCAATCATTGAAATCATTTTTAAATAATTTAAACACTAAATAATCCTATTATCATTAATATTTAAATAGTATTAAAATATTAATGAAACACTTGCAAAAAATATTAAAGTTATTTATAATAACTCAAAATATTTTTAAAATATTATTATTACCCTTAAATGATTTTTAAAACATTTAAAATCATTTTTAAATAATTACCATTAATATTTAAATATTAATGTATTATTTATCAAAATATCAAAAGTTATTTATTATTACTTAAAATATTTTTAAATCATTTACATCCTTTTTAAATGATTTTTAAATTAATAAAACTATTTTAAAACTATTTATTTAATATAATTATTAAATAAATCTAATATCATTAATATTAAATTATTAATGAAATTTACCTTAAAATATTAAAAGTTTCATTTTATAACGTAAAATATTTTTAAACACGTTATTATTATTTAAAATAATTTTTAATATAATAAAATTATTTTTAACTAATTTATTTAATACATTTATTAAATAAATTTAATATCATTATTATTCAAACAAATAATAATATTAATGAAAAATATGTCAAATTATTAAAAGTTAATTTTATAACTTAAAATAATTTTTAAAACTAATTTTGTAATTTTTATAAATTTATTTCTATTTTTAAATGATTTTAGAAATTAAATAAATTGAAATTAATATATCTGTCGCTAAAGCTTTTAGCGACAAAAAATGTTGCCTATAGTGTTCTTGAGCCTCAAGAACATTCATAACCAGTGCTCGAGGGGCTACGTTAGACCAACAATAATTCTTAACTCATGGTGTTTCTAGGTTAGTTAATGGTCAGATCTTGTAGTATTGATGTAATACAATAAATATCTAGCAATTTTCGGGCCAAATTACAACAGATTTATAAGATATAAGCCATTGAACAAGCTGTCAGAGTTGTTCTTCATTTTATGGGTTACCCAGAAAATAAGAACAATTCGAGTAGCGTATTTTGGGCTTCCACAACTTGCTCTTCATGTAATGTTTTTTGTGGTTTAAGGGTTTTAGGTTGTATTACTCATGACAAGGAACATATCTATTACACGTAATCAGTCTAACTACATCACAATCAGCAGATCAAAGCCGGTCAAACTATGTCAGAGGTCGTGTTCACTAGTTTTTTGGGTTACCCAGAAAACAATTTTTCGTGAACGTGCAAGCTACTTTGACAGTCCACTAAATCCATTCTGTTTGTTGTTTAAGTGTTCTAAAGGCATAAGTATGTAGTCCATATAACATACTATAACATGGATACAATAACATAACCAAATCAACAAATACCTGACAGATCTATGCACATGAATATCTTGTCAGACGTTTCTAGGTAAAAATATGGGTTACCCAGAACAAAAAGTCATGGTCGGTCAACGTACTTTGACCATTCATAACTTGCAATCTACACATGATCTGACCCTGATTCGAGTTCCAGATCAAAGCCCTCATTGCATACTACAAGTCCAATACACTAAACAAGAAAAAACATGAACCGCTCTAGATCTATGGCCTCTAACATTCGGTTGTCAGGCCATAAAACTAGGGTTCTTGACAGTTTTGGAAAACTTGATTTTTGAGAATTTTAATGTTATACGGAACATCATAGATCACTAAATAACATCTAATAACACAAGTTTAATCATAAAAACACAACATTTAACATAGCATAAACTATCATATTCTTGGGTTTTAGGGTTATACCTCTCTTGAACAATCTTGATTCTAGGCTTCCTTAACTGTTTTTGATATTCTAGGAACTTGGTTAGGGACTGAAATGCTTATGATTTTTGTGGGTTTAGAGAGAGAGGGACTTGGTAGAGAGTTTGTATACAAATGAGGCTAATATGTGAACTTTTCTCTCTCTTAATCTTTATATATTTTGATTCAATGAAGCTAGACTTGCAAGGTGGCATAAGATATTAGATTTAGCTGAGATATATGAGCACATGGAAGATCTTAACATGGCGAGTCATTAGATTTGCCACCTCATTTGCTTAAAACATAAGAAAAGGGTATTTTGGTCATTTTACATATAAAAGGGCATTTTGGTCTTTTCCCTCACAATTTTAAAGGTAGTTTGGTAATTTCATATATTTCCCTTAAATTTTAATTCTTAGGATTTGCTAATCACCATTAGGGTTTGCTAATCATCGATTAGGGTTTGAAAATTAGGGTTTAGGCTTTCCCAAAAATTAAATTAGGGTTTCTAACTTAACAATTAGGGTTTCTAAATAATCGTTAGGTTTTCCCTAATTAAATTCATAATCACTAACACTTATCCTTAATCATCTAAACATAATCACAAATTAGTCTTAATTTCCTATTTAAATTTCAAATTAGGTTTTATAAATATGTCATTAGGGTTTTTCTAAGGCTATGCTAAAACTAATCACAATTAACATTACACACACACTGTACATATTTATAGCACTGAAATATAATCATTGTAATATATTATTCAACTTACTTATTCAAAATCCAGAATTAGGGATTTGAACCATATCCGACTCAACTTTCATTCTCAGTCAACTTATAAAATTAAATTGACTATCCTACTAAATCCATATCGTCTATATTACAAAATATTATTACTGAAACCAATATTCATAATAATTAATAATTTAATAAAAAAATAAAAAAAATTATTCGCAAAAATATAGATATAATTTGTTTGCAAATTTCCGGTCTTTAAATTCTCCCCCCTATAAAGATTCTGTCCTCGGAATCACCTTTACCTTACACTTAATCTTTAATGCTTTATCCGTAGATTTTTATTTATCCAAACTTTTATTGAATTACTATATTCTCCCCTCCTTATAAGATTCGTGTTACGAATCCGAAACTCAAATTCCTCCTTCAAAAATCCTTTTAGTGATGAATTATCATATTGTGTTTCGTATGCCTATATTCAAGGGTTCCTAAAGTAAACGTACTTATATTAACAAACTTGCGGTAAGAAAATAGGGTTCGTACCTAGAACTCCTTCACCGGCTGCTACCGTATCTTGAACTGTCATGTTGAAGATCCTTGCGGTTGATTTTGTTGGCTTGTTTGTTGAAGTTGGTCCAGTTATTGCTAAAGTTTCGTTGCTTTTCCCAGTATTCGCACTTCCCCCATCAACTCTCCTTTTTGGTTACTCCCTCACCTTATGCTCTATTGATCCACAAATATAAAACCACTATTCATCTTAGGATTGGGGCAGTTGGGAGAGATATGTCCCTCCTGCCCACACTTATAACACACAAATTTCCCCTTCAGACACTCACCCGAGTGATTCTTCTCGCAATTCCCACACTGCACCACCTGCTTCTTTGCACCTTCCTGCTTAATTTTGATATTCCCAAAATTATCCCCTTTTCTTTTTCCAATCCTACTTCCACTGCTTCCTTCCACCTTGACAGCTCCCTTGGTCTTAACCTTGTTCTTTATCTCCTTATTTTAGAGGTTCATGGCCTCACTCCCCTCTTCGACTATGATAGCCTTTTTCCAAAAGTGTTATAAAAGTACCAATATGTAATACTACCACCTTATTGTAGAGCCATGGTTTTAATCCCAGCTCAAACTTCCTTGCCTTCCTTGCCTCCGTATCAACTTGGTGCGGAGCAAATCTAGCTAATTCATTAAATTTTGCGACGTACTCCGAGACTATCATATTATCCTACTTCAACTCCAAAAACTTAACCTCCATCCTAGCCTGCATACTAGACAAGAAATAATTCTCAAAGAATAGTGTCTTAAACCTAGTCCATGTTATCACTCCTTCTCCGGCTCTAGTTTAATTTGCCTCCCACCAGAAATTTGCCTCCCCTTTCATCATATAGGTGGAAAAAGACTTCTTTTGCCCCTCAGCTACCCTAGCAATCACAAATGAATTTGCTATCTCCTTAACCCAAGTTTAGGCTTCTATAGGGTCATTTGTCCCCCTAAATTCTAGCGGTCCTACAGCTTTGATGTCCTTAAAGTTTGCTAATCTATTATCCAGCTGATTTCCCCCGGCTGGCATTCCATGCTACATAGCTTGAGCTACCATGTTCGCAAAGTTCTGCATTGGGTCTGGTTGTCCTCCAGCATTATTAATAGATTCTTCTTCTCTTTGGTTTCAGTTTTGTCTTCTTGGTGGCATTATCTGATTAAATAAAACCATAAATTATTCTTTATTCTAAGTCTTATCATATAAGTTTAACATATCATGCGTAATTTCAAACTCAAATAATCATGTATTCAAAATATCATTCATTCAACTAATTCATAGCGATTTACATAATATAACATATATCGCTATAAATATTCCCTATCCCTTTGCGACCACAAAAGTCCGGAATCGCTACTACAACTTATACAAAAGTTGAGAATATTACATTACACACACCTATTTATCATAAACACATCATACATTATTCAACTAATACTAATCATACATATTTCTTACACATTTACCTGTTCTTGGACAACCTTTCACCTGATGACCTTCCACCCCATTGATAAAACATACTCCTTGCTTCGGATTGGGACAATGAGGAGAGAAATGTCCCCCATTTCCGCAATTATAACAAACATTTTCCCCTTTTCTGCATAAGCCTTCATGTTTCTTTTTACAGTTTGTACACTTTTCTATTTTACTAAAGTTACCCTGGTTATTATCGAAATTTCCTAAATCACGGTCCTTCATCTTTCTTTTCCCCTTCTTGCTTGGAGTTGTACAAGATTTGTTGCTTTTGGCTCCCACCTGATCAATTTAGATTTTAAGCTTATCTTGTTCTTCCATTGTTTTGATTAACGCCTTCTGTAATTGATTATTTAATAATTTTTCTATTTCCCACAGCTTTTCCAGAGAAGAAACCTTTTTCCTCAGATTCTGAACTTCCGTTGATGCTTGGTCAGCTCCAACTTTCGTGTCTGAATCACTATCTGTCAGTACTACCGTTTCTGGATCTAGTACTAAATTTTCCAGTATAACCACCTCGTCAGGGTTGCTTTCAGTAAGAGCCTCTATTTCAACTATTGGCTTTGATATTGGCTCGGGTATATAGATTTGTTCCTTCTTTACAGTCTGAGTATATCCTAATCCTTTTCTGCCTGACATCTACACATAAATTATCTTGATTAGAATATAATAGATATTATATACACATCAAAAAATAGTTTTATATAAGTTATTTTTATTTCGTTTTACAATGAATTTATTTAATTCATCTATTTTTAAACTCTATTTGAGTTATTTATATTTTCAACATTTCCCTCTGTCCTAAGGTTATAGCCTAAGGTACCCCACCTAAGGTTTTAACTTAAATCTTTAATACAAACTTGTGACGCCCCCAAATCCGAGTACTTGAAACCTATACTTGTTGCTACATGATAACATTCATTCAAACTGTAAAGCCCCCAATTCCAGGTACTTGAAACCCGAACTCGGTGCTTCACGATACCATTTCTATGAGCGGAATATTACTAATAATAATAACAATAATATAAATATTAAACTTTATTTACATAATTATTAGAGTCTAGCTCCCAAGTACTTAACCTTTAATACATTCATTACATAGCATGATAGATAATATATATCATTGTCTTAATAATATCAAACTATTACATAAGATATCATTGCATTCACTCAGCAACCTTTCCTTTTCCCTTGTTCTTAGCAGAGCCTTCAGGTTGTTCACACTTAGCTTAAAACATTTAAATTAAGCAAGGATGAGCATTTGAGTGCCCACCAAGTAATAACAATTATAAATATTAGCTGAAAGGATTAAATGTTTTCTTTGTATTACCCTTCTACAACAAATCAATAGTAGTGAAGTAATCTGAACCGATAATAATAACATAACAACTCTCTATCAAATTTTTGAAACTACGTACTGACTATAAATAGGGTTAGGGTGACATACTATGAACATTGTTTTTAATTTTCGAATAGGTTTAGCAGAACTTCATCCACAAACCGTCATAACTTACGGACACGGGGGGTGATTAGCCCGTTATGCCCTGTATTGATCAATACTACATGCAAGAACGATATTAACGTTCACTCTGCCCGCCTTGGACGCATAAAAGTTTTCCCATGTTCAGAATGTTTATACTTAGTCAGGAATCTGAACCAAAACAATTTGATTGAATAAAAAAGGTTTTATCATATTCAACGATATTTCTAAATCTGTGTCTACCTAGTCAAATAGCTTAGACGGATTTTACTTCATGTGTACATACTGGAGATATATATATATATATATATATATATATATATATATATATCAACATGTGATTAAATACAATGATTATCCAAGTGGGGACACTTGTATAACCATATATAGAAATTAACGAACAGAATATATATCTGAATTGTATAATATAAATCATGTTGATAATCAATGATCAGTTATAATATATATAACAATAGGGTTAATAATTTGATACAATAATAATATAATTCTAAAACTTTTTTACTTCTATCCATTGCATAAAGGAAATGCAAAGGTAGGATATTTGCCTGGTACGATGCTTACAATACGCAACTTAGTTTTTATCTTTCATATAACAACCTATAAGTAATAAGATCATTTTACTGATTAGAATAAAATATTGTAGCATATAATACTGCTTATTGCAGTCAGCACATAACCTAATCACATTGCCACACATGTTTAACAGTAATTGGATCACAAACAAACACATATCTAATAAAATTATCTAAGTCCAGATCAATTTTTGAAATATGTCAGTATACCGATGGCTTTATCGGGTATTTATCGAGTCTAAGACTCTATCCAGTAGTTCAATAACTTCAATTATCAGTAATATTATTTTTAAATGACTTATAATAATTTTAAAACATTTAATATAATTTATCATGAATTTTCAAACATCGGAATCATTATTAAATGGTTTAAATATTAAACAATTCTATTATCATTAATATTTAATTAATATTAAAATATTAATAAAATCATTGCCAAAATATTAAAGTTATTTATAATAACTCAAATTATTTTTAAAGTATTAATATTTCTCTTAACTCGATTTTTAAAACATTTAAAATCACTTTTAAATAATTACCATTACTATTTAAATATTAATGTATTATTACCAAAATATTAAAAGTCATTAAGTATAAGTTAAAATATTTTTAATTCATTTATATCCTTTTTAAATTAATAAAACTATTTTAAAACTACTTATTTAATATAATTATTAAATAAGTTTAATATCATTAATAATAAATTAATAATCATTAATATTAAATTATTAATGAAATCATCCTTTAAATATTAAAAGTTATATTCTATAACTTAAAATATCTTTAAACACTTTATTTTCATTTAAAATGATTTTATAATAATAAGATCATTTTAAAACTAAATTAGTTAATATAATTATTAAATAACTTTAATATCATTAATAATAATTAATTAATGAAATTTACCTTTAAATATTGAAAGTTATATTTTATAAGTTAAAATATTTTTAAATACCTTATTATAATTTAAAATGATTTTAATATAATAAAATCATTATTTATTTATTTATTCAATTCATTTATTAAATAACTTAATTATCATTAATATTAATTTATTAATGAATTTCATCACAAAATATTAAAAGTCATTAAAATAACTTAAAATATTTTCTTATACCATAATATAATTTTAAATAATTTTCAAGTATTAAAATCATTTTAAATACTTTATTTAATATAATAATTAAATAAATTAAATACCTTTAATATTTTATAAATATCAATTATTTATGAAATATTATAAAAATTATTAAAAACTAATTTTTAGGACTTTAAAATAATTTTTAATAATTTATTTGGTATTTTTAATAATTAAAAACTAATTTTTCTATTTATTTAATAAAATAATTAATTTTTAAATAAATTCATCATTTAAAGACTACCTATAGCGATAGTAACCGCATTATAGGTGTTTTCGTGTTCTTGCTAAACCCGAACAATCACGTATGGGCCGAGGGAGCATGTTTGACCAAGCACACCGATCGATCAATGTGTTTCTAGGCAAGCTAATGATTGGAGGTTGTACGTAGTACTAATACAACACTATAAGATCCAACAACAACCAATATCATAACATGTAACAAATACGAGATCAAGAGGTCCAAAGTGGTACATCGGGCCCTTCCCAGGTTTTTCGGGTTACCCGTAAACTCAGCGAAAGGCTTGATAGCTACTTTGTGCCTTGGTTTAGCCAATTTCTAGTTGATGTTATGGTGACTTAACAGTTCCAGCTTGTAGTACACATGTAAATGCAGATATCTAACACATAAAACACATAAATCAACAACACAATCTCTAGATACATGCTGGTCAAATCTTGTCAGAATCCGTGTTCATAGATTTTATGGGTTTTCCAAAAAACCGTAAACGTGAACTACTTAGCTACTTTGACCGGTTACTACTTTCATCCAGTTTGATGTATAGGTGATATAAAGGCATAAGGTTGAAGTCCATCTAACATACTATAACACTGATATAACAACATTTACAAAACATGTATAACCTGCAAGATCAAAGCCCATAAATAAGTCATCGACCACTCTTGGGACATCCTGGTTACCTGATAAACTTTGCAAGTCATGGTCGGTCAACGCAGTTTGACCTTCCATAACTTGCAATATACATATGATCTAAGTCTGATTTTTCAAGACACAAAACTCATTAAAGATCACAGAGATATGAGGCCTGACATTCGGTTGTCAGAACACAAAACAAATTTTTCCAAATTTTATAAAACTTTAAATCTGAGCGTATAGATGTTATGGATCTAACATCTATCAACCCAGATCATCATTATATACTATAAACAACATATTTTAACACTCAATTATAACATTTAACATAGCATCAAAAGTCAAATTTTCAAGTTAGGGTTTATACCTTCTATGATCAAATTCTGATCCAAGGCTACTGATGTTGTTATATGTATTAATGGGGCTTATTTTTGTGACTGAAAAACTATAAATTTCGGAGGTGTGGAGCTTGAGAGAGTTTAGTTGAGTGTTGGGACAAAAATAAGCTAGCAAATGCCATTTCTCTCTCTTCCAATCTATTTATATAAGTGTTAGATGCATGAATTAGCTGAGGATAGACTAATGTGCTGGAGATTTAGGTTATGCTAAGTCAATAAATTAGGTCACCAATTAAAGGTATTGGAAATCTTACAAGTTATCTAATAAAATATGCAAGAGGGGCATTATAGTCTTTTGTCATACAATTTAATAGCTAAAATGTAACTTGAGAAACCCTTAGGGTTTGACCCTTAGGGTTTAACCCTAAGGTTTAACATATAGAATTTGTAGGATTTAGCAATTAGGGTTTGAAAAATGTAAAATTTTAGTTTCTAAAATTTGTAATTAGGGTTTCCTTAATTAGATTAGGTTTCTAATTAAATTATACAGGAACATTAGGGTTTAAAATCACTAATTATAATTAACCTTACTAATTTTAGCAATTAGGATTTACAATTTTGATAATTAGGGTTACCAAATCACAATTAGGGTTTCTAATTACTAAATTAGGTTT
This sequence comes from Panax ginseng, assembly GCA_020205605.1. NCBI lineage: Eukaryota > Viridiplantae > Streptophyta > Magnoliopsida > Apiales > Araliaceae > Panax > Panax ginseng. The sequence goes on along the minus strand of CM035129.1, from coordinate 52,978,526 downwards.
CTAGTCATTAGGGTTTTCAATTATTAATTAGGTTTTCCCATAATTAGCAATAAACTCTATCATACATGATATTAATCACATTAACACAATTTCTGACTGATCACAAACTCCGGTTTAAGTTTCAAATTAAGGTTTTTAACAATAACTTAAGGTTTTCTAAATATTAATGAGGGTTTCTAAATTTTAATTAGGGTTTACCTAATTAATCATATAATACGCAACATAAATCATATAACACAGTTATATAACATTCTTTGAATTTCCCATTTGAAATTAAAAAATAACGTTAAACAAATTAATGCTAGGGTTTTGACATTATACACCATAATTGACCAACCATTATCAATACGTACATACAGTACATTTTTATAGTACTGAAAAATTAAAATATAATTAATATTATATTATTATTCTCATTCCCTAATCAAAATCCAAAATTAGGGTTTGGATTCCATATCTGAATTATTCTTCATATATAACATTTAAAAAAATAACTAACTTAAATAATCTAATATAAGTTCATATAATAAAATAAATAATTATTATAATAATTCTAAAAATTATTTCATATATTATTTAAATAATATATAATATATTTTCATGGAAAATAATTAATAAAAACATTTCTACTATAAAATTAATTATTATAAGAATATAATTTATAATAATCAATAATTCTAAAATAAAATTATTTGCAATAATTCATGTAATAAATATATTTTTATTTATCACATAAATGCATACGCTTTGACTTGTACATATTCCCCATATTTATTTTAATAAATAAAAAAAAACAAAAATTTGTATGCAAAATTTCTGATTTATTTATAGAAAATCTCGGGTTGTTACATTCACCCTCCCTTATAAAGATTCCGTCCCCGGAATCACCATTTTAAAACCTATACATACAAGGGTACATAGCATACACAATCATTGCAAGTAGATCTCAATCATAATTTGATCGAACTGATCTTTAACTATTCACATAAAGCTTGTCTATCTGATTAAACTGAAATTTGACTTCTAAAAGAACTCAAATTCCTCCTTCAAAATTCCTTTATAAAATAATTTTACTATAAATAGGAAAATCATGTATAATAAAATAAAACTTATACGAATAATATCTAGAGTTCTATTGCCAGCTGCCGCCGTATCCTGGACCGTCATGTTGAAAATCCTCACAGTAGATTTTGTTGGCTTGCTTGATGATGTAGGTCCCGTGATTGCCAAAGTCCCACTGCCCTTGCCCGTATTCACACTCCCCGCCTCCGTCCTCCTCTTCGGACAATCCTTCACCTTGTGCTCAGTCGATCCGCACAGAAAACACCCACTGTTCATTCTTAGATTGGGGCAGTTGGGAGAGATATGGCCCTCCTGCCCACACTTATAGCATACAAATTTTCCCTTCAAACATTCCCCAGAGTGGTTCTTTCCACACGTCTTACAGGGCACCACCTGCTTCTTCACACCTTCTTGTTTTACCTGGACATTTCCAAAATAACTCTCCTTCTTTTTGCTACTACCACTTTTACTTCCACTATTAACTTAGTCTTTGACTCCTTCGGCTTTGCTCTTGTTCTTTCTCTCCTTGTTGTAGAGGCTCATGGCCTCCTACCCTCCTCGAATATGATAGCCTTTTCCATGAGTACTGCAAATGTAGGAATCTGTAACACCGCCACCTTGTTATAGAGCTAGGGTTTTAATCCCAGCTCAAACCTTCTAGCTTTCCTAGCCTCCGTATCAACTTGATGCAGAGCAAACCTAGCCAACTCATTAAATTTTGCGGCATATTCTGACACCGTCATGTTTTCCTGCTTCAACTTTAAAAATTTCACCTCCATCCTAGCCTGCATACTAGACGAGAAATAGTTCTCGAAGAACAATGTCTTAAACCTATCCCATTTAACTACACCTTCTCCTGCCCTCGTCTGATTCGCTTCCCACCAAAAGTTAGGCTCCCCTTTCATCATGTAGGTGGCAAAAGCGGTCTTATGCCCCTCAGCTACCCTAGCTATCACAAACGCCTTTTCAATCTCTTTAACCCAAGTTTGGGCTTCAACAGGGTCAGTTGTACCTTTGAATTTCGGCGGTCCTACAACCTTGAAATCTTTGAAGTTCGCTAAGCGGTTGTCCAGCTAGTTCCCTGCGGCTGACATTCCTTGCTGCATAGGTTGTGCTACCATATTTGCAAAGTGCTACATCGGGTCTACTTGTTGTTGTCCCTCAACATTATTGACAGATTCTTCTGCCCTTTGGTTTTGAGTTTGACGTCTTGACGGCATTATCCGGTTAAGTAAAACCATAAATTATTCTTTACATTCTAAATCTTATCATATAAGTTTAATATATTAAACCCATGTCATTACTCAAACTTAGATTCATATTCATTTAATGAATATTTTATATAGCATAGGACATACTGCTTTAAACATCAGATATCCCTTTGTGCCTACAAAAGTTAGGATTTACAGCCTTGACTAATACAAAAGTTGGGAACATTACATTACACAGACATACTTATCATATATATTACATTAAACAGACCTACACAATATAACCTATACTACCTATTCACTACGCCTTTTTCTTGGACAACCTTTTGCCTGATGACCTTCTATCCCACAGATAAAACATGCTCCTGGTTTATAGTCGGGACAATACAGAGTGGTATGTCCCTCATAGCCGCAAAGGTAACATAGTCTTTTCCCTTTCTTCTTATCGGATTTTCCTAAGTCATGGTCTTCTATCTTTCTTTTTCCCTTATTGGTCAGAGCTACACACGATGTGTTACTTGTGGCGCCCATCTGATCAATTTGAATTTTAAGCTTATCTTGTTCTTCCATTGTTTCTATTAACGCCTGACGCAGTTGACTATTTAACAACTTTTCTATTTCCCACAACCTTTCCAAAGAAGAAGCCTTGTTCCTCAGATTCTGCACCTCCGTTGATGCTTGATCAGCTTCAACTTTAGTGTCCGAATCACTATTTGTCAGTTCCACCATTTCCGGATCCGGTACTACGTTTTCCAAAATAACCACCTCGTCTGAGTTATTTTCATTGTGAGCCTCTATTTCATCTATTGACTTCGATATTAGCTTGGGTGTATGGATTTGATCCTTCTTCATGCTATAAGCATATAACAAGCCTTTTCCACCAGACATCTACACACATTAATTATCCTGATTAGCATATAGTATATACACACAGCAATTAATAGTTTTATATAAGTTATCTTTTATTTCGTTTGACGATGAATTTATTCAATTCATCTCTTTTTAAACTTTATATGAGTTATTTATATTTTCAACGCTTCCCTCTGTTCTAATGTTATAGCCTAAGGTGTGATACCCCCAAAATAGGTATACATCACCTATCCTGAGTCGCCAAATACATGGTACAGAATACAAATACAATCTTTAATATACAACAAAAGAGCTCTGAGTTTTAATACAAATATTGTCTTCTAGACAATATCCACTCTCAGAATAAGTCCTCATTACATTTATTGCCACACTATTTAATAGAATAGTGAGGACTACTAATGCTATCCTCTGGACCGTCTCTCCGTTCCCCGACTAGTCCCCGCTACGTGCTCAATTCATGAAGAGAACAATGAAAGTAAAAGGGTGAGCTCAACTAGCCCAATAAGAAATATTATGACTAAGATAATGCAGAATAAATTATTATTAGTCTTCAACAATGTTAAACTGATAAAATACAATAGACATCAAGTTTAACTGCAGCGGAACAAGCAATCCATTAAAAGAGTCAAGTAGAGAATAAAATCTACTATCTTTTATGATTTAAAAGGTTTTTCATCACTTTTATCGCTGGGACTCAACTTAATAAATAATCCACATCATCGAATCACCCCTGCACTACGGCCAAGGATATTCTTTAGCATCACGACCACAATTATCCATGCACTACGTGCCAAGGACATTCGTGTATTCATCAAAGGTCATGATCATGCCAACAACTGTCCAACAATGCACTACGGGCCAATGAGGACTTTTATCACATCATTTATAACATTACGGTCATGATTATACCGAATAATTCCTAGTCACAATCATACCAAGTCCATCTATGCACTACAGGCCACAGATGACTTTCAAAAAAAAATATAAACATGAGGATGATGACAATGATATAAGAATTCAATAAAAAAGTTCACGAATTAATTTAATCCAGGAACTAATAACGTCCAAATTGTCAACATGATACTTCTTTGTAAAGTAAAATTCAAGAATGCTCAGAAGAATATTTCCATGAAAAGATACTGGATGAAGCGCAAATATCAAGGATATTCTACTAATTTCATGGAGTATAAAAGTCAAAACTTTAACTAACTAAGTATAATAAGGAATGGAATAACAAAAGAAATCACCAAGCATGTGATAGACCGCACAGGCAGGTTATTCCAACAGAATAATAAAGACGGAACCAGGTCCAACGTAAAACGCACAGACAAGATATTCCAAGAGAATAATAAAGACGGAACCAGGTCCGGCGTAAAGCACAGACAGAATGTTCTAACAGAATAATAAAGACGGAACTAGGTCATGCGTAAAGAAAAGAAAGGATGTTCCAACAGAATAATAAAGACTGGAATAACAGAAGTTCTCTTCATGAAGACGAAAGAAATAAATAATACCCCTTACCTTTGACAGAAACTGGATATAGGAGTAGTGAGGTAGCAGGCTTCTCTTCTTCTACGGATTTTCTCTCTACAATTTCTCTCTATAATAATTGCTCTATAGCTTTAGTGAATTGGTGAGAAATGAAGGAAGAATGAGCTTCTATTTATAGAAAAATATAGTTTCAATAATTGCACGTTTTAGGGCTCAAAAAATTACAATACAATACCTCCAACTTTTTCTTTATTTTTAATTTAGTCATGCAAGTATTATCAAACTTGCACCACCTCCCCTAATAGTAAATAATGTGATTCAATAGTAAATCATGTGAATGAATAGTTCTAGACATGTGAAAATACGAATTAAAGTATAGTACATCCATCTATACCTCCATTTTTAACTTAGTCATGCAAGTATTATCAATCTTGCACCAACTCCCCTAATAGGAACAAGAATGTGAAACAATAGTATACACATGTAAACAAATAGTTATAATCATGTGAAATAATAGCAATCAATTGCTCATTTATCTGGTTAAATACCCGATTGGTCAATATAACCTCCAGACATCAATTATTATCGAAATAAATGTCGATTTTCACTAACACAAATAATTCCAACACAATGAAACTATTTTATCAAAAATAAAATTTTGAAATTTTGAAGTTTGATTTTTTCGAGAAAAAGTCAAGCTTTGTTGACTTTTTGACCAAATAGTAAAACCCAGAAAATTTTGTGTTTATAGTCTATTTTTACTAATTTCATCATTCCGGACTCAAATATCACGTCCGCGTCTCCAAATTCAACCCCGAGCACAACTTCAATTTTAATAACATTCATCATTAATATTATAACTCACAATATTTATCAACCAGGTCGTTTCCAGGAAAGAGGGGGCTTTCCAATAAGGATTTCTCCCTATTGGCGTGCAATTAAGCGACCAAACCTCTCCTTGACAGAACTTCTAGACATTGTAAATATTACAATTTAATAATATGAATAACTTTGTTGTCTCAATTATTGATTTAATAAAATAACATATTATGCGGATGATACTATGACAATAAACGAATCAATAATATGAGAGATATGATGCAGTAATTATTGTAGCAATAATTGAGTATAACTGAGTGACTTCTCACGTAAGCATCAATAATCAATCTTGGTGTGCTCTTATACAACCCGCAGTATTATTGTACTTTTACTCTTTAGAGTAGTTCAACGAAGATTAATTGTAAAATTTCCATGCCGTTATTTTCATAAATATATTTTTTGTCGTTTTTTAATTCGATAATAATTACATTAATAGGGTCCACCAATGATTTGCTTGTTAATACGAATATTTCCTGCTAAAACGAATATTCTCTGACCAATCGAATATAATATAACAACTTGTATACTTTGCAGAATTTATAAATACTACCTACAACTATAACATTATAACAAATTCATTCCATAATATTCAAAAATGATAATTATAGAAAAATCATATTTATTCATAAAAGTTGGGGTCTTACAACCTCCCCTTCTTATGAAATTTCTCCCTCAAAATTAGGGTACGTACCTGGTATGTCGAATAGGTGAGGATATCTTGACTTTATCTCAGATTCTAACTCCCAAGTCATTTCTTCCACGTCGTGGTTTCTCCACAAAACTTTGACTTGCGGTATAACCTTGGAGCATAGAATATGATCCTTCTTATCCAAGATTTTAACAGGTAACTCTTCATACGTTAAATCTTCCTCTATCTTGTCCGGTTCTAATTCAATAATGTGGTTCGGGTCTTTCACATATTTACGTAACAAGGATATATGAAAAATGTTATGAACACGAGACATACTTGGCGGTAAAGCGAGTTTATAGGCTACAGTCCCTACTCGATCGAGGATTAAAAATGGGCAAATGAATAGAGGATTGAGCTTTCCTCTCTTTCCAAATCTCGTAACTCCTTTCCATGGAGCAACACGTAACAACACATGATCTCCAATATTGAATTTCACGTCCTTTTGATGAAGATCAGCATAACTCTTTTGTCGATCTCGGGAGGTTTTTATACGTTGTCGGATCGTTTGTATCTTTTTCGTAGTCATACGTACTAACTCCGGTCCCAACAACGTTACTTCACCCACCTCATCCTAGCATACTGGAGAACGACACTTTCTTCCATACAACGCCTCGAATGGAGCCATGCCAATACTTGTTTGATAACTGTTGTTGTAGGAAAACTCCACCAATGGTAAGAACTTGTCCCAACTTCCCTTGAAGTCAAGGACACAGAGTCTTAATAAATCTTCAAGAGTTTGAATAGTCCTCTCCGATTGTCCGTCCATCTGAGGATGATATGCCGAACTAAATCGTAAATCTGAGCCCATAGCTTTTTGCAAACTAACCCAAAATCTTGAAGTGAATCTTGGGTCTCGATCAAAAACTATGGATACTGGCATACCATGCAATCTTACAATCTCGTTTATATACGTACTAGCAAGACGTTTAAGTGTATAAGTTTCTCGTATCGATAAGAAATGAGCAGACTTGGTCAATCTATCAACAATGACCCAAATCGCATCTATGCCTTGAGAAACCTTGGGAAGACCAGTAACGAAATCCATGGTAATGTGCTCCCACTTCCATTCTGGAATTTCAAGTGGTTGCAATGGACCTTTTGGCACTTGATGCTCCACCTTAAATCGTTGACAAGTTAGACACCTTGAGATAAACCTCGCTATCTCTCTCTTCATATTTCTCCACAAAAATGTATGTCGAAGATCACAATACATTTTGGAACTCCCAGGATGGATTGCAAACGGTGTGTTGTGCGCCTACATCATGATTTTATACTTTAACCCAGGGTCGTTAGGAACACAAAGTATGGAGTTGACTCGAAGTATTCCTTCATCATTGATTCTTGCTTCCGGCATAGCACCTTCTTGCACTTTCTTTCTCATACGCATCAGCTCCAGGTCTGTAGCTTGAGCAGCTTTAACCTTATCGATTAAAGTCAGTTTTACTCGTATATTCGCCATCATCACATGGGTCCCTGGAGTCTTTATCTCTATCTCCAACCTTTGCAAGTAATACAAAATGGGCCTTTGCGTTGACAATATCGCACTCGTACCCGCATATAATCTTCTACTTAATGCGTCGGCTACCATGTTCGCTTTTCCAGGATGGTATTGGATGGTATGATCATAATCTTTCAACAGTTCAAGCCAACTTCGCTGTCATATGTTGAGTTCCTTTTGAGTGAAGAAATATTTGAGGCTTTTATGATCCGTAAAGATCTCCACTTTCTCCCCATACAAATAATGCCTCCAAATCTTTAGTGCAAAAATGATCGGCCGCTAACTCTAGATCATGAGTAGGATAATTCCTCTCATATTCTTTGAGTTGTCGTGAGGCATAGGCTATGACTTTCCCATGTTACATGAGAACACACCTAACCCTAACCCTTTGCCCAAGCATCATCATGTAGATGACAAATCCCTCCGATCCGGATGGTATTGTCGGGCGGTCTTTGAAATGAGTCTCCTCTTGAGTTCTTGAAAACTCTTCTCACATTCCTCGCTCCAACCGAACTTTGTATCTTTCCGAGTTAGCTGAGTTAAGGGAGTAGCGATTCGAGAAAACCCTTCTACGAATCTCCGATAATAACCAGCTAAGCCGAGAAAGCTACGTAATTCGGTCACTAATTTAGGTTGCTCCCACCTTTGAATAGCTTCAATCTTTGCTGGTTCAACAGATATTCCATGACTTGACACCACGTGCCCAAGGAATGCTACTTACTCAAGCCAGAACTAGCATTTCTTCAACTTGGCATAAATCTTATATTCACGAAGCTTTTGGAGTATCAGCCTCAAGTGTTACTCATGATCTTCACGACTTTTGGAATAAATAAGGATGTCATCAATGAAGACGACCATAAAGTGATCCAAATATTCCTTGAATACTTGGTTCATCATATCCATGAAGGCAGCATGAGCATTAGTCAATCCAAAAAACATGACTAGGAATTCATAATGCCCGTACCGAGTTCTGAAAGTCGTCTTTGGAATGTCATCGGTTCTAATCTTCAATTGATGATACCCGGAACGAAGATCAATCTTTGAAAAGAATTTGGCTCCATGTAACTGGTCAAACAGGTCATCAATACGTGGAAATGGGTACTTATTTTTGATGGTGACATGGTTCAACTCCCGATAATCAATACAAAGTCGCATACTCCTATCTTTCTTTTTCACAAATAGAATAGGAGCACCCCAAAGAGACGTACTAGGACAAATGAAACTGATGTCTAACAATTCCTACAGTTGGGTCTTTAACTCCTGAAGTTCAATAGGAGCCATTCGATACGGGGCTTTAGAAATAGGTTTTGTACTGGGTTCAAGGTCGATACAAAATTCAATTTCACGCTCTGGGGGTAGGCCAGGAAGTTCTTTAGGGAATACGTCAGGAAATTCATTAACAATAGAAATATCATTCAAAACTGACGTATTTTTATTTAGATCCGTGACATGAGCTAAGAAAGCTTGACATCCATTTTTCAATAAACGAATAGCTTTATGGCTTGAGATGATAGTGATTGATTTTATGGTTTGGTTGCTTGAATTCGCATAATAGGTTGGTTAGGAATATGAAAGCTAACAACCTTACGAAAAACAATCAATTTTTGCATGCTGAGTAGTTAACCAATCAATCCCTAGAATCATGTCAAATGCAAGTATTTTCAATGAAATAAGATCGATAGGTAATGTGAGGGTACCGATTTGAACTAAACAAGACTTATAAATAGTGGATGTAATAAAGGTTTCTCCCAATGGAGTATCAACAGATAAGTCAAAGTCCAATTTCTCCGTAGTCAAATTTAAACGTTGAGCGCAAGTAGGAGAAATAAAAGAATGGGTAGAATCGGTATCAAATAAAGTATAAACTTTGCTAGAGTTTATGATAAGTTTACCCGTGATGACCTCGTTCGGGTTCCTTACTTTCTGGGAGGTCACAACAAACACTCTCCCTTGCACTACCGGCTTTGACTTTTCTGGGACGGCCTTTGGTGCATCTATCCTAGCTGAACTTGTCTTCGGTGAACGACAAAATCGGGCTAGGTGACCTTCTCTTCCACAATTATAACATGCTTTGGGCTGACATCGCATGTGGTTTGAACTAATGTGTCCTCCCTTCACATTTGAAGCATATAATAGGTGGTCGTTCTCCTTCCTTCACAACGGTCTTTGGTCTTGACGTCTTTCCATCATTGTTGAATCTCCTCTTCTTGAAATGTCCGATTCTTATTATTTTAGCCACGATTACCACGAAGTGGTTACCATTTACGGCATCTTTGATTCCTCCATGCTTGTTGTCACCGCTTCGATGGTCGCTTCTTCTTGGTATTATCATTTTTAATTTGCTCTCTTTTGGTTGGGTTGACTCGTTATCACGTACCAATAACTGAGCCCTATTAACAACATCTGAATACAAACACAGTTTATGAGAGATAAGATATTGACATATCTCGGGTTTCAAACCTCTTAGAAACATTCGCGTCATTCTTTCCTCATTATCAACCAAATGGGACAGCTCGGCAAACTTGGCTTTGTACTGCGACACGGTCATGTTGTTTTTCTCCAGTTTAATGAACTCTACCTCTTTCATATGACGAATACTTTCAGGAAAGTACTTCTCGTTGAACAGTTCTTGAAACTTCTCCCAAGACATCTTTAGTACAGCAGGTTGGGTACGCTTTACAGATTCCCACCAGTTATATGCCTCTGCCCACAACATGAAGGTGGTGAAGGGAACCTTTTGCTCCTTGGAGCAACCCAAGACATCAAATATCTTGTTGATCTATTTTATCCACGTCTCCGCCTTAAGAGGTTTTGGCTCTCCAAAAAACTCCAGTGGTCCCAGCTCTTTGAACTTTTCGTCGGTGACCGTCCGAGAGTGGCCAATGTTTCCACCTGCATTTTGGATAGGAGCCGCTCTCGCCTGATGTTGCATGAATTGCATGAAGCCTCAGAACATTCCATCGTTCATCATTTGGTCAGTGTTGTTGTTTGCATGAGGATTGTCGCCTTCCTGATGCACATTATCCTGAATATTGATCTGTGGAGACTCAACAGTCTCTTGTGCTCTATTGATGTTCTCAACATTCTCGGATGCCATTTTCAAATACTGCCACAAAACAAGGGTTAATTAACATATCACATATTATCCCTATACTCTGATCGACCAATTAAATACCAAATAAACTTAGGTAGGTAATACTAGCGAAGGAATTCTCCGTCGCTCCCCTCCTAGTTCTTGTCTCACATCTTAGCCAGGGATCATATCCCTAAGCTTTGATACCAACTGCCCCCAAAATAGGTATACATCACCTATTTTGAGTCGCCAAATACATGGTACAGAATACAAATACAATCTTTAATATACAACAAAAGAGCTGTGAGTTTTAATACAAATATTGTCTTCTAGACAATATCCACTCTCAGAATAAGTGCTCATTACATTTATTGTCACACTATTTAACAGAATAGTAAGGACTACTAATGTTATCCTCTGGACCAATCACTCCGTTCCCCGACTAGTCCCATTACACGTTCTCATTTCACGAAGAGAACAATGAAAGCAAAAGGGTGAGCTCAACTAGCCCAGTAAGAAATATTATGACTATGATAATGCAGAATAAATTATCATTAGTCTTCAACAATGTTAAAGCGATAAAATACAATAGACATCAAGTTTAAGCTGCGGTGAACAAGAAATCCATTAAAAGAGTCAAGTAGAGAATAAAATCTACTATCTTTTATGATTTAAAAGGTTTTTCATCACTTTTATTGTTGGGACTCGGCTTAATAAATAATCCACATCATCGAATCACCCCTGCACTATGGCCAAGGATATTTTTTAGCATCACGACCACAATTATCCATGCACTACGGGCCAAGGAAATTCATGTATTCATCAATGGTCATGATCATGCCAACAACTGTCCATCAATGCACTATGGGCCAATGAGGACTTTTATCACATCATTTATAACATTACGGTCATGATTATACCGAATAATCCCTGGACATAATCATACCCAGTCCATTTATGCACTACAAGCCACAGATGACTTTCAAAAAAAATATAAACATGAGGATGATGACAATGATATAAGAATTCAATAAAACAAGTTCACGAATTAATTTATCCAGGAACTAATAACGTCCAAATTGTCAACATGATACTTCTTTGTTGAGTAAAATTCAAGAATGCTTAGAAGAATATTTCCATGAAAAGATACTGGATAAAGCGCAAATATCAAAGATATTCTACTAATTTCATGGAGTATAGAAGTCAAAACTTTAACCAACTGAGTATAATAAGGAATGGAATAACAAAAAAAAATCACCAAGCATGCGGTAGACCGCATGAGCGGAGTTATTCAATGAGAATAATAAAAAAGCGGACCGAGTCGGCGTAAAAGCGCATACAGGCAGAATATTCTAACAAAATAATAAAAAAGCGGAACCGGTTAAGGCGTAAAAGCATATGAATGAGGATATTCAACGAGAATAATAAAAGAGCGGAACCAGTCCGGCGTAAAAGCCTGAATAGGATGTTCCAACAGAATAATAAAGATGGAACCAGGTCTGGCGTAAAGCACAGACAGGATGTTCCAACAGAATAATAAAGACTGGAATAACAGAAGTTCTCTTCATGAAGACGAAAGAATGAAATAATACCCCTTATCTTTGAAAAAATTGGATATAGGAGTAGTGAGGTAGCGGGCTTCTCTTCTTCTACAGATTTTCTCTCTATACTAATTGCTCTATAGATTTAGTGAATTGGTGAGAAATGAAGGAAGAATGAGCTTCTATTTATAGAAAAAATATAGTTTCAATAATTGCATGTTTTGGGGCTCAAAAAATTACAGTACAATACCTCAAACTTTTTCTTTATTTTTAATTTAGTCATGCAAGTATTATCAAACTTGCACCACCTCCCCTAATAGTAAATAATGTGATTCAATATTAAATCATGTGAATCAATAATTCTAGACATGTGAAAATACGAATTACAGTATAGTACATCCATTTATACCTCCATTTTTAACTTAGTCATGCAAGTATTATCAATCCTGCACCAACTCCCCTAATAGTAACAAGAATGTGAAACAATGGTATACACATGTGAACAAATAGTTATAATCATGTGAAATAATAGCAATCAATTGCTCATTTATTCGGTTAAATACCCGATTGGTCAATATAACCTCCAAACATAAATTATTATCGAAATAAATGTCGATTTTCACTAACACAAATAATTCCAACACAATGAAAATATTTTTATCAAAAATATAAATTTTGAAATTTCAAAGTTTGACTTTTCCCGAAAAAGTCAACTGTTGACTTTTTGACCAAATAGTAAAACCCAGAATATTTTGTGTTTATAGTCTATTTTTACTAATTTCATCGTTTCGGACTCAAATATCACGTTCGCGTCTCCAAATTCAACTCCGAGCACAACTTCAATTTTAATAACATTCATCATTAATAGTATAACTCACAATATTTATCAACCAGGTCGTTCCCAGGAAAGAGGGGGCTTTCCAATAAGGATTTCTCCCTATTGGCGCGCAATTAGGCGACCAAACCTCTCCTTGACAGAACTTCTAGACATTGTAAGTATTGCAATTTAATAATATGAATAACTTTGCAGTCTCAATTATTGATTTAATAAAATAACACATTATGCGGATGATACTGTGACAATAATCGAATCAATAATATGAGAGATATGATGCAGTAATTACTGTAGCAATAATTGAGTATAACTAAGTGACTTCTCACGTAAGCATCAATAATCAATACCATGTGCTACTATGCAACCACGCGTATTACTGTACTTATACTACCGAGTAGTTCAACAATATTAACGGTGAAACTTTCGCCGTTATTTTTATAAATATATTTTTGTCGTTTTTTCAATCCGACAATAATTCTGTTGTGGGGTCCACCAATGATTGCGCCGTTGTACGAATATTCCCTGCTAAAACGAATATTCTCCAACCAATCGAATATAATATAACAACTTGCATACTTTACAGAATTTATAAATACTACCCACAACTATAACAGTATAACAAATTCATTCCATAATATTCAAAAATGATAATTATAGAAAAATCATCTTTATTAATAAAAGTTGGGGTCTTACATAAGGTCTATCCCACCTAAGGTTTCTAACCCTAAGCTCTGATACAAACCTGTAAAGCCCCCAAATCCAGGCACTTGAAACCCGAACTCGGTGCTTCACGATACCATTTCTATTAGCGGAATAATACTAATAATAATAACAATAATATAAATATTAAACTTTATTTACATAATTATCAAAGTCTAGCTCCCAAGTACGTAACCTTTAATACATTCATTACATAGCATGATAGATAATATATATCATTATCTTAATAATATCAAACTATTACATAAGATAGCATTGCATTCACTCAGCAACCTTTCCTTTTCTCTTGTTCTTAGAAGAGTCTTCAAGTTGTTTACACTTAGCTGAAAACATTTAAATTAAGCAAGGATGAGAATTTGAGTGCCCAGCAAGTAATAACAATTATAAATATTAGCTGAAAGGATTAAATGTTTTCTTTGTACTACCCTTCTACAACAAATCAATAGTTGTGAAATAATCTGAACCGGTAATAATAACATAACAACTCTCTATCAAAATTTTGAAAATACGTACAGACTATAAATAGGGTTAAGGTGACATACTCTGTCCGCCTTGGGCGCATAAAAGTTTTCCCATGTTCGGAATATTCATACTTAGTCGGGAATCCGAACCAAAATAATTTGATTGGATAAAATAAAGTTTTATCATATTCAACGATATTTCTAAATCTGTGTCTACCTGGTCAAATAGCTTAGAAGGCTTTTACTTCATGTATACATACTGGAGATTAATAGGTATATATATATATATAAATATCAACATGTGATTAAATACAATGATTATCCAAGTGGGGACACTTGTATAACCATATATAGAAATTAACGAACATAATATATATCTGAATTATATAATATAATATCATGTTGATAATCAATTGTAAGACCCCAACTTTTTTTAATAAAGATGATTTTTCTATAAATATCATTTTTTGAATATTATGGAATCAATTTGATATAATGTTATAGTTGTGGATAATATTTATAAATTTTACAAAGTACACAAGTTGTTATATAATATTTGATTGGTCGGGGAATATTCATTTTAACAGGGAATATCCGTACACCGACACAATCATTGGTGGACCCCACAACAGAATTATTGTCGGATTGAGAAAACGATAAAAATATTTTATGAAAATAACGGCGGAAGTTTTACCGTTAACTGTTGAAATCCTTATTGGAAAGCCCCCTCTTTTCCTGAGAACGACCTGGTCTATTAACAGTGTGAATTATAATAATGATGATGAGTTTTGTTTTATTAGTATTATTAATGTAATAAAATAGAAAAGCTTTTTATATAAAACAAAATACTTTTATAAAGTTAATCGTTTTATTAGACTATAATAGGAATATATAATATTCTATTACGCATAGTATTTTGCATAGTAAAATCTTTTTATATAAAATGAATACTTTTATAAAGTTATTTGTTTTATTAGATTTTAAATAATATATATATATATATATATATAGAATATATTATATTTTATTGCATAGTGCAAACATAGTATCCTTTCTATTTTCCTATAAATAGGATGCTTAGTTAGAATTGAAAACACACACCGAAGTTAGGAGAATTCTTATATAATCTTGAGCGTATTTCTTTAGAGTTTTAAGAAGCTTTGAGCGTAGTGCAAGTTTTCTTCAAGAATATCATCGCCCTACCAGTCAGAATACTCTTCTTTTACAATAAGGGATATTATTTGTTGTACTCGTAAGGGGTATTATTTCTTTCATATTCATGAAGAGAACTTCTGTTATTCCATTCTTTATCATTCTGTTGGAATAACATGTATACGCGGGCTACCCTATACATGGTGAAATTCTTCTGTTATTCAATTCTTTATCATTATATTGGAATAACTTGTCTATGTGAAGTACCGCATACATGGTGAAATTCTGCTGTTATTCCATTCTTTATTATTCTGTTGGAACATCCTGTCTGTGCGTTTACGCATGACCTGGTTTCGTTATTTATTATTACATTGGAATATCCCATGCATGCGTTACGCGTGACCGGTTCCATTATTTATTATTCATTTGAATATATCTGTATATGCGTTACGCGTGACCGGGTTCCGTTATTTATTATTACATTGGAATATCCCATCTTTGCGTTACGCATGACCGTTCCATTATTTATTATTCATTGGAAATATCTGATATGCGTTCACGCATGACACAATTCATTATTTATTATTATGTTGGAATAATCATCTGCATGCGATCTATCGCATGCTGGTGATTTCTTTTGTTATTCCATTCTTTATTATACTCGGTTGGTTAAAGTTTTGACTTCTATACTCCATGAAATTAGTGGAATATCCTTGATATTTGCGCTTCATCCAGTATCTTTTCATGTAAATATTCTTCTGAGCATTCTTGAATTTTACTCTACAAAGAAGCATCATGTTGAGAATTTGGACGTTATTAGTTCCTGGATAAATTAATTCTTGAACTTATTTTATTGAATTCTTATATCATTGTCATCATCCTCATGTTTAGTAGACCTCACTATTCTGTTAAATAGTGTGAAAATAAATGTAATGAGGACTCTTTTGAGTGTGGATATTGTATAGATGACAATATTCTTATTAAAACTCTCAGTTTACGTTTTGTCGTATTTTACACGACAGCTGTATTATTAAGTTGTATTTGAATTTTGTACCATGTATTTGGTGACCCAAGATGGGTGATGTATACCTATTTTGGGGGCATCACAGTTGGTATCAAAGCTTAGGGATATGATCCCTGGCTAAGATGTGAGACAAGAACTAGGAGAGGAGAGACGGAGAATTCCTTCGCTAGTATGACCTACCTAAGTTTATTTGGTATTTAATTGGTCGGTCAGAGTATAAGGATAATATGTAATATGTTAATTAACCCTTGTTTTGTGGCAGTATTTGAAAATGACATCCGAGAATGTTGAGAACATCAATGGAGCACAGGAGACCGTTGAGTCTCCATAGATCAATAATCAGGATAATATGCATCAGGAAGGCGACAATCCTCAGGCAAACAACAACACGGACCATATGATGAACGATGGAATGTTCAGAGGCTTTATGCAATTCATGCAACATCAGGTAAGAGCGGCTCCTGTCCAAAATGCAGGTGGAAACACTGGTAACTCTCGGGGCCGGTCATTGCGCTAAGCGATTCGAGCTGGGACCACCGGAGTTTTTGGAGAGCCAAAACCACTTAAGGTGGAGACGTGGATTAAGTAGATCAACAAGATCTTTGATGTCTTGGGATGCTCCGAGGAGCAAAAGGTTCCATTTGCCACCTTCATGTTGCGAGGCGGAGGTGATTCTTTGGTGGGAATCGTAAAAGCGTACTCAACCTGCCGCACTAAAGATGTCTTGGGAGAAGTTCCAAGAACTATTCAATGACAAGTACTGTCCTGAAAGTATTCATCATATGAAAGAGGTAGAGTTCATCAAGCTGGAGCAAAACAACATGATCGTGTCGTAGTACGAAGCCAAGTTTGCCGAGTTGTCCCGGTTTGCGTCCCATTTGGTTGATAATGAGGAGAGAATGAAGCGAATATTTCTAAGAGGTTTGAAACACGAGATACGTCAATATCTCATCTCTCATAAACTGTGTTTGTATTTAGATGTTGTTAATAGGGCTCAGTTATTGGAGCGCGATAATGAGTCAACCCAACCAAAAGAGAGCAGCCGTAAAATGATAATACCAATGATAACAGTAATCAAAGAAGTGACAACAAGCATGGAGGGAATCAACATGCCAAAAATTGTAACCACTTCGGTGGTAATCATGGTCAAAACAATAAGAATGGACATTTCAAGAAGAAGAGATTCAACAATGATGGAAAGACGTCATCATCAGCAGCTATCGTTAAGGAAGGAGAACGACCACCTATCATATGCTTCAAATGTGGAGGGGAGCGACACATCAGTCCAAACTACGCGATGTCATCCAAAGCATGTTATAATTGTGGAAGAAAATGTCATCTAGCCCGATTTTGTCATGCACCAAAGTCAAGTCCAGCTGGGATGGAGGCATCAAAAGCCGTCTCAGACAAGACAAAACTGGTAGTTAAAGGGAGAGCGTTTGTCGTGACCTCCCAGAAAGCAAGGAACCCGAACGAGGTCATCATAGGTAAGCTTATCATAAACTCTAGCGAAGTATATACCTTATTTGATACCGGTTCTACCCATTCCTTTATTTCTCCTACTTGCGCTCAACGTTTAAATTTGACTCTAGAGAAATTAGACTTTGACTTATCTGTTGAAACTCCGTTGGGAGAAACCTTCATTACATTCACGGTTTATAAGTCTTGTTTGATTGAAATTGGTACCCACACGTTACCTGTCGATCCTATTTCTTTGAAAATACTTGCATTTGATGTGATTCTAGGGATTGATTGATTAACTACTCATCATGCAAAAATTGATTATTTTCGTAAGGTTGTTAGCTTTCATATTCCTAACAAACCTATTATGTGAATTCAAGAAACCAAACCATTAAAATCAATCATTGTCATCTCAAGCCATAAAGCTATTCGTTTATTGAAAAACGGATGTCAAGCTTTCTTAGCTCATGTCACGGATCTAAACAAAAATACATCGATTTTGAATGATGTTAATAAATTCACGACGTATTCCACGAAGAACTTCTGGCCTACCCCGGAGCGTGAAATTGAATTTTGTATCGACCTTGAACCCGGTACAAAACCCATTTCCAAAGCCCCATATCGAATGACTCCTATTGATCTTCAGGAGTTAAAGACCCAACTGCAACAATTGTTAGACATTGGCTTTATTCGTCCTTGTACTTCTCCTTGGGGTGCTCCTATTCTATTCATGAAAAAGAAAGATGGGAGTATGCGACTTTGTATTGATTATCGGGAGTTGAATCATGTCACCATCAAAAATAGGTACCCATTGTCACGTATTGATGACCTATTTGACCAGTTACAAGGAGCCAAATTCTTTTCAAAGATTAATCTTTGTTTCGGATATCACCAATTGAAGATTAGAACCGATGACATTGAAAAGATGACTTTTAGAACTCGGTACGGGCATTATGAATTCCTAGTCATGTCTTTTGGATTGACTAATGCTCCTTCTACCTTCATGGATATGATGAACCGAGTATTCAAGGAATATTTGGATCACATTGTGGTGTTCTTTATTGATGACATCCTTATTTTTTCCAAAAGACGTGAAGATTATGAGCAACACTTGAGGCTGATACTCCAAAAGCTTCGTGAAAATAAGCTTTATTCCAAGTTGAAGAAATGCGAGTCCTGGCTTGAAGAAGTAGCATTCCTTGGGCACGTAGTGTCAAGTCATAGAATATCAGTTTACCCAGCAAAGATTGAAGCTATTTAAAGCTGGGAGCAACCCAAATCAGTGACCAAAGTATGTAGCTTTCTCGGCTTAGCTAGTTATTATCGGAGATTCATGGAAGGATTTTCTCGAATCGCTACTCCATTAACTCAGCTGACTCAGAAAGATACAAAATTCGGTTGGAGCGAGGAATGTGAGAAGAGTTTTCAAGAACTCAAGAGGAGACTCATTTCAGAACCTGTTCTGACAATACCATCCAGCTCGGAGGGATTTGTCATCTACTGGTGATCTTTCTTGGGCAAAAGGGTTAGTATGTGTTCTCATGCAACATGGGAAAGTCATAGCCTATGCGTCTCGACAACTCAAAGAATATGAGAGGAATTATCCTACTCATGATCTAGAGTTGGCAGCTGTTGTTTTCGCTGTAACGACCCAGAAATTTGGATTTTCCAGAATTTAAGTTTAAAGAATTAGTTATTAATAAAATGAATTTTTATTAATAATATTTTGTGTTATGTGTTTATTAATCGTTCTAGAACCTAGGATGATTTTAAGTCGGGAGGATTCTGGCTACGAGTTAGACTAATCGATTAAGAATTTTCAAGACAAAAATGAAAATTTTCCGTGAACAAAAATATTTCTGGGGAAAAAGACGAAATAGGCACTATTCACCCGACGAAATCCTAAGGGTTAGGGTTTGAATAACCTAAGCCTTTCCGAGAGTTCGGTATGTCGAAATGGCATTCCGTCGAAAGATTTGACGATAATATATCATGAAAAGTTACGTAAGTTTAGATAAAAGTTTTTCTCAAAAACGCATGCAATCAGACGAAATAAAAATGACGAAAAGAAATCTTGCTATGTACTTTTCATTCATTTAGCTACGTTAGGTAAAAGCGTGAAGGAAAATGCTTAACGCCAAAAAAGTGTTTTTAGTTTTTGGAAATCAGAAGAATACGTAAAAGTTAATCGGTAAAGGAAAGATGAAATATCCAAAATATTTGGATTGAGAATCATGAGCTTTTAAAGCTGCGAGACGAAACCCGAAAAGCGGAACCACGTAACTTAAAGGCTAAGTAGACTTAAGAGCTAAGTTAACTTAACACTGAAGTAATGAATAGTATGGAGGTGTGAATAGTAAGGAGGTTAGGGGTGAAATGACTATTTTTCCCTAGCTTTGGAAAATCTATAAATAGGAAGCTAGATTTCATTTAAATGAGATTTTGAAAAATCCTACACTAGAGAGAGAGAGAGAATTCAGATGGAGAGGGAGAAGGAAGAGCATGAGCATGAATGTTCGGATCGAAAATGTTCATGAAATGGAAAAGCTAGCAAATCGCCGGTTTTGTCTAGCGGAAGAAAAATAAAGAGGAAAGGTATTAAAACCTAACTTCTATGTTAGATTTTCTTTAAAGTTTTATATGTTTAAAACATAACTTAATGAATATAAGAAGTAGATGATGTTAGGAATGATTTCATATGGTTGAAATCATGAGAAATAATGAAAATAAGAATTTGAAGTTTAGTAAATAAATTTCTTAAGGAAGTATAAGATTCGTAATGAATTAGAACGATCCGAGTGGATTATATCAATAAGTAGGTGTAATAAGTAAGGAATGGTGATTTATAACATCAAATTCCAATAAAAAGTGAAATCGTAATCCAAAATATCGATTAAAATGAACAACGAACGAAGAACACGCGAAGAACACGAAGAACGTTGTTGATGGACAAATTTAAAACTATCATAGGATATTTGTTGTTGATGGACAAGTTTCAAACCATCGCGTATAAGTTTGATGCATATTGCTTGGTTAGAAACGGTAGAAACATTCATGAAGAACGGATTAAAACTTAGCTATAACGAAGTTATGGCGAAAATTTCGTAAAAGACAAACGATAATTAAAAAGTTAGTAAATGAACCCGAATGTGTAGGGTTTCATAAGAATGTAAGAGAACATAGAAAACGTGAGTCGTGGACTCAAGAATGAATGAATTCTGAGTTCGGATGACCGAATTATGGACGAACAAACAAAGAGCGTAAAAACGTAAAATAAATGAAGGGTGAAGATTAAGCCAATCGAATGGCACGTTAACGAATTCAGAACGAAGTTCTGTTCGGGGCTGTTGAAGTACGTAAGATAATGAAGAGAATGGCTTTGGAATAACCTCATTCCGAGTTATAACGAAGGAGTTGTGAGATCGGGAAGTAGCGTCTCAAAATGAAGTTAGCACTTAGAAGAAACTATCAAGAAGTAGGGCTTGGCGGTATGGGCCAAACCATTCATTATAAGGTGGCACTACTGACACCAAACCGAAAAAGTGTGACCAGTAACGCAAACTCACACCATGGCACGAGAGATAGAAGGAGAGGAAGTAGCATGGCTACCGGTGTAGGGAAAAGCCAGAGAAGAGCTTTTAACTTCTCAACTCTTGGGGGAAACGTACGGGAAGATAAAGAACATAATGCTCAACTAATATAACACTTAAACAAGTGAATTAAAACTTTAGTACAGGTTGAACGAAATGGTCAAAAGAGATTAAAATATCAAGAAGAGAATAAACGTAAACGTAAACGTAAACGTAAACATAACACAGTTGAAAGCAGTCTTAACATACAACGAATAGTATGGCTTCGACATTAAGAAAGAGTGATGAACATGGGGTTCAGGTAATGGATAACGAAAGTAATTAGTAAGATATGAATTATCGAGAAAGCAGTAATGAACGGTAAGAAGATTAATGAAATCCGAATGTGAGTCGAATAAGAATGAATCCTAAGGTATGTCATTTAGTTATTAAAAAGCTAAAAATGAATAAGAAATTAACTTAATGACCATATAGTTTAATAGTTTGTATAAGTTAAGATAAGTTAAGTTGTAGTACAATCGTATCCTTTGATGGTTGACATATGGGAGCTGGGCTAAACAATTCCTTCAGAGAGCGAAGGTATATACAAAACTGACAACCGTTCTAACTCACTGTTATGGGCAGTGTAGACGAGACGGGAACTTGTTTGTTGGTTGTTTGTGGGAAACCACTCAGAGTACCATATGGACTACTAGTAGAAAAGCGATGTGTGCTGAGTCTTAGAGAAGTAATAAGAAGAAGATAAGATGAAAAACATCAAAGATGATGAACGTATAAGTAAGACATCTCCGTATGTCATGAAGCCGCAGAACGGTAGTGAAAGTGGTTGCGTAAACTTAGGTTGCAAGAACGCGAACCCTAAGAAGTAAAGTTAAGTAAACTAATGCATAAGTCAAAGATGTATGACTAATTGGTGTATGTGGTGTTTTCTTATGTGTTATATAGGAATTGAGATGAGCAGTTTGGCACAAGCTGTAGCTGGGCATAAGGCAAGTTTCTTAACTTCATTCATATTTCAAATGAATGCTAGTTTCTTAAACTTCTCAGATGTTGAACTTGAGAAGTTTCGTCTATGTTCTAATGTGCGATATTTGTACAAGGTGGTAGAACGTATGAGGCCTTGAGCCACAATGTGAACACTTCAGTGTTTCTATGAGATGAAATGTTCTGTGATTTAACTGTTCAATAAGAGAATGCTCTATTCATACATGATCCGTTATTGTTAAGTATGTGCTAATGATTCTAACCAGACAGAATGTGTATAAAAAAGGTAGAAGAATGAAAGTATTTTAAAGTGAAAGTGAATATTTTTTTAAAATGATAGGAATCGAGATTATTCCTATTATTCAAGCTGCTTCATAACCTTTGTTCAGTTATTGAAGTCTTAAAAGAATGTTTGAATTCTTGAAGATGTTTATTCAACTGTTATGACTTGTTGGGCAATTGAATGCTCACACTTGCTTTAAATGAAAAACCTTTTCAGCGAACGATGTTAGAAGAATTTAAGGATCTCGTAAAGATCAAGCTGACGGTATCCAAATGAAGTGTCATTCAGAATGTGGATGAGCGAGAAGATCGAGTGAAGACTTGTAATATATAATAAGTTAAATAAACTTTAGATTAGTTTGAAGAACTGTTATGTATCCTTGGTGGCGGATAAAAGTCACTCTTGTAAGATGAAATGAATAATGTATTTATAATTATTTGTAATGAAAAAGGTTAAAAGGTTTCTAGAACCTGGGATTTGAGAGTATATGTTGTTATATTTCAGTATATAATGATGTATGTTTGGAAGAATATGGGATCGTGACGTACGGAATCCGGGTGTGAAGATAGACCAGATTTCGGGGCGTTACATTCGCACTTAAAATTTGGAGGCATTACTTGTATGGGGAAAAAGTGGAGATCTTTACGGATCATAAAAGCCTCAAATATTTTTTCACTCAAAAGGAACTCAACATGCGACAACGACGTTGGCTTTAACTGTTGAAAGATTATGATCATACCATCCAATACCATCTTGGAAAAGCGAACGTGGTAGCTAACGCGTTGAGTAGAAGATCATATGCGGGTACGAGTGCGATATTGACAACACAAAGGCCCATTTTATGTGACTTGCAAAGGATAGAGATAGAGTTAAAGACTCTAGGGACCCATGTTATGATGGAGAATATACAAGTAGAACCGACTTTAATTGATAAAGTTAAAGCTGCTCATGCTACAGATCTGGAGCTGATGCGTATGAGAAAAAAAGTGCAAGAAAGTGCTATGCCGGAAGCAAGAATCGATGAACAAGGAATACTTCGAGTCAACTCCAGACTTTGGGTTCCTAACGACCCTGATTTAAAGTATAAAATCATGATGGAGGCGTACAACACACCGTTTGCAATCCATCTTGGGAGTACAAAAATGTATCGTGATCTTTGTCATACATTTTGGTGGAGCAATATGAAAGAGATATAATATTTGTTTATCTCAAGGTGTCTAACTTGTCAACGAGTCGGTAGAGCATCAAGTACCAAAAGGTCCATTGCAACTACTTGAAATTCCAAAATGGAAGTGGGAGCACATTACCATGGATTTCGTTACTGGTCTTCCCAAGGTTTCTCAAGGCATAGATGCAATTTGGGTCATTGTTGATAGATTGATCAAGTCTGCTCATTTTTTACCAATATGAGAAACTTATACACTTAAACATCTTGCTCGTATGTACATAAACGAGATTATAAGACTGCATGGTATGCCAGTATCCATAGTTTCTAATCGAGACCCAAGATTCACTTCACGATTTTGGGTTAGTTTGCAAAAAGCTATGGGCACGGATTTACGATATAGTTTGGCATATCATCCTCAAACGGACGGGCAGTCGGAAAGAACTATTTAAACTCTTGAAGATTTATTAAGACTCTGTGTTCTTGACTTCAAGGGAAGTTGGGACAAGTTCTTACCATTGGTGGAGTTTTCCTACAACAATAGTTATCAAACAAGTATTGGCATGGCTCCATTTGAGGCGTTGTATGGAAGAAAGTGTCGTTCTCTAGTATGCTGGGATGAGGTGGGTGAAGCAACGTTGTTGGGACCGGATTTGATACGTATTACTACAGAAAAGTTTAAACGATCCGACAACGTATAAAAACCTCACAAGATCGACAAAAGAGTTATGTTGATCTTCATCGAAAGGACGTGGAATTTGATATTGGAGATTATGTGTTGTTACGTGTTACTCCATGGAAAGGAGTTACGAGATTTGGAAAGAGAGGAAAGCTCAATCCTCGATTTATTAGCCC
Source organism: Panax ginseng (assembly GCA_020205605.1). Classification (NCBI taxonomy): domain Eukaryota; kingdom Viridiplantae; phylum Streptophyta; class Magnoliopsida; order Apiales; family Araliaceae; genus Panax; species Panax ginseng. The sequence continues at coordinate 52,953,680 of CM035129.1, read as the reverse complement.
ATTTTTAATCCTCGATCGAGTAGGAACTGTGGCCTATCGACTCGCTTTACCGCCAGGTATGTCTCGTGTTCATAACCTTTTTCACATATCCATGTTACATAAATATGTGGAAGACCTGAACCACATTATTGAGTTAGAACCGGACGAAATAGCGGAAGATTTGACGTATGAAGAGGTTCATGTTCAAATCTTGGATAAGAAGGAACATATTCTACGCTCCAAGGTTATACCTCAAGTCAAAGTTTTATGGAGAAACCACGATGTTGAAGAAATGACCTGGGAGTTAGAATCTGAAATGAAATCAAGGTATCCTTACCTCTTTGACATACCAGGTACATACCCTATTTTCGAGGGCAAAATTTCATAAGAAGGGGAGGTTGTAAGACCTAAACTTTTTTTAATAAAGATGATTTTTCTATAAATATCATTTTTTAAATATTATGGAATGAATTTGATATAATGTTATAGTTGTGGGTAATATTTATAAATTTTGCAAAAGTCATAAGTTGTTATATAATATTCAATTGGTCTGGGGAATATTCGTTTTAATGAGGAATATTAGTATAACGGCACAATCATTGGTGGACCCTAGCGGAATTATTGTCGGATTGAGAAAAGCGACAAAAATATTATATGAAAATAACGGCGGAAGTTTTACCGTTAACTATTGAAACACGGTGTTAAAAAATACGAATCTGGCGTGGTTGCATAGTAGCATTACGGTATTGATTATTGATGCTTACATGAGAAGTCACTCGGTTGTATTCAATTATTGTCGATATTTTATATATTGAGATGACAGAATTATTAATATTATTATTTGCAATATTAACGATGTCTAGAAGTTCTGCCAAGGAGAGGTTTGGTCACCTAATTGTGCCCCAATAGGGAGAAATCCTTATTGTAAAGCCCCCTCTTTCCTGGGAATGACCTGGTCGATTAATAGTGTGAATTATAATAATCATGATGAGTTTTTTTTTAATAGTATTATTAATGTAATAAAACAGAAAAGCTTTTTATATAAAACAGAATACTTTTATAAAGTTATTTGTTTTATTAGATTTTAAATAAAATATATAAATATATATATATATATATTTATATATTTTATTGCATAGTGCAGCATAGTAATCTTTCTATTTTCCTATAAATAGGATGCTTAGTTAAAATTAAAAACCACACCAGAAGTTCAGAGAATTCATCTTTAATCTTGAGCGTATTTCTTTAGAGTTTTAAGATGCTTTAAGCGTAGTGCAAGTTTTTTCTTCAAGAATATCATCGCCCTACCAGTCAGAATACTCTTCTTTTCTGGTAAGGGATATTATTTGTTGTACTCGTAAGGGGTATTATTTCTTTCGTATTCATGAAGAGAACTTTTGTTATTCCATTCTTTATCATTCTATTGGAATAACATGTATACGCGGGCTACCCTATACTTTGTGAAATTCTTCTGTTATTCCATTCTTTATCATTATGTTGGAATAACATGTCTATGCGATATACCGCATACATGGTGAAATTCTTTTGTTATTCCATTCTTTATCATTATATTGGAATAACATGTCTATGCGAAGTACCGTATACATGGTGAAATTCTTCTGTTATTCCATTCCTTATTATTCTGTTGGAACATCCTGTTTGTGCGTTTACGCTTGACTGGTTCTTGTTATTTATTATTCGTTAGAATATCACATGCATGCGTTTACGCATGACACAGTTCCATTATTTATTATTACATTTGGAATATCACGTGCGTGGGTTTACGCATGACCTAGATTACATTATTTATTATACATTGGAATAACTCGCCTATGTAGTCTATCGCATGCCTGGTGATTTCTTTTGTTATTCCATTCTTTATTATACTCAGTTGGTTAAAGTTTTGACTTCTATACTCCATGAAATTAGTGGAATATCCTTGATATTTGCGCTTCATCCAATATCCTTTCATGAAAATATTCTTCTAAGCATTCTTTAATTTTACTCTACAAAGAAGCATCATGTTGACAATTTGGACGTTATTAGTTCCTGAATAAATTAATTCTTGAACTTGTTTTATTGAATTCTTATATCATTGTCATCATCCTCATGTTTATATTATATTGAAAGTCATCGTGGTTTGTAGTGCATAGATGGACTTGGTATGATTATGACCAGAATTAATCGGTATAATCATGGTAGTAATGTTACAAATGATGTGGTAAAAGTCCTCATTGGCGTAGTGCATTGATGGACGAGTTGTTGGCATGATCATGACCATTGATGAATACACGAATATCCTTGGCCCATAGTGTATGGAAAATTTGTGGTTAATGATACTAATGAATATCCTTGCCTCAGTAGTGCAGGGGAAGATGTGGATTATTTATTAAAAGTCGAGTCTCGTGATAAAAGTGATGAAAAACCTTTTAAATCATAAAAGATAGTAGATTTTATTCTCTACTTGACTATTTTAATGGATTACTTATTTCGCTGCAGTTAAACTTGATGTTTGTTATATTTTATCAGTTTAACACTGTTGAAGGCTAACGATAATTTATTCTGCATTATCTTAGTCATAATATTTCTTACTGGGCTAGTTGAGCTAACTCTTTCTTTCACTGTTCTCTTCAGGAAATGAGAACGTAGTCGGGACTAGTCGGGGAACGGAGTGATGGTCCAGATGATAGTACTAGTAGTCCTCACTATTCTGTTAAATAGTGTGAAAATAAATGTAATGAGAACTCTTTTGAGTGTGAATATTGTATAGATGACAATATTCTTATTAAAACTCCTAGTTTACGTTTTGTCGTATTTTACACGACAGATGTATTATTAAGTTGTATTTGAATTTTGTACCATGTATTTGGCGAACCAAGATGGCTGATGTATACCTATTTTGGGGGCGTCACATCAATAATGATCAGTTATAATATATATAACAATAGGGTTAATAATCTAGTACAATAATAATATAATTCTAAAACTTTCTTACTTCTGTCCATTGCATAAAGGAAATGCAAAGGTAGGATACTTGCCTAGTGCGCTGCTAACAATACGCAACTTAGTTTTTATCTTTCGTATAACCTATCAGTAATAAGATCATTTTACTGATCAGAATAACATATCGTAGCACATAATACTGCTTATTGCAGTCAACACCTAACCTAATCACATTACCACACATGTTCAATAGTCATTGGATCACAAACAAACACATATCTAATAAAATTATCTAAGTCTAGATCAATTTTTGAAATATGTCGGTGTACCGACAGCTTTATCGGGTATTTATCGAGTCTAAGACTCTATCCAGTAGTTCAATAACTGTAATTATTAGTCATATTATTTTTGAATGACTTATAATAATTTTAAAATATTTATTATAATTTATCATGAATTTTTAAACATCGGAATCATTATTAAATGAAAGTATTAATGTTTCCCTTAAATGATTTTTAAAACATTTAAAATCATTTTTAAATAATTACCATTAATATTTAAATATTAATGTATTATTTACCAAAATATTAAAAGTCATTAAGTATAACTTAAAATATTTTTAATTCATTTATATCCTTTTTAAATGATTTTTAAATTAATAAAACTATTTTTAAAACTACTTATTTAATATAATTATTAAATAAATTTAATATCATTAATAATAAATTAATAATCATTAATATTAAATTATTAATGAAATCATCCTTTAAATATTAAAAGTTATATTTCATAACTTAAAATATCTTTAAACACTTTATTTTCATTTAAAATGATTTTTATAATAATAAGATCATTTTTAAACTAATTATTTAATATAATTATTAAATAACTTTAATATCATTAATAATAATTAATTAATGAAATTTACCTTTAAATATTGAAAGTTATATTTTATAACTAAAATATTTTTAAATACTTTGTTATTATTTAAAATGATTTTAATATAATAAAATCATTACTTATTTATTTATTTAATTCATTTATTAAATAACTTAATTATCATTAATATTAATTTATTAATGAATTTCATCACAAAATATTAAAAGTCATTAAAAATAACTTCAAATATTTTCTTATACCATAATATAATTTTACATGATTTTTCAAGTATTAAAATCATTTTTAAATAATTTATTTAATATAATAATTAAATAAATTAAATACCTTTAATATTTCATAAATATTAATTATTTATGAAATATATTAAAAATTATTAAACACTAATTTAGACTTTGAAATAATTTTTAATAATTTATTTGGTATTTTAATAATTAAAAACTAATTTTTTTCTATTTATTTAATAAAAATAATTAATTTTTTAAATAAAGCGTCATTAAAGATCTTTTATAGCAATGCAATTGCTATATAGGTGTTCTTCGTGTTCTTGGCTAAACCCAGAACATTTATGTTAGTTTCGAGGGAGCATGTTTGACCCAACAATCGATCGATTAATGTGTTTTAAGCTGAAGTTAATGATTGGAGGTTGTAGTACTAATACAACACTATAAGATCCAACAACAACCAATATCATAACATGTAACAAATACGAGATCAGGAGCTCCAAAGTGGCTGTCAGACCCTTCCTGGGTTTTCTAGGTTACCCAAAAACCCAGGCACTGCTTGATAGCTACTTTATGCCTTGATTTAGCCGATTTTTGGTTGATGTTATGGTGACTTAAGGGTTCCAGCTTGTAGTATACATGTAAATGAAGATATCTAACACATAAAACACATAAATCAACAACACAGTCTCTAGATACATGTTGGTCAAATCTTGTCAGAATCCGTGTTCATAGATTTTCTGGGTTTTTCCAAAAAACCGTAAACGTGAACTACTTCGCTACTTTGACCGGTTACTACTTTCATCCAGTTTGATGTATAGGTGATATAAAGGCATAAGGTTGAAGTCCATCTAACATACTATAACACTGATATAACAACTGTAAGACCCAAACTTTTATGAATAAAGATGATTTTTCTATAATTATCATTTTTGAATATTATGGAATGAATCTATTATAATGTTATAGTTGTGGGTAGTATTTATAAATTCTACAAAGTATGCAAGTTGTTATATTATATTCGATTGGTCGGGGAATATTCGTTTTAGCGGGGAATATTCGCATGCAATGGCAATAATCATTGGTGGACCCACAACGGAATTATTATGCGATTGAGAAAACGACAAAAATATTTTTATGAAAATAACGGCGGAAGTTTTCTGAATTAATCTTTGTTGAACTACTCGGTAGTAAAAAAGTCTGATGTCTGGCGTGGGTTGCATAGTAGCACACGATATTGATTATTGATGCTTACGTGAGAAGTCACTCAGTTTTGTTCAATTATTGCCGCACTAATTGTTGCATAGTATCTCACATTATTTGATTCAATTATTATCGATATTTTATATATTATTAAATCAATAATTGAGACGATAAAGTTATTAATATTATTATTTGCAATATTAACGATGTCTAGAAGTTACATCGAGGAGAGGTTTGGTCACCTAATCATGCGCTATGATAGGAGATATCCTTATTGAAAGCCCCTCTTTCTGAGGAACGACCTGGTCGATTAATATTATGAATTATAATAATGATGATAAATGTTGTTAAAAATATAGAAGGGATTTTTTTATGATGTATTTGTGTAAATTTTGCTTATTTTATGGACCCCCATTTACCCATTTTCAAAATAATCGATAGAAAATTATTTTATATAATAAAGGTGGGGTCACATATGGGGCCCCACGCATGACTTTGGAATCTCAAATTGGGGAAGAATGAGGTTCTTAGTATGTTGTAAGAAAAGTTTATATATATATATATATATATATATATATATATATATATATATTATATGGATAGTGGGGGAGGAATTCACGGGGTGTAACCCGTGAATGTTCTTTTGAAGCATATGTTATATATATATATATATATATATATATATATATATATAATATAATATCTTTTATTTAAAAGTTTTTGTTTTATTAGAATATTTTTTAGTAAATCAATCTGGACCGGTCATGGATTAGTTATTATTCAGTCCATTCTTCTGTAAATAGAAGCTCATTCCTTCATTATTTCTTACGAATTCACTGAAACTCTAGAAAGAGAAATTATAGAAAGAAAGAAGAAAAGTATTCTCGCTACTTCACTACTCCTATATCCAATTACTCTTCTTCTTAAGGTAAAGGGTATTATTTCTTTTGTATTCATGAAGAGAACTTACATTATTCTATTATTTATTATTACATTAGAATAACTTTTGTATCTGTGAAGCTACCCTATACTTGGTGAAATTCTTACATTATTCCATTCTTTATTATTACATTTGGAATATAATATACATGCATTTTACGTGGGACTGGTTCCGCTTTTTATTATTCTGTTGGAACATCCACATCGGTGAAAATTTCACGACTTTGGTTCCGTTATTTATTATTCTGTTGGAATAACCTGTCTATGCGAAGTACCGCATGCATGGTGATTTATGTCGTTATTCCATTCTTTATTATTCTGTCGGAATATCCTATCGGTGCGTATTACGCCTGACCTGGTTTCGTTATTTATTATTCTGTTGGAATAACCTGTCTATGCGAAGTACCACATGCATGGTGATTTCTTTTGTTATTCCATTCTTTAATATACTCAATTGGTTAAAATTTTGACTTCTATACACCATGAAATTAGTGGAATATCCTTGATATTTGCGCTTTATCAGTACCTTTTCATGGAAATATTCTTCTGAGCATTCTTGAATTTTACTCTACAAAGAAGTATCATGTTGACAATTTGGACTTATTAGTTCCTGAATAAATTAATTCTTGAACTTGTTTTTATTGAATTCTTATATCATTGTCATCATCCTCATGTTTATATTTTTTTTGAAAGTCATATGTGGCCTGTAGTGCATGGATGGACTTGGTATGATTATGACGAGGATTATTGATTGTAATCATGACCATAATGTTACAAATGATGTGGTAAAAGTCCTCATTGGCCCATAGTGCATTGATGGATAGTTGTTGGCATGATCATGACCATTAATGAATATACGAATATCCTTGGCCCGTAGTGCATGGATAATTTGTGGTCGTGATACTAATGAATATCCTTGGCCGTAGTGTAGGGATGATGTGGATTATTTATTAAGCTGAGTCCCAGCGATAAAAGTAATAAAAAACCTTTTAAATCATAAAAGATAGTAGATTTTATTCTCTACTTGACTCTTTTAATAGATTGCTTGTTCCGCTGCAGTTAAACTTGATGTCTATTATATTTTATCAGTTTAACATTGTTGAAGACTAATGATAATTTATTATGCATTATCTTAGTCATAATATTTCTTACTGGGCTAGTTGAGCTAACCCTTTCTTTCATTGTTCTCTTCAGGAAATGAGAACCTAGCCGGGACTAGTCGCGAAACGGAGTGACGGTCCGAGATGGTGTCTTAGTAGTCCTCAGTATTCTATAAAATAGTGTGATAATAAATTTAATGAGGACTTATTTTGAGAGTGGATATTGTCTAAAAGACAATATTTGTATTAAAACTCACATCTCTTGTTGTATATTTAAGATTGTATTTGTATTATGTACCATGTATTTGGCGACTCAGAATAGGTGATGTATACCTATTTTGGGGGCGTCACAACAACATTTTCAAAACATGTATAACCTGCAAGATCAAAGCCCATAAATAAGCTGTCAGACCGACCTGGGGACATCTAGGTTACCCAGAAACTTTGCAAGTCATGGTCGGTCAACGCAGTTTGACCTTCCATAACTTTAAATATACATATGATCTAAGTCTGATTTCAATCCCAGATCAAAGAGCACATATCAAACTACAACGACAAACTTTCAAGACACAAAACTCATTAAAGATCACAGAGATATAAAGCCTGACATTCGGTTGTCAGAACACAAAACAAATTTTTCTAGATTTTGTAAAACTTCAAATCCGAGCCTATAGATGTTATAGATCTAATATCAATCAACCTAGATCATATTTATATACTATAAAAAACATATTTTAACACTCAATCATAACATTTAACAAAGCATCAAAAGTCAAATTTTCAAGTTAGGGTTTATACCTTCTATGATCAAATTCTGATTTAAGGCTACTGATGTTGTTATATGTATTAGTGGGGCTTGTTTTTGTGACTAAAAAACTATAAATTTCGGAGGTGTGGAGCTTGAGAGAGTTTAGTTGAGTGTTGGGACAAAAATAAGCTAACAAATGCCATTTCTCTCTTTTCCAATCTATTTATATAAGTGTTAGATGCATGAATTAGCTGAGCATAGACTAATGTGTTGGAGATTTAGGTTATGTTAAGTCAATAAATTAGGTCACCAACTAAAGGTATTGGAAATCTTACAAGTTATCTAATAAAATATGCAAGAGGGGAATTATAGTCTTTTGTCATACAATTTTAATGGCTAAAAAGTAACTTAGCAAACCCTTAGGGTTTAACCCTATGGTTTAGCATATAGAATGTGTAGGATTTAGCAATTACGGTTTAAAAAATGTAAAATTTTAGTTTCTAAAATTTGTAATTAGGGTTTCCTTAGTTAGGTTAGGTTTCTAATTAAATTATACAGGAACATTAGGGTTTAAAATCACTAATTATAATTAACCTTGCTAATTTTAGCAATTAGGATTTACAATTTTGATAATTAGGGTTACCAAATCACAATTAGGGTTTTTAATTACTAAATTAGGTTTCTAGTCATTAGGGTTTTAAATTACTAATTAGGTTTTCCCATAATTAGAAATAAACTCTATTATACGTGATATTAATCACATTAACACAATTTCTGACTGATCATAAACTCCGGTTTAAGTTTTAAATTAGTGTTTTTAACAATAACTTAGGGTTTTCTAAATATTAATAAGGGTTTCTAAATTTTAATTAGAGTTTACCTAATTAATCATATAATACGCAACATAAATCATATAACACAGTTATATAACAGTCTTTGAATTTCCCATTTGAATTTAAAAAATAGGGTTAGACAAATTAGTGCTAGGGTTTTGACATTATACACCATAATTGACCAACTATTATCAATACATACATACATTACATTTTTATAGCACTAAAAAATCAAAATATAATTAATATTATATTATTATTCTCATTCACTGATCAAAATCTAAAATTATGGTTTGGATTCCATATCTGAATTATTCTTCATATATAACATTTAAAAAAATAACTAACTTAATTAATCTAACATAAGTTCATATAATAAAATAAATAATTATTATAATAATTTAAAATAATTTCATATATTATTTAAATAATATATAATTATATTTTCATCGAAAATAATTAATAAAAACATTTCTACTATAAAATTAATTATTATAAGAATATAATTTATAATAATCAATAATTCTAAAATAAAATTATTTGCAATAATTCATGTGATAAATATATTTTATTTATCACATAAATACATACGCTTTGACTTTTACATATTTCCCATATTTATTTTAATAAATTAAAAAAAAATTATACGCAAAATTTCTGATTTATTTATAGAAAATCTCGGGTTGTTACACAAATTACTTATGTATTAATTAAACAAAAATATTATATCAAAGTTTTCTACCTCCCTAGTTTCGAGAACCTTTAAGTTATTCATTACATGTTAATAAGTATTTTATCACAAATTTGGTTATTGCAAATAACATTAAATAGACTAATTCTTCAGCTTTCCTTTCCCTTTGTCTTTGCCGGAACCTTCAGGTTGATCTAGCTTAACTAAAAACATTTAAATTTAAAACAAGAATGAACATTTGATTGCCCAACAAGTAATAGCAACAATAAATATTAGCTAAAAGAAATAAATGTTTTCTCTAAACTACACTTCTACAACGAAATAATAGTTGTGAAGTAAGCTAAAACCATACTGAACAACATAACCAATAATTTGCATTTTTGAAACTACGTACTGACTATGAACAGAGAGCAGTCAATAGACTATGAACTTTTATTTTCAATTTTGCAAAAAGGTTATATAGAAATTCATCCACAAATAGTCATGATTTACGGGCACGGAGGGTGATCAGCTCGATATACCCTATATTGATCAACACTACATTTTAGATTGATGTTTTCGTTCATCATATCCGCCTTGGGAGCACAAAAGTTTCCCGTGATCGGGATGTTCATATTCAATCTAGAATCCGAACTAAAACAATTCAGTTGGATGACAATAATATTTTATCATGTTCAACAATACTTTTGAATCTATGTCTAGCCGAGTCAAATAGCTTAGACTGGTTTTTAAATAACGTATACATACCAGAATTTAATAAGTATGTATCAACATGTGATTAAATACAACCATTATCCAAGTGAGGACACTTGCATAACCAAACTTAGTTATCTATAAACAGGATATATCTTGATCAATAACAATATATTTAAGAAGTTTGCACAACAGGAATATAATTCAATAACGTACTTACACAAGATCGTTGTATAAGTAATTTTAAAGAGTAAGGATACTTGCCTGATTTTCTGCTTACACAACTTAGTTTTATCTTTTATACAAAGACCTATCATTAATAAGATTATTTGTTTGATTAGAATAATACATTGTAACATATAGTACTGCTATTTGCAGTCAACACATAGCTTAAGCACATTGTCACATATGTATATCAGTCATTGGATCATAAACAATCACCTATCAAGTCAAACTATCTAGGTTCGGATCAATTTCGGAATCAATTAGGTGTACCGACGGCTTTATCGGGTAATTATCGAGTTTGTTTTATATTAATTAAACTCTATTCTGTATACTCAATATTATTTTAAATAATTTAAATATTAGTCATATTATTTTTTAGTGACTTATAATAATTTTCAAATAGTTATTATCATTTATCATGACTTTTCAATCATTGAAATCATTTTTGTGACGCACCCAAAATAGGTATACATCATTCATCTTGAGTCGCCAAATACATGGTACTAAATTCAAATACAACTTGATTATACAACAGTCGTGTAAAATACGACAAAATACATGCTGTGAGTTTTAATACAAATATTGTCATCTAGACAATATCCACACTCAATTTAGTCCTCATTACATTTATTATCACACTATTTAACAGAATAGTGAGGACTACTAAGACACCATCTCGGACCATCACTCCGTTCCCCGACTAGTCCCGGCTACGTTCTCATTTCCTGAAGAGAACAGTGAAAGAAAGGGTGAGCTCAACTAGCCCAGTAAGAAATATTATGACTAAGATAATGCAGAATAAATTATCATTAGTCCTCAACAGTGTTAAACTGATAAAATACAATAGACATCAAGTTTAACTACAGCGGAACATGCAATCCATTAAAAGAGTCAAGTAGAGAATAAAATCTACTATCTTTTATGATTTAAAAAGGTTTTTCATCACTTTTATCGCTGAGACTCAGCTTAATAAATAATCCACATCATCCCTGCACTAAGACCAAGGATATTCATTAGGGTTACAACCATAAATTATCCATGCACTACGGGCCAAGGATATTTGTGTATTCATCAATGGTCATGATCATGCCAACAACTGTCCATCAATGCACTTCGGGCCAATGAGGACTTTTACCACATCATTAGTAACATTACGGTCATGATTACACCGAATAATCCCTGGTCATAATCATACCAAGTCCATCTTTGCACTACAGGCCACAGATGACTTTCAAAAATAATATAAACATGAGGATGATGAAAATGATATAAGAATTCAATAAAACAAGTTCAAGAATTAATTTATTCAAGAACTAATAACGTCTAAATTGTCAACATGATTTCTTTGTAAAGTAAAATTCAAGAATGCTCAGAAGAATATTTCCATGAAAAGATACTGGATGAAGCGCAAATATCAAGAATATTCCACTAATTTCATGGAGTGTAGAAGTCAAAACTTTAACCAACTGAGTATAATAAAGAATGAAATAACAAAAGAAATCACAATGCATGCGGTACTTCGCATAGAAAGGTTATTCCATCAGAATAATAAATAACGGAACCATGTCAGATGTAATACGCACCGACAGGATATTCCAACAGAATAATAAAGAATGGAATACAACAGAAATCACCATGCATGTGGTACTTCGCATAGACAGGTTATTCCAACAGAATACTAAATGACGGAACCAGGTCAGGTGAAATTCACACCAACAGGATGTTCCAACAGAATAATAAAGACGGAACCAGGTCCGGCGTAAAGCACAGACAGGATATTCCAACAGAATAATAAAGAATGGAATACAGAAGAATTTCACCAAGTATAGGGTAGCCCGCGTATACAGGTTATTCTAACAGAATAATAAAGATGGAATAATAGAAGTTCTCTTCATGAATACAAAAGAAATAATACCCCTTACCGTAAAAGAAACTTGATATCGGAGTAGTGAAGTAGCAGAATACTTTTCTTCTTTCTCCCTAGAGTTTCAGTGAATTCGTAAAAAATATTGAAGGAATGAGCTTCTATTTATAGAAGAATGGACTGAATAGTAACCAATCCATGAACGGTCTAGATTGATTTACTTTAATTGGACGGTCCATATTTAAAGCAAAATCTTTTAAATAAAATAAAATATATTCTATTTATAATCTAATAAAATGAATAACTTTTAAAAAGATTTTACTATGCAAACACTATGCAATCACAATGCAAACACTATGCATAATAAAATATAATATATTCTAATTATTGTCTAATAAAACAGATAACTTTATAAAAGTATTCTGTTTTATATAAAAAGATTTTACTATTAGCCTAATAAAACGAATAACTTTATAAAAGTATTTTGTTTTATATAAAAAGTTTTTCTGTTTTATTACGTTAATAATACGAATAAAACAAAACGTCATCATCATTATTATTATTCACACTATTAATCGACTAGGTCGTTCCCAGGAAAGAGGCGGCTTTCCAATAAGGATTTCTCCCTAGTGGCGCGCAATTAGGTGACCAAACCTCTCCTTGGAAGAACTTTTGGACATCGTTAATAATGCAAATAATAATATTAACAACTTCGTCATCTCAATTATTGATTTAATAACATATAATATATCGACAATAATTGAATCAAACTGAGTGACTTCTCACATAAGCATTAATAATCAATCTGAAGTATGCTACTATGTAACTACACGCGTATTCATCGCATACTTTACTACCAAGTAGTTCAACAATATCAACGGTAAAACTTCCGCCGTTATTTTCATAAAAATATTTTTGTCGTTTTCTCAATCCGATAATAATTTTGTTGTGGGGTCCACCAATGATTGTGCCGTCGTACGAATATTCCCTGACCAATCGAATATTATACAACAACTTACGTACTTTGCAAAATTTATAAATTTTACCCACAACTATAACATTTTATCAAATTTATTCCATAATATTCAAAAATGATATTTATAGAAAATTCATTTTTATTCGTAAAAGTTGGGGTCTTACAATCTCCCCTTATGAAATTTCTCCCTCGAAATTAGGGTACGTGCCTAGTATGTCGAAGAGGTAAGGATACCTTGATTTCATTTCAGATTCTAACTCCTAGGTCATTTCCTCAACATTGTGGTTCCTCCATAACACTTTGACTTGAGGTATAACCTTGGAGCGTAGAATATGTTACTTCTTATCCAAGATTTGAACAGGAACCTATTCATACGTTAAATCTTCCACTATTTCGTCTGGTTCTAACTCAATAATATGGTTCGGGTCTTTCACATATTTACGTAACATGGATATATAAAAAACGTTATGAACACGAGACATACTTGGCGGTAAAGCAAGTCTATAGGCTATAGTCCCTACTCGATCGAGGATTAAAAATGGGCCAATGAATCGAGGATTGAGCTTTCCTCTCTTTCTAAATCTCGTAACTCCTTTCCATGGAGCAACACGTAACAACACATGATCTCCAATATCGAATTCCACATCCTTTCGATGAAGATCAGCATAACTCTTTTGTTGGTCTTGTGAGATTTTTATACATTGTCGGATCATTTGAATCTTTTTCATAGTCATACATACCAACTCCGGTCCCAACAACGTTGCTTCACCCACCTCATCCCAAAGATACCGAGAAGCGACACTTTCTTCCATCCATAGCGCCTCGAATGGAGCCATGCCAATACTTGCTTGATAACTGTTGTTGTAGAAAAACTCCACCAATGGTAAGAACTTGTCCCAACTTCCCTTGAAGTCAAGGACACAGAGACTTAATAAATCTTCAAGAGTTTGAATAGTCCTGTCTAATTGTCCGTCCATCTGAGGATGATAAGCCGAACTAAATCGTAAATCTGTGCCCATAGCTTTTTGCAAACTAACCCAAAATCGTGAAGTGAATCTTGGGTCTCGATTAGAAACTATGGATACTGGCATACCATGCAGTCTTACAATCTCGTTTATATACATACGAGCAAGACGTTCAAGTGTATAAGTTTTTCGTATTGGTAAGAAATTAGAAGACTTGGTCAATCTATCAACAATGACCCAAATTGCGTCTATACCTGAGAAACCTTGGGAAGACCAGTAACGAAATCCATAGTAATGTGCTCCCACTTCCATTCTGGTATTTCAAGTGGTTGCAATGGACCTTTTGGTACTTGATGCTCCGCTTTGACTCGTTGACAAGTTAGACACCTTCAGATAAACAGCGCTATCACTCTCTTTATATTGCTCCACCAAAATGTATGACGAAGATCACGATACATTTTGGTACTCCCAGGATGGATTGCAAATGGTGTGTTGTGCACCTCTATCATGATTTTATACTTTAAATCAGGGTCGTTAGGAACACAAAGTCTGGAGTTGACTCGAAGTATTCCTTCTTCATCAATTCTTGCTTCCGGCATAACACCTTCTTGTACTTTCTTCCTCATATGCATCAGCTCTAGGTCTGTAGCTTGAGCAACTTTAACTTTATTGATTAAAGTCGGTTCTACTCGTATATTCGCCATCATCACATGGGTCCCTAGAGTCTTTAATTCTATCTTCATCCTTTGCAAGCCATACAAGATAGGCCTTTGCGTTCACAATATCGCACTTGTACCCACATATGATCTTCTACTCAATGCGTCAGCTGCCATGTTTGCTTTTTTAGGATGGTATTGGATGGTATGATCATAATCTTTCAACAGTTTAAGCCAACGTCGCTGCCGCATATTGAGTTCCTTTTGAGGGAAGAAATATTTGAGGCTTTTATGATCCGTAAAGATCTCCACTTTCTCCCCATACAAGTAATTCCTCTAAATTTTAAGTGTGAAGACAACAGCTGCCAACTCTAGATCATGAGTAGGATAATTCCTCTCATATTCTTTGAGTTGTCGAGAGGCATAGGTTATAACTTTCCCATGTTGCATTAGAACACATCCTAACCCTTGCCTAAAGCATCACTATAGATGACAAATCCCTCCGAGCCAGATGGCATTGTCAGAACAGGTGCTGAAATGAGTCTTCTTTTGAGTTCTTGAAAACTCTTCTCACATTCCTCGTTCTAACCGAATTTTGTATCTTTTTGAGTCAGCTGAGTTAAGGGAGTAGCGATTCGAGAAAACCCTTCTACGAATCTCCGATAATAACGGCTGTTAGAGAAAGCTACGTACTTTGGCCATCGACGATTTATGTTGCTCGACTTTGAATGGCTTTAATCTTTGTTAAGGTCAGCAGATATTCCATGACTTGATACCACGTGCCCAAGGAATGCTACTTCCTCAAGCCAGAACTCGCATTTCTTCAACTTGGCATAAAGCTTATATTCACGAAGCTTTTGGAGTATCAGCCTCAAGTGTTGCTCATGATCTTCACGGCTTTTGGAATAAATAAGGATGTCATCAATAAAGACGACCACAAAGTGATCCAAATATTGTTTAAATACTCGGTTCATCATATCCATGAAGGCAACAAGAGCATTAGTCAATCTAAAAGACATGACTAGGAATTCATAATGCCCATACCGAGTTCTGAAAGCCGTCTTTGGAATGTCATCGATTCTAATCTTCAATTGGTGATATCCGGAATGAAGATCAATCTTTGAAAAGAATTTGGCGCCTTGAAACTAGTCAAACGGGTCATCAATACGTGGCAATGGGTACCTATTTTTGATGGTGACATGATTCAACTCTCGATAATTAATACAAAGTCGCATACTCCCATCTTTCTTCTTCACGAATAGAACATAAGCACCCCAAGGAGAAGTACTAGGACGAATAAAGCCAATGTCTAACAATTCCTGTAGTTTGGTCTTTAACTCCTAAAGTTCAATAGGAGCCATTCGATATGGGGCTTTGGAAATAGGTTTTGTACCGAGTTCAAGGTCGATACAAAATTCAATTTCACGCTACGGGGTAGGCCAGAAGTTCTTGGGGAATACGTCAGGAAATTCATTAACAATAGAAATATCATTCAAAATTGACGTATTTTTGTTTAGATCCGTGACATGAGCAAAGAAAGCTTGACATCCGTTTTCTAATAAACGAATAGCTTTATAACTTGAGATGACAGTGATTGATTTTAATGGTTTAGTTGCTTGAATTAGCATAATAGGTTGATTAAGAATATGAAAGCTAACAACCTTACGAAAATAATCAATTTTTGCATTATGAGGAGTTAATCAATCAATCCCTAGAATTAAGTCAAATGCAAGTATTTTCAATGAAATAAGGTCGACAGGTAATGTGAGGGTACCGATTTGAACCAAACAAGACTTATAAACAGTAGATATAATGAAGGTTTCTCCCAACGGAGTTTCAACAGATAAGTCAAAGTCTAATTTCTCCGGAGTCAAATTTAAACGTTGAGCGCAAGTAGGAGAAATAAAAGAATGAGTAGAACCGGTATCAAATAAGGTATATACTTCACTAGAATTTATGATAAGCTTACCCGTGATGACCTCGTTCGGGTTCCTTGCTTTCTGGGAGGTCACGACAAACGCTCTCCCTTGAACAACCAGTTTTGTCTTGTCTGGGATGGCCTTTGTTTCCTCCATCCCAGCTGCACTTGTCTTCGGTGCACGACAAAATTGGGTCAGGTGTCTTTCTCTTCCATAATTATAACATGCTTTGGAGTGCATCGCACAGTTTGGACTGATGTGTCCCTCCCCTCCACATTTGAAGCATATAATAGTTGGTTGTTCTCCTTCCTTAACGACAGGTGCTGATGCTAACGTCTTTCCATCATTGTTGAATCTTCTTTTCTTGAAATGTCCATTCTTATTGTTTTGGCCATGATTACCAACGAAGAGATTACCATTTCTGGCATGTTGATTCCTTCCACGCTTATTGTCACCACTTCGATGACTGCTATCACTGGTATTATCATTTTGTCGACTGCTCTCTTTTAGTTGGGTTGACTCATTATCGCGCTCCAATAACTGAGCCCTATTAACAACATCTGAATACCAACACAGTTTATGAGAGATAAGATATTGACGTATCTCTGGTTTCAAACCTCATAGAAACATTCGCGTCATTATCAACCAAATGGGATGCAAACCGGGACAGCTCGGCAAACTTGGCTTTGTACTGTGACACGGTCATGTTGTTTTGTTCCAGTTTAATGAACTCTACCTCTTTCATGTGACGAATACTTTCAGGAAAGTACTTATCGTTGAACAGTTCTTGGAACTTCTCCCAAGACATCTTCAGTGCGGCAAGTTGAGTACACTTTACAGATTCCCACCAGTAATCTGCCTGTGCCTGCAACATGAAAGTGGCAAAGGGAACCTTTTGCTCCTCGGACCAACCCAAGACATCAAATATCTTGTTGATCTATTTTATCCACGTCTCCGCCTTAAGTGGTTTTGGCACTCCAAAAAACTCCGGTGGTCCCAGCTCCTTGAACTATTTGGCGGTGACCGTCCGAGAGTTGCCAGTGTTTCCACCTGCATTTTGGACAGGAGCCGCTCTCGCCTGATGTTGCATGAATTGCATGAAGCCTCGGAACATTCCATTGTTCATCATTTGGTTAGTGTTATTGTTTGCATTAGGATTGTCGCCTTCCTGATGCACATTATCCTGATTATTGATCTGTGGAGAGTCAATGGTCTCCTGTGGTCCATTGATGTTCTCAACATTCTCTGATGCCATTTTCAAATACTGCCACAAAACAAGGGTTAACTAACATATCACATATTATCCCTATACTCTGACCGACCAATTAAATACCAAATAAACTTAGGTAGGTCATACTAGCGAAGGAATTCCCCATCTCTCCCCTCCTAGTTCTTATCTAACATCTCAGCCAGGGATCATATCCCTAAGCTTTGATACCAACTGTGACTCCCCCAAAATAGTTATACATCACCCATCTTGAGTCGCCAAATACATGGTACTAAATTCAAATACAACTTGATTATACAACAATCGTGTAAAATACGACAAATACATGCTGTGAGTTTTAATACAAATATTGTCATCTAGACAATATCCACAAACAATTTAGTCCTCATTACATTTATTATCACACTATTTAACAGAATAGTGAGGACTACTAAGACACCATCTCGGACCATCACTTCGTTCCCCGACTAGTCCCGGCTACGTTCTCATTTCCTGAAGAGAACAGTGAAAGAAAGGGTGAGCTCAACTAGCCCAGTAAGAAATATTATGACTAAGATAATGCAGAATAAATTATTATTAGTCCTCAATAGTGTTAAACTGATAAAATACAATAGACATCAAGTTTAACTACAGCGGAACATGCAATCCATTAAAAGAGTCAAGTAGAGAATAAAATTTACTATCTTTTATGATTTAAAAAGGTTTTTCATCACTTTTATCGCTGAGACTCAGCTTAATAAATAATCCACATCATCTCTGCACTACGGCCAAGGATATTCATTAGGGTCACGACCATAAATTATCCATGAACTACGGGCCAAGGATATTTGTGTATTCATCAATGGTCATGATCATGGCAACAACTGTCCATCAATGCACTTCGGGCCAATGAGGACTTTTACCACATCATTTGTAACATTACGATCATGATTACACCGAATAATCCCTGGTCATAATCATACCAAGTCCATCTATGCACTACAGGCCACAGATGACTTTCAAAAATAATATAAACATGAGGATGATGACAATGATATAAGAATTCAATAAACCAAGTTCAAGAATTAATTTATTCATGAAGTAATAACATCTAAATTGTCAACATGATACTTCTTTGTAAAGTAAAATTCAAGAATGCTTAGAAGAATATTTCCATGAAAAGATACTGGATGAAGCGCAAATATCAAGAATATTCCACTAATTTCATGGAGTGTAGAAGTCAAAACATTAACCAACTGAGTATAATAAAGAATGGAATAACAAAATAAATCACCATGCATGCGGTACTTCGCATAGACAGGTTATTCCATCAGAATAATAAATAACGGAACCAGGTCAGGCGTAATACGCACCGACAAGATATTCCAATAGAATAATAAAGAATGGAATACAACAGAAATCACCATGCATGCAGTGCCGCACATGATAAAAGTTATTCCAATAGAATACTAAATGACGGAACCAGGTCAGGTGAAATTCACACCAACAGGATATTTCAACAGAATAATAAAGACAGAACCAGGTCCGGTGTAAAGCACAGACATGATATTCCAACAGAATAATAAAGACGGAACTAGGTCCGACGTAAAGCACAGACGGGATATTCCAACAGAATAATAAAGAATTGAATATAGAAGAATTTCACAAAGTATAGGGTAGCCCGCGTATACAGGTTATTCCAACAGAAAAATAAAGATGGAATAATAGAAGTTCTCTTCATGAATACAAAAGAAATAATACCCCTTACCATAAAAGAAACTTGATATCGGAGTAGTGAAGTAGCAGAATACTTTTCTTCTTTCTCTCTATAGTTTCTCTCTCTATAGGTTCTCTCTCTAAAGTTTCAGTGAATTCGTAAGAAATAATGAACAGTATAACGGTAAAACTTCCGCCGTTATTTTCATAAAAATATTTCTGTCGTTTTCTCAATCCGACAATAATTTTGTTGTGGGGTCCACCAATGATTGTGTTGCCGCATATTTAATATTCCCCGACAATTGAAAATTATATAACAACTTGCGAACTTTGCAAAATTTATAAATATTACCCACAACTATAACATTATATCAAATTTATTCCATAATATTCAAAAAATGATATTTATAGAAAATTCATTTTTTATTCATAAAAGTTGAGGTCTTACAATTTTAAATAATTTAAACACTAAATAATCTTATTATTATTAATATTTAAATAGTATTAAAATATTAATGAAATACTTATAAAATATTAAAGTTATTTATTATAACTTAAAATATTTTTAAAACATTATTATTACCCTTAAATTATTTTTAAAACATTTAAAATCATTTTAAATAATTATCATTAATATTTAAATATTAATGTATTATTTATCAAAATATTAAAAGTTATTTATTATTACTTCAAATATTTTTAAATCATTTACATCCTTTTAAATGATTTTTAAATTAATAGAACTATTTTAAAACTATTTATTTAATATAATTATTAAATAAATCTAATATCATTAATATTTAATTATTAATGAAATTTACCTTAAAATATTAAAAGTTATATTTTATAACTTAAAATATTTTAAACACTTTATTATTATTTAAAATAATTTTAATATAATAAAATCATTTTAACTAATTTATTTAATACATTTATTAAATAAATTTAATATCATTATTATTCAAATCAATAATAATATTAATTAAAAATATGTCAAATTATTAAAAGTTATATTTTATAACTGAAAATAATTTTTAAAACTAATTTTGTAATTTTTATAAATTTATTTCTATTTTTAAATGATTTTTGGAAATTAAATTAATTGAAATTAATATATTTGCCGCTAAAGCTTTTAGCGATGGAAACTGTCGCCTATAGTGTTCTTGAGCCTCAAGAACATTCATAACCAGTGTTCGAGGTGCTACGTTTGAGCAACATTAATCATTAACTCATGGTGTTTTTGGGCTAGCTAATGGTTAGATCTTGTAGTATTGATGTAATACTACAAGTATCTAGCAATTTCTGGGCCAAATTACAACAGATTTAAAAGATATAAGCCATTGAATAAGCTGTCAGAGTTGTTCTTCATTTTCTGGGTTACCTAAAAAATAATAACAGTTCGAGTAGCCTATTTTGGGCTTCCTTAAGTTGCTCATCATGTAATGTTTTGGTGGTTTAAGGGTTTCAGGTTGTAGTACTCATGACAAGGAACAGATCTAATACACCTAATCAGTCTAACTACATCACAATCAACAAATCTAAGCCGATCAAACTATGTTAGAGTCGTGTTCATCAGTTTTTTGGGTTACCTAGAAAACAGTTTTCGTGAACGTGCAAACTACTTTGACAGTCCACTAAATCCATTCTGTTTGTTGTTTAAGTTTTCTAAAGGCATAAGTATGTAGTCCATATAACATACTATAACATGGATACAACAACATAACAAGATCAACAAACACCTGACAGATCTATGAACACGAATATCTTGTCATACATTTCTAGGTAAAAATCTGGGTTACCCAAACAGAAAGTCATGGTCGGTCAACGTACTTTAGCCATCCATAACTTGAAATGTGATGCCCCCAAATTCAGACCACACTTGTCTCAAATTTGGTTGTCACGTACTAACTCTAATAACATACTAAAATCATCACAACGGAATAATAGAATAAATTACATCGTTATAATATAATTATTCTCGTCCCAAGGGTTCGTAACTTAAACATCTCTTACAATACCTTAAACGTAATTAAACACCATTAGACATAACGGATACATAATCTAATACAACTTAAATTAAGCATAGCTTATCATAAATAAGTTCTTCTACAACCAAATAATAATACATTCTAGCATTATAAAATAACTACTCCAAAGCCTTCTCTTTACCCTTGTCCTTGCCAGAGGGTTCACCACGTTCTACCTTACTGAAATGTTTTTTTAGGGAAAGCAAGGATGAGCAACAAATTTACCCAACAAGTAATATAGCAAAAGGGAATTCCATATAGTTTTGAATTTCTCAAGGGTATATCAATAATGATAGTTCAAGATAGTAAGAATTATCAATGATTATCAGCAATAGTTGTTATGGACAGAAATATCAATAATATTCAAAGATTTATGTGACGCCCCCGACAGATGGTGCTACACGGTGCTACAATTTACACATTCATTCAATTGAAATACCTCAAAAGAGTGAAAATGTATTCTATATATTCCAAAATAATATTCCCATTCCCAGGTTCTTTATAACCATTACATAGATTCTTTGTCATAATATCAAATAATAACAACATTCATCCTATACTATTACAAAGGCAACATATTGGTTCACCTTAGACTTCCCTTTATCTTTATCGGATCCTTCAGTCTGTTCGGTCTTAGCTGCATTCATATGGTTCAAGCAAGAGTGAGCATAACTAGCTCAGCAAGTATGACAATTTCATTTAAACAAGAGGCTTGAATCATATAAATCGTATATCTTCAATAACTGAATCAGTAGTTCTGAAGTACTATCGATAATTTAAAATGGCACTTCTCTTTTTGTTTAAACGTTTAAAAATGAACAACATTCATTACACATAAATTTCGGTCCAAGAGCTTGAGCATTTCATTCTTTTTTTGAAAAGGAAAACCCGGAACCAAGTTCGTAAGTCCAGTATATCTTACGAGCATGTCTAAGTGATTAGCATTAGTACTCTATGTTGTACAACACTACTTTCTTTAAATGTATATACGTTTAAGGTTTGACAACCTCACGTGCCTGTCGTTTGACGACAAAACATTTGTTTATCATAATCAGTCTTTCTTTGAAATCAATACCAAAACAGTTTGGCAAAAGACAGCAACATGTACAATACTTTGATAGATTTATAAAGAAATCCATAGAACATCTTAAGTCTAGCCGAAGGAATTGGCTTCGACTTTATTATACATCAATTCATGCATAAGGTACATGAATTACAAAGCTTGTCCAAAAGAATATAGACAAGGGTCAGAACACTTGCCTTCAGCATCTTCTATACTTAACACACTTTCTTTTTGAGTCTTTAAGGTTTCTACAATACAAAATCACATAACATACCACATTAGGTCGTATATAAGCAGTCTAATCATGCCTTAGATTGTTTAACATTCGGTACGGTTTATCGTATTACATTGTATTTATGTTTACATAATTGTTTGTCAACCTTTAGTTATAATCCTTAAGGTTTAAAGTATCTTCAATGATGTTACTTCAAGTCAATTAAGTATGTAATTCACCCATTATTCACTTTCTTATTCCTTACGTTCATAAGCATTCTTCTCTATGTTCTTCCTAGTGCTGGCGCTGCAGTGCCAGCTTCCCTCATACAACTCGCGCTACGACTCGGGTTTCAAGTACCTTTACCCCAGAATCGGTATCATGCCACATGAGTCCCGTCACTAATAACAAATTACTTATTTTGCTATCAGCGATGGCTAATGGTAAAGTCTTGCATCATTGGCCTTGAGGGATTATTGCTTTGGGTACATCTTATACACAATTTATGAGCCTCAGAAAATTTGACAGTATGATTTTCTTTGTTAATTTTCTGTGCCCATAACTCATTCTTATAAGTCCAAATTGTCTCATTCAAAAGCCATTAGCTCATAAATCTTATGTTCTATGATTTCATTAGAAAATATTTAATTTCCAAATCTTTTAACATGGAATTCACCGATTAGTTCATTATTGAGCGTTTGATAAATGTTCGAAGGCATTCAAAGCTGGTTTCTTCGTTCTAAGTCAAAATGTGACCATTTTCGAGTTCGCAACTCTAAAATGCACATTTAGACTATTCTGCATTGAAAACCAATGTTTCTGAGTTCAATGGTAACTTTTAACTTTCATTTCAAAAATTTAACGATTTCGACGATTATCGTCTAATTGTAAATTTCACCATAACTTCGTTACTTGAGATTTTACATCGTTCAAAATGGATTCATTTAATAATTTTAACATCCTAACCAAACATATTTCAACCACGAAATGATAGTTCAATATATGTTCTTCATTAGTTCATCACTTCATAATCATGATTTCCTTACAACATAGCTTATTAAGGTTTAAGTCCCCTAATTAGCCATCCTTATCACTTTATAACATAGATGATCAACCACTATCCACTTCTCTATCAAATATCAATAGAAGAGATGGAGAATCATGGTTTAGGAATCTTACCCTTGAAGTTCTAGCTTGGTTTTTCTTCTTTCTTCTTGAATTAATTAAAGACTAACGCGTACTCTTTTCTCTCTCAATATATAAGCTCTAAGGTTGTTGGTGATAAATGAACAAGCAAATGACCAACAAGCTCCTCTATTTATAGGATTTCCTAGGTGAGGGCATTTTAGTAAAGATGCCATCCCACCTCCTTAAACCACCTCCTTACTATTAATTCCTTGCATCCCATAACTCTTATCTCTTGCTTGCTCTCTACACTTGGTCAACCTTGACTCACCTATGGGGCCCACATGGGTTTCCCCATGTGTTTTTCTTACCCTTTACCCATCTATTCGATCCACGGATCCGGTTCTTACTTTGGGCTTTAGGTTTAATTACCTTGGGCCTAGCGTTGGGCTTGCATTTTATATAATTGGGCTTTAACATAATTCCATTTGGGCTTGCACAATTCCTATACAAATCCTACAAGTCCATTGAAATAGGATTTAAACGTTTAATATAAAATCCTTGTATTTTACATGTATACTAGTTCGTATAATCATTCTTCATATACGATTTGTTATCTCTGGTATATACTCATACGATACTTCGTATCATACTCGTATTCCTTGCTTCGTATAATACTCGCTATTATACAATCATCATTCATTCATTCTTTACTTTCCCTAACATTCTCAACTTAGTACGCAGGAGAAAAACCACGTTTGTCATAACTGAAATATTATTACTATAAGACCCCAACTTTTATGAATAAAGAATAATTTTTTCGAAATATATTTTTGAATATTATGGTGTGGATTTGATATAATGTTATAGTTATGGGTAATATTTATTAATTTTACAAAGTAAGCAAGTGGTTATATAATATTCGATTGGTCGGGGAATATTCGTTTTAACAAGGAATATTCGTATGATGACACAATCATTGGTGGTCCCCACAATGAAAGTATTGTCGTAGTTAGAAAATAACAGAATTATCTTTTTATTAAAATAACGACAAAAGTGTTACCGTTAAAACTGTTGAACTACCCGATAGTAAAAGTACAGTAATACGCGTGGTTGCATAGTAGCACATGGTATTAATTATTGATGCTTACGTGAGAAGTCACTCAGTTATCCTCAATTATTGCTACAGTAATTGCTGCATCATATCTCTCATATTATTGATTGAATTATTGTCATAGTATCATATGCATAATATGTTATATTATTAAATCAATAATTGAGACAACAAAGTTATTCATATTATTATTTGCAATATTGATAATGTCTATAAGTTCTGTCAAGAGAGGTTTGGTCACCTAATCAAGGCTACCAATAAGGAGAAATCCTTATCGGAAAGCCCCCTCTTTCTTGGGAACGACCTGGTTGTTAAATATTGTGAATTATAATATTAATGATGAATAAGTTCGTGTTCATTAAAGATGAAATTGATAGTTCCATTGTGTGGGAATTATTAGTGTTAGTGGAAATCAGCATTTATTTCGATAATAATTGATGTCTGGAGGTTATATTGACCAATCGGGTAATTCACCGGATAAATGAGCAATTAATTTCTATTAATTAACAAGCTTATAACTATGTGTTCACATGTGTGTACTATTGATTCACATGATTTACTATTAGGGGAGTTGGTGCAAGATTGATAATACTTGCAGGACTAAAATAAAAATGAAGAAAAAGGTATTTTACTGTAATATTTTGAGCCCCAAAACGTGCAATTATCGAAATTATATTTTCCTATAAATAGAAGCTCATTCTTCTTTCATTCTCAACAATTCACTAAGTCTCACAAGAGCAATTATTATAGAGAGAAATTATAGAGAGAAAGAAGAAGAGAAGTTTGTTACCTCTCTATTCCAGTATCCAGTTTTATTCTAAGGTAAGGGGTATTATTTCTTTCGTATTCATGAAGAGAGTTATTTCTTTCAATACGCGTAAGGGTTTTTATTCCATTTTTTATTATTCTGTTGGAATAACCTGTTTGTGCGAACTATCGCATGCCTGGTGAATTCTTCTGTTATTCCTTCTTTATTATTTTGTTGGAATAACCTGTCTGTGCGGACTACCGCATGCCTGGTGAATTCTTCTATTATTCCATTCTTTATTATTTTGTTGGAATAACCTGTCTGTGCAGACTACCGCATGCCTGGTGAATTCTTCTGGTATTCCATTCTTTATTATTCTGTTGGAATAACCTGTCTGTGCGGACTACCACATGCCTGATGAATTCTTATGTTATTCCATTCTTTATTATTCTGTTGGAATAACTTGTCTACGCGGACTATCGCATGCATGGTGAATTCTTATGTTATTCTATTCTTTATTATTTTATTGGAATAACTTGTCTACGCGGACAATCGCATGCATGATGAATTCTTCTGTTATTCCATTCTTTATTATTCTGTTAGAATAACATGTCTATGTGGACTACCGCATGCATGGTGAATGATCCTTCGTATTCATTCCTTATTAAATTGTGGAAATGATGCATCACGTAGATTACCGCACGTAAGGTGAAAATCCATTTGCAGTTTCATATATTTTAGTATACTCATTTGGTTAAAGTTTTGGCTTCTATACTCCATAAAATTAGTAGAATATACTGGATATTTGCGCTTCATCCTGTATCTTTTCATGAAAATATTCTTCCGAGCATTCTTGAATTTTACTCCACAAAGCAGTATCATGTTGACAATTTGGACGTTATTGATTTTTGGATAAATTAGATTATAAATCTTTAAAATTTATCCTTGAACTTGTTTTATTGAATTATTATGTCATTGTCATCATCCTCATGCTTATATTGTGATGAAAGTCATCTTTGACTTACGTATATAGATGGACTTGGAGCGAGGAATGTGAGAAGAGTTTTCAAGAACTCAAGAGAAGACTCATTTCAGCACCTGTTCTGACAATACCATCTGGCTCGGAGGGATTTGTCAGCTACAGTGATGCTTTAAGCAAAGGGTTAGGATGTGTTCTCATGCAACATGGGAAAGTCATAGCCTATGCCTCACAACAACTCAAAGAATATGAGAGGAATTATCCTACTCATGATCTGGAATTGGCAGCAGTCATTTTTTCGCTTAAGATTTGGAGGCATTACCTATATGGAGAGAATGTGGAGATCTATACGGATCATAAAAGCCTTAAATATTTCTTCACTCAAAAGGAACTCAACATGTGGCAACGATGATGGCTTTAGCTGTTGAAAGATTATGATCATACCATCCAATACCATCCTAGAAAAGTGAACGTAGTAGCTGACACATTGAGTAGAAGATCATATGCGGGTGTGAGTGCAATATTGTCAACGCAAAGACCCATTTTGTATGACTTACAAAGGATAGAGATAGAGTTAAAGACTCCAGGGACCCGTGTGATGATGGCAAATATACGAGTAGAGCCGACTTTAATCGATAAAGTTAAAGCTGCTCAAGCTACTGCACTCCAGAAAATGGCGCGTATGAGGAAGAAAGTGCAAGAAGGTTCTATTCCAGAAGCAAGAATCGATGAAGAAGGAATACTTCGAGTCAACTCCAGACTTTGTGTTCCTAACGATTCTGACTTGAAGTATAAAATCATGATGGAGGCGCACAACACACTGTTTGCAATCCATCCTGGGAGTATAAAAATGTATCGTGATCTGCGACATACATTTTGGTGGAGCAATATGAAGAGAGAGATAGCGGGGTTTATCTAAAGGTGTCTAACTTGTCAACGAGTTAAGACAGAGCAACAAGTGCCAAAAGTTCCATTGCAACCACTTGAAATTCCAGAATGGAAGTGGGAGCACATTACCATGGATTACATTACTAGTCTTCCCAAGGTTTCTCAAGGCATAGATGCGATTTGGGTCATTGTTGATAGATTGACCAAGTTTTCTCATTTCTTACCAATACAAGAAACTTATACACTTGAACGTCTTGCTAGTATGTACATAAAAGAGATTATAAGATTGCATGGTATGCCAATATCCATAGTTTCTGATCGAGACCCAAGATTCACTTCAAGATTTTGGGTTAGTTAGCAAAAAGCTATGGGCACGGATTTACGATTTAGTTTGGCATATCATCCTCAAACGGACGGGAAGTCGGAAAGAACTATTTAAACTCTTGAAGATTTATTAAGACTCTGTGTCCTTGACTTCAAGGGAAGTTGGGACAAGTTCTTACCATTGGTGGAGCTTTCCTACAACAATAGTTATCAAGCAAGTATTGGCATGGCTCCATTTGAGGCGTTGTATGGAAGAAAGTGTCGTTCTCTAGTATGCTGGGATGAGGTGGGTGAAGCAACATTGTTGGGACCGGATTTGATACGTATGACTACTGACAAGATTCAAACGATCCAACAACATATAAAAACCTCACAAGATCGACAAAAGAGTTATGTTGATCTTCATCGAAAGGACGTGGAATTCAATATTGGAGATCATGTGTTGTTACGTGTTGCTCCATGGAAAGGAGTTACGAGATTTGGAAAGAGAGGAAAACTCAATCCTCGATTCATTGGCCCATTTATAATCCTCGATCGAGTAGGAACTGTGGCCTATAGACTCGCCTTACCGCCAAGTATGTCTCGTGTTAATAACGTTTTTCACATATCTATGATACGTAAATATGTGAAAGACCCGAACCACATTATTTATTTAAAACCAGATGAGATAGAGGAAGATTTAACGTATGAAGAGTTACCTGTTAAAATCTTGGATAAGAAGGATCATATTCTACGCTCCAAGGTTATACCTCAAGTCAAAGTTTTGTGGAGAAACCACGATGTGGAAGAAATGACCTGGGAGTTAGAATCTGAGATGAAGTCAAGATATCCTCACCTCTTCAATATACAAGGTACGTACCCTAATTTCTAGGATGAAATTTCATAAGAAGAGGAGGTTGTAAGACCCCAACTTTTATGAATAAAGAATAATTTTCTCGAAATATATTTTTGAATATTATGGTGTGGATTTGATATAATGTTATTGTTGTGGGTAATATTTATAAATTTTGCAAAGTAAGTAAGTGGTTATATAATATTTGATTGGTCGGGGAATATTCGTTTTAACAAGGAATATTAAATACGGCAAGATAAATCATTGGTGGACCCCACAACAGAAGTTTTGTCGTAGTTAGAAAACGACAGAATTATCTTTTTACAAAAATAACGACAAAAGTGATACCGTTAAAACTGTTGAACTACCCGGTAGTAAAAATACAGTAATACGCGTGGTTGTATAGTAGCACACGATATTGATTATTGATGCTTACGTGAGAAGTCACTCAGTTATACTCAATTATTACTACAGTAATTGATGCATCACATCTCTCGTATTATTGATTCAATTATTGTCACAGTATCATCTGCATAATATGTTATATTATTAAATCAATAATTGAGACGAAAAAGTTATTCATATTATTATTTTCAATATTGATAATGTCTAGAAGTTCTGTCAATGAGAAGTTTGGTCACCTAATTGCGTGCCAATAAGGAGAAATCCTTATCGGAAAGCCCTTTCTTTCCTGGGAACGACCTGGTTGTTAAATATTGTGAATTATAATATTAATGATGAATAAGTTCGTGTTGATTAAAGATGAAATTGATAGTTCCATTGTGTGGGAATTATTAGTGTTAGTGGAAATCGGCATTTATTTCGATAATAATTGATGTCTGGAGGTTATATTGACCAATTGGGTTATTCACCGGATAAATGAGCAATTAATTGCTCTTAGTTCACAAGCTTATAACTTTGTGTTCACATGTGTGTACTATTGATTCACATGATTTACTATTAGGGGAGTTGGTGCAAGATTGATAATACTTGCATGACTAAATTAAAAATAGAGGTATAGATGAAGGTACTATACTATAATTAGTTTTTTTCACATGATTGTACTATTAAGTCACATGAATGAACTATTAATTCACATGATTTACTATTAGGGGAGGTGGTGCAAGTTTGATAATACTTGCAGGACTAAATTAAAAATAAAAAAAAAGAGGAAGGTATTTTACTGTAATATTTTGAGCCCCAAAACGTGCAATTATCGAAACTATATTTTCCTATAAATAGAAGCTCATTCTTCTTTCATTCTCACCAATTCACTAAGTCTCACAAGAGAAATTATTATAAAGAGAAATTATAGAGAGAAAGAAGAAGAGAAGTCTGTTACCTCTCTATTCCAGTATCCAGTTTTATTCTAAGTTAAGGGGTATTATTTCTTTCGTATTCATGAAGAGAGTTATTTCTTTCAATACTCGTAAGGGTTTTTATTCCATTTTTTATTATTCTGTTGGAATAACCTGTTTGTTCGGACTACCACATGCCTGGTGAATTCTTCTGTTATTCCATTCTTTATTATTATGTTGGAATAACCTATCTGTGCGGACTACCGCATGCCTGGTGAATTCTTCTGTTATTCCATTCTTTATTATTTTGTTGGAATAACCTGTCTGTGCGGACTACCGCATGCCTGGTGAATTCTTTTGTTATTCCATTCTTTATTATCTGTTGGAATAACCTGTCTACGCGGACTACCACATGCATGGTGAATTCTTCTGTTATTCCATTCTTTATTATTATGTTGGAATAACCTATCTATGCGGACAACTGCATTCCTGGTGAATTCTTTTGTTCTTCCATTCTTTATTATTCTGTTGGAATAACCTGTCTGTGTGGACTACCGTATGCATGGTGAATGATTCTTCGTATTCATTCCTTATTAAATTGTGGAAATGATCTGTCTACATGGATTACCGCATGGCGGGTGAAAATCCATTTGCAGTTTCATATATTCTAGTATACTCATTTGGTTAAAGTTTTGGCTTCTATACGCTATGAAATTAGTAGAATATCCTGGACATTTGCGCTTCATCCAGTATCTTTTCATGGAAATATTCTTTTGAGCATTCTTGAATTTTACTCAACAAAGCAGTATCATGTTGACAATTTGGACATTATTGATTTCTGGATAAATTAGATTATAAATTTTTAAAATTTATCCTTGAACTTGTTTTATTGAATTATTATGTCATTGTCATCATCCTCATGCTTATATTGTGATGAAAGTCATATTTGGCTTACGTACATAGATGGACTTGGTATGATTATGACCAATGATTATTCGGTATAATCATGACCGTAATGTGACGAATGATGTGGTGAAAGTCCTCATTGGCCTATAGTTCATTGATGGACAGTTGTTGGTATGATTATGATTAGGGATTATTCGGTATAATCATGACCATTGATGATTACATGAATATCCTTGGCCGTGATGCAGGGATGATTCGATTTTATTTATTAAGCTGAGTCTCAGCGATAAAATTGTTGAAAAACTTTTTAAATCATAGAAGATAGTAGATTTTATGCTATACTTGACTCTTCTAATGGATTGCTTATTCTGCTGTAGTTGTTGATCTAAAACTTGTTGTCTTTTATATGCTATCAGTTGTTATACTGCTAAAGGCTAAGGATAATTTATTTTGCATTATCTTAGT
This sequence comes from Panax ginseng, assembly GCA_020205605.1. Classification (NCBI taxonomy): domain Eukaryota; kingdom Viridiplantae; phylum Streptophyta; class Magnoliopsida; order Apiales; family Araliaceae; genus Panax; species Panax ginseng. The sequence continues at coordinate 52,921,919 of CM035129.1, read as the reverse complement.
CATAATATTTCTTACTGGGCTAGTTGAGCTCACACTTTCTTTCACTGTTCTCTTCAGGAAATGAGAATATAGCTGGGACGAGTCGGGGAACAGATTGATGGTCCAGATGGTTGTTTTAGCAGTCCTCACTATTCTATATAATAGTGTGACAATAAATGTAATGAGGACTTCATTGAGTGTGGATATTGTCTAGATGACAATATTCTTATTAAAACTCTTAGATTATATTTTGTCGTATTTTACACGATTGTTGTATATTTAATTTATATTTGAATTTTTTACCATGTATTTGGTGACTTAAGTTGGGTGATGTATACCTATTTTTGGGTCGTCACAATTACATATTCCATCCTTCCATATTATTCTATCGTTACTTGTTTCTCGGAAGTTCAAAAATAATTTTCGAACAGAAATTGGTGAATAGTGTTTTTTAGAAAATTTCACAGAAATCTTTTATTTTCGTCTTGGAAATTCAAACACTTCAATGCCTTCACATAGCCAGAATACTAAAATATTCCGATACATTTAGGTTATAGAACAACCTTCATCTTACTAAGACATAATAATAACATATAATATAATTTTATTCATTATTTAATTACATAAAATTATTTTACAATTAATCTGATTTTCTCTGTTCTTACATTCTTCCCCCCTTATAAGAATTCTATTCCCAGAATCTCACTATACATTACACAAATAACTGAGGGTAATTCTTCTTCATCTTTTCTTCAAGTTCCCACGTTGCTTCTTCGACATCGTGGTTCTTCCATAACACCTTTACCGAAGGTATAACTTTGTTCCTCAGAACTTGCTCTTTTCTATCAATGATTTGATTAGGCACTTCTTCATACGTCAAGTCCTTCTCAATATGATTAGGTTCATACTCTATTACGTGCTTATAATCTATCTTATAAGGACGTAACACAGATACATGAAACACATTGTGTATTCTTTCTGAGTCTGGAGGTAACGCTACCATGTAAGCTACCTCTACTACCCTTTTTAATATTTTGAAAGGTCCTATAAACCTTAGACTTAACTTTCCCTTCTTTCCAAAGCGTATCTTTCCTTTCCAGGGAGATACCTTTAGAAATACGTACGAGCCTACTTCAAACTCTCTGTTCGCTCGATGCGAATCTGCATACTTTTTCTGTCTGTCTTGAGCTGCTACCAGACGCATTCATATCAGCTTGACTATATCCGCTGTCTGCTGCACCAATTCTAGTCCTAGCATTTGGCGTTCTCCCACTTCATCCCAACACAATGGTGTTCTGCACTTCCGTCCATATAGATCTTCGTAAGGCGGCATGCCTATTCTTCCATGATAACTATTGTTATATGCAAACTCTACTAACGGTAGATGATCATCCCAACTACCCTTAAAATCCATGACGCAAGATCTCAACATATCTTCTAACGTCTGAATTGTCCTCTCACTCTACACATTAGTTTGTGGATTATAAGCCGTACTTAACTTCAGTTGCGTTCCCATCTACTCTTGCAAACTTCTCTAAAAGTTCGACGTGAATCGTGGATCACGATCTGACACTATCAAAACTGGTACTCCATGTCTGGAAATAACTTCCTTAACATAAAGTTTAGCTAACTGTTCTAAGTTATACTTAACCCTTATTAGCAAAAAGTGAGCCGACTTCGTCAATCGGTCCACTATTACCCAAATCGCATCATACCCCTTCTAAGTAATTAGAAGTCCCACCAAAAAGTCCATCATGATATGCTCCAACTTCCACTCTAAAATCTCCAAGGACTGCAACAAGCCCCTTGGTCTTTGATGTTCGGCCTTAACCTTTTGATAAGTTAAGCACCTACTCATGTATTCTGCTATCTCCCTCTTCATGTTTGGCCACCAAAAACTCTGTCGAAGGTCTTGATACATCTTGGTACTACCAGGATGAATTGAGTACCTCAAACTATGAGCTTCTTATAACAGTTGCTCATTTAATTCCGTCTCATTCGGAACCCAAATTCTTCCTTCAAATCTCAATAATCCCTCATTATCGAGAATATACTTTAATTCTTATTAATTGGTTAACCATTTCATCTGGTCACACTCCTCATTTCTGAGTTGTACCTCCTTGACTCTCTCTACAATACTAGATCGAATCTCTGTTATAACAGTCTCTAACCTGACTCACTCGGTAACTTTACCTCCAACTCCATCCTAGCCATCTCTGTTACTAACTCAATTTGAACCGTTAACATAGACAACTTTTCCCGACCCTTCCTACTTAAGGTGTCGGCTACTACATTGGCTTTTCTTGGGTGATACAGGATTTCACAGTCGTAATCCTTTATCAACTCCAGCCATCTCCTTTGTCTAGTATTCAAATCCTTTTGTGTCAAGATATATTTTAGACTCTTATGGTCCTTGTATATCTCACATTTCTCCCCGTACAAGTAATGCCTCCATATCTTCAAGGCAAACACTATCGCGGCGAGTTCCAGATCATGAGTAGGATAAACTTTCTCATAATCTTTCAACTGTCGTGATGCATACACAATGACCTTGCCATGCTGCATGAGCACGCAACCAAGTCCTCTATGCGAAGAATCGCTATAAACTACGAAATTCCCTGTATCATTGGGTAAAGACAATACAGGTGCTTCACTCAGCCTTTTCTTCAGTTCTTGAAAACTGTCTTCGCACTTCTCCGTCCATACGTACTTCACTGTCTTCCTCGTCAAGTTGGTCAATGGAGTAGCTATCTTCATAAAAATCTTGGATAAATCTTCGATAGTATCCCGCGAACCCTAGGAAACTCCGCACCTTAGTCAGCATTTTTGGCTATTCCCAACTCATCACTACTTCCACCTTCGTTGGATCTACTAAAATTCCGTCTTAGTCGATAACATGACCTAAAAACTATACTCTTTCTAGCCAAAATTCACACTTAGTGAATGTCGCATATAACTTTTCCTTCCTTAGTGTCTCCAACATTAATCTTAAGTGTTCAGCATGATCTTCTGGCATCTTAGAATAGACTAGAATATCATCGATAAATAGTACGATGAACTTGTCCAAATATTGTTTCAACACTCTGTTCATCATATCCATAAATGCAACTGGTGCATTCGTCAACCCAAATGAAATAACCAAAAACTCGTAATGGTCGTAACGAGTCCTGAATGCCATCTTAGGTACATCCTCCTTCCTAAATTTCAACGGGTGATACCCCGTTCACAAATCTATCTTACAAAAATACTTTTCCCCTTTCAACTGATCAAAGAGATCATCGATCCTAGGCAATAGGTATTTATTCTTTATTGTTAACTTGTTCAACTCTAGATAGTCGATACAAAGTCATAACGATCCATCCTTCTTCTTTACAAACAGTATCGGTGCTTCCCACGACAAAACACTCGGTTGAATGTACTTTTTATCCAACAGTTCTTATAACTAAACCATCAACTCCTTCATCTTCACTGGCGCCATACGGTACGGTGCCCTTGAAACTGGTACCTCTCCTGGCACAATGTCTATTACAAATTTGGTCTCCCTATCCCGTGGAAGACCCAACAATTTACTTGGAAATACATCCGTGAATTCTTTAACTATAGGTATTTGTTCCATCTTTGCCCCCACTCTTTGGGCATCTACAACATGGCACAAATAACCTACACATCTCTTCTTCAACAACTTCCTAGTTTGGGTCATGGTAAGATAACATGAACGTCCCAGTGATTTATTATCGTAAAACACTACATTTGGTTGTCTCAACGTTCTAATGTTTACACATTTCTTTTGACAATCTATAATTGCACTATGGTTAAACAACCAATCCATTTTGAGAATTACATCGAATTCTCCCATTTTTATCTGTAACAAATCTACCGATAATTTATAACCCTGTATATCTACACAACAACTCCTATGAATATCTTCAACAAGAATTATTTCTTCGTTTGCTACCTTGATATTCAAAGGTACATGTAATCTTTTGGGAAGTAATCCTAATCGTCTAGCAAAATCACATGTTATGAAAGAACAAGTAGCACTCGAATCAAATAGCGCATTAACATTTATATCGTTGATTGGGATAATACCTACAACTACATCCCCGGATGCAACTGCATCTTGGACCGTCATGTTACGGGCCATCGGCCTACCCATCGGTGTTGGACCACCAATAACTAACTTACCGCTATTAGCGCCCTTATTCCCGCCCGTTCCCTTCTACGGGCAGTTCTTCGCTATGTGATCAGTTAATCCACACACGAAACATCAATGGTTTTTCTACGGACTTGGACAGTTAGGAGAAATGTGCCCCTCATGTCCACAGTTGTAACATACAACCTTTCTCTTGAGACAAACTCCTAAGTGAGTCTTTCCACAGTTCTTGCATGCCTCCATCCTCTTCTTAGGATCTCTCGACTTCACTCCGGTATTACCAGAGTTAAATCCCTTCCTCTTCTGGCCGTTGCCACTCCCACTAGCTCCTTCCGTTTTCACTCCCCCATCTATCTTATTCTTGTTCTTCTTCTCCTTGTGGTATTGGCTTATAGCCTCATTACCACCTTCGGAAACTATTGCCTTCTTTAGTATGGTCCCAAAAGAGTTAATTTGGAACACATATATTTGGCTATAGAGCCAAGGTTTCAAGCCCTGCTCAAACCTCCTAGCCTTCCCCACCTATGTGTCCACCTGATGTTGAGCAAACCTCGCCAGTTCATTGAACTTAGCAGCGTATTGGGAAACTGTCATCTCCCCTTATTTCAACTCTAGAAATCGCATCTCCATCCTCCCCTGCATACTCGTGGGAAAGTATTTCTCGAATAAAATCTCCTTGAATCGCGTCCACGTAAGGTTTTCTATATCGCCCCTAGCCTCTCCTTTCATCATATAGGTAGCAAAAGCAACCTTTTTCCCCTCATCAACATTTGCAATAACAAATGTCATCTTTATTTCTTTCACCCAAGTCTGGGCTTCTATTGGGTCCGTAGTTCCTTTGAACTCCGGCGGACCGACAGTTTTAAAATCCTTAAACATAGTAGCTCATACTACTACAGGATATACGGGTATATTAGCCCCATTCATATCAAAAGCAGTCGTTAATAAATTAACGAACTCTTGCATTGTGTTAATAGGACCTCCTTCCGGTTGATTAACATTGGCTTCTTGATTTCGTTGTCTTCTTCTTGGCGGTATTTTTTTGTTAAGATAAATAACACGTCATTATTACCTTCTTCTGGTTAGTTAGTTATTATTCATTATTAAACAATAACTTCAACTCATTGCACAATATGTTCCATAAAAAGGCTTATATTGATTTACTTCTTGTAGTATAATACTACATCATTCGTTCTTACACAACCATAGTTGATTACATTATATCCCACAATTGTTTTTCAAAAATAGGGATTTACAAAAGACTACCCTTTGATATACAAAAGAGGGTTTTACGTCACTACTAGATACATCGTATATACATATCTAACTCTACTCTATTCTAGTTAATAACTAGATTACATCTGCCTTATGGTATTCTCATAATCTGCATTGGCAAGACCGGCTATAATATCTCGACTGATGGTATGCCGAGTCTGCCCTTCCTCTATCGGATACCCAACCACTTGCTACTAAAAATTCGTATGAGAAATCCTATGCATATAGGAAATTCTACTTATCTTTTACTTCTTGACCTTTAGCTCCTGCTTGAGCTCAAAGGTCTCTTGTTTCAGCTCGTGGACCTTGTCCTTTGCCAAAACTCTCTCATCGTGCTCCTCCTCCCACATAGTCTCCATACTTTTCTTATCCTCCAGGATTTTTTGGACCTCCTCCTTCAGCTCCCTTACCTCCTTCCCCAACTGGATATTTCTATCCAACAAGGCCATGAACAGTGCCTTCAATGACTCCCCCGTTGTCATCTCTTCTGCAGGTGCTACGGTGTTACATAACACCGCCTCCACCTCCTCCTCCGACATGCCGTCAAACAAAGACATGAGGTCTGAGTCTTTCGAGTCTCCAGACTCGATCACAACCACTTCTGGTTCTTCTGCTCTAGGGGTCGGTAAGATCTCTACTTGATTTATGGACTCCTCGCTAACAACATGTATATCCCTATACATCTCATTATTTCCTGACATCTACAACAAAACAATTTAGTTTGATTAGTACACGTCAGTAGAATAATAAAAACACATATCACATTTAATGCATTTTTAGGGTTAACTTCATCTTTTACTTCTTTAACTTTTCTTAAGGTTCTTCCCCCCCCCCCCCTTAAGTTTTATAACCTACAGCTTTAATACCAACATGTGATGCCCCCAAATTCGGGTATCTTCCAACCCGACAGATGGTGCTACACGGTGCTGCCATTCATACATTCATTCAATTGAAATACCTCAAAAGAGTGAAAATGTCTTCTATATATTCCAAAACAATATTCCCATTCCTAGGCTCTTTATAACCATTACATAGATTCTTTGTTATAATATCAAATAATAACAACATTCATCCTATATTATTACAAAGGCAACCTATTGGTTCGCCTTAGCCTTCCCTTCATCTTTACCGGATCCTTCAATCCATTCGGTCTTAGCTGCATTCATATGGTTCAAGCAAGAGTGGCATAACTAGCTCATCAAGTATGACAATTTCATTTAAACAAGAGGCTTGAATTTTATAAATCATATATCTTCAATAACTAAATCAATAGTTATGAAGTACTATCGATAATTCAAAATAGCACTTCTATTTTCTTTAAAACGTTTCACAATGAACAACATTCATTACACATAAATTTCGGTCAAAGACCTTGAGCATTTCATTCTTTCTTTGAAAAGGACAACTCGACACCAAGTCCGTAAGTCCGATATATCTTACGAGCACGTCTAGGTGATCAGCCTATAGTACTCTATGTTGTACAACACTACTTTCTTTAAATGTATGTACGTTTAAGGTTTGGAAACCTCACGTGCCTATCGTTTGATGACAAAATATTTGTTTATCATACTCAGTCTTTCTTTGAAATTAATAGCAAAATAGTTTGGCAAAAGATAGCAACATGTACAATACTTTAATAGATTTATAAAGAAATCCATAGAACATCTTAAGTCTAGCCGAAGGAATTGGCTTCGACCTCATTATACATTAATTCATGCATAAGGTACATGAATTACAAAGCTTGTCCAAAAGAATATAGACAAGGGTCAGAATACTTGCCTTCAACATCTTCTATACTTAACACACATTCCTTTTGAGTCTTGAAGGTTTCTACAATACATAATCACATAGCATACCACATTAGGTCGTATATAACCAAGTATAGTTACTAATATATCTTATCATTCTTCTCAATCTAATCACGCCTTAGATTGTTTAACATTCTTATGGTTTATCGTATTAAATTGTATTTACATTTACGTAAACATTCGTCAACCTTTAGTTATAATCCTTAAGGTTTCAAGTATCTTCAATGATGTTACTTCAAGTCACTTAAGTAGGTAATTCACCCTTTATTCACTTTCTTATTCCTTATATTCATAAGCATTCTTCTTTGTGTTCTTCAGTAGTCTTGGCTGCAAGACCAGCTTCCTTCCTTCATACAACTCGTCTTTGCAGGTGTGGTTTTCAGTATTTTTACCTTGACTCATGCACATGGCCAGTCCCTTCACTAACAAATTAACGCTTATGGCGCCCACTTCAGCATGATGGTCGATGGTCAAGTCTGGTCTTGCTGACACCAAGGAGATCTGCCAGGCGGTGTTGTGGCGTCGGCCATGAGCCTCAGAAAATTTGACAGCTTGATTTTCTTTGTGCATTTTTCGGGCTCAAAACTTATTCGTTTTAAGTCCGAATTGGCTCGTTCAAAAGCCATGAGCTCACAAATCACATGTTCTATATATTTCATTTTTGAATATTTTAACACGGAATTCACCGATTAGTTCATTATTGAGTGTTCAATAAATGTTCGAAGACGTTCAAAGCTTGTTTCTTCGTTCTAAGTCAAAATGTGACCATTTTCGAGTCCGCAACTCTAAAATGCACATTTAGACTATTCTCCATCAAAAACCAATGTTTCCGAGTTCAATGGTAACCTTTGACTTTTATTCCGAGAATTTAACTATTTCGACGATTATCGTCTAATCTCGTAAATTTCGCCATAACTTTGTTACTTAAGATTTTTACATCATTCAAAATGGATTCATTTAATCATTCTAACATCCTAACCCAACATATTTTAACCACGAAATGATAGTTCAATATATGTTCTTCATTAGTTCATCACTTCATAATCATGATTTCCTTACAAAATAGCTTATTAAGGTTTAAGTCTCTTAATTAGCCATCCTTATCACTTTATAACATACATGCTCTACCACTATCCACTTCTCTATCAAATATCAATTAAAGAGATGGAGAATCATGGTTTAGGAATCTTACCCTTGAAGTTCTAGCTTGGTTCTTCTTCTTTCTTCTTAAATTATTTAAAGACTAATTCTTACTCTTTTCTCTCTCAATATATAAGCTCTAAGGTTGTTGGTAAAAAATGAACAAGAAAATGACCAACAAGCTCCTCTATTTATTGGATTTCCTAGGTGAGGGCATATTAGTAAAGATGTCATCCCACCTCCTTAAACCACCTCCTTACTATTAATTCCTTGCATCCCACAACTCTTATCTCTTGCTTTCTCTCCACACTTGGTCAACCATGACTCACCTATGGGGCCCACATGGGTTGCCCCATGGGTTTTTCTTACCCTTGACCCATCGGTTCGATCCACGGATCTGGTTCTTACTTTGGGCTTTAGGTTTAATTACCATGGGCCTAAAGTTGGGCTTCCATTTCATATAATTGGGCTTTAACATAATTCCATTTGGGCTTGCACAATTCCTAAACAAATCCTATAAGTCCATTGAAATAGGATTTAAGCGTTTAACTTAAAATCCTCGTATTCTACACGTATAATAGTTCGTATAATCATTCGTCATATACGATTTGTTATCTTTCGTATATACTCATACGATACTTCGTATCATACTCGTATTTCTTGCTTCATATAATACTCGTTATTATACAATCATCATTCATTCATTCTTTACTTTCCCTAACATTCTCAACTTAGTACGCAGGAGAAAAACCACGTTAGTCATAACTGAAATATTATTACATATTATTCTATCGTTACGTGTTTCTAGGAAGTTCAAAAATAATTCCCGAGCAAAAATTGGTGAATAGTGTTTTTCAAAAAAATTCACGGAAAGCTTTTATTTTCATCTTGGAAATTCAAACACTTTAATTCCTTCACATAGCCAGAATACTACGATATTCCGATACATTTAGGTTATAGAACAACCTTCATCTTACTAACACATAATAATAACATATAATATAATTTTATTCATTATTTAATGACATAAAATTATTTTACAATTAATCCGATTTTCTATGTTGTTATAATTTATCAATTCAAGATTTCAAAGTAATGAATATTGAGCAGTCACTAAGGACTACGAACTTTTTCTAGAATTAACAGTGATAAACTAAAAATTCAACAAAATGAGTACAACAGGTGATCAGCCTAAAGTACCCTATGTTAATGCATTACATTTAATCTTTCTCAGGTGTGCACGTCGGTTTCCTGACAATATATAATTCCCCTACCAAGAGGGTTGTTCATCTCAGTTATATGAGTCCGCACCAAGTAAATTTGGTTTGGATAGCTTCTGATCAATATCAATAGTCTAGCCGAAGCAATGGCTTAGACATTTTTCTTTCACAATATATTAGAATAATTATCGTTCGAAATCAAGGTTTGTAAACAATTTCATTTCTAGAATATGCAGTATTATACTTTCAAAGTTCTACTTGTACGATCAGTAATTACACAAGTCCAAATAATGCTCAATAAAGAGTAAGGTTCGAATACTTGCCTCGAGCGTAGTTTACCAAAGTAAAGCTTAATACCCTCTTTCGAATCCTAACATAATATATTTATATGTATAGGATATTCATTTGTTTCATAAACTCACATATGTAAGTCCAAACGTATAGACATCTAACTTAGTTGTAAACTTTACACATACTATATAACATATCCCACATCCTCATAACACAAATCAGATTGTATGATGCCACAAAGTCTAACAACACATTTTCAAATCATTACCTTATAGCTTGTAAACATTCTTTTGGACTTAACATTTCAAAGTTATAATTACTCATTAAACATTCAACTCAATCACCTAGCATGCCTCTTAACACATCACATAGCATATTGGTCATATAATACAAGTTAAATTAACCAAATAAGTATGCTTCGAACATCAGATCAAAAACATAAACTAGACAAGATCGGGATAGGACGGTGCAACATGCGCTACTTTAGCTGAAGCTTAGGAATGGCCAAGAGGTCGTCCCCTCGGCCGCACTGTGGTTGAGCTTTGCATCCCTATTTTTGTCTCATCCTCTAGTATACTTAATTAATCATACTTAACATGCATACAAGCTAAAGTACTTTATATAATTGTTTACTCATCTTGAGTTTACTTTTACAAGTTTTAGTTTACAATTTTCATGGAATTAAAGCATAAAAAGGGTCATGTAATCACCATACTTTATAACTTTGGCCATATGTCTACATAGTGAGGTCACACATTCTGTTAATAAACATGCTCATAGTGTTCGTATCATTTATTCAAACTGGCATTGATATTGCTTTAAACATACATATACTCATGATTGGTTTACTACCGTTATATCAAACACATAAAAGTCATGCTTAGAGACATAATGAACTTAAACATCTTATTTCAGATTCTGAGAACTTAACTACTCTTATTTAATGCACTTGGTTTGAAAACATACCCAAGTTTGCTTCTGAAATCATTTTAAACTTGAACAATGCCATTTAACACAAACAAGACAACTTTAAAGCTTTTATCATATGTAATTAAGGCATGCTAACACTTTCACAAGATCATAATGTATATCATGTAGTTTTCATGCATATTATCTTTGTTATATCAAGCTTTTTCCTTAAAACATTTCCTAACACAAAGCTTATTAAGTTGGTCATAAATAAAATATCTATGAATCATATATCATTCTTATTTAGGTTCTAAATCAGTCATGTACGTGTGCTACCAAGTTCAAAATTTGTGGGACATATATTACTTCAAAGTTTGTTTTCAAAACTTTAAGTTTTCCTTATAAATCTCTCACTAAATCATGTTGATCACTTCATACTATATAAGAAAGCTTTAAATCCAATGCTATACCCCTTTTTAGGTATATAACTAAGTCATGATACCAAGTTCACAACATATAGCATAATAAAAGTCAGTAACTGATTATGGGGTATGGAGTAAATTTATTACAAGACACCTATTATAAACAGGAACAACCGCACCATGCCCGAACAATGACGATAAGAATTGCACTGCTTTTGCGAGCCTTACTCAACTTTGATCCTTTTCGATTCAAAAATGTTCAAATCCTCATTAAAAGTTTCATACATGCAAACCTACTTCCTAAACACATTATAGCATGTTATTTCATATCAATTAACGTAGAATTCTAAGGAATTTCAAGAATTTAGCAAGACCCAATTCAAGAACAAAAGTTAAGAATTTTTTTATACCTCTTAGAGCTTAGTAACTTAGTTTCTTCCTTCTGAGATATCTAGACTCTTCTTTGGACAATAATCACTCAATTTCAATTAATCGGAGATTTAACAGGCAAACAAAAGTAATAAAAAACCAAAAAATGGAGCTGCCATTTATAGAAGAAACTTGGACTGGGCATTCATTTTACACTAAGGTTTGAATCAAAGGAGAAATAAAGAAAACATTGGACAAAGAAAGGTTAGCCAACTGCCCACCTCCATAGCCATCATCACTGCTCAATCTAGCTTCTAATCACCGACTAATTTTCAAGCAATAGAGTTAGGCTACTGTTCATGTACTGATTATTGACACTCATTTTGGGACATGGCTAATTCTCAGCAGTAAAGCTTGGTTTAGTTACTTTAACTCCCAAAAATATATTCTTAATGTACAATTGTTACCATATTAGGAAATTAGGGATTATTTATGTACTAACTTCATATAATCCATGTACATTAAATACACACAATAAAATAACACAGATTGTCTAGGTAACCCCCATAATTATTTTTACTACTCACATAATAACATTATTTAATATTAATGTTTATTTAAACATTTAACTCATTTCCCAGTTTCTAGAATACACATCTATTTTAATTATTTCTGTATTACAATTAGATATGATTTCATTGTACTACTTGGTACCTCATGTCATTAAATTGTACTCCTATCATATGATTATATTAATGTCACACATATATCAAAAGTGTTCCATTTCATTTCTACAGTAGAAACTAACCTATCTCAGACTGACCACTAATAAGAATTGCCGCGCCATTTTTCTTCTTTGGGAAGGCGTAAATGCTTGGGGCCCCTAAGTAGATGCTAAAATGATTTAGATTCAAGCCAGTTCCCATTTCTATCACCACACTAGTTTTACATGATATGAATTAACTTCTATATTGGTGATATTATTAGTTTAAGAGTGTATTTATTCCTTATATGAAATCACATAATCATACACAATTAATCATCCTCTAAGTTTAACCACTTAAATTACCCTTCTCATACCACACAAGGCATTTCTCAATTCTCCTCACAATCCACATTCTTATAAATTCAATTTAACTTAGTTGAATTATTCATTTCACAGCACATCAATATTAATATTCAAATAAATATTTATTCTCTTATTTTATCAAAATAATATTCATTCATGAAATTCTCGGTTCTTACATCCCCCACCCCCCTTATAAAAATTCCATCCTCGGAATTGGTATAAGGTTACACAAATAAATGGGGATTGTGACAACCCGGAAATTCGTATTGTCCAGAAATTAAGATTTAAAGAATTAGTTATTAATAAAATGAATTTTTATTAATAATATTCTGTGTTGTGCTTATTAATCGTTCTAGAACCTAGGATGATTATAAGTCGGGAGGATTCTGGCCACGAGCTAGACTAAACGAGTAAGAATTTTCAAGAAAAAAATAAAAATTTTCTGGGAATAAAATATTTTTGCGGAAAAAGACGAAATAGGCACTATTCTCCCGACAAAATCCTAAGGGTTAGGGTTTGAATAACCTAAGTCGTTCTGAGAGTTCGGTATGTTGAAATGACATTCCCTCAAAAGATTTGACGATAATATATCGTGAAAAGTTAAGTAAACCGATAAAAGTTTTTTCTCGAAAAATGTGCAAAAATCGGACGAAATAAAAAACGATGAAAAGTACTGCTATGTACTTTTCAATCGTTTAACTACGTTAGGGTAAAACGTGAAGAAAAATGCCTAACGCTAAAAAGTGTTTTTCAGTTTTTCGAAAATCCGAAGAATACGTAAAAGTTAATCGGTAAAGGAAAGACGAAAATATCAAAAAATATTTGGATTCCGAGAATCGCAGTTTTTAAAACTGTCGGACGAAACCTGAAAGACAGAACCACGAAACTTACAGGCTATGTTTCGTGAATAGTATGGAGGTAGAAATAGTAAACTTAAGGGTTAAGTAAACTTAAGGGCTAAGTAAACTTAAGGAGTAAGTAAACTTAAGGGCTAAGTTAACTTAGTGCTTAAGTTATGAATAGTAAGGAGGTTTAGGGCGAAATGACTAAAATACCCCTAGCCTTGGTTTTCTATAAAAGGAATCTTAAATTTCATTTATATAGGATTTTGAAAATCATATAAAACTTGAGAGAGAGAGAGAGAGAGACTTCGGATGAAGAGGGAGAAGGAAGAGCATGAACAAGAATGATCGGATCGAAAGTGTTCGTGAAATAGAAAAGCTAGCGAATCGCCGGTTTTATCTAAAGGAAGAAAAATAAGGAAGGAAGGTATTAAAACCTAACTTCTATGTTAGATTTTCTTTAAGTTTTATATGTTGAAAACATAGCTTAATGAGAATAATAAGTAAAAGATGTTAGAAAAGATTTCATATGGTTGAAATCGTAAGAAAATGAAGAGATAAGAATTAGAAGTTTAGTAAATAAATTTCTTAAAGAAGTGTAAGATTTGTAATGAATTAGAACGATCCGAATGGATTATATGAATGAGTAGGTGAAATAAGTAAGGAATGGTGTTCTATAACATCAAATTCCAAGAAAAAGTGAAATCATAATCAAAATATCGATTAAAAATGAAGAACGAACGAAGAACACGAAGAACACGCGAAGAACACGAAGAACGTTGTTGATGGACAAATTTAAAACCATCGTAGTATAAATGTAGTTGATGGACAAGTTTAAAACCATCGCGTATAAGTTAGTTGCTTATTGCTTGGTTAGAAACGGTAGAAACGTTCATGAAGAACGGATTAAAACTGAGCTATAACGAAGTTATGGCAAAAATTTCATAAAAGACGAACGAGAGTTAGAAAGTTAGTAAATGAACCCGAATGTGTTGGGTTTCATAAGAAAGTAAGAGAATGTAGAAAATGTGAGTTGTGAACTCAAGAACGAACGAGTTCTGTGTAACGTCCGAGAAAATCAAATTTTAATCAGAATTAAATTTTTATTTAATTTTGTGGATTAAATGAATTTAATTGATTATTAATGTGAGTAAGCTATTTGAAGGTCGTTCTATGACCTAGAATATGCGGATGTGGTTAGGATTTTGGCTATGTGGTAGAATTAAAGTGTTTGAATTTCTAAAATGAAAATAAAAGTTTTCCGAGAAATTTTTCGTAAAAACACTATTCACTGATTTCTACTCGGGATTATTTTTGAATTTTCGAGTAACGCGTAATGATAGAATTCTAAGACAAGATGGAATATCCAATAATATTTCAGATATGGCAAACATAGTTTTTCGCCTGCGGACTTAAAACCTAACGGTTAGGGAAAGTGATTTCCAAGAAGGAACTAAGATGCATATAAGGAATTAAAGTGATGATCGTATAATACGTAGGTATTGTACAAGGTAATAAATATGAGTATGATACGAGGTATTATACAAGTATATATGAATGATGGTATGTCGTATATGAATAAGTATACGAGTTGGAATACAAGATTAATACGTAGATTATACGTTATAAGGCTTTAGGCCAAATGGATTGGACTTGTAGGATTTGTTAGGAATTGTACAAGCCCAAGTATAGGAATGGTTAAGCCCAATGGTAGAAATGGTTTAGTCCAATTGGAATTAAAGGTTAAGGTCCAAAGTTATTTAATGAACAAGCCCAATGTTTATTTAATTGTAAGCCTAATGTATAAGTTAAGATTGGTTAAGCTAAAAGGCCAATATAAGAACCAATGGGTTATTGGATGGTTTAAACTCATGGGGCAACCTATGGATGACTCAAAGTGGTGAGCAAGAAAAAGATATAAGTTGTGGAGGCCAAGTAAACTTGGTGAGCAAATAAGGAATAGTAAGGAGGTGGAGTTAAGGAGGTGGAATGGCTTATTGACCATTAGGCCCTCATTTAGTGATTCCTATAAATAAGAGATGTCCTAATTCATTTCTTACTTGTTAGATTTTTCACCAATAACTTATAGCTTATTGGTTACAGAGAAAAAGCTAGAAAAAGTTAGCCTTTGTTAATTCAAGAAGCAAGAAGAAGATTAAAGCTTAATCAAGTGATCTTCAAAAGGTAAGAATCTAAACCATGATTCTCTTTCTCTTCAATTGTTAGAGAAGTGAGTAGTGGTAGAACATGTATGCTAAGAGGGAGTAGGAATGATTAATCAAAGGATTTAAGCCATGAATAAGTCATGTGGTAAGATAAGCAATAAATGAAGTTTTGAACTATTAAGAACAAGTAAGAACTTATTATATTATAAGTTAATGAAAAATTTATGTCAAGATGTTAGTATGATGGAATGAATCCATTTGAAATGAATAACAAATCATAAGTAACGAAGTTTTGGCAGAATTCATGAGTTTGGACGATAATCGTCGAATTCGTGAAATTCTCAAAAAATAAGTCAAATATTGACTTTGAGCTCGGAAACGTTGATTTTTGATGGAGTATAGTCTTATTTGGGATTCTAGAGTTGTGGACTCAAAAATGACCGAATTTCGACTTAGAACAAAGAAATGAGCGTTGAACGTTCACGAACGTTTATCATTTTCATTAAAATGAACTAAAAGGTGAATTTTGGGTTAACTAATTCAAAATTGTAAAATTCTTGCATGAACATGTAGAGTATGTAATTTGTGAGCTAATGGCTTTTGAATGAGCCAATTCGAACTTATAATGAAGAAGTTATGAATTAGGAAAATTCGTTTATGTAATAAAACTGTCAAAACTATCTGGTACTGAGGTCTGGCGCCGCAGCGCCAGCCAAAGCACCATAAGTGGCGCCGCAACACCAAGGATGTTCAGGACCTGCTGAAGTCTCACGCCACAGCGCGGCCAAATGAACTAAGATTGGCACCGCAGCGCCAAGGCCGGGTTTCAGCCACTGCTGACTCACGCCGCAACGCGGCATAGAGAAAGAAAGTTGGCGCCACAGCGCCAGCACTAGAAGCTAGATAGAGAAGAAGGATTTTGAATGTAAAGTGAAGGAGAAGTGAATGAAGAATGAATTAAATCCTTAATCAACTTAATGTAACATCATTTAAGATGTTATAACCTTAAGTATAACACTAAAGGTTGGAGGTAAGTCAATTGAACGTAAGTTATTAATAATGATGCGATGAACGAACGTGAGAGATTTCTATGATTGTGATTCCTTAGTCGTTGAGTGATGAGAGTAATGAATAACATTTCAATGTTAGGT
This sequence comes from Panax ginseng, assembly GCA_020205605.1. NCBI lineage: Eukaryota > Viridiplantae > Streptophyta > Magnoliopsida > Apiales > Araliaceae > Panax > Panax ginseng. The sequence goes on along the minus strand of CM035129.1, from coordinate 52,905,126 downwards.
GGTAGTAATGAGTGATAAGTGTAAAGCGTATAGACGTTGTGAACACAACACTGTTACGATGAACTATCGGTCTTAGCATACAATGATCGGTATGGCTTCGACATTAAGAAAGAATAATGAACATGGGGTTCAAGTAATGGATAACAAAAGTATTACGTAAGATACAAATGGTATTAAGAAAGCCGTAATGAACGGTAATAAGATTAATGAAAGCCGAATGTGAGTCGTATAAGAATGAATCCTAAGGTATGGCATTTAGTTGCCAGAAAGCCGTAAGGAATAAGAAATTAACTTAACAAACGTTATAGTTAATGGTTCGAATAAGTTACGATAAGTTAGGTTATGGTACAATTGTAACCTTTGATGGTTGACATATGGGAGCTGGGCTAAAAAATTCCTTCAGAGAGCGAAGGTATATACAAAACTGGCAACCGATCTAACTCACTGTGATGGCAGTGTAGATGACACGGGAACTTGTTTGTTGATTGTTTATAGGAAACCACTCAGAATACCATATGGAGTACTAGTAGAGAAGCGATGTGTGCTGAGTCCTAGAGACGTTATAAGAATAAAATAAGAATGCAAATCATCAAAGATGATGAACGTTTTGAGTAAGACATCTTCGTGTGTCATGAAGCCATAAACCGGTAATGAAAGTTGGTCGCGTAGACTTAGATTTCAAGAACGCGAATCCTAAGAAGTAAAGTTAAACTTAAACCAATGTGTAAGTCAAGTATATGACTAATTGGTGTGTGTTATTTCCTTATGTGCTATATATAGGGATTTGAAATGAGTAATTCAGCGTAAACTCTAAGTTGTAGCTGTGCGTAAGGCAAGTTTCCTAACTTCATTCATATTGTAAATGAATGCTAGTTTCTTAAACTTATCAAATGTTGAACTTGAGAAGTTTTGTGTATGTGCGAATGTGGGATATTTGTGCAAGGTGGTAGAACGTATGAGGCCTTGTGCCACAATGTGAACACTACGGTGTTTCTATGATATGAACTATTCTGTGATTGAACTGTTCAATAAGAGAATGCTCCGTCTATACATGATTCGTTATTGTTAAGTCTGTGCTAATGATTCTAGCAGACATGATGAGTATGAAAAAGGTAGAAGAATGAAAGTATTTCAAGTGTATGTGAATAATGTTTTAAAATGATAGGAATTGAAATTATTCCTATTGTTCAAGCTGCTTCATAGCCTTGTTCGGTTATTGAAGTTATAAAGAATGTTTGAATTCTTAAAGTTGTTTATTCAACTACTATGACTTGCTGGGCAATTGAATGTTAACGCTTGCTTTAAATGAAAAACATTTTCAGCGAACGATGTTAGAAGAACTTAAAGATCCCGTAAAGATCAAGCTGACGGTATCTAGATTAAGTGCCATTCATAATGTGAATGAGCGAGAAGATCAAGTGAAGACTTGTAATGTAGAAAGATGAAATTGAACTATAGACTAGTTTAATGAATTTTTATGTATCCTTGGTGGCGGATAAAAGTCACTCTTGTAAGATGAAATGAATAATGCAATTATCATTATTTGTAATGAAGAAGGTTATAAGATTTTTAGAACCTGGGATCTGAGAATATATGTTGTTATATTTTAGTATATAATGATGTATGTTGGATGAATGATGTACTAGTGATGCACGGAATTCGGGTGTGAAGATAGACTGGATTTTGGGGCATTATAAGGATAATCCCCTCGCATCTAATCTTCTAATTCTCACGTGGCCTCCTCGGCGTCGTGGTTTCGCCAATGTACTTTTACAGAAGATATACTCTTGTTCCTTAATGTCTGTTCTTTCCTATCTAATATCTGGATAGGAACTTCTTCATATTCTAAATTCTTCTCTACTTGAATGGGCTCGTAAGAAATCACGTGTTTGTAGTCAGGCTTGTACGGACGCAACACAGATATGTGAAACATATTATGGATGTGCTCCAACTCGGGTGGTAAGGCAACTTTGTACGCCACTTCGCCCACTCGCTTTAGTATCTCGAATGGTCCTATGAACCTCGGACTTAATTTTTCTTTCTTATCGAATCGTATTTTTCCCTTCCAGGGAGATACTTTTAAGAAAATATGACTTTTGACTTCAAAGTCGCGATCCTGACAATGCAAGTCTGCATATTTGTTCTGGCAATCTTGTGCAGCTACTAATGGAGCTCTTATCACTGTCACCACATCTGCTGTTTGTTGAACTAATTCTGGTCCTAGTATCTTTCGCTCTCCAACTTCATCCCAACACAACGGTGTCGTACATTTCCTCCCATAAATAGCTTCATATGGTGGCATGCCTATACTTGCATGGTAGCTATTATTATAAGCAACTTCCTTTGAAATCCATCATGCAAGTCCTAAGCATGTCTTCTAACGTTTGTATTGTTTGCTCACTTTGTCCGTCTGTCTGTGGATGATAAGCGATACTCAACCTCAATTCTGTTCCCATCCTTTCTTGTAAGCTTTTCCGAATTTTTGAATTTTAAGTCACTATATATGTATGTATATTATTGATATTTAAAACTTTGTGTTATATAGTGATTTAATATGTGACAACATATGTGAAGTGGTGCATGGATCAATAAACATATATACTATAGTTATGGATATATACATTTATAGATTTCATTAAAAATGAAAGCTTCGTAACCTAATTATACATTAGGTGAGACAATTAAATAACCTAAGGGTTATGGTAATAAAGAAAGGTTAGTATTTAATATGTATACTAACTTAAGTGGATAATCTTGTTATTTCAAGTGACTAATAATTTTAAACCTATTTCTAGTAAACCTAATTAGGTTATGAGCTAAAGTCACATGTATAAGTAATTAAATTTCATAAGATTGGGAATGGAAACCCTAAATAAACAATTTGGGTAACATATATTAAAATTGTTAGACTATGTTTATTACATGGCCCAAAACAATTAAAGGAGAAGCCCAAAAGAAATAAAATGCAAACTAATACTTAGCCCACTTGATTAAGGGTATTTTAGACTTTTGATTAATCAAATTTGTGCATTAAAATAAAAAAAAAAAATGGAGGAGATAATGGGGCAAAGGGACCAACCCTATTAGGCCTTTTTAAGGCAACAAAATTATGCTAATCAAGTTCCTTAATTAGTAACTCTTACATCAAGTACAAGTGTGTCCATCTCCCATTGGTAGAAAATCTACTTAGCACCCTTAATCACATGATTAGGCTCAATTGAAAGAGATAAGGCAAAGCCTTTTATCCAAGGGACAACAAAAGTGGGGGGGATATTAGTTAAATCACCACATTTCATTTTTTAGACATTTCATTTTTCTCTTATTCTTCTTCTTCTATTTTTCTCCCAAGCTAGCAAAATACAAAGAGAGAGAGAGAGAGAGAGAGGGGTTTGTTTTTTGAAGAGAGAGAGAGAGGAGTGTGCTAGCTTGATTAATGCACCCTAAGATTATATATTACTTTGGTAAATCAAGGAAGGTTGCTACTAGAACAAGGTATAACCTAAATCTTCATCTTCTTCTTCTATTTGGTGTTATAGCAAGATTTGATGGGGTTATGAACTAATACTCAAGATACCCTAGTTCTACATATCATCATGTATGGAACTAAGTATCTTGAGTGTTAGATCAAAGGTTTAGAGGAAGAAAATGAGCATATGTTCTCCTAGGGGTTAAACCCTTGTTTTTCTTCCACTAAATCTTGTGTAACTCAAGTTTTACAACTTGGATTTGTGATCCGTCGAAGGGGGGTGCTAGATACATGAGTTATCTAGTAAACCCAAGTGGTAGAACACAAATCTAGCAAGTATTGAAGCCCATGAAATTTTTTTTCCCAAAAAATAATCCACATAGAGAATTAAAGTTTTAAAACCCTAAAAAGCTATTGTCCCCATTTTTCTTAAGGTTGTTTCGGATAGTTTCAAGTCTTTTAAAAATCTGGAAAAAATCAAAGAGGTACCTTAAGAAGTTATCTACGTAGTAAAAAAAAAACGGACACACGTTTCGATTTATAGGTTGTGTAAAATGGCTATTTTCCAAAAAGGACTCCTAAATATTAACACCGAATTTCTCACAGTGTATACACATGGAAAAATTCAAAATTTTTTACAGTATGTTCATATATGTTATGAGAGTATACCTTGAAAATTTCAGAATTTTTCGAGCAAAACTCGATTTATGAAAAATGAAGCAAGATCCAAGTGTTTTGGGCACTTTAAAATTAGTAAATCACTTTCTAAAAATTCCAGAAAAATTTGGGGATCATTGTTGGGTCATATATTGTCCAAATCAAAAAAAAAGAAGAATTTTTGGAATTAGTTTGGTATTTTTCTAAAAATGATGAAGTTATGAATAAAAGGAAATAAATAGTTAAATGATGTCTTAAATAAGAAAAATATGATTTTAATGCTTGAATACTCCTAATATATAATATTATGACTATTTAGGGTATTTTGGTAATTTATAATAAGAAATATTATTTATGACCTTTTATGGATATTAAATAAGAGGTTTTATAAAGGGTGAACAATTAGAATAAATTGTTTATTGATCTAATAAATTATTAAAATGTTATTATGATATTAATAATATTAGAATATGATATTGTTAAGTAAATAAAAATATTAAGATTAAAACTTCATTAAAATATTATTAAATGGTTTAATAGTATTTGATTTAAGCATTAATAAATGATTAAAGTATTATTAAATGATTAATAATATTAGATTAAAATATTAATCTTAGATTAAAATATTATTAAAAGATTAATAATATTAAATTAAAGTATTATTGGATGATTAAAATATTATTAAGTAAATAATAATATTCGAGATTAAATAAAATGTTATTAAAATGTAATAACATTAGTAAAGGAATAAAATATTATTAAATGATTAATAATATTAGTAAATAAATAAAATATTAATACTATTGGTAAATGAATAAAAAAGTATTATTAATTGATTAATGATACTAAAGCATAAGTAAGATATTATTAAAGTAATAATATTAATGCATGATTAAAATATTATTAAGAGGATTAATAATATTAGTAATGTATTAAAATATTATTAAGATGTTAATAATATTAGTAAGCGAATAAAAGTATTATTAGTGAACTAATAATACTAAGAGGTGAATTAAATATTATCAAGATTAATAATATTAAGTGAATTAAAGGTAGTTGTTATTTAATAGTAACATTATCGAAGGTGATAATATTTCTAAGAACTAAATGTAATATATAATATCTATGTGATTACATAATCTAATGTTATGTTATGGCTAATTGAAAGATTAACTATAGGTCTCTCAAAGGAAGATAATTAAACCGCCTAATGGATAGAATTTAATTACATGTAGTCAGAACTCTACAAACGAGGCAAGTTTCCTAACTCAAACTCGAAAGTTATTATTTTCAAAGCATGTTAGTGAATAATTATTGATGATTATTCACATCTATATTTATTATTGAGATTCGCACTTTGTGCAATTGAATTCATGTTCTATTATTATTGAATTGTGAAATAAATTAAAGTTCTTCATTCATGAACTGTTTATGAGATAGAGATGCTAATTGTATTAGCTAGATCAAGCATGTTTAAATTTGTTAAATCAAATGTGTTTTAAAAAAAGATTCTTATTAAATTGATATGATAAGAACTCTTGATCGAGAAAAGGACTTAATTTGATTAAGGCATGATATCGATCTTTCGATTATTAAGTGTTTATGCATAAATCATGGGGTATGAAAGGTCGATCCCTTGAATACCAAAACTTATTAAGAGGTCCATTTTAAATGATCGAGAACCTTGGCAAATGTTCATGGTTATTTCAAAACCACTCAAGCATACACATTATTCAATTATTTGAATATTCAATTGTTGATTATTAATTCATGTTCCTTCACAATCTTATACTATTGTTGAACATTGCAAAAAAAACTTCTTTCTAGTCATGATATATCTCCTTGTATATAAACTTGCTAAGCAAATTAGTTGTTTACCCTGCTGCTATATCATGACATTTATTTCGCTTAAGCTCAAGGATCCAATACGAAAAGACAAAGGCAAGGGCAAGATCCAAGAATAGTTTAGAATGAATGTTAGTTATTATTATCTGATGGAATTTCTTATGTAAACCTTTTGTAATATGAATGGTGTGTTTAAGTTAAGGTTAAGAAGACCTTGGGACTATGTTATGAAACTTTATTATAATGAACAATGTATGTTTATTATTCCGTAATAGTTATAGAATGCTTATGATGATGATAGATCGTGAGCACCTAATCTGAGGTTAGAGAACCTGGATTTGGGGGCGCCACAAAGTTGGTATCAAAGCCATAGGTTATAAACATTAGGAATATGAAACCTAGGTTATAACCTTAGTAGAAAACTCTTATAGAGTATGTTAGGAGATGGATTGTGGAAATTCATCGAGTATGTGTTGTACTTAATAAAATATTATTTCATTTTATCAATGAATATATTTTATTATAGTAATTGATGTTGTATCCTTGTTTTATTATAGGATGCCGAGTGATAGTCAGGGGAGCCATTCCGTAGACTCAGGAGGAGGCCGTATCAGAGGAGGTGATGGACACCTCGCAGGATGTGATGATCGGTGACCTGCTAGAGAAAAACCATGCTGAGGAGCAGATGATTTTACAGTTCGAGGCACATAATATGACTCATCAAGACATGGAGCAAAGAAGATAAAGATGCGCTAATCGTGCAATCGATTGAGCTAGCTAGAGAGGCGCGAAAGTACAAGCCTAGAGCAGGAGAAGGCAAAGTTTGGAGCACTGAGCGTAGAGCATCTGGCGATGCGGGGTGAGTTTGACTTGGAGATTGCAGATAAGATACGCGTGGAGGAGGCATTTTATGAGTCAGCCAAGTGGGTGGACCAGTTAGAGATAGCACTGCAGGCCATGAAGGTCATGGTCGAGACTTTAGGACTGGCACTAGACGCAAAGATATGAGGGCCATAGCGAAGTGGGACTAGGAGGGCGCATATCGAGATAGGGGAGTCGAGTCGATCCATTCAGCGTAGAGTTATGGAGGGGTTGTTTCCTCAGAGTTCATTCTCAGTGACCCAAACAGGCCACCAAAGTGATGATTATGCTATGGATTAGTTGTAGATAGATGCATTAGTACCCCTTTTTTGTGTAATAGGTTTTATGTTGATGTAGACCTCAAAGCAGTGTGAGGTAGTAGGTAGTTAGGTAGTATCCCCTATTTGTGTATGTAGGGAGTATCATTTTGAGTTAATCCCATCTTTTGTGTTTAAAATGGGATAATAGCATTTATAAAAATATACCTGTATTGAACATGTGAGACACCGAAGATTGGTATATGAATATAAATGCATTATTATGATATGTGTTGGAAAATTTAAATAGTAAATTGTCTATTTAATGTTATGTGAATCCAAAAGAGATGAATTGAATTTTTTAAAAAAACAAACTTAACCCACTAATCAGGGAGAAAGACTTCCAAATCTTGGTAATTTAAAACTCTCACATAATGATCATTTGATTGTTTGAATACAGTAGCGTATTACATGCTAAGTACTTATATGATAATAAAACCCGAGTAACGTGTTAGAATTTTGTTTCACTAGATAATGCCGCCCAGACGTGTACTAAGGAACCAAGAGATCAAGAGTCAGTTAATAATAATGCAATGGAGCTCAACCAAACCCAATGCAAGACTTTATCAACATGATGGCTGAAGCTATGAGGAATCAAGCTCAACCTGCAGGAAATCAGGCGGGAAACCAACTAGCCAACTTTAAGGACTTCAAGGCAAGAGGGACCCGGAGTTTAGAGGAACAAAAGACCCGATAGAGGCCCAAACGTGGATAAAGGAGATTGAGAAGGCCTTCATTATTGCTAGAGTAGCAGAAGAGAATAAAACAATTTTTGCTACCTACTTAATGACGGGTGAGGCTAACTATTGGTGGGAGGCCAACCAAAAAATAGTCAGGACTGGAATCGTGACTTGGGAAGCGTTCAAGACGTTGTTTTTTGGGGAACTACTTCCGAGAGTACAAGCGAGAATGGAGATCAAGTTTTTGGAATTAAAACAGGAGAATATGTGTCGTTGTCAGAATGACGCTGCGAAGTTCAATGAATTGGCCAGATTCGCTCCACATCAGGTGGACACGGAGGTGAGGAAAGCAAGAAGGTTCAAAAATGGACTAAAGCCATGGATTTACAGTAAGGTAGCGGTTTTACAAATCACGTCATTCTCAACTCTGTTGGAGAAAGCTCTCATAGCGGAAGGTGGAAGCGAAGCGGTCTCAAAGTACAATCGGGAGAAGAACAAGAAGAAAGCAGAAGGTGGGAATCAGAATGTTAGCAATGGCGGTAGCAACAACAAGAAGCGGAAATGGAGCAGTGGGGGTAGTAATTTGGAGAGTCAGCAAGGAAGTGTGCAACAAAAGAAGTCGGTGTGTGGAAACTATGGAAAGGGTCACTCGGGAGAGTGCATGAAGGGAAAAATGGTATGTTATACCTGTGGACAAGAAGGGCATACCTCACCCAATTGTCCTAAGGTGAAGAAGGGAGGTTGTTTTAACTGTGGTGAAGTGGGACATCGGATCAAGGATTGCCCGAGGAAGAAAAGCATGGATGGTGGAAACGGCAACAGGGGCAATAACACTAGGACAACCAGTGGAGGACCGACCCAAACCAAACAAGCCGCCAACAACGAGGACATTCAATATGACAAAGGCAAGATGCCGTGGCATCCAGGAGGAGGTGGTGTCGTATAATTCGATCAACGATATAAATGCCTATGTGTTATTCGATTCGGAGCTTCATGTTCTTTCAGATTCGATGAATTTGCTCAAAGATTAAGTTTACCTCGTGAACTATTACAACACCCAATGAATGTAGAAGTAGCAAACAAAGAAATTATCCCTGTAGACTACATCCATAGGAATTATTGTGCTGATGTAAGAGGGTTTAAGCTTAACGTGGATTTGATACCGATTCGTCTTGGAGAGTTTGATGTAATCCTGGATGGATTGGTTATCGAGTCACATGGAGTGGTCATCGATCGTAAGAAAAAGTGCGCGTACACCTAAAGACTCGAATAAGTCAAAGGTGGTATTTCGGCAAGAAATCGCCGAGACAATCTTGTTGTCTCGACGATGATGCAAGCAAAGAAGTTGCTTAGAAGGGTTGTATAGGTTATTTGGCTCACGTTGTGGATACCCGCAGAGTCGAGGGTGAATCGGGTCGATACCTATTGTAAGGGAATTCGTTGATGTCTTCCCAGATGAGATTCCGGATTGCCACCAGAGAGAGAGAGGTAGAGTTTGTTATCGATTTGGCACTGTGGACATCACCCATATCCAAAGCGCCGTATCGTATGGCTCGGTAGAGAAATGAAGGAACTGATGGTTCAACTACAAGAGTTGTTAGATAAGGGATACATTCGACCGAGCGTATCACCGTGGGGAGCACCAGTCTTATTCGTAAAGAAGAAGGATGGGTCATTAAGGCTTTGTATCGACTACCGAGAGTTGAACAAGGTCACCATTAAGAACAAGTACCCATTGCCCAGGATCGACGATTTGTTTGATCAGTTGAAGGGGGCGAAATACTTTTCAAAAATCGACTTGAGGACCGGTTATCACCAACTGAAGGTGAGGCAGGAGGATGTTCCAAAGACGGCATTCAGAACTCTCTATGGACACTTTGAGTTTCTGGTAATGTCTTTTGGATTGACGAATGCGCCAGCAGCATTCATGGACTTGATGAACAGAGTGTTTAAACAGTATTTGGATAAGTTTGTTGTCGTGTTCATCGATGACATTCTGGTATATTCAGAGACGGAGGAAGAGCACGCTGAACATCTAAGGATAGTGTTGGAGACGTTAAGGAGGGAGAAGTTGTATGCAAAGTTCTCCAAGTGTGAGTTTTGGTTGCAGAGAGTGCAGTTTTTGGGTCACGTTATCGACAAGGATGGTGTTTCGGTGGATCCAGCAAAAGTAGAAGCGGTTATCAACTGGGAACAGCCAAAGACGCCGACAAAAATTAGGAGTTTCTTGGGATTAGCAGGATACTATCGGAGATTCATCCAAGATTTTTCAAAGATAGCATCGCCATTGACCAACCTTACTAGAAAGACGGTGAAGTTCATTTGGACGGAGAAATGTGAAGAGAGTTTCATGGAATTGAAGAAGAGGCTCAGTCAAGCACCTGTGTTGGCCTTACAAGACAATACAGGAGGATTTGTAGTGTATAGTGATGCGTCACACAAGGGTCTTGGTTGTGTAATCGATGCAAGATGGCAAGGTCATTGCGCAGACGCTTCACGCCACCAAGGACTATGAGAAGGGTTATCCCACTCATGACCGGAGTTAAAGCAGAGAGTTTTTGCCTTTAAAGATTTGGAGGCACTATTTGTATGGCGAGAAGTGTGAGATATATATATGGATCACAAGAGTCTGAAGTATATCTTTACGCAGAAGGAGCTAAATATGAGGCAGTGCCGATGGCTAGAATTGATCAAGGATTATGATTGTGAGATTCTGTACCATCCAGGCAAAGCAAATGTAGTGGCGAGATGCCCGAAAGCGTAAAAGGAAGAGAGAAGTTACTGAAGTTGACCATTCAAGAGGAATTGGTGAAAGATTTCGAACGACTTGACTTAGAGGTTAAGTATCCGATGGAGATCAATGAGAAATTATTTACAGTGGCAGTGAACCCAACTTTATTAGATAAGGTTAAAGAGGCTCAAGAGAAGGACGAAGATTGCGATAACATCAAGAAGCGGTTAGATGAAGGGGATGAATTGAAATACAAGACCGATGGCACCGGATCGCCGAGATTCAAGGATTTAATTTGGGTACCGTTAGTACCGTAACTAAGAGAAGAGATTTTGCAAGAAGCAACAAAGACGAGGTACTCGATACACCCAGGAAGCACAAAGATGTATCAAGATTTACGTCAACACTTTTGGTGGCCAAACATGAAGAGAGAGGTTGCAGAATGCGTCAGCAGATGTCTAACTTGTCAGAGAGTCAAGGCAGAGCATCAACGACCGAGTGGATTACTACAGCCTTTAGAGATTCTAGAGTGGAAATGGGAGCACATCACGATGGATTTTGTGGTGGGACTTCCAGTAACGCAAAAAGGGCACGACGCCATATGGGTGATTGTAGATCGTCTTACGAAGTCGGCTCACTTTTTGTCGATCAAGATCAGGTATAGTTTGGACCAGCTAGCCAAATTATATATCAAAGAAATTATCTCGAGACATGGTGTACCAAGATTCATTATATCGGATAGAGATCCGCGATTCACGTCAAACTTCTGGAAGAGTCTTCAAGAAAGAATGGGGACGCAACTACGGATGAGCACCGCGTATCATCCGCAGACCGATGGACAAAGCGAGAGAACGATTCAAACGCTTGAAGACATGCTCAGAGCTTGTGTGATGGACTTCAAGGGTAGCTGGGAGGATCATCTTCCATTAGTAGAGTTCGCATACAACAATAGCTATCACGCCAGCATCGGAATGCCGCCGTACGAAGTACTATATGGGAGGAAATGTAGAACGCCCTTATGCTGGGATGAAGTGGGTGAACGTCGACTGTTGGGACCAGAACTGGTGCAACAGACCGTAGAGATCATCAAGGTGATAAGAGCCCGGCTGGTAGCAGCTCAAGATCGCCAGAAGAAGTATACAAACTTACATAACCAGAAGAGAGATTTTGAAGTGGGAAGCTATGGATTTTTGAAAGTATCTCCCTGGAAAGGGAAGATAAGGTTTGGAAAGAAAGGTAAACTAAGTCCGAGATTTATTGGACCCTTCAAGATCTTGAGGAAGATAGACGAAGTGGCGTACGAGGTAGCTCTACCTCCTAAACAGGAACATATTCATAATGTGTTACATGTGTTAGTGTTACGACCATATAAGCCTGATTACAAGTACATGATATCGTACGAGCCAATTTACGTCGAAAAGGATTTGTCGTACGAGGAAATTCTGGTTGAAATTTTAGATAGAAAAGAGCAGAAATTATTAAATAAGGTTATACATTCTGTAAAAGTTCTTTGGAGGAACCACAATGCTGAAGAAGCTACGTGGGAACTCAAAGAAAAGATGAGGGAAAATTATCCACATCTTTTTTAGTAACCCTATATGTAATTCTGGGGACGGAATTCTTATAAAGGGAGAGGATGTAATAACCGTGAATTTTAAGTCACTATATATGTATGTACATTATTGATATTTAAAACTTTGTGTTATATAGTGATTTACTATGTAACAACATATGTGAAGTGGTGCATGGATCAATAAACATATATCCTATAGTTATGGATATATACATTTATAGATTTCATTAAAAATGAAAGCTTCGTAACCTAATTATACATTAGGTGAGACAATTAAATAACCTAAGGGTTATGGTAATAAGGAAAGGTTAGTATTTAATATGTATACTAACTTAAGTGGATAATCTTGTTATTTCAAGTGACTAATAATTTTAAACCTATTTCTAGTAAACCTAATTAGGTTATGAGCTAAAGTCACATGTATAAGTAATTAAATTTCATAAGATTGGGAATGGAAACCCTAAATAAATAATTTGGTTAACATATATTAAAATTGTTAGACTATGTTTATTATTATGGCCCAAAAAACAATTAAAGGAGAAGCCCAAAAGAAATAAAATGCAAACCAATACTTAGCCCACTTGATTAAGGGTATTTTAGACTTTTGATTAATCAAATTTGTGCATTAAAATAAAAGCAAAATGGAGGAGATAATGGTGGAAAAGTGACCGGCCCTATTAGGCCTTTTAAGGCAACAAAATTATGCTAATCAAGTTCCTTAAAGTAGTAACTCTTACATCAAGTACAAGTGTGTCCATCTCCTATTGGTAGAAAATCTACTTAGCACCCTTAATCACATGATTAGGCTTAATTAAAAGAGATAAGGCAAAGACTTTTATCCAAGGGACAACAAAGGTATGGGGGATATTAGTTAGATCACCACTTTTCATTTGCTATTCATTTCATTTCTCCTATTCTTTTTCTTCTATTTTTTCTCCCAAGCTAGCAAAATACAAAGAGAGAAAAGAGAGAGATGGGTTCGATTTTTGAAGAGAAAGAGAGGAGTGTGCTAGCTTGATTAATGCACCCTAAGATTATATATTACTTTGGTAAATCAAGGAAGGTTGCTACTAGAACAAGGTATAACCTAAATCTTCACCTTCTTCTTCTATTTGGTGTTATAGCAAGATTTGATGGGGTTATAAACTAATACTCAAGATACCCTAGTTCTACATATCATCATGTATGTAACTAAGTATCTTGAGTGTTAGATCAAAGGTTTAGAGGAAGAAAATGAGCATATGTTCTCCTAGGGGTTAAACCCTTATTTTTCTTCCACTAAATCTTGTGTAACTCAAGTTTTACAACTTGGATTTGTGATCCTTCGAAGGGGGGGGGGGGGGTGCTAAATACATGAGTTATCTAGTAAACCCAAGTGGTAGAACACAAATCTAGCAAATATTGAAGCCATGGGGGTTGTTTTCCCCAAAACAGTCCACATAGAGAATTAAAGTTTTAAAACCCTAAAAAGCTATTGTCCCCGTTTTTCTTAAGGCTATTTCGGACAGTTTCAAGTCTTTTAAAAATTTGGAAAAAATCAAAAAAGGTTCCTTAAGAAGTTATCTACGTGCAGGAAAAAGAACGGACACGTTTCAATTTATAGGTTGTGTGTAATGGCTATTTCCGTAAAGGACACCTAAATATTAACACCCGAATTTCTCACAGTGTATACATGGGAAAAATCAGAAATTTTTTATAGTATGTTCATATATATTATGAGAGTATACCTGAAAGTTTCAGAATTTTCTGAGAAAAACTCGAGTTAAGAAAAATGAAGCAATATTCGAGTGTTTTGGGCACTTTAAAATTAGTAAATCACTTTCTACAATTCCAAAAATATTTTGGGATTATTGTTGGGTCATATACTATCCAAACGCAGAAAAGAAGAATTTTTGGAATCAGTTTGGTATTTTTTCTAAAAATGATGAAGTTATGAATAAAAGGAAATAAATAGTTAAATGATGTCTTAAATAAGAAAAATGTGATTTTAATGCTTGAATACTCCTAATATATAATATTATGACTATTTTAGGGCAATTTGGTAATTTATAATAAGAAATATTATTTATGACCTTTTATGGATATTAAATAAGTGGTTTTATAAAGGGTGAATGATTAGAATAAATTGTTTATTGATCAAATAAATTATTAAAATTTTATTATGATATTAATAATATTAGAATATGATATTATTAAATAAATAAAAATATTAAGATTAAAACTTCATTAAAATATTATTAAATGGTTAATAATATTTGATTTAAGCATTAATAAATGATTAAAGTATTATTAAATGATTAATAATATTAGATTAAAATATTAATCTTAGATTAATAATATTATTAAAAAATTAATAATATTAAATTAAAGTATTATTGAATAATTAAAATATTATTAAATAAATAATAATATTCGAGATTAAATAAAATGTTATTAAAAATGTAATAACATTAGTAAAGCAATAAAATATTATTAAATGATTAATAATATTAGTAAATGAATAAAATATTACTACTATTGGTAAATGAATAAAAGTATTATTAATTGATTAGTGATACTAAAGCATAAGTAAGATATTATTAAAGTAATAATATTAATGCATGATTAAAATATTATTAAGAGGATTAATAATATTAGTAAATTATTAAAATATTATTAAGAATTTAATAATATTAGTAAGCGAATAAAAGTATTATTATTGAACTAATAATACTAAGAGGTGAATTAAATATTATCAAGATTAATAATATTAAGTGAATTAAAGGTAGTTTTTATTTAATAGTAACATTATCGAGGCAGGATAATATTTCTAAGAACTAAATGTAATATATAATATCTTCCTTGTTAAATTGGTCAATGGGGTTACTATCTTAGAAAAATCCTGGATAAATCTTCGATAGTACCCAGCTAACCCTAAGAAACTTCTTACTTTAGTTGGCGTCTTCGGTTTCTCCCAATCACTCACTGTTTTTACTTTCGCAGGATCCACTAAAACTCCATCCTTATCCACCACGTGCCCTATGAATTTAACTTTCTTCATCCAAAATACACACTTAGAAAATTTCTCATACAACTTTTCTTTTCTTAGTGCTTCCAAAACCATCTTCAGATGTTCGACATGTTCTTCTTCCATCTTTGAGTAGATCAAGATATCGTCCATGAAAACTACTACGAATTTATCTAAGAATGGCTTGAAGACTCAGTTTATCAAGTCCATAAATGCTGCCGGAGCATTCGTCAACCCAAATGACATTACAAAAAATTTGAAATGTCTGTAACGAGTTCAAAATGTCATCTTTGATATATCCTCCTCCCGCACCTTCAACTGGTGATAACCCGTTCGTAAATCTATCTTCGAGAAACACTTGGCTTCCTTTAGTTGGTCAAAGAGGTCGTCTATCCTTGGTAACAGATATCTATTCTTAATCGTCACTCTGTTCAATTCTTGATAATCGATACAAAGCCTCATCAATCCATCCTTCTTCTTTACAAACAACACGAGTGCTCCCCAAGGAGACACACTTGGTGGTATATAACCCTTATCCAGCAACTCTTGCAATTGTATATCAATTCCTTCATTTCTATTGGCGCCATATGATATGGAGATTTCAAAATCGGTGTCATTCCCTGTGCTAAATCTATTATAAATTCAATTTTTCTATCTAGCGGAAGACCAGGCAGATCGTCCAGAAATATATCTTAAAATTCTCTTACTATGGATATATCCTTAATTTCTACACCCTTTTTTCGAGTGTCAACAATGTATGCTAAGTAACTTACACATCCTTTTCTTATCAATTTCTTGGCATGAATCATCATAAGACAACATGATTGGTTAACTAATGAGCTACCATAAAACACCACCTTAGACTTATTTGGAGTCTAAAGGTTCACACTTTTATTCTGACAGTCAATTATTACAGCATGGTTATAAAACCAATCCATTCCTAATATTACGTCAAATTCTCCTAATCTTATCGGGATCAAGTCAACGCTGAGTTTATGATCTCTAATATTTACACGATAATTTCGGTAAATATACTCTACAGGAATTACTTCCTTGTTCGCAACTTCTATGCTCAAGGGATTTCCTAATCGTTCTTGGGGTATTTTAAGTTGACTAGCAAATTCCTCAGATACAAAAGAACAGATGGCACCCGAATTAGATAATATATAGGCATTTATATCATTGATCGGGATGATACCTGACACAAAATCATTCGCAGCTACGGCGTCCTGGCCGGTCATATTAAACGTTCTGGTAGTTGGACAGTTGGATGTCATTGTACCTCCAATCATCAGCTTGTTGCTTCCTCCTTGCTGGTTGCTTCCTCTGTCGCTTCCTTTCCTTAGATAATCCTTGATCAGATGGTCCGCCGAACCACAAGCATAACAACCTTTGATCTTCTTTGGCTTTAGGTAGGTGGGCAAAATATGCCCTTCTTGGCCACATTTATAACATACACTGCGCCCTTTCCAACCCTTGCCCTGGTGATACCTCCCACACTTCAGACATCCTTCTACCTTCTTCTTAAACTCTCCACGAAACTTCCTGATAAGTAGGTTTTATACCTACTTATTGGTTACCAACTCATGAGAATTATGTTCAACTTAAGTAGTTTTATTATGTTTAATTTGTGTTGTGTTTATTTTGTAGTATGCATTGATGGAACTCCTATAGAAACATAAGGCGTGGAATAGCATAGAATAGCAATGATTGGCATGGATGGCATGAAGCTAGCAAAAGCATGGCAAGGTGAACATGAGTAGATGAGGAACTGGAGCAGTGGAGGAATGCAATGTAGAAGAAAAGGAATGAAGAACAAGAAAGCAACAAACAAAAAGCAGCAACATCAAAACAACAGAAGACATAATGTTGTAGCAGCGCGGCCGCGCTGCTTTAAAGACTAAACATTGCGCCCGCGCCTAAGCCAAGACAGTTGCGGATCAGGCATCGTGCGACCGCGCTTCGATAAGGAAGGGCTATGGCGCGCCCACGCCATACATTCCGTAGATAACTCTATCGCGCGCCTGCGCTTGTAATATAGTGCAATCTCGCGTAGCTGCACGAGTCTTCTTCAGTTAATTTTGTTTAATTTTTATAATTTGAATTTGAGCGTGTTTTGCTCAACTGAAATGATATGGTTGGTAACAGATGTGTTTTCTATTATCATTATTATTATTATTAGTTTTTAGCTATTCTGGAGAGGGTTTAAGCATAGGATTACTACATTTTGTTGTTCTCTTATTCTAGATTATTAAATAAAATCTAGTTTTCATTTCTAGAGATTGTTGGTGTATTGGACAAGCCTAGAAACAGAACTTACAGCACGAATTTGCAAATTTGATTCTCTCATTTCTTCATAACTTTTGTTTGCTTTTCTATTTTAATGGTTTGCTTCAATCCCATAATAGCTTTTGGTTCAGAAATGAACTAAACTCCATTATGGGATTCTAATCGATTTTGATGCGTAGTTTAAAAATGTATATTTGAATGTCTTGTTGAATATTTATTGTTGGATTGCCCATTATGATTATGCAAAATGCTTAAATGCTTGATCACCATTCACACTAATTGCTTGTATGGATTTGGAAAATGAAATATAAGTATAGATTATATCATAATGGCATATGTTCATGACACTTATTTGTTTAAGCTTTGTGATTCGTGAACCGGATAGACATATACCGGTCCACCATGTGTGTAATACCCGTAAATTTTATGATTTAATATTATTATTAAATAGAGCCGGCGAATTATTTATTTTACAAATGCTTACGCGATGTCTTCGGACGAAGCATGTTGTCTTCGAACAAGCCATAATATCTTCGGACATGGCGAGATGTCCCGAAACTCGGAGACAGTATCGTAACTTGATATAAGGATGGATTAATAAATACTCCTATCTCGTCAGTAAACTATTAGTACGAATGAGTTCTAAGTAGAGAATTTTACCAACTTCGGGAAAATAAATCTAATACTTGCAAACATGCGTAGAAAAAGGTCGGTGGGATTAATAGACGTTATGGTCTACTTAAAGCAATGAACCTCTTAAAACTTCGAGGAAGAAAGATTATGAATAAGCTAGCAGTGGTCAATAGTATGAGCATGTTAGTGTACCATTATGAGTTTTGATGGGTACAGTAGATAGAAAGAAAAATGTGTTATGTGTACATGTTGTTGATATATATCAAGTGTGTTTGGCTAATGAATACTTATACTTACATGAATAGGACAGACATAGTTCGTTGAGGTGATTTTTGCTATTAGTAGTAATCAACGCTAAAGGCAAGTTTCTTACTCTACCTTGATTTCAAGTATGCAAGTTTTCTATCCCTAACTTAGTGTTATTGTTGGGCAACCTCACTCAAATTTATAATGAGCAAGTATCCGAACACTATTATTACTGTGTTGCAAGTTCCTTAATTCACACACTTCATACGTTGAATTGTTGTCATATCAATCATATTTTATCAAGCAAATATCTGCTTCTATTCGAGAATCACTTGTATACCTTGACGTTGTTGTAAGCATTGGACTTATCATTCCTCAATGCATGATGAAAAACTGTCTAAGCCCTTGATTCGCTAGACTATTATTATGAGTTAAAGAGCTATCCAAACCGATTGATTTGGTG
Organism: Panax ginseng; assembly: GCA_020205605.1. Taxonomy (NCBI): domain Eukaryota; kingdom Viridiplantae; phylum Streptophyta; class Magnoliopsida; order Apiales; family Araliaceae; genus Panax; species Panax ginseng. The sequence continues at coordinate 52,886,358 of CM035129.1, read as the reverse complement.
CGGACTATCGTAAATCTAACTTTGAGATGAACAACCCTCATAGAAGGGAAATTATATATTGTTTGGGAACCGACGCGTGCGACATACATGAGTATGATTAAATGTTATGCATAACATAGGGTACCTTAGGCTGATCACCTGATGTACTCGTGGATGTTGGATTACAGTGTAATACTGTTAATTCTAGTAATAGTTCTTGGTCCTTAGTGACTGCTCAGTATTCAATTATGTTGAACCTCGAAATGAATAAATCCTGAGATTTTGTTAATATCCTTCGGTCCATAGCGACACCTGTTGAATACTCTTGGTATTCTTGATATCCTTGAACTATCAATTATTATTATACCTTTGAAAGATTCAAATACTATAACTGCTTGTTCTTCTAGCTATATTGCTTGTTGGGCAAACTTGTTGCTCATTCTTGCTTCCTAAAACATTACAGTTAAGGCAGAGCAAGGCGGTACTTCAGGAAAGGACAAGGGAAAGGGCAAGGCGACAGAATAATTTAGCCCTTAAGACTAGAAGTATTATTATTATTTTTATTATGATGTATTTAAGAATGATTAAGCTATGTTAAGCTAATCACAGAATGGTTGTAGTAATGGTTACGGTACCTTGGGACGTGAATATTTATATTTCATCAATGTAAATTATCCTATTATTTCGTTGTTAATGATTTTGTAAGATATTAAGTAGTAGTAGCGTGATGCAACCAAATTCGAGATATGAGTGTCTCGAAATTTTGGGGGCGCCATGAGTTGGTATCAAAGCCATAGTTATAAACCTTGGGAGCGAGAGCCCTTAGATTATAATCGAGGAGAACTCGAGAAGATCGAAGGGATGAAACTCATATAGAGTTTTCATAGAGATGGACTTAAGCGCAGTTACAAAATATAACTTCATTCTATACAATGAACTTATGATTCTAATGGAGTTGTTGGGTGTTTTGTCTTTGTCTCGTGATTGTGGGATGGTGACATGGGAGGACCTAGCCGAGTAGTAGAAGCGAGCCGCGTGACATACACGTGGTATATGAGGCACCATTGATAGCAGAGCCTATATCAACGGTAGTTCCTATCGTTGATAATGACGAGGAAGAGGAGATAGAGCCAATAAAGCAAGAGTCCGATCCAAGAGGAGGAGGGCGTATGGTGGATGAGCCCATGGGGACTCCGACGAGGCTACTTTTGAGGATAGGATGTTGGGGAGTATGAGGAGCAGATTTTGGAATTAGGGTACAAAGTTGAGAAGTTAGAGGTCGAGGCCAAAGATGTAAAAGTCTGAATTCCAAAAGTCAAGGATGAAGACCACCGAGAGAAAGTTAGTAATGCAGAGATAGAAGTAGAGATTGTTCACCGTAAGGAGGCGGGGAATCCAGATGGGGGCTTTGTTTCACAAAGGCGGTGGCTAGGAATGTAGAACCTGGGGAAGTTGGAAGAGATGGAGAGAGAGAGGGGTTGAGCGAGGGGACAGAGAAGGAAGCTATCCGTACTCAGTTAAGGATGGAAGTAATGGATAAGGATCCATTTCAAGAAAAGTGGAAAGGGGCCAATGATAGGGCTAACGATCTAGAAGATGAAGTGAGGTGCAAAAGGAGGAAGATGGATAGGATGAGCTATGCATTGCGCACGGCCATGGAGGGACTGATTGGTGGGGTAAATCACTACCCGACAGGCGAGGATGTAATTCGACACACCATAAAGTCGAGATGTGGTGGTGCACATTACTCGGAGGAGTACCAAAAGAGTCGTGGAGCGGAATGATAGATTAATTCTTGGCGCTAAAAGTTATTAGTTGTAATTCGTTGTGTAATGTATTATCTGTTGTGGTAATCCTTATGTAGAATGTGAGATGTTGTAAACCCCAAACTTTTGAGTTATGTTAGAGGGGTAGTATGTTAATGGTTATCCCCATCTTTTATGATATTAGGAGATAAGTTGTGTCATTTATAGAAGTATACTGGAGATAATCATGTAATGTAACAATTTGGCGTATGAATATAAATGATCTTGTTCTGAAATGTATTCCGAAATCTTATTCCTTTTATGGAGAATTGTTTAAGTAATATAATTAGATAATAAAAATGGGAGTGTCTTGATGTAGGAAAATTCCGCCCAGACGTAGATTAACTGCTCCAGAAGAGTCGGTCAATGATGAGAGAGGACAGGTAGATCCCATTCAGAGGCTTGTAGATTTGTTAGGGGAGGCTCTTAGGGGAAAAAATGAACAAGTACCACCCGTTCCCCAAGTAGCTCCGGTCGCAAACTTCAAGGACTTTAAGAGCGTAGGACCTCCGAAATTCATGGGTACTACCGACCCTATCGTAGCGCAAACGTGGATCAAGGAAATGGAGAAAGCCTTCGCCATTGCTCGTGTGGGTGAAGACCAGAAAACCGTGTTCGCTACATATATGATGAGGGGTGAAGAAAACTACTGGTGGGAAGCAAATCAACAGAGAGCGGAGAGAAGGACTTTAACCAGGAAAGGTTTAAGACTTTGTTCTTCGAGAATTACTTCCCGAAGAGCGTGAAGAATAGGATGGAGGTAAAGTTTCTAGAACTAAAACAAGGGGAGATGACAGTGGCACAGTATGCGGCCAAGTTCAATGAACTCGCGCGATTCGCAACACATCAAGTAGACACTGAAGAAAGGAAAGCTCGACGCTTCGAACTTGGACTAAAACCTTGGTTGTTCAACAAGGTGTCAGTCCTTCAAATTGACTCTTTCGCCACCTTATTGGAGAAGGCGATAATTGCTGAGGGAGGTAGCGAGGCATTGAGCCAATACAACAAGGAGAAGAAGAGCAAGAATGCTTGGAGGAGAGACTCGTGGAGGAGTAGCAGTGGTGGAAGTTATTTGGGAAAGAAGAAATGGGATAACCGCAACAACGACAACAACACCAACCACCGAAGCATTAACCAGTCAGAAAATTATCAAGGAGGATTCAAGAAAAGAAGTGAAGCTTGCTCGAAATATGGGAAAAACCATCAAGGGGAATGCTGGAAGGGGCGCAGCATCTGCTACAACTGTGGCCAAGAAGGGCACATTTCACCTAACTTCCGGTGAAGAGGAGCAAGGATGTTTCAGCGTGTGGCTCAACCGAGCATCAAATCAAGGATTGCCCAAAGAAAGGGAGCAACGGAGAAGCGGCCCATCGGGAGGGGGCAAGAAGTGATGATCTACGGACCAACGCAATCCAACCGATCGACTGCCCGAACCTTTAACATGACTGCCCGAGACGCAGTGAATGAAAGGGGTGTGGTGTCAGGTATTCTCCCAATCAATAATATAAACGCCTATGTATTATTTGATTCGAGTGCTACCTATTCCTTTGTGTCTGAAGAATTTGCTAATCGACTAAACATACCTCCTGAACATTTAGAAAACTCATTGAACGTAAAGATTGCGAATAAGGAAGTAATTCCCATAGAGTTTATTTATCGAAACTGTTATGCAAACATTAGAGGTCACGAACTGAACGTAGACTTAATTCCGATTAAACTGGGAGAGTTTGATGTGATATTAGGAATGGATTGATTATCCGGCCACGTTGCGATAAACCATTGTCAGAAGAAGAGTTTGAACCTTCAGACCTCAAATCGGCCTAAGGTAGTGTTTTACTTAGCTCATCGCTCAAGCAATCGTCGTGTTGCCTTTACGATGATGCACGAGCAAGAAATTGTTAAAGAAAGGATGTGTGGGTTATTTAGCCTATATAGTGGACATTCATCAAAAGAGGATAGAAATGAAAGATATATTAGTGGTAAAGGATTTTCAAGACGTGTTTCAAACGAATCGCTCGGCCTTCCGCAGACATGAGAAACCAATTCATAATAGACTTAGCACCGGAATCGCACTAATTTTGAAAGCCCCATATCGTATGGGCGCCAGAGAGAAATGAAGGAATTGATGATTCAATTGCAAGAGTTGCTAGATAAGGGTTACATTCGCCAAGTGTGTCTCCTTGGGGAGCACCAAAGGTGTTGTTTGTAAAGAAAATGGATGGATCAATGAGATCAGACGATTATCGGGAGTTGAACCGAGTGACAATTAAGAATAAATATCCATTGCCAAGGATAGACGACCTTTTCGATCAACCTGAAGGAGCGAAGTGTTTTCCAAAATAGATTTACTGAACCGGGTTATCATCGGTTGAAAGTGCGAGAGGAGGACATACAAAAGACGGCGTTCGAACTCGCTACGGACATTACGAATTTTTAGTGATGTCATTTGGGTTAACCAACGCCCCGGCAGCATTCATGGACTTGATGAACCGGGTTTTCAAGCCATACTTAGATAAGTTCAGTAGTAGTATTTATCGATGACATTTTGATTTATTCAAAGACAAAAGAAGAGCACGTAGAACACCAAGATGGTATTGGAAGCATTGAGAAGGAGAAGATGTATGCAAAATTTTCAAAATGTGAATTTTGGATGGAAAGGGTCCATTTCTAGGACACGTGATAGATCAAAATGGAATTTCCGTGGATCCCGCAATGGTGGAAGCGGTAAAATCGGGAACAAACCAAGACGCCAATGAAGTTAGGAGTTTCTTAGGTTTAGCGGGTACTATCAAGATTTATCCAATATTTTTCTAAGATAGCGACCCCTGACCGACCAATCTAACGAAGAAGACAGAGAAGTTTGTATGGGATGAGAAATGCGAGGAGAGTTTCCAAGAATTGAAGAGGAGGTCGAGTGAGGCGCTGTATTATCATTACCGGATGATACGGGAGGATTTGTGGTGTATAGTGATGCATCGCATAGAGGACTTGGTTGTGTGCTAATGCAACATGGCAAGGTCATTGCATATGCCTCACGACAGTTGAAAGATTTTGAAAAATGATACCCTACCCATGACTTGGAGTTAGCGGCGGTAGTCTTTGCATTGAAGATTTGGAGGCACTATTTGTATGGTGAAAATGTGAGATATATACGGGTCACAAGAGTCTGAAATATATCTTCACACAGAAGGAGTTGAACATGCGACAAAGAAGATGGTTAGAACTGCTCAAGGATTACGACTATGAAATTCTTATCACCCGGGAAAAGCAAACGTTGTAGCCGACGCTTTGAGTAGAAAAGGAAGGGAGAAGTTATTCAAACTGACCACTCAAGAGGATTTAATAAGAGAAATGGAAAGGTTGGAAATAGAAGTGGAGGAACCAAGAGAAGCGGAAGGAAGATTTCTCATGATGAGAGCTCACCCGACGTTATTGGATAGAATGAAGGAAGCACAAGAGAAAGATGAAGAATGTGAGAAGATAAAGAAGAGAATAGTAGAAGATAAGGAAGAAAGGTTCAAAGTAGATAAGGATGGTATATTAAGATTCGAGGGTCGAGTATAGGTGCCAGCTGTAATCGAACTGAGAGAGGAAATCCTACACGAAGCACATAATACGACGTATTCCGTACATCCAGGAGGCACAAAAATGTACCAGGATCTTCGACACCATTTTTGGTGGCCTAATTTGAAAAGAGAGGTTGCGGCGTGTGTTGTTAAGGATGTCTTACTTGTCAAAGAGTTAAAGCGTAACACCGTGAGGCCAAGTGGACTACTTCAAATTACCGGAAATACCAGAATGGAAATGGGAGCACATTACGATGGATTTCGTGGTTGGACTTCCGGTTACACAAAAGAGTTACGATGCCATTTGGGTCATTGTGGACCGACTAACAAAGATGTACTTCATTTTCTACCCATCAAGATTCGATTCAATTTGAACCAATTAGCAAACTTGTATGTAAAGGAAATCGATCGCAACATGGAGTCTGCCAAGGTCGATTGTCTCCGATTGAGATCCGCGTTTCACGCCAAAATTCGGAAAAGTTTGCAGAACGAATGGGAACTCAATTGAGATCGAAAATCATTTATCACCCTCAAACCGACGGCAGAGTGAACAAACCATACAAACGTTGGAGGACATGTCGAGAGCTTGCGTGATGGACTTCAAGGGAATTGGGACGACCATTTACCATTAGTAGAATTCGCCACAATAATAGCTATCATGCGAGTATCAGATGCCGCCATATGAATCTCTTTACGGGAGAAAGTGCGGGACGCCATTATGTTGGGATGCAATGGAGAACGAGGACTTTTGGGACGTAATTAGTCCCATAAACTACCGACGTGGTGGCAATAATAAGGGGCAAATTGGTAGCAGCTCAAGATCGCCAAAAGAAGTATGCCGACTTGCATCGTCAGAACCGAGACTTTGAAGTTGGTAGTTATGTGTTTTTGAAGGTATCTCCGTGGAAGGGAAAGATCAGATTCAGAAAGAAAGGAAAATTGAGTCCGAGGTTCATAGGGCCATTCGAGATATTGAAGCGAGTGGGCGAAGTGGCATACAAAGTTGCTTTGCCACCCAAACTGGAACACATCCACAACGTGCTTCATATTTCCGTACTACGACCGTACAAGTTTGACTATAAGCACGTAATTTCCTATGAGCCCATTCAAGTAGAGAAGAATCTGGCATATGAAGAAATTCCTGTTCAGATAATAGATAAGAAAGAGCAAATGCTAAGAAACAAAGTTATATCTTCTGTTAAGGTTGTTTGGCAAAACCATGATGTCGAAGACGCCACGTGGGAATTAGAAGATAGGATGAGGAGAGACTATCCCCATCTTTTCGTATAACCTTGTATCAATTCCGGGGACGGAATTTTTATAAGAGGGAGAGGATGTAATACCCATAAATTTTTATGATTTAATATTATTATTAAATAGAGCCGGCGAATTATTTATTTTACAAATGCTTACGTGGCATGAGGAGAGTAACTCAATTGAATTAAAATTGAGCTGTTGATGATCGATAAGATAGGTTCATGAAATGTCTTGTGTGACACAATGATGGACTTAGTGAATGATGAGTAAGCAATTGCATGTTTAAGGTCCAAATAATAAATTGGGAGTCTAGCCCAATAAGTTAATTGATGGACTTTTGAGTTAGCCCAATAAACTTGGGATATTCGTAATCCAATCGGAATCCAACAAAATAGTTAATCGAGAGTACAAGTATTGGTTAAATTAAAATGTGGCGCAAAGGGCGTTGGACTTTGGCTAGCCCTTGTCCATGTCGAGATCTACTCTCTTGTCCCCAAATTAGGGTCACCAAGTACAAAAACGAAGAGCCTAAACTCTCTTTACACAAATTTCAAGTCGCTAATCCTTGGCATGCATGGCTAGCTAAGTGACCCCAGATGGAGTGATTGAACAACTCCTAAAATAACCATTGTTCATTTCTATAGCACCATGAATCCCAATATTGGGTAAAGCAAGTGTCTGGCCCATGTTTTCTCTTTAAATACAAGCCACTAGGGCAGTCTATTTTAGTGATAAGAGTGTTGGAGAAATCTGAGTAAATAATTCTTAGTTGCTAAGCATTACCAAATCAATTGTGTGAGATATCAAGGTTAAAGCTCGAGAAGGTATAAGTTCCACTTCGTTCTTAACTCGAGTCTTGTTGATTCTCGCTTTTTGATTATTAGGTCAAGTATGATGAATTAAGGGATAAAGGGTGTTTAGAAAGTTTACCTTCGTCCATGAATACGTTAAAAATTGTCTAGAATCAAGTTGTGGCTACTCTGCAAAATAGAGCATGTTCACCCCTTCTGAAATCCATGGGGTGCAGCTGTACCATACTTAGGAACCATGCTGATGGGTTCGGTCGTGTCAGAACTTGTATTAAGAAATTCCCTTAGGTTGTATGAATATAGTAAAGTCTTAAATTAACCCGACGAACTTAAACCTTGTCGAAGTAGTGTAGACCGAAGTCTCTGAAGGAGCTGCTTCGGACAAAGCGTGATGTCTTCGGACAGAACGTGATGTCTTCGGACAAAGCGTGATGTCTTCAGATAGAGCGTGATGTCTTCGGACAAAGCGTGATGTCTTCGGACAAAGCATGATGTCTTCGGATAGAGCATAATATCTTCGGACAGAGCGTGATGTCTTCAGACGAAGCGCGATGTCTTCGGACGAAGCATGTTGTCTTTTAACAAGTTTATAATATCTTCTTGGACATGGCGAGATGTCCTTAACTCGGAGATAGCATCGTAACTTGATATAAGGATGGATTAATAAATACTCCTATACCGTCAGAAACTATTAGTACACGAATGAGTTCTAAGTAGAGAATTTTACCAACCGGAAAATAAATCTAATACTTGCAAACATGCGTAGAAAAAGGTCGGTGGGATTAATAGACGTTATGGTCTACTTAAAGCAATGAACCTCTTAAAACTTCGAGGAAGAAAGATTATGAATAAGATAGCAATGGTTAATAGTATGAGCATGTTAGTGTACCATTATGAGTTTTGATGGGTACAGCAGATAGAAAGAAATATGTGTTATGTGTACATGTTGTTGATATATATCAAGTGTGTTTGGCTAATGAATACTTATACTTACATGAATAGGACAGACATAGTTCGTTGAGCTGATTTTGGCTATTAGTAGTAATCAACGCTAAAGGCAAGTTTCTTACTCTACCTTGATTTCAAGTATGCAAGTTTTCTATCCCTAACTTATTGTTATTATTGGGCAACCTCACTCAAATTTACAATGAGCAAATATCCGAACACTATTATTACTGTGTTGCAAGTTCCTTAATTCACACACTTCATACGTTGAATTGTTGTCATATCAATCATATTTTATCAAGCAAATACCTGCTTCTATTCGAAAATCACTTGTATACCTTGACGTTGTTGTAAGCATTGGACTTATTCCTCAATGCATGATGAAAAACTGTCTAAGCCCTTGATTCGGCTAGACTATTATTATGAGTTAAAGAGCTATCCAAACTGATTGATTTGGTGCGGACTATCGTAAATCTCATCGAGATGAACAACCCTCATGTAAGGGGAAATTATATATTGTCGGGGAAACCGACGCATGCGATTATGAGTATGATTAAATGTTATGCATAACATAGGGTACCTTAGACTCGATCACCGATGTACTCGTGGATGTTGGATTCTGAAGGTAATATCGTTAATTCTAGTAAGAGTTCTTGGTCTTTAGTGACTGCTCAGTATTCAATTATGTTGAACCTCGAAATGAATAAATCCTGAGATTTTGTTAATATCCTTCGGTCCATAGCGACACCTGTTGAATACTCTTGGTATTCTTGATATCCTTGAAATATCAATTATTATTATACCTTTGAAAGATTCAAATGCTATAACTGCTTGTTCTTCTAGCTATATTGGTTGTTGGGCAAACTTGTTGCTCATTCTTGCTTCCTAAAACATTACAGTTAAGGCAGAGCAAGGCGGTACTTCAAGAAAGGACAAGGGAAAGGGCAAGGCGACAGAATAATTTAGCCCTTAAGACTAGAAGTATTATTATTATTGTTATTATGATGTATTCAAGAATGATTAAGCTATGTTAAGCTAATCACAGAATGGTTGTAGTAATGGTTACGGTACCTTGGGACATGAATATTTATATTTCATCAATGTAAATTATCCTATTATTTCCGTTGTTAATGATTTTGTAAGATATTCGTAGTAGTAGCGTGATGCACCGAAATTCAAGATATGAGTGTCTGAAATTTTGGGGGCGCCACAATGTGTAGTCATGAAAAGAGCCTGCACTTTAATTCATTATTTCTATAATTTCACATAGACATAGTGATTTTTCTAATAGTGATGCTTACATGAATTCTATCAATTGTGGATTTTGTGTAAATTAGACATAGTTCATTAAAAAATGGTTATGCTGTACTTTTGTGCTCTTAACTGGCTTTCCATGATAATTAATCAAACATAACATGAGGATTGCAATTTAGATGAAACATTAAATGAAATTAGAATCCCATTCTTCACCAATTTGATTACATCACTTTAGTAATTACGATTTTTGTTTCGTTAATTAATTTAGAATTCAATTTAACTGTGAGTTGATCGTTTAAGCACAAAGAAATAGTGATTAAGTTGTTGCATAATAAATTAGAGTTAACATCTTTCTCCGTGGATTGATACTTTTCTTACTCTGTATTACTTGTTGACCCATGTATACTTGCATGAGTTAGAGTCCTTTTTGTTAGACTAAAAAGGAGGCAACAAGTTTTTGGCGCTGCTGCCGGGGAGAGGCGTTTATTTTTAATATTGTCGTCATCAATTAAACCTAGATTTGTGTAACTTAGACAATTCTATTTCTATTGTATTTTGTTTGAATTTCAGGTACTTGTGCATAGTATATGCGCACTCGATCATCACATCCTGAGTTAATTCCTGCACAAGAAAATATCAACGGTAGCGCTTGGAGATCGAGAGCACGTAGGAATATACAAGTAGATTTTGAGACTTCAACATCCAGTATGGCAGCAGAAGAGCAGAGAGAAGAGCAACATCGAGCCTTGAGAGATTATTCAATGCCGAATATAAATGGGTTACAGTCGAGTATTGTGAGGCCAGCTATAGCAGCTAACACTTTTGAGATAAAGTCAAGCACTATTCAAATGGTGTAGAATTCGGTATAGTTTGGGTGTGAGACCCTGAATTTTATGAAATGAAAGTATTCAATTTTCTTATAATTATTCTATTTAGTAAATGGTTAAATTGATAAAAGGTTAAAGTTAAGGGTGATATTTGAAATTTTTTCAAAGTAAGCAAGTTGTCATAAAATAATCAGTGATAAAAGTACAGTAATACGCATGGTTGCATAGTAGCACACAGTATTAATTATTGACGCTTACATAAGAAGTCACTCAGTTATACTCAATTATTGCTACAGTAATTGTTGCATCATATCTCTCATATTATTAATTCAATTATTGTCACAGTATCATCTGCATAATATGTTATATTATTAAATTAATAATTGAGACGACAAAGTTATTCATATTATTATTTGCAATATTAACAATGTCTAGAAGTTCTGTCAAGGAGAGGTTTGGTCACCTAATTGCGCGCCAATAAGGAGAAATCCTTATCGAAAAGCCCCCTCTTTCCCAGGAACGACCTGGTTGTTAAATATTATGAGTTATAATATTAATGATGAATAAGTTCGTGTTGATTAAAGATGAAATTGATAGTTCCATTGTGTTGAAATTATTAGTGTTAGTGAAAATCGACATTTATTTTGATAATAATTGATGTTTGAAAGTTATATTGACCAATCAGGTAATTAACCGGATAAATGAGCAATTAATTGCTATTGATTCACATGATTATAACTATTTGTTCACATGTTTGTACTATTGATTCACATTCATTTACTATTAGGGGAGTTGATTATACTTGCAAGACTAAGTTAAAAATGGAGGTATAGATGGAGATACTATACTGTAATTCGTATTTTCACATGTCTACAACTATTGATTCACATGATTTACTATTGATTATCATGATTTACTATTAGGGGAGGTGGTGCAAGTTTGATAATACTTGCAGGACTAAATTAAAAATGAAGGAAAAGAGGAAGGTATTACACTGTACTATTTTGAGCCATAAAACATGCAATTATTGAAACTATATTTTCCTATAAATAGTAGCTCATTCTTCCTTCATATCTCACCAATTCACTAAAGCTATAGAACAATTATTATAGAGAGAAAGAAGAAGAGAAGTCTGCTACCTCACTATTCCAGTATCCAGTTTTCTTCTAAGGTAAGGGGTATAATTTCTTTCGTATTCATAAAGAGAGCTTCTGTTATTCCATTCTTTATTATTATGTTGGAATAACCTGTCTATGCGAAGTACCGCATACATGGTAAAATTCATTCCATTCTTTATTATTCTATTGGAATATCCTGTCTGTGCGGATTACGCATGACCTGGTTCCATTCTTTATTATTATGTTAGAATATCCTGTTTATGCATATTACGTATGACCTGGTTCCATTCTTTATTATTACATTGGAATAACTCCGTATGCATGGCTCTATCGCATGCATGGTGAATTCTTCTATTATTCCATTCTTTATTATTTTGTTGAATATATCACATGCATGCGGACTACGCATGACTCGGTTCCATTCTTTATTATTACGTTGGAATATCATGTATGCGTATTATACGCATGACCGGTTCCATTATTTATTATTACGCTGGGAATAACCCGTCTCTGCGGCCTATCACATGCCCGGTGAATTCTTCGTTATTCCGCTTCTTTATTATTCGTTAGGAATAACTCCGTCATGCAGGCTTCATCTATCGTATGCTCTGGTGAATTTTTTTTGTTATTCCATTCTTTATTATTTCGTTGAATAACTCGCTCACGCTGACTACCGCATGCATGGTGAATGACCTTTCGTATTCATTCTTTATTAAATTGTGGAAATGATCTGCTCATGTGGATTACTGCACGGCGGATGAAAATCCATTTGCGAGTTTCAGATATTCTATTATACTCGTATGAGATATCATTTCTTTTGCACTCGTCATGAAATATCATTTTATTTGGTATTTTATTTACGAGTTACTATTCACGAGTTACTATTCAATCGATTACTATTCACTCTAGTATTACTCACTCGGGTATTCGGGGCACTTTTTGTGTCGGAGTATTATTCACGAGTTACTATTCATGGGTTACTATTCACCCAAATTACTATTCACTCGAATATTATTCACTCACGTATAAAGAGAGTGAATAAATACGTTTGAACAACAGCAAGGTGAGTCATTATATGAAGCTTGGGAACAGTATAAAGAGATGCTAAGGAAATGTCCCTATCATGGAATGCCGGATTGGATGGTGATAAATACGTTTTACAATTGATTGGGATGGCAATCAAGGCCAATTGTAGATGCTGCAGTAGGAGGAGCCTTATGGGCCAAGAGTTATGAAGAGGCTTATAATCTTATAGAGACTATGGCAGCAAATAGATTTCAAAATCTTATGGCTAGGATGCCACAGCCTAAAGTTGTGGGAGTGTTAGAGGTGGATGATATCATACAGTTATCAGCTCAGATGGCATCTATGGCAAAGAAGATTGATTCGTTGCCAAAAAGTAAAGTGAAGACAGTTGTTTTTGTATATGAGATTTGTGCAGGGTCATATCCAACTGCTCAATGTGCAATCAGTTTAGAATCGGTACAGTATGTGAGCAACTATCAGAAGAATTAGAATCAGTTCCAGAATTCCTATAACCCCAACAACTGCAACCATACATATTTGAGTTGGTCAAATAATCAAAATCAACAAAGTCAACAGTTTCAACCACAACATCAGCTTTAATCACAACCATCTCATCAGTAGTTTGCATCAAAACCACCCTACCCTACAAGATTTCAAAAGCAAAAACAACATCATTGTTACATTTTTCACAACATCATTGTTATTCAGTAAATGGTTAAATTAATAAAAAGTAAAGTTAAGGGTGACATGTATAAATTTTTCAAAATAAGCAAGGGGTTATAAAATATTCATTGTTGTCGGGGAATATTCGTTTGGTCGTGGAATATTTTTGTTGTCGGGAAATTTTCGTACGGCGGCGCAGCCATTTGTGGGCCCCATAATAGAATAACTGTCGGATGAAGAAAATGACAAGTTTGAGTTTTTATAAATAACGGCGTAATTGTTACCGTTAACAATGTTGGAATACCTGGTGGTTAAAATACAGTAATACGCGTTGTTGCATAGTAGCACATGGTATTGCACAGTATTTTTGAATTATTGATTCTTACGTAAGAAGACACTACTCAATAATTGTTACAGTAATTACTATTCAATATTTTATTTTATTGATTCAATAATTGATGCGTTGATATTTTATATTATTGTTGTTTCAATAATTGTCACTGCACAGTATTTCCCATTATCAGATCAATAATTCATTTGAATAATATTATTAGATAATATTATTGGCAATGTCTAGAAAGTTCTGTCAATGAGAGGTTTGGTCACCTAATTGTGCGCGCCAAAGAATGAGAAATCCTTCTTCTCGGGAAGCCCCTCTTTCAGGATTCGTAATATTATTTGTGAATAATTAATTATTATATGATAAGGAAATAATATTATTTATGAATAATTAATTATTGATTTATATGATAAGGAAATATTTATTTGATATGAATATAAATGATGGATTTATTTATATGGTTATAAATGAAGGAATTAATGTTGAGGTGTTTTATCAGTATTTTATACATATATAAGTTGAGTATATGTCCACAAATTTTGAACCGTTTAAAATTAACGTATGATTTGTTATGAATTTTAAAAGGTGTTGAAAATTGTCCGTTTTTGGATTTCGAATATTTTTTATCTAGAATTAGGAAAAACTTAAAGCTACAAAGTTGTAAAGAATTTGATTTCGTGTGGAATGGATATAAAATTAGTATTTTTCTGATAAACGGGTTATTTTCTATGAATTATTGAAAGTTCAGAAATTAAAATATTTTTATTAAATTATTCGGTGGGACCCACTTTTGTCAATTGTTGAAAATATGTGTTGAATTCTTGTTCAAAAGTGATGGCTGGCTGCTGAAATTTCAAGAAGTTGGTGCGTAAATGAAATGAAAAGAAAATAATAATATTTTATTATTTAGTCTCATTTGGCGTTCTAGCATTTTTCTATAAATAGGCGCTCAAGTTAGAATTGAAAATCACACCGTAAACATAAGTTTTTCTCTATATATTCGAGTGTATTTTTGTGAGTATTTAGATACTTGGAGAGTTGCTATTCGTTGTAAGTTTCCTTGGCTTTTACATCCGATATTCCTAATGTAAGTACAAATTTCTTTTTGAGGTAAGGGATTTTAAGGGTTATTATGTTTTTCATGTTTCGTAATTTTTTTTACCTTCAAAAATTCTGAAAAAATTTGAAATGATAATTTGATTAGTTTTCTAGATTGTGTCTAAAAATGGAGATTTTTGGATGTATATATTAGGAGTTATGAATTTTATGGGAAAATACTATTTTAAAAGTAAACCCTTATAACTCCTTGTGGTTAACTCCAAAATTGATAAAATTTTTATTGGGAGTACAACTATATAATATCATTATACCCTGTAAATTTTGGAATTTTTGAATAAAAGTACAATTTCTGATAAATGTCTAAATATTCGGCAGTTTTGGCCATGTGAAAAATAGTAAATTAAATTTAAAAATTCCGAGAAATATATATGTTTAATATGGGACTATATTCTGCTAAATCCCAGAAAAGAAATATTTTTGGGACTGATTTGGTATTTTTTATGAAAATAGACTAGTTATGAATAAATGAATTAAGTATGTTATGTGAAGTAATAAAAGTGGAAAAGAGGATTTTATGGCTTGAGAATCCTATATAAGGTATATGCAGATTATTGATGAAGGTTTTGGTTATTGGTGATGAAATTTTATGAGTTTGGCATTTTAGGATGATTAAATGCATTAATTAGTAAAGTGTAAACAATTAAAATAAATTGTTTATAAGTTTAAGAAATGATTAAAATATTGTGGTAATATTAATAATATTAGATTATGAGATTATTAAGTGATTTATAACATTTGGATTAAAGTGTTATAAAATCATTGATTTATGAATCTTACTCTTAAAATTAAATGCAGTTGTTGATCATATTGTTTTTATTATCATATATAACATTCTTATAATCCCGGTGATGAAATTTCTCTTTGACTTAAGTGTAAAGATGGGTAGATTATTGGTGTGATCGTGACTATGGGTTCTCTTTGGCCAGTACTGCAAAGATGAATTGTTGACTGGTATGATCATAACCATTGAATTTACAATTGAATATTTTTAGCTTAAGTGCAAAGGTGAATTAATCAACATGGTTATAATTATGGTTTATATAAATTATGAAATGATTATGTATTTTTGGCCTGTAGTGCAAAGATGAATTATTGATGAATATCTTTGGCCCATAGTGCAAAGATGACCTGTTGTTGAATATCTTTGGCATGTAGTGCAAAGATGAAATGTTAATGAATATCTTTGGCCTGTAGTGCAAAGATGAATTATTGATGAATATCTTTGGCCCGTAGTGCAAATATGACCTGTTGCTGAATATCTTTGGCATGTAGTGCAAAGATGAACTGTTAATGAATATCTTTGGCCCGTAGTGCAAATATGAATTTATTAGTATGGTTATGAACAAGAACGGTGATTTGGTATAACCATGATCTTTGATATTTCAGGTAAAGACAGATGATGAAAATTATCTTCGTCCTGGATGAGAAAAGGAATTTGGAACACCAAATATTATTATGAGTTATTCATATGATTGTGGACAGGATCTGTTGATTAATGTTACAAGGATAAAACATTATTGGTGGACTTTTAACATAGAGAAGATAATAGACATTATGGTCTATTTGACTCTTCTAATGGATTGCTCGTTCTGCTGCAACTATGGTTGAAAAGTTTTATCATCTACCATATGTTCTAAATCTCTGATTTATTACTGATGAAGGCTAATTATAATTTAATTATCTTTAGTCATGATATTATTTACTGAGCTAGTTGTGTTCACCCTTTTGCTTCACAATTACTTTCAGGTAATAAGAGTGTTACCGGGTTGAGCGGGGATAACAGGGGAATAGAACGGTGGTCTATAGCTGTTGAGGTTCTCCCTAAATAGTATAGAAATAATTTTATTGAGAACTTTAGATAAGTGTGTCGTATTGTATATGTCATTATTTAATTTTGGTGAACCAAATAGGGTGAAGTGAACCCAACTTTGGAAGGGTGTTTTGCCACTATCATACAAGATGTCTAATGACATACAACCTCATGTTATCATAAGATGTGGTTGTGCACATCCACTTGCCGAGTATATCTACGAAAGCACTACCTATATGATCTTGGAGTTTGGTTGAAACATAATTCTCAATCGCAGCGGTGGAGATAGTTATATATCAAGAGAAGACTCACCATTGGAAGGAACATGATAGTAATCTTCTCATTTTTATTTGGGGTCTATTGGGCCAACCAAGAATAATTTTCGAGTCATATGATATCTATCATAACCTAGACGCATGGCCTCCCATTTACGAAGGTTTCCTTGAGCACTTACCAAAGATTTTAATTTCTAAAACAGTTATTGACTATACCTTTATGTAATGTATCAATGTGGGGTGTTGTACATAATTGGGACATGAGTCACAGTTGGTATTAAAACTCACTGTATATGTGTTGTTGTATTTTGCACGACAATTGTAGTAATAAAGTTGTAGTTGTTTTCTATACCATGTATTTGGCAACTCAGAATAGGTTGGATGGATTGGACTTATTTTTGGGGCATCACAGGTTGGTATCGAGAGCTTAGGATATGATCTCGGCGGAGATCCGGGATTAGAACTAGGAAGGGAGAGACGAGTAATATCCTTCGCTAGTGTGTGTCCTACCTAAGCTGAATTTTCTTACTTAAGTTGACAAATTATGATATGTTAATTAACCTTTGTTTTGAAGCCGTATTCTAGAATGATATCTGAAATACAGAAGATGAGCAATGGAGAAATCATGAGGACATGGAAGATGGAATCTGAAATGAAAGCAAGGTATTCTCAACTCTTTCAAATACCAGGTACGTAAATTTTGGGAATGAAATTTCATAAGGAGGGGAGATTGTAAGACCCCGAATTTTATGAAATAAAAGTATTCAATTTTTCTTATAATTATTATTTAGTAAATATTTAAATTAATAAAAAGTAAAGTTAAGGGTGACATGTATAAATTTTTCAAAATAAGCAAGTGGTTATAAAATATTCATTGTTGTCGGGGAATATTCTTTTGGTCGTGGAATATTCTTGTTTGTGGGAATATTCGCACGACTACAAGTAACCATTTGTGGGCCCCATAATGTAATAACCATTGGATGAAGAAAATGACAAGTTTGAGTTTTTATAAAAATAACAACGTAATTGTTACCAATTAACAATATTGAAATACCGGTGGTTAAAATACAAGAATACGCGTGGTTGCACAAAGAAGACACCAGTATTGCACAATATTTTTGAATTATTGATTCTTACGTAAGAAGACACTACTCAATAATTGTTACAAAGAATTACTGCTCAATATTTTATTTTATTGATTCAATAATTGTCATGCGTTGATATTTTATATTATTATTGTTTCAATAATTGTCATCGCACAAGATTTTCCATTATCGATCAATAATTCATATTATTTGAATAATATTATTAGATAGCATTATTGGCAATGTCTAGAAAGTTCTATCAAGGAGAGGTTTGGTCACCTAATCATGCTACCAAAGAATGAGAAATCCTTATCTGAAAGCCCCTCTTTCCCGAACCCCTCTAGTTGTCATTATATGTGATTCTCGTAATATTATTTGTGAATAATTAATTATTGATTTATATGATAAGGAAATATTTATTTGATGCGGATATAAATGATGGATTTATTTATGTGGTTATAAATGAAGGAATTAATGTTGAGGTGTTTTATCAAGATTTTTGTCTGATTGGAGGTATTAAAAATCAAATCAATGTTCTTAAAGCTCTATCATGCGTGAGTTATAATTTTAATCCCGACCGTTGGATCGTAGTGATTTTTGGATATGTTATACATATATAAGTTGAGTATATGTCCACAAATTTTGAACCGCTAAAATTAACGTATGATTTGTTATGAATTTTAAAAGGTGTTGAAAATTAAAAATCCATTTTTGGATTTCGGATATTTTCTATCTAGAATTTGAAAAACTTAAAGCTACAAAGTTGTAGAGAATTTGATTTCGTGTGGAATGGACATAAAATTCGTATTTTTCGATAAACTGATTATTTTCTATGAATTATTGAAGTTTTAAAATAAAATATTTTTATTAAAATTGGGTGGGACCCACTTTTGTCAATTGTTGAAAACATGTGCAAATTTTGTTCAATTTGCATGATGATGGTGGCTTTGTTGAAATTTCAAGAAGTATGTAGAAGAAATGAAAAAAAAATAATAATATTTTATTATTTAGTCTCCTTTCATGCTCTAAACATTTTTTCTATAAATAAGCGCTTATGTTAGAATTGAAAATCACACCGTAAACATAAGTTTTCTCTCTATATTATCGAGCATATTTTTGTGAGTATTTAGATACTTTGAGAGTTGCTATTCAAAGGCAAGTTTCCTTCTGCTTTTACATCCGATATTCCTAGGCCGTAAGTAATCGCTTTTTTTGAGGTAAGGGATTTTAAGGGTTATTATGTTTTTCATGTTTTGTAATTTTTCTGACCTTCAAAATTCTGAAAAAAATTTAAAATGATAATTTGATGAGTTTTCTAGATTGTGTCCAAAAATAGAGATTTTTGGATGTATATATTAGGAGTTATGAATTTTATGGGAAAATACTATTTTAAAAGTAAACCCTTATAACTCCTTGTGGTTAACTCCAAAATTGATGAAATTTTTATTGGGAGTACATCTATATAATATCATTATATATACTGTAAATTTTGGAATTTTTGGATAAAAGTACAATTTATGATAAATGTCTAAATATTCTATAGCTTTTGCCATATATGAAAAATAGTAAATGAATTTTAAAAATTTCGAAAAAAATATATGTTCAATATGGGACTATATTCTCGCTAAATCCGTAAAAAGAAATATTTTTGGGACTGATTTGGTATTTTCATGAAAATGGACTAGTTATGAGTAAATGAATTAAATATGTTATGTGAAGTAACAAAATTGGAAAATAGGATTTTATGGCTTGAGAATCCTATATAAGGTATATGCAGATTTTTTGATGAGGGTTTTGGTTATTGGTGATGAAATTTTATGAGTTTGGCATTTTAGGATGATTAAATGCATTAATTAGTAAAGTGTAAACAATTAAAATAAATTGTTTATAAGTTTAAGAAATGATTAAAATATTGTGGTAATATTAATAATATTAGATTATGAGATTATTAAGTGATTTATAACATTTGGATTAAGGTGTTATGAAATCATTGATTTATGAATCTTACTCTTGAAATTAAATGCAAATTGTTGATCATATTGTTTTTATTATCATATATAACATTTTTATAATCTTGTGATGAAATTCTTCGACTTAAGTGTAAAGATGGGTAGATTATTGGTATGATCGTGACTATGGGTTCTCTTTGGCCAAAAGAGTGCAAAGATGAATTGTTGATCGGTATGATCATGACCATTGAATTTACAATTGAATATTTTTAGCTTAAGTGCAAAGGTGAATTGATCAACATGGTTATAATTATGGTTTATATAAATTCAAATGATTATGTATTTTTTGAGATATTAATTTTGGCCCTAAGCAAAGATGAATTATTGATGAATATCTTGGCCCGTAGTGCAAAGATGACTGTTGTTGAATATCTTTGGCATGTAGTGCAAAGATGAAATATTAATGAATATCTTTGGCCCAGAAGTAAAAGATGAATTATTGATGAATATCTTTGGCCCGTAGTGCAAAGATGACGACTGTCATCGAATATCTTGGCATGTAGTGTAAAAGATGAACTGTTAATGAATATCTTTGGCCCGTAGTGCAAAGATGAATTTATTAGTATGATTATGAACAAGAACTCGTGATTTGGTATAACCATGATCTTTGATGTTTCGTGTAAAGACATGTGATGAAAATTATCTTCATCCTCGATGAGAAGAGGAATTTTAGAACCACAATTATGATTATGAAAGTTATTCATATGATTGTGGACAGGATCCTGCTGATTGATGTTACAAGGATAAAACATTGTTGGTGGACTTTTAACATAGAGAAGATAATAGACATTATGGTCTATTTGACTCTTCTAATGGATCGCTCGCGTTCACCGCAACTATGGTTGAAAAGTTTTATCATCTACCATATGTTCTAAATCTCGATTTATTATCGATGAAGGCTATTGATAATTTAATTATCTTTAGTCATGATATTCTTTATCGAAGCTATTTCAGTGTTCACCCTTTTGCTTCACAATTACTTTCGTGTAATAAGAGTGTTACCGGGGTCGAATGGGATAACAGGGAATAGAACTATGGTCTATAGTCGCTGAGGTTCTCCCTAAATAGTATGGAAATAATTTTATTGAGAACTTTAGATAAGTGTGTCGTATCAGATATATACATTATTTGATATTTAATTTTGTGTGAACCAAATAGGTGAGGTGAACCCAACTTTGGAAGGGTGTTTTGCCACTATCATACAAGATGTCTAATGACATACAACCTCATGTTATCATAAGACAACAGTGTGTGCACATCCACTTGTCGAGTATATCTACGAAAGCACTACCTATATGATCTTGGAGTTTGGTTGAAACATAATTTTCAATTGCGCAGATAAGTGGAGATAGTTATATGTCAAGAGAAGACTCACCATTGGAAGGAACATGATAGTAATCTTCTCATTTTCTTTTGGGGTCTATTGGATCAACCAAGGATAATTTTCTCGACATATGATATCTATCATAACCTTAGATTCATGGCCTCCCATGTACGGAAGTTTTCGAGCACTTCCCAAAGATTTTAATTTCTAAAACAGCTTATCGACTATACCTTTATGTAATGTATCAATGTGAGGTGTTGTCCATAGTTGGGACATGAGTCACATATTGGTATTAAAACTCACAAGATATGTGTTGTTGTATTTTGCACACGACAATTGTAGTAATAAAGTTGTAGTTGTTTTTGTACCATGTATTTGGCTTACTCGTAATAGGTTGGATGGATTGGACCTATTTTGGGGCGCCACATTTGGTATCGTAGCTTAGGATATGATCTCCGTGGAGATCCGGATTAGAACTAGAAGGGAGAGACGAGTAATATCCTTCGCTAGTGTGTGTCCTACCTAAAGTGAATTTTCTTACTTAAGTCGACAAATTATGATATGTCAATTAACCTTTGTTTTGAAGTCATATTCTAGAATGATATCCAAATACAAGAGATGAGCAATGGAGAAATCATGATGACATGGAAGATGGAATCAAATGAAAGCAAGGTATTCTCAACTCTTTCAAATACTGTAACGTAAATTTTGGGATGAAATTTCATAAGGAGGGGAGATTGTAAGACCTCAAATTTTATGAAATAAAAGTATTCAATTTTTCTTATAATTATTATTCAGTAAATGGTTAAATTGATAAAAGTTTAAAGTTAAGGGTGATATATATAAATTTTTCAAAATACGCAAGTGGTTATAAAATACTCATTATCTGTTGGGGAATATTCGTTTGGTCGTGGAATATTCTTGTTGTTTTGGGAATATTCGTATTTAATTTGCACAAGCAAACCATTTGTGGGCCCCATAATGTAATAACCGCTTGATGAAGAAAATGACAAGTTTGAGTTTTTATAAATAACAACGTAATTGTTACCAAGTTAACACTATTGAATACCCGTGGTTAAAATACAAAGAATACGCGTGGTCGCACAAAGAAGATACCAGTATTGCACAATATTTTTGAATTATTGATTCTTACGTAAGAAGGCACTACTCAATAATTGTTGTTAAAGAATTATCGCTCAATATTTTATTTTATTGATTCAATAATTGATCGCGTTGATATTTTATATTATTGTTGTTTCAATAATTGTCATCGCACAAGATTTTCCATTATCGATCAATAATTCATATTATTTGAATAATATTATTAGATAGCATTATTGGCAATGTCTAGAAAGTTCTCATCAAGGAGAGGTTTGGTCACCTAATCATGCGCCAAGAAGGAGAAATCCTTATCTGAAAAGCCCCTCTTTCCGGGGAACCCGCCTCGTTGTCATTATCAGGATTCGTAATATTATTTGTGAATAATTAATTATTGATTTATATGATAAGGAAATATTTATTTGATGCGGATATAAATGATGGATTTATTTATGTGGTTATAAATGAAGGAATTAATGTTGAGGTGTTTTATCAAGATTTTGTCTGATTGAGGTATTAAAAGATCAAATCAATGTTCTTAAAGCTCTATCAGGTGAGTTATAATTTTAATCCGACCGCTGATCGTCGTAGTGATTTTTGGATATGTTATATATATAAGTTGAGTATATGTCCACAAATTTTGAACCGTTAAAAATTAACGATGATGATTTGTTATGAATTTTAAAAGGTGTTGAAAATCATCCGCTTTGTGGATTTTGATATTTTCTCGTCTCTGGAATTTGAAAACTTAAAGCTACAAAGTTGTAGAGAATTTGATTTCGTGTGGAATGGACATAAAATTTGTATTTTTCTCGATAAACGGGCTATTTTCTATGAATTATTGAAGTTTCGAAAAATAAAATATTTTTATTAAATTATTGGGTGGGACCCACTTTTGTTTTTTAAAAACATGTGCTAAATTTTTTTCAAAAGTGATGGTATAGGTTGATTTGAAATTTCAAGAAGTTGGTGCGTAGAAGAAATGAAAAAAAATAATAATATTTTATTATTTAGTCTCCTTTCATGTTCTAAGCATTTTTCTATAAATAAAGTGCTTATGTTAGAATTGAAAATCACACCGTAAAACATAAGTTTTTTCTCTCTATATTATCGAGCATATTTTTGTGAGTATTTAGATACTTTGAGAGTTGCTATTCAAAGGCAAGTTTTCTTCGGCTTTACATCCGATATTCAAATGTAAATAACGCGCTTTTGAGGTAAAGGATTTTAAGGGTTATTATGTTTTTCATGTTTTGTAATTTTTTCCGACCTTCAAAATTTTGGAAAAATTTGAAATGATAATTTGATGAGTTTTCTTGATTGTGTCCAAAATGTGATTTTTGGATGTATAGATTAGAGTTATGAATTTTATGGGAAAAGACTATTTTAAAAGTAAACCCTTATAACTCCTTGTGGTTAACTCCAAAATTGATGAAATTTTTATTGGGAGTACATCTATATAATATCAAGATACCTGTAAATTTTGGAATTTTTGGATAAAAGTACAATTTATGATAAATGTCTAAATATTCTATAGCTTTTGGCCATATGAAAAAAATAGTAAATGAAATTTTAAAAATTCGAGAAAAATATATGTTCAATATGGGACTATATTCTCGCTAAATCCTTAAAAAAAAAATTTTTCAGACCGATTTGGTATTTTTCATGAAAATGGACTAGTTATGAGTAAATGAATTAAATATGTTATGTGAAGTAACAAAATTGGAAAATAGGATTTTTTGGCTTGAGAATCCTATATAAGGTATATGCAGATTTTTGATGAGGGCTTTGGTTATTGGTGATAAAATTTATGAGTTTGGCATTTTAGGATGATTAAATGCATTAATTAGTAAAGTGTAAACAATTAAAATAAATTGTTTATAAGTTTAAGAAATGATTAAAATATTGTGGTAATATTAATAATATTAGATTATGAGATTATTAAGTGATTTATAACATTTGGATTAAGGTGTTATGAAATCATTGATTTATGAATCTTTATCTTCTTGAAATTAAATGCATTGTTGATCATATTGTTTTTATTATCATATATAACATTTTTATAATCCCGGTGATGAAATTTTCTTCGACTTAAGTGTAAAGATGGGTAGATTATTGGTGTGATCGTGACTATGGGTTCTCTTTGGCCAAGAGTAAAAAGATGAATTGTTGATCGGTATGATCATGACCATTGAATTTACAATTGAATATTTTTAGCTTAAGTGCAAAGGTGAATTGATCAACATGGTTATAATTATGGTTTATATAAATTTCAAATGATTATGTATTTCTTTGAGATATTAATATCTTTGGCCTCGTAAAGCAAAAAGATGAATTGTTGTTGAATATCTTTGGCATGTAAGCAAAAAGATGAACTGTTGTTGAATATCTTTGCCCAGAGAGCAAAGATGACATGTTGATGAATATCTTTGGCCTGTAGTGCAAAGATGACTGTTGTTTGAATATCTTTGGCATGTAGTGCAAAGATGAATCTGTTAATGAATATCTTTGGCCCATAGTGCAAAAGATGAATTTATTAGTATGATTATGAACAAGAACTGTGATTTGGTATAACCATGATCTTTGATGTTTCGTAAAGATGTGTGATGAAAATTATCTTCGCCCTGGATGAGAAAAGGAATTTAGAACCACAATTATGATTATGAAGTTATTCATATGATTGTGGACAGGAACTGCTGATTGATGTTACAGGATAAAACATTGTTGGTGGATTTTTAACATGGAGAAGATAATAGACATTATGGTCTATTCGACTCTTCTAATGGATCGCTTCGTCTCACGCAACTATGGTTGAAAAGTTTTATCATCTACCATATGTTCTAAATCTCGATTTATTATCGATGAAGGCTATTGATAATTTAATTATCTTTAGTCATGATATTCTTTATCGAAGCTAGTTCAGTTTCACCCTTTTGCTTCACAATTCCTTTTCGTGTAATAAGAGTGTAGCGGGTCGAAAGGGGATAACAGGGAATAGAACTATGGTCTATAGTCATTGAGGTTCTCCTCCTAATAGTATGGAAATAATTTTATTGAGAACTTTAGATAAGTGTGTCGATTGTATACGTCATTTGATATTTAATTTTGGTGAACCAATAGGTGAGGTGAACCCAACTTTGAAGGGTGTTTTGCCACTATCATACAAGATGTCTAATGACATACAACCTCGTGTTATCATAAGATGTGGTTGCAGTACATCCACTTGCCGAGTATATCTACGAGCACTACCTATATGATCTCGAGTTTGGTTGAAACATAATTTTCAATTCGCAGACAGTGGAGATAGTTATATGTCAAGAGAAGACTCACCATTGGAAGGAACATGATAGTAATCTTCTCATTTTTCTTTTGGGGTCTATTGGATCAACCAAGGATAATTTTTCTCGACATATGATATCTATCATAACTTAGATTCACGGCCTCCCATGTACGGAAGGTTTCTTGAGCACTTCCCAAAGATTTTAATTTCTAAAACAGCTTATCGACTGTACCTTTATGTAATGTATCAATGTGAGGTGTTGTCCATAGTTGGGACATGAGTCACGCTTGGTATTAAAACTCACAAAGATATGTGTTGTTGTATTTTGCACCTACAATTGTAGTAATAAAGTTGTAGTTGTTTTTCGTATCATGTATTTGGCGACTCGTAATAGGTTGGATGGATTGGACCTATTTTGGGGGCGCCACAATTGGTATCGTAGCTTAGGATATGATCTCAAGTGAGATCCCGGATTAGAACTAGGAAGGAGAGACGAGTAATATCCTTCGCTAGTGTGTGTCCTACCTAAGTCGAATTTTCTTACTTAAGTCGACAAATTGTGATATGTCAATTAACCTTTGTTTTGAAGTCGTATTCTAGAATGATATCTCAAATACAGGAGAGATGAGCAATGGAGAAATCATGATGATGAAGGAAGATGGAATCAAATGAAAGCAAGGTATTCTCAACTCTTCGAAATACCAGGTACGTAAATTTTGGGATGAAATTTCATAAGGAGGGGAGATTGTAAGACCCCGAATTTTATGAAATAAAAGTATTCAATTTTTCTTATAATTATTATTCAGTAAATGGTTAAATTGATAAAAGTTTAAAGTTAAGGGTGATATATATAAAATTTTCAAAATACGCAAGTGGTTATAAAATACTCATTTCTGTTGGGGAATATTCGTTTGGTCGTGGAATATTCTTGTTGGTTTGGGAATATTCGACGACTGCCGCGTAAACCATTTGTGGGCCCCATAATGTAATAAATCGCTTGATGAAGAAAATGACAAGTTTGAGTTTTTATAAATAACTAACACGTAATTGTTACCGTTAACATCGTTGAATATACGGTGGTTAAAAAAATACAAGAATACGCTGGTCGCATAAAGAAGTATACATGGTATTGCACAATATTTTGAATTATTGATTCTTACGTAAGAAGGCACTACTCAATAATTGTTACAAAGAATTATCGCTCAATATTTTATTTTATTGATTCAATAATTGTCGCGTTGATATTTTATATTATTGTTGTTTCAATAATTGTCATCGCACAAGATTTTCCATTATCGATCAATAATTCATATTATTTGAATAATATTATTAGATAAGCATTATTGGCAATGTCTAGAAAGTTCTCGTCAAGGAGAGGTTTGGTCACCTAATTCAAGCGCCAAGAAGGAGAAATCCTTATCGAAAGCCCCCTCTTTCTCGGGAACCACCTAGTTGTCATATTATTGTGATTCTCGTAATATTATTTGTGAATAATTAATTATTGATTTATATGATAAGGAAATATTTATTTGATGTGGATATAAATGATGGATTTATTTATGTGGTTATAAATGAAGGAATTAATGTTGAGGTGTTTTATCAAGATTTTGTCTGATCGAGGTATTAAAAGATCAAAATCTGTTCTTAAAGCTCTATCATGTGAGTTATAATTTTAATCCGACCGCTGGATCGTAGTGATTTTTGGATATGTTATACATATATAAGTTGAGTATATGTCCACAAATTTTGAACCGTTAAAATTAACGATGATTTGTTATGAATTTTAAAAAGGTGTTGAAAATCATCCGCTTATGGATTTTGATATTTTTTCGTCTTCGAATTTGAAAAACTTAAAGCTACAAAGTTGTAGAGAATTTGATTTCGTGTGGAATGGACATAAAATTTGTATTTTTCTCGATAAACGGCTATTTTCTATGAATTATTGAAGTTTTGGAAAATAAAATAATTTTTATTAAAATTGGGTGGGACCCACTTTTGTTTTTAAAACAAAACATGTGCTATTTTTTTTTCAAAATGATGGTCATGCTTTCATGAATTTTGGTCTAGTAGGTGGTGAGAAGAGAAGAATGAAAAGAAAATAATAATATTTTATTATTTAGTCTCCTTTCATGTTTCTAGCATTTTTCTATAAATAGTGCTTATGTTAGAATTGAAAATCACACCGTAAACATAAGTTTTTTTTCTCTCTATATTATCGAGCATATTTTTGTGAGTATTTAGATACTTTGAGAGTTGCTATTCAAAGGCAAGTTTCCTTCGCTTTACATCCGATATTCCAATGTAAATACGCTTTTTCGAGGTAAGGGATTTTAAGGGTTATTATGTTTTTCATGTTTCGTAATTTTTTCCGACCTTCAAAAAATTTCGAAAAATTTGAAATGATAATTTGATGAGTTTTCTTGATTGTGTCCAAAATGGTGATTTTGGATGTATAGATTAGAGTTATGAATTTTATGAGAAAAGACTATTTTAAAAGTAAACCCTTATAACTCCTTGTGGTTAACTCCAAAATTGATGAAATTTTTATTGGGAGTACATCTATATAATATCAAGATACTCAGTAAATTTTGGAATTTTTGGATAAAAGTACAATTTATGATAAATGTCTAAATATTCTATAGCTTTTGGCATATATGAAAAATAGTAAATGAATTTTAAAAATTCGAGAGAAAAATATATGTTCAATATGGGACTATATTCTCGCTAAATCCCGTAAAAGAAAATTTTTTGGACTGATTTGGTATTTTTCATGAAAATGGACTAGTTATGAGTAAATGAATTAAATATGTTATGTGAAGTAACAAAATTGGAAAATAGGATTTTATGGCTTCGAGAATCCTATATATAAGGTATATGCATTTTTGATGAGGGTTTTGGTTATTGGTGATGAAATTTTATGAGTTTGGCATTTTAGGATGATTAAATGCATTAATTAGTAAAGTGTAAACAATTAAAATAAATTGTTTATAAGTTTAAGAAATGATTAAAATATTGTGGTAATATTAATAATATTAGATTATGAGATTATTAAGTGATTTATAACATTTGATTAAGGTGTTATGAAATCATTGATTTATGAATCTTACTCTTGAAATTAAATGCGTTTTTTGTTGATCATATTGTTTTTATTATCATATATAACATTTTATAATCCTTATTATGATGAAATTTTTTCTCTTCGACTTAAGTGTAAAGATGGGTAGATTATTGGTATGATCGTGACTATGGGTTCTCTTTGGCCAAGAAGTGCAAAGATGAATTGTTGATCGGTATGATCATTAACCATTGAATTTACAATTGAATATTTTTAGCTTAAGTGCAAAGGTGAATCGATCAACATGGTTATAATTATGGTTTATATAAATTTAAATGATTATATTATATTATTTTCAGAGTAAAGATATTAATATTGAATATCTTTGGCCCGTAGCAAAGAGAATTATTGTTGAATATCTTTGGCATGTAGAAAGTGCAAAGATGAATTGTTAATGAATATCTTTGGCCCAGAGTGCAAAGATGAATTATTGATGAATATCTTTGGCCAGAAGTAAAAAAGATGACTGTTGTTGAATATCTTTGGCATGTAGTAAAAAGATGAATGTTAATGAATATCTTTGGCCCGTAGCAAAGATGAATTTATTAGTATGATTATGAACAAGAACGTGATTTGGTATAACCATGATCTTTGATGTTTCGTGTAAAGACATGTGATGAAAATTATCTTCGCCCCGGATGAGAAAAGGAATTTAGAACACAATTATGATTATGAAGTTATTCATATGATTGTGGATGTGAACTCGCTGATTGATGTTACAGGATAAAACATTGTTGGTGGATTTTTAACATGGAGAAGATAATAGATTTTATGGTCTATTCGACTCTTCTAATGGATCGCTTCGTCTCACCGCAACTATGGTTGAAAAGTTTTATCATCTACCATATGTTCTAAATCTCCGATTTATTATCGATGAAGGCTATTGATAATTTAATTATCTTTAGTCATGATATTCTTTATCGAAGCTAGTTGTGTTTCACCCTTTTGCTTCACAATTCTTTTCGTGTAATAAGAGTGTTACCGGGTCGAATGGGGGATAACAGGGAATAGAAATATGGTCTATAGTCATTGAGGTTCTCCTAAATAGTATGGAAATAATTTTATTGAGAACTTTAGATAAGTGTGTCGATTGTATACGCCATTTGATATTTAATTTTGGTGAACCAAATAGGTGAGGTGAACCCAACTTTGAAGGGTGTTTTGCCACTATCATACAAGATGTCTAATGACATACAACCTCGTGTTATCATAAGATGTGGTTGTGCACATCCACTTGTCGAGTATATCTACGAAAGCACTACCTATATGATCTTGGAGTTCGTTGAAACATAATGTTCAATTGCAGCAGACAAAGTGGAGATAGTTATATGTCAAGAGAAGACTCACCATTGGAAGGAACATGATAGTAATCTTCTCATTTTTCTTTGGGGGTCTATTGGATCAACCAAGGATAATTCTCTCGACATATGATATCTATCATAACCTAGATTCATGGCCTCCCATGTACGAAGGTTTTCTCGAGCACTTCCCAAAGATTTTAATTTCTAAAACAAGCTTATCGACTGTATACCTTTATGTAATGTATCAATGTGAGGTGTTGTCCATAGTTGGGACATGAGTCACAGCTTGTATATATAAAACTCACAAAGATATGTGTTGTTGTATTTTGCACGACAATTGTAGTAATAAAGTTGTAGTTGTTTTTTGCACTATGTATTTGGTGCACTCGTAATAGGTTGGATGGATTGGACCTATTTTGGGGCGCCACATTGGTATCGTAGCTTAGGATATGATCTCCAATGAGATCCGGATTAGAACTAGAAGGAGAGACGAGTAATATCCTTCGCTAGTGTGTGTCCTACCTAAGTTAATTTTCTTACTTAAGTCGACAAATTATGATATGTCAATTAACCTTTGTTTTGAAGTCAGATTCTAGAATGATATCCCAAATACGTGAGATGAGCAATGGAGAAATCATGATGACATGGAAGATGGAATCAAATGAAAGCAAGGTATTCTCAACTCTTTTGAAATACTGTGTACGTAAATTTTTGGGGACTTAAATTTCATAAGGAGGGAGATCAGAAGACCCCTAATTTTATGAAATAAAAGTATTCAATTTTTCTTATAATTATTATTCAAAATGGTTAAATTGATAAAAGTTTAAAGTTAAGGGTGATATATATTAAAATTTTCAAAATACGCAAGTGGTTATAAAATACTCATTCATTGTTCTGGGAATATTCATTTGGTCGTGGAATATTCTTGTTGTTTGGGAATATTCGTATTTATTTGCGCAACCATTCAGGGCCCCATAATGTAATAAATCATTTGATGAAGAAAAATGACAAGTTTGAGTTTTTATAAATAACTACGTAATTGTTACCATTAGTAATAATAATATTGGAATACCGTGGTTAAAATACAAGAATACGCTGTGGGTCAACAAAGAAGACCATATCTGTATTGCACAATATTTTGAATTATTGATTCTTACGTAAGAAGGCACTACTCAATAATTGTTACAAGAATTATCGCTCAATATTTTATTTTATTGATTCAATAATTGTCATGCGTTGATATTTTATATTATTGTTGTTTCAATAATTGTCATCGCACAAGATTTTCCATTATCATATCAATAATTCATATTATTTGAATAATATTATTAGATAACATTATTGGCAATGTCTAGAAAGTTCTCGTCAAGGAGAGGTTTGGTCACCTAATTACGCGCCAAGAATGAGAAATCCTTATCTGAAAAGCCCTCTTTCGGGAACCACCTCGTCATTATTATGTGATTCGTAATATTATTTGTGAATAATTAATTATTGATTTATATGATAAGGAAATATTTATTTGATGTGGATATAAATGATGGATTTATTTATGTGGTTATAAATGAAGGAATTAATGTTGAGGTGTTTTATCAAGATTTTGTCTGATTGGAGGTATTAAAGATCAAATCTGTGTTCTTAAAGCTCTATCATGTGAGTTATAATTTTAATCCGACCGCTGGATCGTTGTGATTTTTGGATATGTTATACATATATAAGTTGAGTATATGTCCACAAATTTTGAACCGCTAAAAATTAACGTATGATTTGTTATGAATTTTAAAAGGTGTGTTGAAAAATCATAAAAATCATTTTTGGATTTTTGATATTTTCTATCTCGAATTTGGAAAAACTTAAAGCTACAAAGTTGTAGAGAATTCGATTTTGTGGAATGGACATAAAATTTGTATTTTTCTCGATAAACGCTATTTTCTATGAATTATTGAAGTTTTTAAAATAAAATATTTTTATTAAAATTGGGTGGGACCCACTTTTGTTTTAAAAAACATTTGCTAAATTTTTTTCAAAAGTGATGGTGATGGCTTTGAATTTCAAAAGAGTTGGTGTGAGAAGAAAGAAAAGAAAATAATAATATTTTATTTATTTAGTCTCCTTTCATGTTTCTAAAGCATTTTTTCTATAAATAAAGTGCTTAAGTTAGAATTGAAAATCA
Organism: Panax ginseng; assembly: GCA_020205605.1. Taxonomy (NCBI): domain Eukaryota; kingdom Viridiplantae; phylum Streptophyta; class Magnoliopsida; order Apiales; family Araliaceae; genus Panax; species Panax ginseng. The sequence continues at coordinate 52,854,180 of CM035129.1, read as the reverse complement.
CACCGTAAACATAAGTTTTTCTCTCTATATTATCGAGATATATTTTGTGAGTATTTAGATACTTTGAGAGTTGCTATTCAAAGGCAAGTTTCCTTCTGGCTTTTACATCCGATATTCCAAATGTAAGTATCGCTTTTCGAGGTAAGGGATTTTAAGGGTTATTATGTTTTTTCATGTTTTGTAATTTTTCTGACCTTCAAAAATTTGGAAAAATTTGAAATGATAATTTGATGAGTTTTTAGATTGTGTCCAAAATGGTGATTTTTGGATGTATAGATTAGAGTTATGAATTTTATGGGAAAAGACTATTTTAAAAGTAAACCCTTATAACTCCTTGTGGTTAACTCCAAAATTGATGAAATTTTTATTGGAATTACATCTATATAATATCAGTATACTCTGTAAATTTCGGAATTGTTGGATAAAAGTACAATTTATGATAAATGTCTAAATATTCGACAGTTTTGGCCATATGAAAAATAGTAAATGAATTTTAAAAATTTCGAGAAAAATATATGTTCAATATGGGACTATATTTCGCTAAATCCCGTAAAAAAGAAATATTTTTTTGTACTGATTTGGTATTTTTCATGAAAATGGACTAGTTATGAGTAAATGAATTAAATATGTTATGTGAAGTAACAAAATTGGAAAATAGGATTTTATGGCTTGAGAATCCTATATAAGGTATATGCAGATTTTGATGAGGTTTTGGTTATTGGTGATGAAATTTTATGAGTTTGGCATTTTAGGATGATTAAATGCATTAATTAGTAAAGTGTAAACAATTAAAATAAATTGTTTATAAGTTTAAGAAATGATTAAAATATTGTGGTAATATTAATAATATTAGATTATGAGATTATTAAGTGATTTATAACATTTGGATTAAGGTGTTATGAAATCATTGATTGATGAATGAATCTTACTCTTGAAATTAAATGCCATTGTTGATCATATTATTTTTATTATCATATATAACATTTTATAATCCCGGTGATGAAATTCTCTTCGACTTAAGTGTAAAGATGGGTAGATTATTGGTATGATCGTGACTATGGGTTCTCTTTGGCCAAGAAGGCAAAGATGAATTGTTGATCGGTATGATCATGACCATTGAATTTACAATTGAATATTTTAGCTTAAGTGCAAAGGTGAATTAATCAACATGGTTATAATTATGGTTTATATAAATTATGAAATGATTATGTATTTCTTTGAGATATTAATATCTTTGGCCTGTAGTTCAAAGATGAATTATTGATGAATATTTTTGGCCCATAGTGCAAACATGACCTGTTGCTGAATATCTTTGGCATGTAGTGTAAAGATGAACTGTTAATGAATATCTTTGGCCTGTAGTGCAAAGATGAATTATTAATGAATATCTTTGGCCCAGAGTGTAAAAAGATCAAATTGATGACTATCTTTGGCATGTAGTGCAAAAATGAACTGTTAATGAATATCTTTGGCCCGTAGTGCAAATATGAATTTATTAGTATGGTTATGAACAAGAACGGTGATTTGGTATAACCATGATCTTTGATATTTCAGGTAAAGACATGTGATGAAAATTATCTTCTTCCTGATGAGAAGAGGAATTTAGAACCACAATTATGATTATGAGTTATTCATATGATTGTGGACAAGAACTGCTGATTGATGTTAAGGTGGATAAAACATTGTTGGTGGACTTTTAACATAGAGAAGATAATAGACTTTATGGTCTATTCGACTCTTCTAATGGATCGCTTCGTTCACCGCAACTATGGTTGAAAAGTTTTATCATCTACCATATGTTCTAAATCTCGATTTATTATCGATGAAGGCTATTGATAATTTAATTATCTTTAGTCATGATATTCTTTATCGAGCTAGTTGTGTTCACCCTTTTGCTTCACAATTCTTTCGTGTAATAAGAGTGTGTACCGGGTCGAGCTGGGGATAACAGGGAATAGAACTATGGTCTATAGTCATTGAGGTTCTCCCTAAATAGTATAAAATAATTTTATTGAGAACTTTAGATAAGTGTGTCGATTGTATACGCTATTTGATATTTAATTTTGGTGAACCAAATAAAGTGAGGTGAACCCAACTTTGAAGGGTGTTTTGCCACTATCATACAAGATGTCTAATGACATACAACCTCGTGTTATCATAAGACAGTGGTTGTGCACATCCACTTGTCGAGTATATCTACGAACGAGCACTACCTATATGATCTTGGAGTTTGGTTGAAACATAATTCTCAATTGCAGATAAAGGAGATAGTTATATGTCAAGAGAAGACTCACCATGGAAGGAACATGATAGTAATCTTCTCATTTTTCTTTGGGGTCTATTGGATCAACCAAGGATAATTTTTGAGACATATGATATCTATCATAACCTAGACGCATGGCCTCCCATGCACGAAGGTTTCTCGAGCACTTCCCAAAGATTTTAATTTCTAAAACAGCTTATCGACTGTACCTTTATGTAATGTATCAATGTGAGGTGTTGTCCATAGTTGGGACATGAGTCACAGCTTGGTATTAAAACTCACAAAGATATGTGTTGTTGTATTTTGCACGATAATTGTAGTAATAAAGTTGTAGTTATTTTTTGCATCATGTATTTGGGCACTCGTAATAGGTTGGATGGATTGGACCTATTTTTGGGGCGCCACATTTGGTATCGAGCTTAGGATATGATATCCATGAGATCCCGGATTAGAACTAGGAAGGAGAGACGAGTAATATCCTTCGCTAGTGTGTGTCCTACCTAAGTCGAATTTTCTTACTTAAGTCGACAAATTGTGATATGTCAATTAACCTTTGTTTTGAAGTCAGTATTCTAGAATGATATCCAAATACGTGAGATGAGCAATGGAGAAATCATGAGGATATGGAAGATGGAATCAAATGAAAGCAAGGTATTCTCAACTCTTCAAATACCAAGTACGTAAATTTTGGGACAAAATTTATAAGGAGGGAGATCAGAAGACCCCTAATTTTATGAAATAAAAGTATTCAATTTTTCTTATAATTATTATTTAGTAAATAGTTAAATTAATAAAAGTTAAAAGTTAAGGGTGATATATATATAAATTTTTCAAAATAAGCAAGTGGTTATAAAATATTCATTGTTGTTGGGAATATTCGCTTGGTCGTGGAATATTCTTCTTGTCGAGGAATATTTACGACGCACACATTCAGGGCCCCATAATGTAATAACTGCTTTGATGAAGAAAATGACAAGTTTGAGTTTTTATAAATAACTACACGAATTGTTACCAAGTTAACATCGTTGGAATACCCGTGGTTAAAATACAAGAATACGCGCTGGGTCGCACAAGAGCACATGGTATTGCACAAAGATTTTTGAATTATTGATTCTTACGTAAGAAGGCACTACTCAATAATTGTTACATTAATTATCGCTCAATATTTTATTTTATTGATTCAATAATTGATGCGTTGATATTTTATATTATTGTTGTTTCAATAATTGTCAACGCACAAAGATTTCCCATTATCGATCAATAATTCATATTATTTGAATAATATTATTAGATAACATTATTGGCAATGTCTAGAAAGTTCGCACAAGGAGAGGTTTGGTCACCTAATTGCGCGCCAAAGAATGAGAAATCCTTATCGAAAGCCCCATCTTTCCGGGGAACTCGTGGTCATCATTATTGTGATTCTGTAATATTATTTATGAATAATTAATTATTGATTTATATGATAAGGAAATATTTATTTGATATGAATATAAATGATGGATTTATTTATGTGGTTATAAATGAAGGAATTAATGTTGAGGTGTTTTATCAAGATTTTATTTGATTCGAGGTATTAAAAGATCAAATCCTGTTCTTAAAGCTCTATCATGTGAGTTATAATTTTAATCCGACCGTTGGATCGTTGTGATTTTTGGATATGTTATACATATATAAGTTGAGTATATGTCCACAAATTTTGAACCGTTAAAAATTAACGTATGATTTGTTATGAATTTTAAAAGGTGTTGAAAATTGTCCGTTTTTGGATTTCAAATATTTTCTGTCTAGAATTTGAAAAAACTTAAAGCTACAAAGTTGTAGAGAATTCGATTTCATGTGGAATGGATATAAAATTCTTATTTTTCTGATAAACGGGTTATTTTCTATGAATTATTGAAGTTTTGGAAATTAAAATATTTTTATTAAATTATTCGGTGAGACTCACTTTTGTCAATTGTTGAAAACATGTGCTGAATTCTTGTTCAAAATTGATGGCTGGCTGCTGAAATTTCAAGAAGTTGGTGCGTAGAAGAAATGAAAAGAAAATAATAATATTTTATTATTTAGTCTCCTTTCATGCTCTAAAGCATTTTCCTATAAATAAAAGTGCTTAAGTTAGAATTGAAAATCACACCGTAAACATAAGTTTTCTCTCTATATTATCGAGCGTATTTTTGTTAGTATTTAGATACTTGAGAGTTGCTATTCAAAGGCAAGTTTTCTTTGGCTTTACATCCGATGTTCAAATGTAAGTAATCGCTTTTTTTCGAGGTAAGGGATTTTCGTGGTTATTATATTTTTTATGTTTCGTAATTTTTTTGACCTTCAAAAATTCTGAAAAAATTTGAAATGATAATTTGATGAGTTTTCTAGATTGTGTCCAAAAATGGAGATTTTTGGATGTATATATTAGGAGTTATGAATTTTATGGAAAAATATTATTTTAAAAGTTAACCCTTATAACTCCTTATGGTTAACTCCAAAATTGATGAAATTTTTATTGGGAGTACAACTATATAATATCAGTATACCATGTAAATTTTGAAATTTTTGGATAAAAGTATAATTTATGATAATTATCTAAATATTCGGCAGTTTTGGCCATGTGAAAAATAGTAAATTAAATTAAAAATTCCGAGAAAAATATATGTTTAATATGGGACTATAATCTGCTAAATCCGTGAAAAGAAATATTTTTGGGACTGATTTGGTATTTTTCATGAAAATAGACTAATTATGAATAAATGAATTAAGTATGTTATGTGAAGTAATAAAAGTGGAAAAAAAGAATTTTATGGCTTGAGAATCCTATATAAGGTATATGCAGATTATTAATGAAGGTTTTGGTTATTGGTGATGAAATTTTATGAGTTTGGCTTTTTAGGATGATTAAATGCATTAACTAATAAAGTGTAAACAATTAAAATAAATTATTTATAAGTTTAAGAAATGATTAAAATATTATGGTAATATTAATAATATTAGATTATGAGATTATTAAGTGATTTACTGTAAGACCCCAACTTATTATAAATAGAATTGAATTTCCTCTAATTATTATTTTGAAATAGTAAGGGTTGATTTGATTAATGTGGTTAGTTATGGGTAAAATGCGCAAATATTTCAAATAAACAAGTGGTTATAAAATATTCATTGTTGCTTGGGGAATATTCGTTTGGTCGTGGAATATTCTTACCGCTTGGGAATATTCGTACGACTCAAGACAAATTTCGCCTGTGTGGGCCCCATAATGTAAAAGTTTATTGGATGAAGAAAATGACAAATATAAGTTGTTTATAAATAACGACGTAGTTGTTACTGTTAATACTGTTGGAATGCCCAGTGGTTAAAATACAGTAGCACATGGTATTGCACCAATTATTGATTCTTACGTAAGAAGGCACTACTCAATAATTGTTACAGTAATTATTACTGTTAAATATTTTATTTTATTGATTTAATAATTGCTACGTTGATATTTTATATTGTTGTTGTTTCAATAATTGTCACTACACAGTATTTTCCATTATCAGATCAATAATTCAGAATAAAATAATGCAGAATAAATTATCATTAGTCTTCAACAATGTTAAACTGATAAAATATAATAGACATCAAGTTTAACTACAGTGGAACATACAATCCATTAAAAGAGTCAAGTAGAGAATAAAATCTACTATCTTTTATAATTTAAAAAGTTTTTCATCACTTTTATCGCTGAGACTCAGCTTAATAAATAATCCACATCATCCCTGCACTACGGCCCAAGGATATTCATTAGTATCACAACCACAAATTATCCATGCACTACGGGCCAAGGATATTTGTGTATTTATCAATGGTCATGATCATGCCAACAACTCTCCATCGATGCACTACGCCAATGAAGACTTTTACCACATCATTTGTAACATTACTACCATGATTACAATCGAATAGTCCCTCAGTCATAATCATACCAAGTCCATCTATGCACTACAGCCATGTAGATGACTTTCAACAAAATATAAACATGAGGATTATGACAATGATATAAGAATTCAATAAAATAAGTTCAAGAATTAATTTATCCAGAACTAATAACGCCCAAATTGTCAACATGATACTTCTTTTGTAGAGTAAAATTTAAGAATGCTCGTAAGAATATTTTCATGAAAAGATATTGGATGAAGCTTAAATATCAAGGATATTCCACTAATTTCATGAAGTATAGAAGTCAAAACTTTAACCAACTCGAGTATAATAAAGAATGGAATAACAAAAGAAATCACCATGCATGCGGTATTGCTCAGATAGACACGTTATTCCAATGTAATAATAAATAATCGGAACCAGTCAAAGCGTAATACGCACCGACAAGATATTCCAATGTAATAATAAAGAATGGAATAATAATGTAAATCACCATGCATGCGCAGATTACATATGCAAAGTTATTCCAATGTAATAATAAATAACGAAACCAGTCCGACGAAACGTGATGAGATGGATATTCCAATGTAATAATAGACGGAACTAGGTCCCACAGAAACGCATGCATGTGATATTCCAATGTAATAATAAAGAATGGAATAACAATGTAATTTCACCATGTATGCGGTACTTTGCATGTAGACAAAAGTTTTTCCAACATAATAATAAAGAATTGAATAATGTAAGTTCTCTTCATGAATACTGAAAGAAATAATATCCCTTACCTTAGAAGAACTTCATATTGAAAAAAGTGAAATAGTAGAATACTTTTCTTCTTTCTCTCTATAATTTCTCTCTCTAGAGTTTCAGTGAATTCATAAGAAATAATGAAGGAATGAACTTCTATTTATAGAAGAATGGACTGAATAGTAACTAATCCATGAACGGTCCAGATTTATTTAATAAAATATTATAATAAAACAAAAATCTTTTAAATAAAATATAATATATTCTATTTATTGTCTAATAAAACAAATAACTTTATAAAATTATTCTGCATTTTATATAAAAAGATTTTACTATGCAAAATACTATGCATGCACTATACAACACTATACATAATAAAATATAATATATTCTAATTATTGTCTAATAAAATAAATAACTTTATAAAAGTATTCTATTTTATATAAAAAGATTTTACTATGCAAAATACTATGCATAATAGAATATAATATATTCTATTTATAGAATAACCTTATAAAAGTATTCTATTTTATATAAAAAGCTTTTTTGTTTTATTACATTAATAATACTAATAAAATAAAACTTATATATAATATATATATATATATATATATATATATATATATATTGTGACGCTCCAAAATAGGTATACATCACCTATCCCGAAGTCGCCAAATACGTGGGTACGTAATACAAATACAATCTTTAATATACAACAAAAGAGTCATGAGTTTTAATACAAGTATTGTCTTCTAGACAATATCCACTCTCGTAATAAGTCTTCATTATATTTATTATCACACTATTTAATGTAATAGTGAGGACTACTAATGCTATCCTCCGGACCGTCACTCCGCTCCCCGACTAGTCCCCGCCACGCTCTCATTTCAAGAGAACAATGAAAGCAAAAGGTGAGCTCAACTAGCCCAAAGAAGAAATATTATGACTAAGATAATGCAGAATAAATTATCATTAGTCTTCAACAATGTTAAACTAATAAAATACAATAGACATCAAGTTTAACTGCAGCGGAACAAGCAATCCATTAAAAGAGTCAAGTAGAGAATAAAATCTACTATCTTTTATGATTTAAAAGGTTTTTCATCACTTTTATCGCTGGGACTCAGCTTAATAAATAATCCACATCATCGAATCACCCCTGCACTACGGCCAAGGATATTCTTTAGCATCACGACCACAATTATCCATGCACTATGGGCCAATGACATTCATGTATTCATCAATGGTCATGATCATGCCAACAACTATCCATCAATGCACTATGGGCCAATGAGGGCTTTTATCACATCATTTATAACATTACGGTCATGATTATACCGAATAATCCCTGGTCATAATCATACCAAGTCCATCTATGCACCACAAAAAGCCACGAGATGACTTTCAAAAAAAAATATAAACATGAGGACGATGACAATGATATAAGAATTCAATAACACAAGTTCACGAATTAATTTATCCAGGAACTAATAACGTCCAAATTGTCAACATGATACTTCTTTGTAGAGTAAAATTCAAGAATGCTCGTAAGAATATTTCCATGAAAAGATATCGGATTAAGCTTAAATATCAAGGATATTCTACTAATTTCATGGAGTATAGAAGTCAAAACTTTAACCAACCGAGTATAATAAGGAATGGAATAACAAAAGAAATCACCAAGCATGCAAAGAGATCAAGACAAAAGTGATTATTCCAATGTAATAATAAAGACGGAACCAGTCCAATAAGAAACGCATGCATGTGATATTTCAACAGAATAATAAAGACGGAACCAGTCCCACAGAAAATGTACTGAGATAGGATATTCCAACAGAATAATAAAGATGGAACCAGTCCTGGCGTAAAGAAACATGTACAAGATGTTCCAACAGTAATAATAAAGACGGAACCAGTCCCAAGATAAAAAGAATGCATAGGATGTTCCAATGTAATAATAAAGAATAGAATAAAAGAAGAATTTCACCATGTATGCAGATTGCAGACAACAAAGTTATTCCAACATAATAATAAAAATGGAATAATGTAAGTTCTCTTCATGAAGACGAAAGAAAGAAATAATACCCTTACCTCTAAAAAAGAAACCGGATATAGGAGTAGTGAGGTAACAGGCTTCTCTTCTTCTACAAATTTTCTCTCTATAATTTCTCTATATAATAATTGCTCTATAACTTTAGTGAATTGGTGAGAAATGAAGGAAGAATGAGCTTCTATTTATAGAAAAATATAGTTTCAATAATTGCATATTTTGGGGCTCAAAAAATTACAGTACAATACCTCCAACTTTTTCTTTATTTTTAATTTAGTCATGCAAGTATTATCCAACTTCCACCACCTCCCCTAATAGTAAATAATGTGATTCAATAGTAAATCATGTGAATCAATAGTTCTAGACATGTGAGAATACTTAATTACAAAGATAAGTACCTCCATCTATACCTCCATTTTTAACTTAGTCATGCAAGTATTATCAATCTTGCACCAACTCCCCTAATAGTAACAAGAATGTGAAACAATAGTATACAAATGTGAACAAATAGTTATAATCATATGAAATAATAGCAATCAATTGCTTCGCTTATCAAGTTAAATACCGATCATTGGTCAATATAACCTCCGCACATCAATTATTATAAAAAAAAAATATCGATTTTCACTAACACAAATAATTCCAACACAATGAAACTATTTTTATCAAAAATATAAATTTTGAAATTTTAAAGTTTGACTTTTCCTGAAAAAGTCAACTGTTTACTTTTTGACCAAATAGTAAAACCCAGAAAATTTTGTGTTAATAGTCTATTATCACTAATTTCATCGTTCCGGACTCAAATATCACGTCCGCGTCTCCAAATTTAACTCCGAGTATAACTTCAATTTTAATAACATTCATCATTAATATCACAACTCACAATATTTATCAACCAGGTCGTTCCCAAGAAAGATGGGGATTTCAATAAGGCTTTCTCCTATCATGCCAATAATTAGGTGACCAAATCTCTCCTCGACAGACTTACAGACATTGTAAATATTGTAATTTAATAATATGAATAACTTTTTTCGCCTCAATTATTGATTTAATAAAATAACATAGTATGCAGATGATACTGTGACAATAATCGAATCAATAATACGAGAGATATGAAGTAGCAATTATCGTGAAAGCAATAATTGAGTATAACCGAGTGACTTCTCACGTAAGAATCAATAATCAATACCGCAGTGCTACTACGCAAACCACGCCAGACATCGTATTTTTTACTACCGAGTAGTTCAACAAAGATTAATGGTAAAACTTCCGCCGTTATTTTCATAAATATATTTTTGTTGTTTTTCAATCCGATAATAATTTCGTTATGGGTCCACTAATGATCTTACCATTGTATTTAATATTCCTCGCTAAAATGAATATTCTCCAACCAATCGAATATAATATAACAACTTGCATACTTTGCAGAATTTATAAATACTACCCACAACTATAACATTATAACAAATTCATTCCATAATATTCAAAAATGATAATTATTGAAAAATCATCTTTATTCATAAAAAGTCAGTCTTACATATATAAATATCAACAATAATTGAATCAAATAACGTGAGATACTATGCAACAACTATTGTAGCAATAATTGAACAAAACTGAGTGACTTCTCACGCCAACAACTATCCATCAATGCACTATGGGCCAATGAGGGCTTTTATCACATCATTTATAACATTACGGTCATGATTATACCGAATAATCCCTGGTCATAATCATACCAAGTCCATCTATGCTTTCACGTGCCATGTATGACTTTCAAAAAAATATAAACATGAGGACGATGACAATGATATAAGAATTCAATAACACAAGTTCACGAATTAATTTATCCAGAACTAATAACGCCCAAATTGTCAACATGATACTTCTTTGTAGAGTAAAATTCAAGAATGCTCGTAAGAATATTTCCATGAAAAGATATCGATTAAGCGCAAATATCAAGGATATTCTACTAATTTCATGGAGTATAGAAGTCAAAACTTTAACCAACCCGAGTATAATAAGGAATGGAATAACAAAAGAAATCACCAAGCATGCAAGAGAGATCAAGACAAAAGTGATTATTCCAATGAATAATAAAGATTTTAACCAGTCCAACAGAAAAACGCATGTATGGGATATTTCAACAGTAATAATAAAGACTTTAACCAGTCCAAGAAAATGTATGAGATAGGATATTCCAACAGTAATAATAAAGATGGAACCAGTCCCAAGGCAAAAGCACGCATACAAGATGTTCCAACAGAATAATAAAGACTTTTAACCAGTCCCCAGATAAAAGAATGCATGTGATGTTCCAATGTAATAATAAAGAATAGAATAAAAGAAGAATTTCACCATGTATGCGGTACTTCGCATAACCAGGTTATTCCAACATAATAATAAAAAATGGAATAACAGAAGTTCTCTTCATGAAGACGAAAGAAAGAAATAATACCCCTTACCTCTAAAAGAAACTGGATATAGGAGTAGTGAGGTAACAGGCTTCTCTTCTTCTACAAATTTTCTCTCTATAATTTCTCTATATAATAATTGCTCTATAACTTTAGTGAATTGGTGAGAAATGAAGGAAGAATGAGCTTCTATTTATAGAAAAATATAGTTTCAATAATTGCATATTTTGGGGCTCAAAAAATTACAGTACAATACCTCCAACTTTTTCTTTATTTTTAATTTAGTCATGCAAGTATTATCCAACTTCCACCACCTCCCCTAATAGTAAATAATGTGATTCAATAGTAAATCATGTGAATCAATAGTTCTAGACATGTGAGAATACGAATTACAGTATAGTACCTCCATCTATACCTCCATTTTTAACTTAGTCATGCAAGTATTATCAATCTTGCACCAACTCCCCTAATAGTAACAAGAATGTGAAACAATAGTATACACATGTGAACAAATAGTTATAATCATATGAAATAATAGCAATCAATTGCTCAGTTATCCGGTTAAATACTCGATTGGTCAATATAACCTCCAGACATCAATTATTATAAAAAAAAAATATCGATTTTCACTAACACAAATAATTCCAACACAATGAAACTATTTTTATCAAAAATATAAATTTTGAAATTTTAAAGTTTGACTTTTCCTGAAAAAGTCAACTGTTTACTTTTTGACCAAATAGTAAAACCCAGAAAATTTTGTGTTAATAGTCTATTATCACTAATTTCATCGTTCCGGACTCAAATATCACGTCCGCGTCTCCAAATTTAACTCCGAGTATAACTTCAATTTTAATAACATTCATCATTAATATCACAACTCACAATATTTATCAACCAGGTCGTTCCCAAGAAAGATGGGGATTTCCAATAAGGCTTTCTCCCTATTGGCGCGCAATTAGGTGACCAAATCTCTCCTTGACAGGACTTCTAGACATTGTAAATATTGTAATTTAATAATATGAATAACTTTTTCGTCTCAATTATTGATTTAATAAAATAACATAGTATGCAGATGATACTGTGACAATAATCGAATCAATAATATGAGAGATATGAAGTAGCAATTACTGTAGCAATAATTGAGTATAACTGAGTGACTTCTCACGTAAGAATCAATAATCAATACCGTGTGCTACTATGCAACCACGCGTATTACTGTACTTTTACTACCGAGTAGTTCAACAGTATTAATGGTAAAACTTCTGCCGTTATTTTCATAAATATATTTTTGTTGTTTTCTCAATCCGATAATAATTCTGTTATGGGGTCCACCAATGATTGCGCCGTTGTACGAATATTCCCTGCTAAAATGAATATTCTCCAACCAATCGAATATAATATAACAACTTGCATACTTTGCAGAATTTATAAATACTACCCACAACTATAACATTATAACAAATTCATTCCATAATATTCAAAAATGATAATTATTGAAAAATCATCTTTATTCATAAAAGTTGGGGTCTTACATATATAAATATCAACAATAATTGAATCAAATAACGTGAGATACTATGCAACAACTATTGTAGCAATAATTGAACAAAACTGAGTGACTTCTCACGCAATCATCAATAATCAATATCGTGTGCTACTATGCAACCACACGACATCGCATTTTTTTACTATCGAGTAGTTCAACAAAGATAACTGCAGTAAAACTTCCACCGTTATTTTCATAAAAATATTTTTGTCGCTTTTCAATCCGACAATAATTCCATGGGGTCCACTAATGATTGTGCCATCGCATTTAATATTCCCCACACAAAGAATATTCCCCACCAATCGAATATAATATAACAACTTGCATACTTTGCAAAATTTATAAATATTACCCACAACTATAACATTATATTAAATCCACACCATAATTTAAAAAAAATTCGAGAAATTTAAATCTTTATTCGTAAAATTTGGGATTTTACAATCTCCCCTCCTTATGAAATTTCGCCCTCAAAATTTACGCACATACCTGGTATGCCGAACAGATGAGGACACTTCGTCCGATTCTAACTCTTGAGGTATAACCTTTGAGTGTTGAAAACATTCCAAGATTTTAACAGGTACATCTTCATACGTTAAATTATCCGCTATCTCGTCCGGTTCTAAATCAATAATGTGGTTCGGGTCGTCCACATATTTATGTAACATCGATATGTGAAAAATATTATGAACACACGACATACTTGGCGGTAAACCGAGTCTATAGGCCACAATTCCTACTCGATCAAGGATTTCAAATGAGTCAATAAAATCGAGGGTTGAGATTTCCTCTCTTCATCGATTCTTGCTTCTAGAATAACGCCCTCTTGAATCTTCTTTTTCACATTCATCAGCTCTGAGTATTTAGCTTGAGCGGCTTTAACTTTATCGATTAAAGTCAATTCTACTCGTATATTCGTTATCTTCATGTAGGTTCGTATATTCACACTCATAAACGCATACAATCTTCTATTCAACGCGTCAGCTACCACGTTCGCTTTTTCCACGATGGTATTGAATTGTACGTTTGTAATCTTCAACAGCTTGAGTCAACGTCTTTGGCGCATGTTACGTTCATTTTAGTTGAAGAAATATTTAAGGGTTTTAGAAATGGGTTTTTGTACTGGGGTCAGTACAAAATTTGATTTCACGCTCTGGGGTAGGCCAAGAAGTCTTCAGAAATACGTCAAGAAATTTATTAACAATAGAAATATCATTCACAACTGTGACTCTCATCCCACACTTGGATAACACGTTACATTGATACCTATCAACTTGCCATCGTTATTCACAACGTCCCCTACAGAAAGTCTGACTTCGGTGCATTCCACACAAGGAAGTCAACAACGAAAGGACAGGGGCTCTTTACTTATGGCTTGATATGACAATGATCGATTTTAGTGGTTTGGTTGCTTGAATTGCATATAACAAAAGTTGGTTAGAATATGAAAGCTAACAACCTTATTAAAAGCATGATGGGTAGTTAACCAATCGATTCCTAAAATCACATCAAAGGCAAGTATTTTCAAAGAGATAAGATCGACAGGTAATGTGAAAGTGTTGATTTGAATCAAACAAGATTTATAAATAGTGGAGGTAATGTGAAGGTTTTCCCAACCGAGTTTTAATAGATAAATCAAAGTCTAACTTCTCTAGAGTTAAATTCAAACATTGAACACAACTAAGTGGAATGAAACAAAGGAGAGTAACCCAGATTCAACACTCAGTATAGACTTCGTAAGAGTTTATGATTAACTTACATGTGATAACTTCATTTGGGTTCCTCACTTGTTGGGAAGTCATGACAACCGCTCTCCCTTGAACTACCCGGCTTTGACTTATCTGGGGCAACATTTGGTGTCATCACTACCGTTGAAATTGACTTTTCTATAGGGCATATTCCACCCTCAACTGCTTTATCGTACTCCTATTTTATGATTTGAATCATTAATCTTCGATCCATATCAAATTGGGGTTGACCGCAATGTACTGGGTAATTCAAAACTCGATGTTGGGTTCTCTCAATTGCTGTCCAAAAAGAGAAATACATATCATCTATTTTAGCCTTCTTAGATTGGACATCTCTTTCCATAATATCAATGCGTCGTGCGGATTTTACCCATGCATCACTCATTCTCACTCGTTCAGTTGTTTCTTCTTTCAGCTCAGGTTCCATCTTTATCATCTTATACTCTGTCAAAGAGTGATTCTGTTCAAGCATCACATATCGGGTAACATAAGCTTGAATTGTTGCATCCTTTTGTTCCACGACCGTCTGTCGTTCTTCAGCCTGCTCTTCTAACTCATGAACACGATTTTGCAATTCTAAATTTCAATCATAAAATTCTTCTAATAAATTCTCCCCAGGTTCCTCTTCTTCCTCACTCTCAGCTTCAACCTCTGCGACTATCTCGGGTGCAACTATCAATTCTTCACTCACCACATGCATATCTCTAATTCCTTCTTCTCCTGACATCACATTATCCTGATTGGTGATTAAAGGTGTCTCCATGATCTCATTCACTCCATTGTTAATATTTTTAGTTGCCATTTTTCAAACACTGCCATAAAACAAGAGTTAATTAACCTATCACATATTATCCCTATACTCTGACCGACCAATTAAATACCAAATAAACTTAGGTAGATCATACTAGTGAAGGAATTCCCCGTCTCTCCCCTCCTAGTTCTTGCCTCACATCTCAGCCAAGGATCATATCCCTAAGCTTTGATACCAACTGTGACGCCCCCAAAATAAGAATACATCACCTATTCTGAGTCGCCAAATACATGGTACAGAATACAAATACAATCTTTAATATACAATAAGAGAGCTATGAGTTTTAATACAAATATTGTCTTCTAGACAATATCCACTCTCAGAATAAGTCCTCATTACATTTATTGTCACACTATTTAACAGAATAGTGAGGACTACTAATACTATCATCTAGACCGTCACTCCGTTCCCCGACTAGTCTCGGCTACGTTCTCATTTCCTGAAGAGAACAGTGAAAGAAAGGGTGAGCTCAACTAGCCCAGTAAGAAATATTATGACTAAGATAATGTAGAATAAATTATCATTAGTCTTCCACAATGTTAAACTGATAAAATACAATAGACATCAAGTTTAACTGCAGCGGAACATACAATCCATTAAAAGAGTCAAGTAGAGAATAAAATCTACTATCTTTTATGATTTAAAAAGTTTTTCATCACTTTTATATTTGAGACTCATTTTTAATAAATAATCCACATCATCCCTGCACTACGGCCAAGGATATTCATTAGTATCACAACCACAAATTATCCATGCATTACGGGCCAAGGATATTTATGTATTCATCAATGGTCATGATTATGCCAACAACTGTCCATCAATGCACTACGGGCCAATAAGGACTTTTACCACATCATTTATAACATTACGGTTATGATTACACCGAATAGACCCTGGTCATAATCATACCAAGTCCATCTATGCACTACAGGCCACAGATGACTTTCAACAAAATATAAACATGAGGATGATGATTGTAAGACCCCAGCTTTTAATAAATAAAATTGAAATTTTCTCTATTCATTATTCTAAATTAATAAGGTGTTAATTTGATATAATGCTTTGGTTATGGGTGAAATGTGAAAATTTTACAAAATAAGCAAGTGGTTATAAAATACTTATTGTTGTCGGGAAATATTCGTTTGGTCGTGGAATATTCTTGTTGTCGGGGAATATTCGTAAGACGGCGCAGCTATTTGTGAACCCCATAACGGAATAACTGTCGGATGAAGAAAACGAAAAAGTTTGAGTTTTATAAATAACGGCGTAATTGTTACCGTTAACACTGTTGGAATACCTGGTGGTTAAAATATAGTAATACGCGTGGTTGCACAGTAGCACACGGTATTGCATAGTATTGTTGAATTATTAATTCGTACGTAAGAAGGCACTACTCAATAATTGTTACAATAGTTACCGTTCAATATTTTATTTTATTGATTCAATAATTGTTGTGTTGATATTTTATATTATTGTTGTTTCAATAATTGTCACCGCATGCATTTCCCATTATCGATCAATAATTCATATTATTTGAATAATATTATTAGATAGCATTATTGGCAATGTCTAGAAAGTTCTCACAAGGAGAGGTTTGGTCACCTAATCAGGCTACAAGAAGAAGGAGAAATCCTTATCTGAAAGCCCCATATTTCCGGAACTACCGATTGTCATGATTGTGATTCTGTAATATTATTTGTGAATAATTATTTATTGATTTATATGATAAGAAAATAATTATTTTATATGGATATAAATAATGGATATAGAAGAAGCGAGTTTAGCCTGGGGAGATTTTAAAAAGAGGAGATTCAACAATGACAATGCAAAAGACGCCAAAGACCAAAGAAAGAATCGGGTTCTAAGGGAGGAGAATGACCACTAGTCGTATGCTATAAATGCAGGAAAGAGGGACATATCAGCCCAAACTGCCCACAACAGTTCAAGGTATGTTATAATTGTGGAAAGGAAGGACATATCGCTCGAGATTGTACAGTAGCGAAACCAAGTCCAGCGGGGATGGTGACTCAAAAGGCTGTCCCAGAATAGTCAAAGTCAATGGTTCTTGGAAGAGCATTTGTCGTGACTGGTCAAAATGCGAGGAACCCAAATGAGGTGGTCATGGGTAAGCTAATCATAAATTCTTGCGAAGTTTATACCTTACTAGATACTGGTGCTACCCATTCATTTATCTCTCCTGCTTGTGCTCAACGTTTGAACTTAACTCCGGAGAAATTAGACTTTGATTTATCCATGGAGACTCCGTTAGGAGAAACTTTCATCACATCCACTGTTTATAAATCTTGTTTGATCTAAGTTGGCACCATCACATTACCTGTTGACCTTATCTCTTTAAATATACTTTCTTTTGATGTGATTATAGGGATTGATTGGTTAACTACTCATCATGCCAAAATTGATTGTTTTCGTAAGTTTGTTAGTTTTCGTATTCCTAACTAACCTGTTATACGAATTCAAGAAACTAAACCACTAAAATTAATCACTGTCATATCAAGTCATAAAGCTATTCGTTTATTGAAAAATGGATGCCAAGCTTTCTTAGCCTATGTTATGGATTTGAATAAAGACACGTCAGATTTGAATAATATTCCTGTTGTTAGTAAATTTCCTGACGTATTTCCTGAAGAACTTCCCGGTCTATCTCTAGAACGTGAAGTTGAATTCTTTATTGATCTTGAACTTAGTACAAAGTCCATTTCTAAAACCCCATATCGAATAGCTCCTATTAAACTTCAGGAGTTAAAGGTCCAACTACAGGAGTTGTTGGACATCGGTTTCATTCGTCCTAGTACATCTCCTTGGGGTGCTCCTGTTTTATTTGTAAAGAAGAAAGACGTGAGTATGCGACTTTGTATTGACTATCGGGAATTGAACCATGTCACCATTAAGAATAGGTATCCGATACATCATATTGATGACCTATTTGACCAGTTGCAAGGAGCACAATTCTTTTCAAGGATCGATCTTCGTTCTGGATATCATTAGCTGAAGATTAGAACTGAGAACATTCCAAAGACTGCCTTCAAAACTTGGTTCGGGCATTATGAATTCTTATTCATGTCTTTTGGATTGACTAATGCCCCTACGGCTTTCATGGATATGATGAACCGAATATTCAAGGAATATTTGGATCAGTTCGTTGTTGTCTTTATTGATGACATCCTCATATATTCCAAAAGCCGTGAAGATCATGATCACCATTTGAAGCTGGTACTCCAAAGGCTTTGTGAAAACAAGCTTTATGCCAAGTTGAAGAAATGCGAGTTCTGGCTTGAGAAAGTAGCATTCCTTGGGCACGTGGTGTCAAAACATGGAGTATCTGTTGACCCGACGAAGATTGAAGCAATAAAAAGTTTGGAGCAACCAAAGACAGCAGAATCAAGTAACGTAGTCGGGCCTAGTCGGTTATTATCGGAGATTCGTGGAAGGATTTTCTCGAATCGCTACCCTGTTAACTCAACTGACTCGGAAAGATACAAAATTCATATGGAGTGAGGAATGCGAAAAGAGTTTTCAAGAGCTTAAGAAGAGACTCATTTCGGCACCTATTTTAACAATACCATCTGGTTCGGATGGATTTGTTATTTACAGCGATGCTTCGGGCAAAGGGTTAGGATGTGTTCGCATGCAACATGGGAAAGTCATAGCCTATGCCTTGCGACAACTTAAAGAATATGAGAGGAATTATCCTACTCATGATCTAGAGTTGGCTGCAGTCGTTTTTGCGCTAAAGATCTAGAGGTACTATCTATATGGGGAGAAAGTGGAGATATATTCAGCCATAAAAGCCTCAATATTTGTTCACCCAAAAGGAACTCAACATGCGGCAACAACGTTGGCTCGAGCTGTTAAAAGATTATGACCACACCATTCAATACCATCCTATAAAAGCAAACGTGGTAGCTAACGCGTTGAGTAGAAGATCATATGCAGGAACGAGTGCGATGATGTCAAGTATACGCATAGAACCAACTTTAATCGATAAAGTTAAAGTTACTCAAGCCATAGACCCGAAGCTAATGCGTATGGATTTCGTTACAGGTCTTCCCACGGTTTCTCAAGGCATAGATGCGATTTGGGGTATTGTTGATAGATTAACTAAGTCTGCTCATTTCTTGCTGATACGAGAGACTTATTCCCTTGAACGTCTTGCTCATATGTACGTGAATGAGATTGTGAGATTGCATGGCATGCCAGTATCCATAGTTTCGAATCGTGACCTAAGATTCACTTCACGAGTTTGGGTTAGCTTGCAAAAAGCTATGGGCACGGATTTTTTATTTGATTCGCATACCATCCTCAAACGGACGGACAATCAGAGAGGACTATTCAAACTCTTAAAGATCTATTAAGATTCTGTGTCCTAGACTTCAAAGGGAGTTGGGATAAGTATTTACCATTGGTGGAATTCTCCTACAACAACAGTTATCAGGAAAGTATAGGGGTAGCTCCATTCGAAGCATTGTATGGAAGAAAGTGCCGCTCTCCAGTATGTTGGGATGAGGTGGGTGAAGCAACATTGTTGGGACCAGAGTTGGTACATATTACTACAGAAAAGATCCAAATGATTCGACAACGATACAAAACAGCACAAGATCGACAAAAGAGTTATGCGGATCTTCATCGAAAGGACGTGGAATTTAGTATTGGGGATCATGTATTGTTGCGTGTTGCTCCATGGAAGGGAGTTACAAGATTTGGGAAACAAGGAAAGCTAAATCCATGATTTATTGGTCCCTTTTAGATTCTTGATCGAGTAGGAAAAGTAGCCTATAGACTCGCGTTACCTCCAAGTATGTCTCGTGTTCATAATGGTTTTCATATATCTGTGCTACGTAAATATTTGAAAGACCCAAACCACGTTATTGAGTTAGAACCAGACGAGATAGCCGAAGACTTAACGTATGAAGAGGTACTTGTCAAGATCTTGGATAGGAAGGAGCATGTCCTATGTACAGAGGTCATACCACAAGTCAAAGTTTTGTGGAGGAACCATGCTATTGAGGAAATGACCTGGGAATTGGAAACGAAAATAAAAGCGAGGTATCCTCACCTTTTCGAAACACCAGGTATGTACTTCAATTTCGAGGACGAAATTTCATGAGGGGAGGTTGTAAGACCCCAACTTATTATAAATGAAATTGAATTTCCTCTATTTATTATTTTGAAATAGTAAGAGTTGATTTGATTAATATGGTTAGTTATGGGTAAAATGCACAAATATTTCAAATAAGCAAGTGGTTATAAAATATTCATTATTTTCGGGGAATATTCGTTTGGTCGTGGAATATTCTTACTGTCGGGGAATATTCGTACGACGGTGCAGCCTCGTGTGGGCCCCATAATGGAAAGCGATTGGATGAAGAAAACGACAAATATAAGTTGTTTATAAATAAGCAGTAGTTGTTATATCTTTAATACAATTGGAATACCGGTGGTTAAAACACAAGAAGATACCAGATTGCACCAATTATTGATTCTTACGTAAGAAGGCACTACTTAATAATTGTTACAGTAATTAATGTTCAATATTTTATTTTATTGATTCAATAATTGCTACGTTGATATTTTATATTGTTGTTGTTTCAATAATTGTCACTACACAGTATTTTCCATTATCAGATCATTAATTCATATTATTTGAATAATATTATTAGATATAATTATTGACAATGTCTAGAAAGTTCTGTCTAAGGAGAGGTTTGGTCACCTAATTGCGCGCCAGTAAGGATAAATCCTTATTGGAAAGCCCCCTCTTCTCCGGAACTACTTTGGTTACCGAGATTGTGATTCTGTAATATTATTTGTGAATAATTAATTATTGATTTATATGATAAGGAAAATATTCATTTTATGTGAATATAGATGGAGAAAATTTTAAAGTGACAATTGTTGAAAAATTGATATTTTATCTTTTCTGATAAATAATTCATTTAAAAATATTATTATATTTTAATAATATAATAATGGTGATATTTTACAATGAATGTGTGATATATGAATAAATGAGGATGAAGAGTATTTTTGTCACAAAAAATGTTTAAAATATGTTAAACATGTTTGTGGGCCCCACTTTGTGACTGAAATTGGATTATAGCCCGTAAAATCGTCCGTTTATGGATTTCGGTCAACTTATGCTTGGAATTTGGAAAAACTTAAACTTACAAAGTTGTAGAGAATGGAATTTCCTATGGAATGGACATAAGATTCGAATTTTTCTGATAAAAGGGCTATTTATTATAAATTATTGAAGCTCTGAAGTTCCATAGTAATTGATTTTTGGAAGTTTTATTTGTTTTATTTAAGAAAAACATTTTTTTTTGCAATTAAGTGGGCTCACATGTGATATAAATGTGCTGAATTCAGTTGGTCTAAGGTGGGCTTGAAATTTTGTAATTATATTATTATTTTATTAAATTTTCTACTTTGGTGTTCTAAGCTTTTTCCTATAAATAGGGTGCTTAGGTTAGAATTGAAAATACACCGTAAGCTCAAGTTTTCTCTCTATATTATCGAGTTTATTCTTGTGAGTATTTTGATACTTTGAGTGTTGCTATATATTTTGCAAGATCCCTTCAAAGACTATATCCAAAGATTCCAAATGTAAGCAATCTTTGTCTTTTCGAGGTAAGGATATTTTTTTAAAATGATATTATTTCTTTTAATATCATTATTAGGAATATTGGTAAGATTTTTCTTGTGAAATTCTTGTCTTTTTAGTGTCGTGGTTACAATTCACGATATGATATTACTATTCACTTAATACTTGCACTATTCACGTAAAAATTAAATTTTCATTTTTTATCCATAATATCTATTATGGATACTAGCTTTGATTGTATCCATGTTTTGATCATTCTTGAATTTGGACCGTTTAAAGTACGAATCCTTAATATTTGCTCTTTTGTTTCACTGGATTCGCTTTTTTCTTTAAAATATTTTCATCATCCTCCTACCCTAAATGATGATATTACTGAATATCTTTGGCCTGTAGTGCAAAGATGGTTGATTTTCTTATGAATATCTTTGGCCCGTAGTACAAAGATGTACACGTGTTTAGATGAACATGACCAACTGATGAATATCTTTGGCATGTAGTGCAAAGATGAATATTTGATTCAAGATGAATATTGATTGATGTTACAGGGATAAAATATTGATGATGGACTTTTAAATTCATAGATTATAGTAGATTTTATTCTCTACGTAACTCATCTATGAATTATTATTTCTGTTGTAAATATTGATCTGAAACTTGATGTCTATAGTATTTTATCAGATTTTTCCCTGTTGAAGACTAACGATAATTTGTTATATATTATCTTAGTCATAATATTCTTTACTGGGCTAGTTGAGCTCACCCTTTTCCTTTTTGTTCCATTTTTTCTTCTCGTGGAGGCGAGAATGTAAATAGTTTTAGCTCTGGGTGTGGAATGATGGTTCTAGAAAGTTGTTTTAGTAGTCCTCACCATTTTTGTAAAATAATGTACCAATAATTGTAATGAGGACTTATTTGGGTGTGAATATTGTCTAGATGGCAATATTTGTATTTAAACTCACATTTTTTATGTTGTATTAATAAAGTTGTAGTTGTTTTTGTACAATGTTATTGACGACTCAAAATGGGTGATGTATACCTATTTTGGGGGCGTCACATTTATAACATTTGGATTAAGGTGTTATGAAATCGTTGATTTATGAATCTTACTCTTAAAATTAAATGCAGTTGTTGATCATATTGTTTTTATTATCATATATAACATTCTTATAATCCCGGTGATGAAATTTCTCTTTGACTTAAGTGTAAAGATGAGTAGATTATTGGTGTGATCGTGACTATGGGTTCTCTTTGGCCAGTAGTGCAAAGATGAATTGTTGACTGGTATGATCATGATCATTGAATTTACAATTGAATATTTTTAGCTTAAGTGCAAAGGTGAATTAATCAACATGGTTATAATTATGGTTTATATAAATTATGAAATGATTATGTATTTCTTTGAGATATTAATATCTTTGGCCTGTAGTGCAAAGATGAATTATTGATGAATATCGTTGGCCCGTAATGCAAAGATGACCTGTTGCTGAATATCTTTGGCATGTAGTGCAAAGATGAACTGTTAATGAATATCTTTGGCCTGTAGTGCAAAGATGAATTATTGATGGATATCTTTGGCCTGTAGTGCAAAGATGACATGTTACTGAATATCTTTGGCATGTAGTGCAAAGATGAACTGTTAATGAATATCTTTGGCCTATAGTGCAAATATGAATTTATTAGTATGGTTATGAACAAGAACTGTGATTTGGTATAACCATGATCTTTGATATTTCAGGTAAAGACAGGTGATGAAAATTATCTTCGTCCTGGATGAGAAAAGGAATTTGGAACCATAAATATGATTATGAGTTATTCGTATGATTGTGGACAGGATCTGTTGATTGATACAGGGATAAAACATTATTGGTGGACTTTTAACATAGAGAAGATAATAGACATTATGGTCTATTTGACTCTCCGCTGCAACTATTATGTTCTAAATCTCTGATTTATTACTAATAAAGGCTATTGATAATTTAATTATCTTTAGTCATGATATTCTTTACTGAGCTAGTTGTGCTTACCCTTTTGCTTCACAATTCTTTTCAGGTAATAAGAGTGTTACCGGGTCGAGCGGGGATAACAGGGGAATAGAACGATGGTCTATAGCTGTTGAGGTTCTCCCTAAATAGTATGGAAATAATTTTATTGAGAATTTTAGATAAGTGTGTCGTATTGTATACGTCATTTGATATTTAATTTTGGTGAACCAAATAGGGTGAAGTGAACCCAACTTTGGAAGGGTGTTTTGCCACTATCATACAAGATGTCTAATGACATACGACCTTGTGTTATCATAAGACAGGGTTGTTCACATCCACTTGCTGAGTATATCTACGAGCACTACCTATATGATCTTGGAGTTTGGTTGAAATGTAATTCTCAATTACAGACAGTGGAGATAGTTATATGTCAAGAGAAGACTCACCATTGGAAGGAACATGATAGTAATCTTCTCGTTTTTCTTTGGGGTCTATTGGGTCAGCCAAGAATAATTCTTGAGTCATATGATATCTATCATAACCTAGACGCATGGCCTCCCATGTACGTTGAGCACTTCTCAAAGATTTAATTTCTAAAACAGTTATTGACTGTACCTTTATGTAATGTATCAATGTGAGGTGTTGTCCATAGTTGGGACATGAGTCACAGTTGGTATTAAAACTCACAGTATATGTGTTGTTGTATTTTGCATGACAATTGTAGTAATAAAGTTGTAGTTGTTTTCTGTACCATATATTTGGCGACTCAGAATAGGTTGGATGGATTGCACCTATTTTGGGGGTGTCACAATCATCCACCACCTGCACTTCAGCAAGGGAAGAAATCAGAAATGGAGGAGATGATGATGAAGTATATGGAAAATATTGAGGTAATGATCAAGAGCCAAGCAGTGGCTATAAAGAATTTGGAGACACAAATGGGTCAAATGGCTAGCATGCTCAACAACAGACCACAAGGAACATTGCCAAGTACGACAGAGGCTAATCTAAGAAGGGAGGGTAAAGAACAATGTCAGGCAATAACTTTAAGGTCAGGGAAACAAACTGCAGAAATTCAGCATGGCGCGCCCGCACCACTTTTACATGAGGAAATCACGCGGCCGCGCAGTGAAGAGAATTTTTTTAAGGAAAGTTTGGTTAAAGAAGGTTCTAAGAAAGGGAAAGTGAAGAAGAATAAAGAAGAGTCACCTGAGAAACCACTGACCAAGATACCAGTTGTTCATCCCCCTATTCCTTATCCATAGAGATTACAGAAGCAAATGGAAGATAAGCAGTTCAGTAAATTTTTGGAGGTGTTCAAGAAGCTACAGATTAATATACCTTTCGCTGAGGCATTGGAATAGATTCCTAGTTATGCAAAGTTTATGAAAGGTATCTTATCAAGGAAGAAAAGGCTAGAAGACTTTGAGACAGTAGCCTTGACTGAAGAATGTAGTGCAGTGCTTCAACGTAAGTTACCTCCAAAGCTGAAGGACCCAGGCAGCTTCACGATACCTTGTTCAATCGGGGAGATGTGTTTCAGTAAATGCTTGTGTGATCTAGGGGCGAGCATAAATCTGATGCCATTATCAGTGTTAAATTAGTTGGGATTACCAGCTCCAAGACCGATAAACATTTCATTGCAACTTGCTGACAGGTTGATAACCTATCCACGAGGTATTGTAGAAGATGTACTGGTCAAAGTGGATAAATTCATCTTCCCAGCTAATTTCATCATATTGAACTATAAAAAAGACAGAAGTATATCGATCATTCTTGAAAGACCATTCCTAGCCACAGGAAGGACCTTGATACATGTTCAGAAAGGTGAATTGAGAATGTGGGTTTATGATCAAGAAGTCACATTCAATGTATTCAAGGCTATGAAATTCCCTACAGATGAAGAGGAATGTTTCAGGATTAATATGGTGGATAAGGTGATGATTGATGAAGTAGTGCATTTAGTGGATAATGAACCCTTACAGATTGCTATTCTGGGTAATTTTGAGATTGAATATGAGGAGATTACTGAGTTGGTTCAAATTCTTGACACAACACAACACTTCAAAAAATTCAAGACTCTTGTTGAGCCACTAAAGAATGCTGGGGAGACATCAGTGAAACTCAAGCCATCTCTTGAGATGCCTCCAGAACTTGAATTGAAACCACTTCCAGATCATTTGAGGTATGAATTTTTAAATGATAATTCAAAATTACATGTGATTATTTCTTCTGCACTAACATCTTTTTAGGAAGAAAAACTGCTAAGAGTTCTTAGAGAGTTCAAGTTAGTGATTGGATGGACTATAGCAGATATCAAAGGGATCAGCTCATCTTTCTACATGCACAAGATCCTACTAGAAGATGAAAGTAAACCCTCAGTGGAGCAACAATGGAGACTTAATCCAATTATGAAGGAAGTGGTTAAGAAGGAAGTTCTAAAATGGCTAGATGCAGGAATAATATATCCAATTTCAGACAGCTCGTGGGTGAGCCTGGTGCAGTGTGTGCCAAAAAAAGGGGGAACGAATGTAGTCTCCAATGAGAATAATGAACTGATACCGACTAGGACAGTAACGGGGTAGAGAGTCTGCATGGACTATCGCAGACTTAACAAAGCTACAAGGAAAGATCACTTCCCACTACCATTTATTGATCAGATGTTGGACAGACTAGTAGGTCATGAATTTTATTGCCTTTTGGATGGGTATTCAGGCTACAATCAGATTATGATAGCTCTAGAAGATCAGGAAAAGATAACTTTCACATGTCCATATGGAACATTCGCCTTCAGAAGGATGTCGTTTGGTTTGTGCAATGCCCTAACCACATTTCAGAGGTGTATGATGCAATCTTTTTGGATATAGTGGAGCACAATGTGGAGGTGTTTATGGTTGGCTTCTCAGTATTCAGTGATTCTTTTAATTTATGTCTGGAAAATCTAGTGATGGTATTGAGAAGATGTGTTAAAACAAATTTGGTTTTAAATTGGGAAAAGTGCCATTTTATGGTACAAGAAGGAATAATATTGTGACATAAGATGTCGAAGAAAGGGTTAGAGGTGGAAAGTTTTTTAGGGCATGCAGGCTTTTATCGCAGGTTTATTAAAGACTTCTCCAAGATCACAAATCTACTTTGCAGTTTATTGGAGAAGGATGTGCAGTTCAAGTTTGATGAAGATTGCATGTCTTCATTTGAGCATTTGAAGAAGAAGTTAACTACAACATCAGTGATCACAGCACCAAATTAGGACCTACCATTTGAATTGATGTGTAATGCCAGTGACTTTGTTATGGGGGTTGTTTTGGGCTAGCAAAGGGACAAGGTCTTTCATGTGATATACTATGCAAGCAAGACCCTCACTGATGCTCGGTTGAACTACACCACCACAGAGAAGGAACTTTTGGCAATTTTGTATGCTATTGACAAATTTTGAGCCTATTTGATTGGGACTAAGGTGATAATGTACACAGATCATGCGATAATTCGGTATTTGGTGGAAAAGAAAGATGTAAAGCCTCGTTTAATCAAGTGGATACTTCTGTTGCAAGAATATGATTTGAAGATCAAGGACAGGAAAGGTACTAAGAATCAAGTGGCGAACCACTTATCTAGACTGAAAAATCCAGGAAGGGATGTAGATGACAAGATTATGATTAATGAATCCTTCCCAGATGAACAGTTATTTGTGGTGAAAGGGGAGGTGCCATGGTTCGTAGATTATGCTAATTATTTAGTGAGCAAGATCATTCTTGCAGACTTGATTGGCTATCAAAAGAATAAATTTTTGCATGATGTGAAGTGGTTTATATGGGATGAACCATACTTGTTTAAGCAATGTTCTGATAAGATGATAAGGAGATGTATCCCATATAATGAGACAGAGGATATTCTGCAAGATTGCCACGCATCATTATATGGAGGTCACTACGGTGGAGAAAGGACAGCGGCTAGAGTGTTGCAAGCAAGATTCTATTGGCCGACGATTTGTAAAGATGCTTACAGTTTTGTCCAAAGGTGTGATAGATGTTAAAGAGTCGGGAATATTTCCAAGAGAAATGAGATGCCCTTGAATATAATCCTCGAGGTTAAAATTTTTGATGTGTGGGGGATAGATTTCATGGGGCCTTTCATTTCTTCATGTGGGAATCTATATATTTTATTGGCAGTTGACTATGTTTCTAAGTGGGTGGAAGTGGCAGCTCTTCCAACAAATGATGCTAAGGTGGTCCTAAGATTTTTACAAAGAAGTATTTTCACAAGGTTTGGGACACCAAGAGCCATCATTAGTGACGAGGGCAACCATTTTTGTAATTAACAGTTCACAACTCTGTTAGCTAAGTATGGGGTGAATCATCGCATTGCTACAACTTACCATCCCCAAACTAATGGTCAAGCAGAGGTTTCGAGTTGTAAGGTTAATAGAATTTTGGAGAAGATAGTGAACACCACAAGGAAGGACTGGTCATTGAAGTTAGATGATGTTGTATGGGCATACAGGACTGCCTATAAGACACCGTTGGGAATGTCATCATTTCAGCTTGTATATGGAAAGGCTTGTCACCTTCCCATGGAGCTCGAGAAAAAAGTGTATTGGGCAATTAAAAAGCTCAACTTTGACTTGAAGGCTGCAGGAGAAAAATGCCTAATCCAACTCAATGAGTTGGACAAATTCAGATTACAATCTTACGAGAACTCCAAGCTATACAAGGAAAACGTGAAGAGATGGCATGACCGCAATATTATGGAAAGAGTGTTTGAACCGGGGCAAAAAGTTCTATTGTTCAAATCAAGACATAAATTCTTCCAAGGGAAACTCAAGTCAAGGTGGTCGGGGCCATTTACTATGAAGGAGGTTTATCCACATGGTGCCTTTGAGATATTTCATAAGTTTCCAGACAAGCCCTTCAAGGTCAATGGTCAGAGGCTTAAGCATTATTATGGTGGTGAGGTTGACAGGCAGAAGGTCACCTCAATTCTTTCTACTACATGATTGGATCAGAGATAGTCAAGCTAATTGACTATAACTTAGCGCTCGATGGGAGGCACCCCATTATTTCTATCCTGACCTCTTGTTTAATTCTTCTGAATCATGTCTATTTTGTATCTGCATGTTTAATTCTTGATAGCATATAATTTTTTATATAAGTTTTGTTAGAGATTCTTGTGAATGTTATTTTGATTAGGAGTAGCATATAAAGCATCCTGTTGGGATATATTCATTCATGTATGTTACTTAGTCATGTTTTGATCTTGGAGAGTTGTCATATCTCAGATTTGTCAATGTTGTATGTGCAGGTGATTTACAGAATGTTAGTAGCTACTGATTTCTATTTCAAAGTATATCTAAATTTCTTTTCATGATACAGGGCCGCGCGGCCTAGCAATTCAGTGATTTAAAAGTCGCATACCACGCCAGACATCACCAGCGCCATTTTCCGGCTTCAAAAAAGTCACAGCAATTACCCGAGACTAGAGCCAGAAAAATTTTAAGTTTTTAAAAAACGCGTCTCACTCTAACTCTCTTATATTAGTTACTTTGAAGACGTGCATCTCTCCGTTTCTTTTCAAATCGAAGTCTATCTTCTCCTCTCCCAAACTGTTTCTTTCCAATTTCAAATTCCTCACCCCACTACGCATTCTACGCGTCAGTTTCCTTCCCACGTTCAACATCTCATACATATCCTAGTTCAGTTTGTTAGTGTTTCTTCAGAGGGTGAGCGAAAATAACAAGTTTAGGGGTATTCTTTGTTTGTCAGATTATGCAAACTTTATTCCATCAGAAAAGTTCTTCTTCTCTTCATCAAGTGCAATGGGGCCAAAAAGAGTACGTTCCCTTACTCCATCATCATCGTCTTCCTCCAGCAGTCAGAGTGAGGATGTAGTGGACCATACAAAGTTCATCAGCCTTGATGCCCAGATAAAGTACTACAGGTTAGTAACAACGACCTTTATGAAGGAACGAGGTTTCAAGCCTGAGAAGCAAGATGGCCAGTTATGAGATATGATACATAAAATAGGATGGGTGGGAGTGACTGTTACTCCTTTGCCTGTACCAATGGGAATTGTTCAGGAGTTTTATGCAAATGCCAAAGACACAATGAGTGGGATATCTATGGTCAGAGGAGTTCAAGTGGACTATCGGCCACAATCGATCAGAGAAGTTTTTAGGATACTCGACGCACCACCAACTGGATGTGCAAATTGGGTCGAGGCTGCACGCTTCGAGACCGACTTAGACATAGTAAGCACTGATTTGTGCATACCAGGGACATAGTGGACTTACAGGCCAGGAACGAATCATCCTAGAATCTTCCAAGCCTTTGCCCTCAATCGCTATGCTAAGGCTTGGAACTTGTTTATCTGTACAGAGCTTATGCCATCATCACATCAACATGAGATCACAACTGAACGAACAATTATTTTATGGGGAATAGTCACAGGCAAGTACATCGATGTGAGCCACCATATTCATTAGAATATGTTACGCAATATGAGGGGAGCACTACAGGAAACATTTCACATGCGTCCGTTGTTGCTAGTTTGTGTGCACAACAAGGGGTCACTTGGGATGATGAACAAATGCAGTACCCTAGCATAGATATCACTCACGCTACTATTGCCAAATTCGAGGATTGGGCGGGAGGTACGCCACACCCGAGAGGCAAAGGCTTTATTCTATTAGCCGCATCATTGGTGCCATCTTCGTAGCCCATGTAGGCAACTGAAGCAGGCACACTATCCCAAGCCACTATTGTCCATGATAATTGTCGTCTTCGAAGGTTGGAGAGGAAGGTTGATGCAATGTATGGCAATTTTTCAGCATTTGCCAATGGTTTAACGAGGTCCCTAGCTGAGGCTTTTGCGCAGTAAGGAGCAATGCTTGAGTGGCCACAATTCGGGACAGCCATGCCATTTCCACCGCCAGATTCACCACCCGAAGAGGGTGGTGCAATTGATAATTAGGGAAGTTCCTTTAAACCCTTTACCTTCATTCATTGGGGACACTGAATAATTTAAGTTTGGGGGTATTGGGTGCTTAGTAGACTAGTGTAGTTGCATGTAGTTAATTTGCAACATTTTTGCATGTTTTATTTAATTTTTGCATGTTTATATGTTTAGTATGTGTTAGTTAATAATTGCAGAAAATTTTTGTATTTTAGTGATTAATATGTGTTTAGCTATATATCCCAAGTATCTAGTTGTGTGGAATTTTAATCTAGCCGATGATGAATTAGAATTTTGATAGATTTTTGAATTTAGTGGATAACATGAGCTCAACTATAATGTTTTACATGATTTAATTCATGCTTGTTATTTAGATGCTTTCAGT
Source organism: Panax ginseng (assembly GCA_020205605.1). Lineage (NCBI taxonomy): Eukaryota > Viridiplantae > Streptophyta > Magnoliopsida > Apiales > Araliaceae > Panax > Panax ginseng. The sequence goes on along the minus strand of CM035129.1, from coordinate 52,822,746 downwards.
TAGCACGTAGGTGTTCATATATGCTTGTTGGTATAAGAATAATGTGTTTTAACTGCTTAGTAGAAAATGTTGTTTTAAAAATGGAATTGTGTAGAAAAGTAGACATAGACTATGAAAACATTGATAACCAAACTTTGGGAACACATGGGTATGCTTATTGTATATAAAAAAATAAAAAAATAAAAAGGAAGAGAAAAAAATCTATCTTGGAACCTTCCCGAGTTGAATTATTGAATCGTGTGAAGGGGCGAGATGTAGCGTAACAAGCACTCATTGTAAAAAAAAAGAGAGCAATAAACACCGCGGGAAAGTGTGAAAATGGCCCTTGTGAGTAAAAAATAATGCAGGTTAAACCCATTGTTGAACCTTAGTTTGTATTGAAGTGTTGGAAAAGTTTTTGTTTCATTAGTATATGTGATTCTTGGTTTAAACTTCAATTTTCTATTTTTAGTACTATAACATGTTTAGTCTTTGCCTTGGTCAAGTTTATTTATGAACACATCACACACACACAACATCTTTATAGTGAGTTTGGATTATTTGATTGTATGATGTAATGCCTGTAGCTTAGTTTGGTACTTTGTTCTTGAATTTGGATAATTCTTTTAGCACAATTGATTGGAATTCTAATTTAGCTGGAAATCTTGGGACTCACTTGCATCGTAGTGTAGTTTGCATAGCATGTAGTTGCATTGTTCATTTTATTTTCGTGTGCATTGCTTGAAGGCAAACAATAATTCAAGTTTGGGAGTATTTGATAAGTAGGTTTTATACCTACTTATTGGTTACCAACTCAAGAGAATTATGCTAAACTTAAGTAGTTTTATTATGTTTTATTTGTCTTTTGTGTTCATTTTGAAGTATAAATTGATGGAACTCCTATAGCAACATAAAGCGTGGAATAGCGTGGAATAACAAGGATTAGCATGGATTAGCATGGATGGCATGAAGCTAGCAAAAGCATGGCAAGGTGAACATGAGAAGATGAGGAACTGGAGCAGTAGAGGAATGAAATATAGAAGAAAAAGAATGCAGAGCAAGCAAGCAACAAACAAAAAGCAAAAGAATAACAAGACAAAGAAGAAGAGAATCGCGAAGAGGTATGGCCGTCGCTTTTAAAGACTAAACATTGTGTGCCCGCGCCTAAGGTAAGACAGATGCAGATCAGGAATCGCGCTGCCGCACTTCAAAAAGGAAGGGCTATGGCGCACCCGCGCCATACATTCGACAAAATAACTTCTATCATAGGCGCTGCCAGAATTACAAGATAATCTGCTGTACGCCATGAGTCTTCTCTGATTAATTTTATCGACTTTTTGTAATTTGAATTTGAGCGTGTTTTGCTCAACTAAAACGATATGGTTGGTACCAGATGTGTTTTCTATTATCATTATTATTGTTCTTAGTTTTTAGCTATTCTATAGAGGGTTTGAGCATAAGATTACTACATTTTGCTCTTCTCTTATTCTAGATTATTAAATAAAATCTAATTTTCATTTTTGGAGATTGTTGGTGTATTGGACAAGCCTGGAAATATAACTTGCAGCACAAATTTGTAGATTTGATTCTCTCATTTCTTCATAACTTTTGTTTGCTTTTCTATTTTAATGGTTTGCTTCAATCCCATAATAGCTTTTTGTTCAAAAATGAACTAAACACCATTATGGGATTCTAATGGATTTTGATGCGTAGTTTAAATATGTATATCTGAATGTCTTGTTGAATATTTATCATTGGATTTCCCATTATGATTTTGCAAAATGCTTGAATGCTTGATCACCATTCACACTAATTGCTTTTATAGATTTGGAAAATAAAATGTAAGTATAGATTATATCATAATGGCATATGTTCATGAGGCTAATTTGTTTAAGCTTTGTGATTCGTGAACCGGATAGACATATACCGGTCCACCGTGTGTAGTCATGAAAAGAGTCTGCACTTTAATTCATTATTGCTGGAATTTTACGTAGACATATAGTGATTTTGGTAATAATGATGCTTACATGGAATTCTATAGATTGTGGATTTTTTGTAAATTAGACATAGTTCATTGAAAAATGGTTATGCTATACTTTTGTGCTCTTGACTAGCTTTCCATGATACTTAATCAAACATGACATGAGGATTGCAATTTAGATGAAACATTAAATGAAATTAGAATCCCATTCTTCTCCAATTTGATTACATCACTTTAGTAATTATAAGTTTTGTTTCATTAATTAATTTAGAATTCAATTTAACTGTGAGTTGATCGTTTAAGCACATAGAAATAGTGATTAAGTTATTGCATGATAAATTAGAGTTAACACCTTTCTCCGTGGATCGATACCTTTCTTTCTCCGTACTACTTGTTGACCCATGTATACTTACATGAGTTAGAGTCCTTTTTGTTAGACTAAAAAGGAGGTAACAATTTTTTGGCGCCGTTGTCGGGGAGAGGCATTTATTTTCCCTTTACTTCTATAATCTCTGTAGATAAGGAACAGGGGGATGAACAATTGGTATCTTGGTCACTAATTTCTCAGGTGACTCTTCTTTATTCTTCTTCACTTTCCCTTTCTCAGAACCTTCTTTAACCAAACTGTCCTTAGAAAAATTCTCTTCACCGTGCAAATAGCATGTTAGCTTCCTCATGTAAAAAGTGGGCTTGGTAGCGCCATCTTTCAATTCTGCGATCGCTTCCACGACCTTAAAGTTATTGTCTGACATTGTTCTTTACCCTCCCTTCTTATATTAGCCTCTGTCGTACTTGGGAATGTTCTCTGTGGTCTGTTGTTGAGCATGCTAGCCATTTGACCCATTTGTGTCTTTAAATTCTTTATAGCCACTGCTTAGCTCTTGATCATTACCTCGGTATTTTCCATATACTTCATCATCATCTCCATCATTTTTGATTTCTTCTCTTGCTAAAGTTTAGGTGGTGGATGATGTTGTTGTTGCTGTTGAAATCATGGAGGGTAGGGTGGTTTTGATGCAAACTGCGGATGAGATGGTTGTGACTGAAACTGATGTTGTGGTTAAAACTGTTGACTTTGTTGATTTTGATTGTATGACCAGCTCAAACTTGGATGGTTGCGGTTGTTGGGGTTATAGGAATTTTGGAACTGATTCTGATTCTTCTGATAGTTGCTCATATACTGTATCGATTCTGAACTGATTCTACATTGATCAGTTGGATGCGACCCTGCACAAATCTCATATACAAAAGCAACTGTCTTCACTTTACTTTCTACCAATGAATCAATCTTCTTTGCCATAGATGCCATCTGAGCTGACAACTGTGTGATAGCATCCACCTCTAACACTCCCGCAACTTTAGGTTGTGGCATCCTAGCCGTAGGATTTTGAAAGTCATTTGCTGCCATAGTCTCTATAAGATTATAAGCCTCTTCATAACTCTTGACCCATAAGGCTCCTCCTGCAGCAGCATCTACAATCGGCCTTGATTGCCAACCCAATCCATTATAAAATGTATTTATCTTCATCCAATCCGGTATTCCATAATGGGGACATTTCCTCAACATCTCTTTATACTGTTCCCAAGCTTCATATAATGACTCACTTTGCTGTTGTTCAAACTGGGAAATCGCTGTCCTCATTTTAGCCATCTTAGCCATTGGAAAAAATTTGGCTAAGAACTTTTGCGCTAAGTCCTCCCGTGTTGTAATTGATCCCAACGGTAAAGAGTGGAGCTAACTTCTTGCCTTGTCCCGTAAAGAAAATGGAAACAACCTTAGCCTGATTGCATCTTCTGTCACCCCATTTTACCTAAAGGTGTCTCATATCTCTATGAAGCTTAATAGATGTTCATTCGGGTCATCTATAGCAGCACCCCCAAACTGTACCAAATTTTGTACCATTTGAATAGTGCCCAACTTTATCTCAAAAGTGTTAGCTGCTATAACTGGCCTCACAATACTCGACTGTATCCCATTTATATTCGGCATTGAATAATCTCTTAAGGCCCAATGTTTCTTTTCTTTTTGCTCTTCTATTGCCATACTTGATGTTGAAGTCTCAAAATCTACTTGTATATTCCTACGTGCTCTCGATCTCCAAGCGCTACCGTTGATATTTTCCTGTGCAAGAATCAACTCAGGATGTAAAGATCGAGTGCGCATATACTATGCATAAGTACCTGAAATTCAAACAAAAATAAAATAGAAATAAGTTTAGAAATAGAATTGTCTAAGTCACACAAATCTACCACCTGATTGTTGAAGTTTTTGTTGTTGTTGTTCTCCCACTTTCTTTTTCCTAAAGTACTCCACTACTGCTTATTTCCCGACTATCTCCTCCTGTGCTCTTACCCTTCTTGTAAGACCCCAACTTTTATGAATAAAGATGAATTTTCTATAATTATCATTTTTTTGAATATTATGGAATGAATTATATATAATGTTATAGTTGTGGGTAATAGTTATAAATTTTGCAAAGTACGCAAGTTGTTATATAATATTCGATTAGTCGGGGAATATTCGTTTTAACAAGGAATATTCATACGACGGCACAATCATTGGTGGACCCCCACAATGGAATTATTGTTGGATTGAGAAAACGACAAAAATAATTTATGAGAATAACGGCGGAAGTTTTACCATTAACTGTTGAAACACCCGGTGTTAAAAGTACAGTAATACACGTGGTTGCATAATAGCACACGGTATTGATTACTGATGCTTACATGAGAAGTCACTCAGTTTTGTTCAATTATTGCTTCAGTAATTGTTGCATAGTATCTCACGTTAATTGATTCAATTATTTTCGATATTTTATATATTATTAAATCAATAATTGAGATGATATAGTTATTAATATTATTATTTTCAATATTGACGATGTCTAGAAGTTCTGCCAACGAGAGGTTTGGTCAGTTAATTGTGCGCCAATAGGGAGAAATCCTTATTGGAAAGCCCCCTCTTTCCTGGGAACGACCTGGTCGATTAATATTATGAATTATAATAATGATGAAAAATGTTGTTAAAAATATTGAAGGAATTTTATAAAGTATTTGTTGTAGATTATTGCGTATTATTTGGACCCCCATTTACCCATTTATCAAAATAATCGGTAGAAAGTTATATATATATATATATATATAATCATGTGTGGGTGCATGTGAAGTTGACAAATGTGGAAAGAAAAAGGATTGTCACGGGTGGGAGATATGGGAATAAGTTAAGTATTGTATATATGTCTTTTTTTGCAAACAAAAGACTTATTGGCTGTTATGGCCCCAAGATGAAAACCTTTCAAAAATAATTTGACTGACTTATGTGATTTTTGTGGGTTGTGAAGTGTCGTGGGTAGCTGGGAGAATTTTTATATATTTATATATATTATAATAAGTTTTGTTTTATTAGATTATAAATAGAATATATTAAATTTTATTGTAAACCAATCTGACAAATTGTTTTAAAAGTAAATCAATACTGGACCTGTTTCAGAATTAGTTACTATTCAGGTCCATTCTCCTATAAATAGAAGCTCATTCCTTCATTATTTCTTACAATTCATTGAAACTCTAGAGAGAAAGAAGAAAAGTATTCTCGCTACTTCACTACTCCTATATCCGGTTGTTCTAAGGTAAGGGTATTATTTAATTCAGATTCATGAAGAGAACTTATGTTATTCCATTCTTTATTATTCTCGTTGGAATAACTTTGATCACGCGGACTTCCCTATACTTGGTGAAATTCTTACGTTATTCCATTCTTTATTATTATGTTGGAACATCTTATCCATGCGTTTACGCAATGACTGGTTCCGTTATTTATTATTCTGTTGGAACATCTGTTTGCGCGTAATTTTGCCTCGATCGGTTCCGTTATTTATTATTCATTAGAATAACTCGCCTGTCTTGATCTATCGCATGCCTGGTGATTTCTTTTGTTATTCCATTCTTTATTATACTCAGGTGGTTAAAAGTTTGACTTCTATACTCCATGAAATTAGTGGAATATCCTTTATATTTGCGCTTCATCCAGTTTCTTTTCATGGAAAAATTCTTCTGAGCATTCTTGAATTTTACTCTACAAAGAAGTATCATGTTGACAATTTGGACGTTATTAGTTCCTAGATAAATTAATTCTTGAACTTGTTTTATTGAATTCTTATATCATTGTCATCATCCTCATGTTTATATTTTGTTGAAAGTCATCTGTGCCCTGTAGTGCATAGATGGACTTGGTATTATTATGACCGAGGATTATTCTTGTAATCATGACCGTAATGTTACAAATGATGTGGTAAAAGTCCCTCATTGCCTGTGAAAGTGCATACATAGATCGTTGTTGGCATGATCATGACCATTGATGAATACACGAATATCCTTGGCCCGTAGTACATGGATAATTTGTGGTTGTGATACTAATGAATATGTGGTCAGTAAAGTGGGGATGATGTGGATTATTTATTGTCGAGTCCCAATGATAAAAGTGATGAAAAACCTTTTAAATCATAAAAGATAGTAGATTTTATTCTCAACTTGACTTTTTTAATGGATTGCTTGTTCCACTGCAGTTAAACTTGATGTTTGTTATATTGTATCAGTTTAACACTGTTGAAGGCTAACGATAATTTATTTTGCATTATCGTAGTCATAATATGTCTTACTGGGCTAGTTGAGCTCACCGTTTTACTTTCTTTGTTCTCTTTAGTAAATGAGAATGAAGCAGGGACTAGTCGGGGAACGGAGTGACGGTCCAGATAATAGCATTAGTAGTCCTAACTATTCTGTTAAATTGTGTGATAATAAATGTAATGAGGACTCAATTGAGTGTGGATATTGTCTAAATGACAATATTTGTATTAAAACTCACAGCGTATGTTTTTGTCGTATTTTACACGACTATTATATAATTAAGTTGTATTTAAATTTTGTACCATGTATTTGGCGACTTAAGATGGGTGATGTATACCTATTTTGGGGGCGTCACAGTTGGTATCAAAGCTTAGGGATATGATCCCTGGCTAAGATGTGAGACAAGAACTAGGAGGGAGAGGCGGAAATTCTTCGCTAGGATGACCTACCTTAGTTTATTTGGTATTTAATTGGTCGGTCAGAATATAGGGATAATATGTGATATGTTAATTAACCCTTGTTTTGTGGCAGTATTTGAAAATGGCATCCTAGAATGTTGAGAACATCAATGGAGCACAGGTGACCATTGAGTCTCCACAGATCAATAATCAGGATAATGTGCATCAGGAAGGCGACAATCCTCAGGCAAACAACAACACTGACCAGATGATGAACGATGGAATGTTCAGAGGCTTTATGCAATTCATGCAACATCAGGCAAGAGCGGCTCCTGTACAAAATGCAGGTGGAAACAATAGCAACTCTCGGACGGTCACCGCTAAGCAGTTCAAGGAACTGGAACCACCGGAGTTTTTTAGAGAGCCAAAACCACTTAAGGCGGAGACGTGGATAAAGCAGATCTGCAAGATATTTGATGTCTTGGGATGCTCCGAGGAGCAAAAGGTTCCCTTTGCCACCTTCATGTTGTGTGCAGAGGCAGATTACTGGTGGGAATCTATAAAACGTACTCAACCTGCCGCATTGAAGATAACTTGGGAGAAGTTCCAAGAATTGTTCAACGACAAGTACTTTCCCGAAAGTATTCATCACATGAAAGAGGCAGAATTCATCAAGCTGGAGAAAAACAACATGACCGTGTCGCAGTACGAAGCCAAGTTTGCCAAGTTATCCCAGTTTGCATCCCATTTGGTTGATAATGAGGAGAAAATGACGCGAATGTTTCTAAGAGGTTTGAAACCCGAGATACGTCAATATCTTATCTCTCACAAATTGTGTTTGTATTCAAATGTTGTTAATAGGGCTCAGTTATTGGAGTGCAATAATGAGTCAACCCAACCAAAAGAGAGCAGCCGGCAAAATGATAATACCAGTGATAACAGTCATCGAAGCGGTGACAATAAGCGTTGAGGGAATCAACATGCTAGAAATGGTAACCACTTCAGTGGTAATCATGGTCAAAACAATAAGAATGGACATTTCAAGAAGAGGAGATTCAACAATAATAGAAAGACGTCAGCACCAGCACCCGTTGTTAAGGAAGGAGAACGACCACCTATCATATGCTTCAAATGCGGAAGGGAGGGACACATTAGTCCAAATTGCGCGATGCCGTCCAAAGCATGTTATAATTGTGGAAGAAAAGGTCACCTAGCCCGATTTTGTCATTCACCAAAGATAAGTTCAGCTAGGATGGAGGCACTAAAGGACGTCCCAGAAAAGTCAAAGCTAGTAGTGCAAGGGAAAGCGTTTGTCTTGACCTCCCAGAAAGCAAGGAACCCGAACGAGGTCATCACGGGTAAGCTTATCATAAACTCTAGCGAAGTATATTCCTTATTTGATACCGGTTCTACCCATTCTTTTATTTCTCCTACTTGCGCTCAACGTTTAAATTTGACTCCGGAGAAATTGGACTTTGACTTATCTGTTGAAACTTCGTTAGGAGAAACCTTCATTACATCCACTGTTTATAAGTCTTGTTTGGTTCAAATCGGTACCCTCACATTACCTATTGATCTTATTTCATTGAAAATACTTGCATTTGACGTAATTCTAGGGATTGATTGGTTAACTACTCATCATTCAAAAATTGATTGTTTTCATAAGGTTGTTAGCTTTCATATTCCTAACCAACCTATTATGCGAATTCAAGCAAATAAACCATTAAAATTAATCACTGTCATCTCAAGCCATAAAGCTATTCATTTATTGAAAAACGGATGTCAAGCTTTCTTAGCTCATGTCACGGATCTAAACAAAAATACGTCAGTTTTGAATGATATTTCAATTGTTAATGAATTTCCTGATGTATTCCCTGAAGAACTTCATGGCTTACCCCAGAGCGTGAAATTGAATTTTGTATCGACCTTGAACCCGGTAAAAAACCTATTTCCAAAGCCTCATATCGAATAGCTCCTATTGAACTTCAGGAGTTAAAGACTCAACTGCAGGAATTGTTAGACATCGGTTTCATTCGTCCTAGTACGTCTCCTTGGGGTGCTCCTGTTCTATTCGTGAAAAAGAAAGATGGGAGTATGCGACTTTGTATTGATTATCGGGAGTTGAATCATGTCACCATGAAAAATAGGTACCCATTGCCACGTATTGATGACCTGTTTGACTAGTTGCAAGGCGCCAAATTCTTTTCAAAGATTGATCTTCGTTCTGGATATCACCAATTGAAGATTAGAACCGATGACATTCCAAAGACGGCTTTTAGAACTCGGTACGGGCATTATGAATTCCTAGTCATGTCTTTTGGATTGACTAATGCTCCTGCTGCCTTCATGGATATGATGAACCGAGTATGCAAGGAATATTTGGATCACTTTGTGGTCGTCTTTATTGATGACATCCTTATTTATTCCAAAAGCCGTGAATATCATGAGCAACACTTGACGCTGATACTTCAAAAGCTTCGTGAATATAAGCTTTATGCCAAGTTGAAGAAATGCGAGTTCTGGCTTGAGGAAGTAGCATTCCTTGGGCACGTGGTATAAAGTCATGGAATATCTATTGACCCAGCAAATATTAAAGCTATTCAAAGCTGGGAGCAACCTAAATCAGTGACCAAAGTACGTAGCTTTCTCGGCTTAGCTGGTTATTATCGGAGATTCGTAGAAGGGTTTTCTTGAATCGCTACACCCTTAACTCATCTGACTCAGAAAGATACAAAATTCGGTTAGAACGAGGAATGTGAGAAGAGTTTTCTAGAACTCAAGAGAAGACCCATTTCAGCACCTGTTCTGACAATACCATCTGGCTCGGAGGGATTTGTCATTTATAGTGATGCTTCAGGCAAAGGGTTAGGATGTGTTCTCATGCAACATGGGAAAGTCATAGCATATGCCTCTCGATAACTCAAAGAATATGAGAGGAACCTACTCATGATCTAGAGTTGGCAGTTGTTATTTTTGCACTAAAGATTTGGAGGCATTACTTGTATGGGGAGAAAGTTGAGATCTTTACGGATCATAAAAGCCTCAAATATTTCTTCACTCAAAAGGAACTCAACATGCGACAATGACGTTGGCTTGAACTGTTGAAAGATTATGAGCATACCATCCAATACCATCCTGGAAAAACAAACGTGGTAGTTGACGCATTGAGTAGAAGATCATATGCGGGTACGAGTGCGATATTGTCAACGCAGAGACCCATTTTGTATGACTTGCAAAGGATAGAGATAGAGATAAAGACTCTAGGGACCCTCGTGATGATGGCGATTATACTAGTTGAACCGACTTTAATCGATAAAGTTAAAGCTGCTCAAGCTACAGACCTGAAGCTGATGCATATGAGGAAGAAAGTATAAGAAGGTTCTATGCCGGAAGCAAGAATCGATGAAGAAGGAATACTTCGAGTCAACTCCAGACTTTATGTTCCTAACGATCCTGAGTTAAAGTATAAAATCATGATGGAGGCGCATAACACACTGTTTGCAATACATTTTGGTGGGGCAATATGAAGAGAGAGATAGCGTTGTTTATCTCAAGGTGTTTAACTTGTCAATGAGTCAAGGTAGAGCATCAAGTACAAAAAGGTCCATTGCAACCACTTGAAATTCAAAAATGGAAGTGGGAGCATATTACCATGGATTTCGTTACTGGTCTTCCCAAGGTTTCTCAAGGCATAGATGCAATTTGGGTCATTGTTGATAGATTGACCAAGTCTGCTCATTTCTTACCAATACGAGAAACTTATGCACTTGAATGTCTTGCTCGTATATACATAAATGAGATTGTAAGACTGCATGTATGCCAATATCCATAGTTTCTGATCGAAACCCAAGATTCACTTCACGATTTTGGGTTAGTTTACAAAAAGCTATGGGCACGGATTTACGATTTAGTTCGGCATATCATCCTCAGACGGACGGATAATTAGAGAGGACTATTTAAACTCTTGAAGATTTATTAAGACTCTGTGTCCTTGACTTCAAGGGAAGTTGGGACAAGTTCTTACCATTGGTGGAGTTTTCTTACAACAACAGTTATCAAACAAGTATTGGCATGGCTCCATTCGAGGCGTTGTATGGAAGAAAGTGCCATTCTCCAGTATGCTGGGATTAGGTGGGTGAAGCAACGTTGTTGGGACCAGAGTTGGTACGTATGACTACGGAAAAGATTCAAACAATCCGACAACGTATAAAAACCTCACAAAACCGACAAAAGAGTTATGTTGATCTTCATCGAAAGGACGTGGAATTCGATATTGGAGATCATGTGTTGTTACGTGTTGCTCCATGGAAAAGAGTTATGACATTTGGAAAGAGAGGAAAGCTCAATCCTCGATTCATTGGCCCATTTTTAATCCTCGATCGAGTAGGGACTGTAGCCTATAGACTCGCTTTACCGCTAAGTATGTCTTGTGTTCATAACGTTTTTTATATATCCATGTTACGTAAATATGTGAAAGACCCAAACCACATTATTGAGTTATAACCGGACGAAATAGCAGAAGATTTAACGTATGAAGAGGTTCATGTTCAAATCTTGGATAAGAAGGAACATATTCTACGCTCCAAGGTTATACCTCAAGTCAAAGTTTTATGGAGGAACCACGATGTTGAGGAAATGACCTGGGAGTTAGAATCCGAAATGAAATCAAGGTATCCTTACCTCTTCAACATACCAGGTACGTACCTTAATTTCGAGGACAAAATTTCATAAGAATGGGAGATTGTAAGACCCCAACTTTTATGAATAAAGATGAATTTTCTATAATTATCATTTTTTTGAATATTATGGAATGAATTTGATATAATGTTATAATTGTGGGTAATAGTTATAAATTTTGCAAAGTACGCAAGTTGTTATATAATATTCGATTAGTCGGGGAATATTCATTTTAACAGGGAATATTCGTACAACGGCACAATCATTAGTGGACCCCACAACGGAATTATTATCGAATTGAAAAAATGACAAAAATATTTTATGAAAATAACAGCGGATGTTTTACCGTTAACTATTGAAACACCCTGTGTTAAAAAACAATGAATGTCGTGTGGTTGCATAGTAGTACACGGTATTGATTATTGATGCTTACGTGAGAAGTCACTCAGTTTTGTTCAATTATTGCTTCAGTAATTGTTGCATAATATCTCACGTTAATTGATTCAATTATTGTCGATATTTTATATATTATTAAATCAATAATTGAGATGACATAGTTATTAATATTATTATTTTCAATATTAACGATGTCTAGAAGTTCTGCCAAGGAGAGTTTTGTCACCTAATTGTGTGCCAATAGGGAGAAATCCTTATTGGAAAGCCCCCTCTTTCCTGGGAACGACCTGGTCGATTAACATTACGAATTATAATAATGATGAAAAATGTTGTTAAAAATATTGAAGGAATTTTATAAAGTATTTGTTGTAGATTTTGGCGTATTATTTGGACCCCCATTTACCCATTTATCAAAATAATCGGTAGAAAGTTATTCAGTATATATATATATATATATATATAATCATGTGTGGGTGCATGTGAAGTTGACAAATGGGGAAAGAAAAAGGATTGTCATGGGTGGGAGATGTGGGAATAAGTTTAGTATTGTATATATGTCTTTTTTTTTCTAACAAAAGACTTATTGGCTGTTATGGCCCCAAGATGAAAACCTTTCAAAAATAATTTGACTGACTTATGTGATTTTTGTGGGTTGTGAAGTGTTGTGGGCGGCTGGGAGAATTTTTATATATTTATATATATTATAATAAGTTTTGTTTTATTAGATTATAAATAGAATATACTATATTTTATTATAAACCAATCTGGACCATCCATTTAAAAGTAAATCAATCTGGACTGTTCAGGAATTAGTTACTATTCAGTCCATTCTCCTATAAATAGAAGCTCATTCCTTCATTATTTCTTACGAATTCATTGAAACTCTAGAGAGAGAAACTATAGAGAGAAAGAAGAAAAGTATTCTGCTACTTCATTACTCCTATATCCAGTTGTTCTAAGGTCAGGGGTATTATTTCTTTCGTATTCATGAAGAGAACTTATGTTATTCCATTTTTATTATTCTGTTGGAATAACATGTATACGCGGACTTCCCTATACTTGGTGAAATTCTTCTGTTATTCCATTCTTTATTATTATGCTAGAATAACATGTCTATGCGAAGTACCACATACATGGTGAAATTCTTCTGTTATTCCATTCTTTATTATTCTGTTGGAACATCTTGTCTGTGCGTTTACGCATGACCTGGTTCCATTATTTATTATTCTGTTGGAACATCCTGTCGGTGCGAATTTTGCCTGACCTGGTTTCGTTATTTATTATTCTGTTGGAATATCCTGTCTGTGCGTTTACGTATGACCTGATTTTGTTATTTATTATTCTATTGGAATAACTTGTCTATGCGGTCTATCGCATGCCTTGTGATTTCTTTTGTTATTTCATTCTTTATTATACTCAGTTGGTTAAAGTTTTAACTTCTATACTCCATGAAATTAGTGGAATATCCTTGATATTTGCGCTTCATCCAGTATCTTTTCATGGAAATATTCTTCTGAGCATTCTTGAATTTTACTCTACCAAGAAGTATCATGTTGAACAATTTGGACGTTATTAGTTCCTGGATAAATTAATTCTTGAACTTGTTTTATCGAATTCTTATATCATTGTCATCATCCTTATGTTTATATTTTGTTGAAAGTCATCGTGTATTCTGAAAGTGCATAGATGGACTTGGTATTATTATGACCAGGATTATTCGGTGTAATCATGACCGTAATGTTACAAATGATGTGGTAAAAGTCCTCATTGGCCCGTAGTGCATACATAGACTGTTGTTGGCATGATCATGACCATTGATGAATACACGAATATCCTCGCCCGTTGTGCATGGATAATTTGTGGTTGTGATACTAATGAATATCCTTGGTCGTAGTAATGCAGGATGATGTGGATTATTTATTGTCGAGTCCCAGCCGATAAAAGTGATGAAAAACCTTTTAAATCATAAAAGATAGTAGATTTTATTCTCTACTTGACTTTTTTAATGGATTGCTTGTCATACCGTAGTTAAACTTGATGTTTGTTATATTGTATCGGTTTAACACTTTGTTGAAGGCTAACGATAATTTATTCTCGCATTATCTTAGTCATAATATTTCTTCGGGCTAGTTGAGCTCACCTTTTACTTTCTTTGTTCTCTTGTAAAATGAGAACGTAGCGAGGACTAATGGGAGCGGAGTGGCGGTCCAGATAATAGCATTAGTAGTCCTAACTATTCTGTTAAATAGTGTGATAATAAATGTAATGAGGACTCAATTGAGTGTGGATATTGTCTAGATGACAATATTTGTATTAAAACTCACAACATATGTTTTTGTCGTATTTTACACGACTATTATATAATTAAGTTGTATTTGAATTTTGTACCATGTATTTGGCAACTCAAGATGGGTGATGTATACCTATTTTGGGGGCATCACACTTCTTCTCTTTGTTATACAAACTTAAAGCTTCACTTCCTCCCTCTACAATAATAGCTTTTTCCAGTAATGTCATAAAAGAATCGATCTAAAGAACTGACACCTTGTTAAACAACTAATGCTTTAGTCTTTGTTCGAAATGCCTAGCTTTCCTCTCTTTATCTACCACCTGGTGTTCAGCAAACCGAGTCAGTTCATTGAACTTAGCCACGTATTGCGCCACCGTCATATCTCCTTGCTTAAGTTCTAAGAACTTTACCTCCATCTTATTCTTCAGGCTCTTCAAGAAATAATTCTCCAAGAACAGAGTCTTGAATATCTCCCAGGTGACTATCCCTTCACCCGCTCTCCACTGATTCGCCTCCCACCAGTAGTTTGCTTCGCCTCTCATCATGTAGGTTGCAAAATCCATCTTCTGGTCTTCACCCACACGTGCGATGGTGAATGCCTTCTCCATCTCTTTGATCCATGTCTGAGCCACGATTGGGTCGGTTGTTCCTACAAATTCTGGTGGTCCTACACTCTTAAAATAATTAAAGTTTGTGACTGGAGCTACTTGGGGAATAGGTGGTACTGGTTCGTTTCTTCCCCTAAGAGCTTCTCCTAACAAATCTACAAGCCTCTGTATCGGATCTACTGGTCCTCTCTCATCATTAACCAAACTCTTCAGTGCGCTTATTCTACATCCGGCAAGGATGCTTTCGCATCATAAAATTTTCATTTTATTATCTAATTATATTACTTAGACATTTCTTAAATAAAAGAAATAAAATTTTATTACACGTTTCTGAAATAAGATCATTTATATTCATATGCCAAATCGTTACAATTACATGGTCTTTTCTAGCATACTTCTATAGATGACAACATCATATCCCCTCTTAACACAAAAGACGGGGACAACACTCACATATTACCCCTCTAACATTTTCCAAAAGTTTGGGTGTTTACAACTATCTCACATCTTACACAAAGACTGAGATTTAACAACAACAATTTAAACAACACATAAATAAAATACTACAACTACTAGACTTCTTCCTCTAGACTTAATCTAACATCCCACGTTCCACGATGCTCTGGTATTCCTTCTAAGTAATGTGCACCACCATATCTTGGCTTATGGTATGCCGGGTCTATCCTTGCTCAGCCGGGTAGTGATTTACCCCATCAATCAATCTCTCCATAGTCGTGCGCAGAGCATAGCCCATCTTGTTCATTTTCCTTCTCTTGCATCTCACCTCATCCTCTAGATTAATAGCTCGATCATTAGTTTCTTCCCACTTCTCCTCAAAGTGGATCCTATCCATCACCTCCATCTCTAGCTAAGTACGGAGTGCTTCCTTCTCAGTCCTCTCACTCAACTCTCTTTGTTCCATCTCTTCCAACTTCCCTGCCAACTCTACATTCCTAGCCACCGATCGGTGAAACAAGGTCCCCATCTAGATCTGTGCCTCCTTACGGTGAGCAATCTCCACCTCCATCTCCTGCATCACTAATTTACTCTGATGGTCCTCGTCCCTCAATTTCCAGAACTCAGAATCCCTTTCCCTAGCCTCAGCCTCTAAATCCTCCACTCTATATCCTAACTCCAAAATATGTTCCTCATACTCCCCCAACATCCGATCCTCAAAAGTAGCCTCGTCGGAGTCCTCCATAGGCTCAGGTTCCTCCTCCATAGGCTCCTCCTCCGGATAAGACTCCTTAGGTAAAGGCTCCATCTCCTCCTCATCGTCATCTTCATCAATAGGGGCCACTACCTATATGGGCTCCACTATCGATGGTGCCTCATATACCACGTGTATGTCACGCGGCTCCTCCTCTATCACTCGGCTAGGTCCTCCCATGTCAGTCATCCTACAATCACCAACACAAGACAAAACAAACAACAACTCCATTAGAATGTTAAATAACATAAGTTCATTGTATATAATGAAATTATATTTCATAACACACTAAGTCTCTCTCTAGAAAACTCTGCATGAGTTTCATCCCTCTCTATCTTCTAAGTTCTCCTAAGTTATAATCTAAGGACTCTCGCTCCTAAGGTTTATAACTACAGCTCTGATACCAACCTGTGATGCCCCCAAATTCAGACCACACTTGTCTCAAATTTGATTGTCACGTACTAACTCTAATAACATACTAAAATCATCAGAGCGGAATAACAAAAATCATACTAAAACTTGATTGTCACGTACTAACTCTAATAACATACTAAAACTTTACACATACTATATCAAATATCCTACATCCTCATAACACAAATCAGATTGTATGATGCCACAAAGTCCAACAACACATTTTCAAATCATTGCCTTATACATTGTAAACATTCTTTTGGTCTTAACATTTGAAAGTTATAATTACTCATTAAACATTTAACTCAATCACCTAGAATGCTTCTTAACACATCACATAGCATATTGGTCATATAATATAAGTAAAAGTAACCATATAAGTATGCTTTAAATATAAGATCAGAAACATAAACTAGACAAGACTGCAGGATGGCACAGCTGCGCCCTGGCTAGGCTTAGGGACGACGCAACTGCGTTGTCCCCTGGCCAGACCAGGGTTAATCTTTGCATCCTTGTTTCTGTCCCATCCTCTAGTATACTTAATTAATCATACTTAAAATGCATACAGGCTAAAGTACTTTATAAAAGTGTATACTCATCTTGAGTTTTCTTTTACAAGTTTTAGTTTACGATTTTCATGGAATTAAAGCATAAAAAGGGTCATGTAATCACCATACTTTTTAACTTTGGCCATATGTCTACATAGTGAGGTCACACATTCTGTTAATAAACATGTTCATAGTGTTCATATCATTTATTCAAAGCTAGCATTGATATTGCTTTAAAACATACCTATACTCATGCTTGGTTTACTACCGTTATATCAAACACATAAGAGTAATGCTTAGAGACATAATGAACGTAAACATGTTATTTTAGATTCTCAGAACTTAACTACTCATACTTAATGCACTTGGTTTAAAAACATACCATAGTTTAATTCCGAAATTATTTTAAACTTGAACAATGCCATTTAACACATACAAGACAACTTTAAAGCTTTTATCATATGTAGTTAAGGCATGCTAACACTTTCACAAGATCAAAATGTATATCACATAGTTTTCATGCATATTAGCTTTGTTATATCAAGCTTTTTCCTTAAAAAATTTCCTAACACAAAGCTTATCAAGTTGGTCATGAATACAATATCTATGAATCATATATCATGCTTATTTAGGTTCTAAATCAGTCATGTACGTGTGCTACCAAGTTCAAAATTTGTAGGACATGTATTACTTCAAAGTTTTTTTTCAAAACTTTAACTTTTCCTTACAAATCTCTCACTAAATCATGTTGATCACTTCATACTATATAAGAAAGCTTTAACTCTCACGTTATACCCCTTTTTAGGTATATAACTAAGTCATGATACCAAGTTTACAACACATACCATAATAAAAGTCAAGAATCGATTACGGGGTATGGTGGGTATCTTTGTCGCACTTCAGTATAAATAGAAGCTATTATAGGCCATGCCCGAACAACAAAGAAGAATAAACTCTGCATTTTTGCGAGCCTTACTCAACTTTCATCCTTTTTGATTTAAACATGTTCAAATCCTCATTAAAAATTTCATACATGCAAACCTACTTCTTAAACACATTATAGCATGTTAATTCATATCAATTGACATAGAATTCTATGAAATTTCAAGAATTTAGCAAGACCCAATTCAGAAACAAAAGTTAAGATTTTTTATACCTCTTAGAGCTTAGTAACTTAGTTTCTTCCTTCTGAGATATCTAGCCTCTTCTTTGGACAACAATCACTCAATTTCAATTAATCAGAGTTTTAGCAGGCAAACAAAATCAACGAAAAACTAAAAATGGAGCTGCCATTTATAGAAAAAACTTGGACTGGGCATTTATTTTACACTGAGGTTTGAATCAAAGGAGAAAGAAAGAAAACATTGGTCAAAAGAAAGGTTAGCCAACTGCCCACCTCCCTAGCCATCATCACTGCTCAATCTAGCTTCTAACCACCGACTAATTTTCACGCAATAGAGTTAGGCTACTGTTTATGTACTAATTATTGACACTCATTTTGGGACATGGCTAATTCTCAGCACTAAAGCTTGGTTTAGTTACTTTAATTCCCAAAAATATAATCTTAATGTACAATTGTTATCATATTAGGAAATTAGGGAATATTTATGTACTCACATCATATAATCCATGTACATTAAATACACGCAATAAAATAACGCAGTTAGGTATTATTGTCTGGGTATCCCCCATAATTATTTTTACTACTCATATAACCACATAATAGAATTATGTAATATTAATGTTTATTTAAACATTTAATTCCTTTCCCAGTTTCTAGAATACATAGCTATTTTAATTATTTCTGTATTACAATTACATATAATTTCATTGTACTACTTGGTACCTCGTGTCATTAAATTGTACTCCTATCATATGATTCTATTAATGTCACACATATATCAAAAGTGTTCCATTTCATTTCTACAGTAGAAACTAACCTATCTCAGATTGACCATTTGGCAAGCAATTGCGCCATTTTTTCTTATTGGTAGTAGCGATTTATGCATGCCCCTCGGTAAGTGCCAAAATGGTTTAGCTTCAAGCCCGTTCCCATTTCTATCACCACACTATTTTTACATGATATGAATTAACTTATATACTGTTGATATTATTAGTTTAAGAGTGTATTTATTCCTTATATGGAATCACATAATCATACACAATTAATCATCCTCTTAGTTTAACCACTTAAATTACCCTTCTCAATAAATTCAATTTAACTTAGTTGAATTATTCATTTCACATCACATCAATATTAATATTCAAATAAATATTTATTCTCTTATTTTATCAAAATAATATTTATTCATGAAATTCTCGGTCCTTACATGCAATCTACACATGATCTGACCCTGATTCTAGTTCCAGATCAAATCTCTCATAGCATACTACAAGTCCAATACACTAAACAAGAAAAAACATGAACCGATTTAGATCGATGACCTCTGACATTCAGGTTGTCAGGCCATAAAACTAGGGTTCTTGACAGTTTTGGAAAACCTAATTTTTGAGCATTTTGATGTTATGGATCTATGATGTAACATCATAGATCACTAAATAACATCTAATAACATAAGTTTAATCATAAAAACACAATATTTAAAGTAAGACCCCGACTTCTTATAAATAAAATTGAATTTTCTCTAATTATTATTTTGAATAATAAGGTGTTAATTTGATATAATGCTTTTGTTATGAGTGAAATGTGCAAATTTTGCAAAATAAGCAAGTGGTTATAAAATATTCATTGTTTTCAGGGAATATTCGTTTGGTCATGGAATATTCTTGCTGTCGAAGAATATTCGTACGATGGCACAACCATTTGTGGGCCCCATAACAGAAAACGCCCGGATGAAGAAAACAACAAGTTTGAGTTTTTATAAATAACGGCGTAATTGTTACCGTTAACACTGTTGGAATACCCGGTGGTTAAAAATACAGTAATACACGTGGTTACGCAGTAGCACACGGTATTGCACATTATTTTTGAATTACTGATTCTTACGTAAGAAGACACTACTCAATAATTGTTACAGATATTAATGTTCAATATTTTATTTTATTGATTTGATAATTGCTACGTTGATATTTTATATTATTGTTGTTTCAATAATTTTCACTGCACAGTATTTCCCATTATCATATCAATAATTTATATTATTTGAATAATATTATTAGATAGCATTATTGGCAATGTCTAAGGAATTTCTGTCTATGAAAGGGGTTTGGTCACCTAATTGCGCACCAGTAAGGAGAAATCCTTATCGGAAAGCCCCCTATTTCCTGGAAACGACCCGGTTGTCATTATTGTGATTCTATAATATTATTTGTGAATAATTAATTATTGATTTTTATGACAAAAAAATATTTATTTTATGTGGATATAAATGAATGAATTAATGTTGACGAGTTTTATTAGTATTTTGTCGGAATGGAGGTATTAAAAATCATCCGTATGTGGATTTCGGTTATTTCATGTTTGGAATTTGGAAAACTTTCTTCTACAAAGTTGTAGAGAATTAAATTTCATATGAAATGGACATAAAATTCGTATTTTGCTGATAAAAAGGTTATTTATTATGAATTATTGAAGTTTCAGAAATAAATATTTTTATTAAAAACATGGGTGGGCCCCACTTTTGGTTGTTGTGGAAATTATTGATTTTGGTGTGCCCCACTTGTGGATTGCTGATGAATTGGTCAAAAAGGTGTGCATAGAATTTTTTTTAAAATATTAATATTTTATTAAATAGTATACTTTGGCGTTCTAAGCATTTTCCTATAAATAGGGTACTTAGTTAGAATTGAAAATCACACTAGAATCAGAAGTTTTCTCTCTCTATAATATCGAGCGTATTTTTGTGAGTATTTAGATACTTTGAGAGTTGTTATTCAGTGCAAGTTTCCTTCAACATTATATACGATATTTCAGTCAAAAGTACTGTTCTTTTGAGGTAAGGGATGTTATTTTCTTCGTAAATAATGTTATTTCGTTCAATATCATTATGCCGAAATATTGGTATAAATTTTATTATGAAATTTTTACCTTTTTATGTCGAGGTTACTATTCACGTATACGGTTCTAATCACGTATACGACACTATTCATGAATATGGTACTATTCACGAAGTATGATTTTTCTTGTGGAATTTCTGCCTTTTCGTGTTGGGGTTACTATTCATGTATACATCACTATTCATGTATACGACATTATTCACGTATACGGCACTATTCATAGAAAAATGAAATTTTCTCTTCTTTGTCCAAGATGTCTATTATGGTTACTATCTTTGATTGTATCCATGTTTTGATCTTTATTCTTGAATTTTACTCCACTATGGTTTATTATGTAGTATTTTTGACCTTAAATTATGTAAAGTACGAATCCCTAATCTTTGTCCTTTTATCTCACTGGATTCGTTTCTTTAAAATATTTTTCATCATCCTCAGTCCTAAATGATGATATAGCTGAATATCTTTGGCCTGTATTGCAAAGATGAATGATTACCTGATAAATATCTTTATCCCGTAATGCAAAGATGAACATGACCAACTGGTGATACGAATGAATATCTTTGACCTGTAGTGCAAAGATGAATATTTGATTCAAGATGTGTATTGATTGATGTTACATGGATAAAATATTGATGATGGACATTTAAATCTTAGAAGATAGTAGATTTCATTCTCTACTTAACTCTTCTAATGAATTGTTATTTCCGCTGCTAATATTGATCTAAAACTTGTTGTCCATTATATTTTATCTGATTTATTGAAGGCTAACGATAATTTGTCATAAATTATATTAGTCATAATATTCTTTACTTGGCTAGTTGAGCTCACCATTTTCCTTTTTGTTCTATTTTTCTTCTCAGGAGGCAAGAATATAGCGGGAACTAGTCGGGGTGTGGAGTGATGTTTTAAGTCAGTTGTTTTCGCAGTCCTCACTATTTTGTAAAATAGTGTATCAATAATTGTAATGAGGACTTATTTGAGTTTGAATATTGTCTAGAAGATAATATTTGTATTTAAACTCATAGCATATGTGTTGTTATATTTTGCACGACAATTGTAATAATGAATTTGTAGTTATTTTTTGTACCATGTATTTGGCGACTCAGAATGGGTTGTGTGGACCCATTTTGGGGGCGTCAAAGTTTGTATCAGAGCTTAGGGATATGGCCTCTGGCGAAGATCGGGAAATAGAACTAAGAGGGGAGAGACGAGTAAATCATTCGCTAGTGTGTCCTACCTAAGCTTATTTGTGTTTAATTGGTCGATCAGAATATAGGGATAATATGTGGCATGGTAATTTGTTTAATTAACCCTTGTTTTGTGATAGTATTTGAGAATGGCAGGTGAAAATATTAAAAATGGAGTGAATGAGACCGTTTAGACACTTCTAATCACCAACCAGGACAATGTGATGTCAGGCGAAGAAGAAATTAGAGATATTCATGTGGTGAGTGAAGAATTAATAGTTACACCCAAGCTAGTCATAGAGGTAACAACTGAGAGTGAGGAAGAAGAGGGACCTGAGGAGGATTTATTAAGAGAACTTTATAATGAAATGTAGAATTGCAAAATCGTATTCATGAGTTAGAAGAGCAGGCTGAAGAATGGCAGGCGGTCGTGGAACAAAAGGATGTAACAATTTAAGCTTGTGTTACCCGATATGTGATGCTTGAACAAAAGCACTCTTTGGCAGAGTATAAGATGATAAAGCTGGAATCTGAGAATTCAAATGTCAAGGATCAGCTGAAAGAAGAAACAACTGAACGAGTGAAAATGAAGGATGCATGGGTAAAAGCCGCACGACTCATTGATATTATGGAAAAAGAAGTCTGATCCAAGAAGGCTAAAATAGATGATATATATTTCTCTTTTTTGAAAGCAATTGGGAGAACCCAACATCGAGTTTTGAATTACCCTATACATTGCGGTCAACCCCAATTCGATATGGATCAAAGATTAATGATTCAGATCATGGAACAGGAGTACGACGAAGAAGTTAAGGGTGGAATATGCCCTATAGCGAAAGTCAATTCTAGCGGTAATGATGACACCAAAAGCTCTCCTTGACAAGTCAAAATCAGTGGTTCAAGTGAGAGAACTTTTTTGTGACTTCCCAAAACGCGAGAAACCCGAACGAGGTGATCACGAGTAAGCTAATAATAAACTCTTGCGAAGTTTATACCTTACTAGATATCGGTTCTACCCATTCTTTTATCTCTCCTATTTGTGGTCAACGTTTGAACTTGACTTCAGAGAAATTAGACTTTGAATTATCTGTTGAGACTCCGTTAGGAGAAACTTTCATTACATCCACTGTTTATAAATCTTGCTTGATTCAAGTTAGGACCATCACATTACCTATCGATCTTATTTCTTTGAAAATACTTGCATTTGATGAGATTGTAGGGATTGATTGGTTAACCACTCATCATGCTAAAATTGATTATTTTCGTAAGGTTGTTAGTTTTCATATT
Source organism: Panax ginseng (assembly GCA_020205605.1). NCBI lineage: Eukaryota > Viridiplantae > Streptophyta > Magnoliopsida > Apiales > Araliaceae > Panax > Panax ginseng. Next base: position 52,799,128 of record CM035129.1, on the reverse strand, counting down.
TCTAACTAACCTGTTATGCGAATTCAAGCAACCAAACAACTAAAGTCAGTCACTATCATATCAAGCCATAAAGCCATTCGTTTATTGAAAAACGGATGTCAAGCTTTCTTATCCCATGTCATGGACTTGAATATAAATATGTCAAATTTGAATAATATTTCTGTTATTAGTGAATTTTCTAACGAATTTCCTGAAGAACATCCCGGGCTACCCCCAGAATGTGAAGTTGAATTTTTTATTGATCTTGAACCTGGTACAAAACCCATTTCTAAAACCCCATATCGAATGGCTCTTATTGAACTTCAGGAGTTAAATGTCCAACTACAGGAGTTGTTAGACATCAGTTTCATTCATCCTGGTACATCTCATTAAGGTGCTCCTGTTTTATTCGTAGAAAAGAAAGATGGGAGTATGTGACTTTGTATTGACTACCGGGAATTGAACCATGTCACCATCAAGAATAGGTATCCACTACCTCGCATTGATGACTTGTTCGAATAGTTGCAAGGAGCACTATTCTTTTCAAAGATCAATCTTCGTTTTGGATATCATCAGCTGAAGATTAAAACTGAGGATATTCTGAAGACTGCCTTCAGAACATGGTAGGGGCATTATAAATTCTTAGTCATGTCTTTTAGATTAACTAATGCTCCTACTACCTTCATGGATATGATGAACTGAGTATTCAAGGAATATTTGGATCAATTCATTGTTGTCTTTATTGATGACATCCTCATCTATTCCAAAAGTCGTGAAGATCATGAGGACCATTTGAAGCTGGTACTTTAAAGGCTTCGTGACAACAAGCCATATGCTAAGCTGAAGAAATGCGAGTTCTGGCTTGAGGAAGTAGCATTCCTTGGGCACGTGGTGTCAAAACATGGAGTATCTGTTGACCCAGTGAAGATTGAAGTAATACAAAGTTGGGAGCAACTGAAGTCGGTGACCAAAGTACATAGCTTTCTGGGCTTAGCTGGTTATTATCAGAGATTCGTGGAAGGATTTTCTCGAATTGCTACTCCGTTAACTTAGCTGACTCGGAGAGATACAAAATTCAGTTGGAGCAAGGATTATGAGAAGAGTTTTCTAGAACTCAAGAGGAGACTCATTTCGGTACCTGTTCTGACAATACCATCTGGTTCGGATGGATTTGTTATCTACAACGATGCTTCAGGCAAAGGGTAAGGATGTGTTCTCATGCAACATGGGAAAGTCATAGCCTATGCCTCGCGATAACTCAAAGAATATGAGAGGAATTATCCTACTCATGATCCTGGAGTTAAGCGTGATCTATTTTCACATTGAAGATCTGGAGACACTACCTGTATGGGGAGAAAGTGGAGATTTATGCAGATCATAAGAGCCTCAAATATTTCTTCACCCAAAAGGAACTCAACATGCGCAATGACGTTGGCTCGAGCTGTTGAAAGATTACAATCATACAATCCAATACCATCCTGGAAAAGTAAATGTAGTAGTTGACGCATTGAGTAGAAAATCATATGCGGGTACGAGTGTGATATTGTCAACGCAAAGGCCCATTTTTGTATGACTTATAAAGGATGGAGATAGATTTAAAATCTCCAAGTACCCACGTGATGATATCAAATATACGAGTAGAACTGACTTTAATCGATAAAGATAAAGTTGTTCAAGCCATAGACCTAGAGTTGATGCGTATGAAGAAGAAAGTACAAGAAGGTGTTATTCCAGAAGCAAGAATTGATGAAGAAGGAACACTTTGAGTCAACTCCTGACTTTGTGTTCCTAAAGATTCTGACTTGAAGCATAGAATCATGATGGAGGCACACAACACACCTTTTACAATCCATCCTGGGTGTACAAAAATGTATCATGATCTTCGACATATATTTTGGTGGAGAAATATGAAGAGAGAGATAGCGGAGTTTATCTCGAGGTGTTTAACTTCTCAACCTGTAAAGGCGGAGCATCAAGTATCAAAGGGTCCATTGCAACCACTTGAGATTACGAAATGGAAGTGGGAACACATTACCGTGGATTTCGTTACGGGTCTTCCCAAGGTTTCTCAAGGTATCGATGCAATTTGGGTTATTGTTGATAAATTAACCAAGTCTGCTCATTTCTTGCTGATAAGTGGATTTTACATATGCGAATCAGTGTCCATTTCATGCTTATTGGTTGCTAAATTCTTGTGTTCATGTTCATTTTTATTGGTTTTATGTTATTTCATGTGTAAGATGGTTGTTGTGGCATTAAAAGTGCATTTGGAGTCAATTGGGATGATTTGAAGTCAATTGCAGAAAAATTGGAAGAAGCCATGAAGTTCAACAAACTATCTAGCAGATTACACCCCCGCCGGGGCGGGCCTGTTTGTACTACATACCCCCGCCGAGGAACGGGGGGTCTTCATTAGCAGTTATCAGGAAGGTAGCCTGTCGGGGCAGGGGGTCTTCATACGATTTTGACAAAAAGGGTGCCCGTCGGGGCGGGCTCATATAAGGAATGCACCCCCCGCCGGGGCAGGGGGCCTCGGTTGGAAAAGACTCCTGCTACTTGCTGAACTTTGATGGGAGTTGGTTTCTAGCATTTGAATAACTTATGGACTCTATTTAGCAGAGAATTCGGCTGGGACTTGTGTGTTGGGCATCTATTACTCAATTAACAACAAATTAAACAACACACAAGACACATTACGAAGAAAAAATCTCAGTTTTTCTTAGCAAGCGTTGGAGGAGTATTTTGAAGGGATTTTCAAGACGAGTACAATTCTAGGTTACGAGAAGGGTGTTTTTCAATATTCTTCATCTTAAGCTATTTTTTGTAATTGAAAGAATGATTTCTATGATTTATTCGGTATTTATTTCGTTTATGATGAACTAATTCACTTTTTAGGCTTGTGATGGATCTTTGAGTGAATCGATGATTTTGTAAACTTTAATTTCCATTTCAATAATCTATTTCCAGTTTATCTATATTAATTTGAGCTTGAATTTATGAATAGCCTAATCAACAGTTTTTTATGGATTTGTATGGAATCGAGAGAGGATATTCAAATCTAAACCTAATTAATATAGCATGCGTTCATGAATTTTATGAATAGCAGAATCTTGATGAATGTTAAGGTAGAGATATGCTTGACATCGCATGTAATTCAATAGAGAACTTAATCTTAAACCTTCTTTAATTCTAATTCACATAGAGATATAGTGAGTTAGTTATTTAAGGTGTTTAACTTGTTTCTATCTTAATTGTGGATTTAAGTTAATACGGTATTAGTGCATCGAGAGGTGGTTAATACTATGTTCGTGTTCTTGATTAATAAACTGGGATAGTGAATTGATTTGGAATAAAGGTGTTAAAATTAGAGTGAAGCTTAAGGTGAAATCATAAGTCTAATTCTCCATTAATTGTTTGAAATTCCAGATTTTGATATTTGTGATTGTTTTGTGGTAGTTTGTTATTCTTTAATTTAGAATCTTTAATTATAATTATTGAGTTGAATAGTTTGATAAAATTAGGATTAATAGGAAATTGGTACTTGTGAGTTAAGATTATTGCTAGTTGATCTCTGTGGGAATGATACTCTACTTACTATTATATTACTTGTTGACCACGTATACTTGCGTGTTGTGCGTATATAGATTTTATCCAACAAGTTTTTGGCGCCATTGTCGGGGACCAATTTAGTATAGATCTTAATAATTTTTACAATATCAGTTTAATTAATCTAGTTTTACTTAAACATTTTTTTTATTTTTATTTTATTCCTCTTATTTCAGGTGTTGGAAGCAGTTTATGCAAACTCGGTCCAAAAATCTAGACTTGCTGCCCTTTGAGGATGACATAGAGAAAAGATTTCAAAGGTTAAGTAAGTGGATCAAGGAAACGAGGCAAGAATTTGAAACATCTGAGAACGAAGATGAAATGACAGCTGAAGATCAGAAAGCGTTAAGGGACTTTGCCACACCCAAGGTGACTGAACTGCAGTCAAGCATCACCAGGTCCGCAATAGCTGCAAATACATTTGAAATCAAGCCTGGGACAATTCAAATTATTCAGAATTCAGTTCAGTTTGGGGGATTGGCCAATGACGATCAGAATGAACATCTAGTCAGCTTTCTGTAAATTTGCGACACTTTTAGGTACAATGGGGTGTCGGATGATGCGATGAGACTTCGTTTGTTCCCATTCACTCGATGGGACAAGGTGAAAAGTTGGTTACACTCTCTACCGCCGGGATCAATCACTACATGGGAAGACCTAGCTCAGAAATTCCTTGCCAAATTCTTCCCACCTGCGAAAATTGCAAAGATGAGGAACGAGATAACAATGTTTGAGCAGCAACATGGGGATTCGTTATATGAGGCATGGGAGAGATACAAAGAATTGCTCCGAAAGTGTCCCCATCATGGGTTGCCAAAGTGGTTGCAAATGAACATGTTTTACAATGGATTGAATGGAAACCTCAGAACCAATATTGATGCAGCGTTGGGTGGAGCATTCATGGCTAAGAGTTACGAGGAAGCCTATAATTTGATTGAAACCATGGTAGCCAACAACGACCAGTGGCCCATGGCGAGAATAACACAAGCGAAGGCAGCTGGGGTATTAGAAGTGGATGGGGTGACAGCTACACAAGCACAGATTTTTGTGCTGTCCAAAAAGTTAGATGCTATAACAGGGGCTCAAGCAATGATAAGTGCATGATTATATGTGAGTTTTTTGTGGTGAGCACCCAACGTATCAATGCGCAATTAATCCATCTTCTGTGCAGTTTGTGGGAAACTATAATAGAATTCCACAGAATACATATCAGAATACATACAATCAAGGGAATAGGAATCATTCGAATTTCTCGTGGACCAACAATCAGTAACATCTAGCTCCACGACCATCATATCCCCCAGGTTTTCAGAATCACCAGCAACCGGCTCAGCATCAGGAAAGGAAATAAGATTTCGAGGAAGTGGTGTCAAAGTAAATAACTAGTAATGAGGCAGCGATAAAAAATCAAGCAATAGCCATCAAGAACTTGGAAAATCAGATGGGGCAAATTGCTTTAGCACTAAATAACAGGCCACAAGGGACCCTATCAAGCGTTACAGAAAGGAATCCGAAGGGTAACCAGGAACAGTGTCAGATAATTACATTGAGTTGTGGAAAACATCTTGTGGGTAATAATGCAGAAAATTCAGCGACACCGGAGGGAAAAGTTGATGACAGTTACGTGGTTGAAGGAAACAAAGGTGAGGATAAGCAGAGTGAGGAAACAAAGTTAAACAATAAGCCAATTGTTTATCCACCACCAGCATTTCAGCAGACAGTCCAAAAACAGAAATTAGATAAGTAATTCGCAAAGTTTTTAGAAGTGTTCAAGAAACTCCAGATTAACATTCCATTTGCAGAAGCCCTAGAGCAAATGCTGAGCTACGCGAAATTTATGAAAGGGATTCTGTCAAGGAAAAAGAAATGGGAAGATTTTGAGACAGATGCACTAACAAAGGAGTGTAGTGCAGTATTACAGTAGAAATTACCACCAAAACTTAAGGACCCGAGGAGTTTCACTATCCCGTGCACGATGGGGAACATGCATTTTAGCAAGTGTTTATGTGATTTGGGGGCGAGTGTAAACCTTATGCCATTGTCAGTATACTCAGAATTGGGTTTGCCCGCGCCAAGGCCTACGAATATTTCATTGTAATTGGCGAATAGGTCAATCACATATCCGAGAGGCATAGTAGAGGACATTTTTGTTAAGGTGGATAATTTTATATTCCCCGCGGACTTTATCATTCTGGATTTTGAGGGAAAAGAGCATCCCGATTATCCTGGGGAGACCTTTCTTGGTCATGGGTAGGACACTGATAGATGTACAAAAAGGAGAAATTACTATGAGGGTCCAAGATCAAGAAATCAAATTTAATGTGTTCAAGGCCATGAAATTCCCTACGGATGAGGAAGAATGTTTTCGGATGGATTTGGTCAACGATCCGTTAGAAACAACTTTATTGGGGGATGAAGAGGTCGACGACCCAGAATTGGTGGTTTACTTACAAATGCTAGATTCAATGCCACGAGTGAGCCGATTAAGAACACCGTTTGAACCATTGTAAACTGAGGAGATAGCTGCAGAAAAACTAAAACTGTCATTGGAAGAGCCACCAAAGTTAGAACTTAAGCCACTCCCTAAACATCTCAGATATGCGTATTTAGGTAATTCAAATTCTTTACCTATTATTATTTCTGCTGCACTTAACGAATTGCAGGAAGAAAAGTTGCTGAGGGTGCTTAAGGAACACAAATCAGCGATTGGATGGACGATTGCGAACATAAAGGGAATTAGCCCTTCATTTTGCATGCACAAGATTATGATGGAAGATGAGGCAAAACCAACAGTGGATCAACAACATCGACTTAACCCTATCATGAAGGAAGTTGTGAAGAAGGAAATTTTGAAGTGGTTAGATGCCGGTATCATCTACCTGATTTCCGACAATAAATGGGTTAGTCCGGTCCAATGCGTGCCGAAAAAGGGAGGAATGACTGTGGTGCAGAATGAGGACAGCGAGTTAATACCGACTAGAACAGTGACAAGTTGGAGGGTTTGCATGGATTATAGGAAGTTGAACAAGGCAACCGGAAAAGACTATTTCCCGCTTCCCTTTATTGATTAAATGTTGGATAGATTGGCGGGACATTCATATTATTGTTTATTGGATGGGTACTTGGGCTATAACCAGATAGTCATCGCTCCGGAGGATCAAGAAAAGACGACATTCACGTGCCCTTACGACAAATTTGCATTTGGGAGGATGTCATTCGGGTTATGCAATGCACCTGCAACCTTCCAACGGTGTATGATGGCCATTTTTTCAGATATAATGGAGAAGAATGTTGAAGTCTTCATGGACGACTTTTCGGTCTATGGAGACAATTTTGATACTTGCCTAGGAAATCTAGTCATGGTGTTATAACGATGTAAGGATACGAACCTTGTACTCAATTGGGAAAAATGCCACTTCATGGTTGAAGAGGGCATAATTTTGGGCCATAAGGTATCGGCTCAAGGTTTGGAGGTTGACAAAGCAAAGCTGGAAAAAATTGAGAAACTGCCTCCTCCGAGCTCAATTAAGGGTATTAGGAGTTTTCTGGGACATGTTGGGTTTTATAGGAGGTTTCTACCACTTGACCTCACAAGACAACAAAAAAGGAAGTTTCTTTATGACGTGAAATGGTATATATGGGATGAACCGTATTTGTTTAAGCGGTGCACTGACAAAATGATTAGCCGGTGCGTCCCCTACAGTGAAGTGAAGAACATTCTCCATAAGTGTCACTCATCTGTGTATGGTAGACATTATGGGAGTGAGAGGACAGCAACGAAGGTGTTGCAATCTGGGTTTTATTGGCCCACATTAGTTAAGGATGCCAACCATTTTGTCAAACAATGTGATAGGTGTCAAAGGGTGGGAAATATTTTGAAACAAAATGAGATGCCTTTACAAACGATTCTTGAAGTTGAAATCTTTGAACTATGGGGTATCGATTTCATGGGGCCATTCCCGTCATCACTCAACAATCAATATATTTTGCTCGCAGTGGATTACATATTGAAGTGGGTTGAAGCTGCAGCACTACCATCCAACGATGCCAAGGTGGTCCTCAAATTTCTACAGAAAAATATTTTCATTAGGTTTGGCATGCCGAGAGCAATAATCAGTGACAAAGGTAGTCACTTCTGCAATAAGTCCTTTATAGCTCTTTTGGCCAAGTATGGAGTCAACCACAAGGTAGCTACAGCGTATCACCCTCAAACCAGTGGGCAGGCTGAGGTGTCAAACAGAGAAGTTAAGAAGATATTGGAGAAAGTAGTAAACCTGAGTCGAAAAGATTGGTCGCTTCGATTAGATGATACATTATGGGCATACCAGACTGCGTACAAGACACTAATCGGGATGTCACCATATCAATTCATCAGACGGAAGGCATGTCACTTACCGGCCGAAAGCACAAAGAAAAGGCTTATTGGGCGGTCCAAAAACTCAATTTTGATCAAGTAGCTGTAGGGGAGAAGAGACTACTTCAACTGAATGAACTCGACGAATTTCACCTTCACGACTATGAGAACTCCAAAATATACAAAGAAAAAGTAAAAATATGGCACAACCAGAAAATTATGCGTCGAACATTCGAGCCGGGGAAATCAGTCCTTTTGTTCAACTCACGGCTGCGATTATTCCCAGGAAAGCTTAAGTTGAGATGGTCGGGACCATTCACTATCAAGCGGGTATTCTCTCATGGCGCAGTTGAACTCTACAGTCGCAATCCATTAGTTACGTTCAATGTCAGCGGACATCGTCTAAAGCATTATTGGGGTGGAGAAGCTAACACCGATGTGATCGCTATCACATTGGCAGATACAACATGAACAAGAAGTAGTCAGGCTGAACGACTTAAAATCAAGCGCTAATTGGGAGGCAACCCAATCTTTAGTTTATTTCGCATATTTTTCATTCATAGTAGTTACAATATAGTTTTCATTAAAATACTAGGTAGTAGCATACAATAAAAGTCTCATTATTCTCTACATAATGCATCATGTTATCAACAACTCATTATCTCTTATGTTTTACATCATGCAGGATGAACAAAGGATAACATGGTGAGTTACAATGAAGAAAAGTGAGAAAACAGAGGTGTGTGACAGTAGGCATGCCCGCCGGGACGGGCCTTCTAAGCTTAATACCCCCCGCCGGGGCGGGGGTTCTGGATTTCAACTGAATAGTTTGGTAGTTACATGTGCCAGACTCCACAACTCCCATAACTTCTCCCTTAATTAAATCTCCTCATAACCACCACCCACTACATCCATGATTTCCAATGCTCCACTACCTCTCCCCACCTCTTCAATTCACCAATAAACATCCTCACACCACCTCTATATATTACACATCTCATCCCATATTCCACACAACACTCTACAATTACACTCATCAAATTTTGAATTAGGGCATGCATAGAGGTTAGTTGTGAGCATTTGAGAGGTAAGCACTCCACTATTTTCAAATTACTAAGCTTCATTCACCATATTGGAGGGCCAATTTCACAAGTGTGGGGGATAACCATTTGTTCACACCAAGTGTTCGTCACTGTGTTTCATCCAAGTTTGGAGGAGAGCTAAGGAAAGTTCAGCAATAGAGAGAGATCATGGCTTCACATTCAACATCCAAACGCCAAAGGGGAGAGAGTTCAAGGCCATCTAAACCAACCCCAACTTTTGATTACCATAAATTCGCTAGTGCCGCCGCCGCCGACCGGTATGATTATATGCCCACCAAAGCCCTTACAGCAGAGTGGGGGTTGGCACCGGAACCTAACGATGGGGAGATGATGCCTCAAATTTATCAAAAAGGGTGGACGAAATTCACAGAAGAGCTGGAACCCGCTGTGGTCAACATTGTCAAGGAGTTTTATGCAAATGTCGAGGACAAAGAACCATTCCACGCATTTGTGAGGGGTCATTTGGTTCTGTTCAGTGTCAATGCAATCAACACCTACTATCAACTGAGGGTACCTTGCCACTGCCACTATGCTCACCTACAAAATTCTGATCCGGACTATGATGCAATAATCACAGAAATGACAAAGTCGGGAACATCTTGGATGAAAGGTCGGAAGGGAGGCACAGTGTTCCATAGGAAGGACCTTAGCCGGTATGGAAAAATATGGTACGCATTCTTATGTGCTAAATTGTTTCCATCCCAACACACCTCGGACGTCATCAGAGAGAAGGCATTGCTGTTGTACGCAATTGTGCAAGATTTCATCATCGACGTCGGGGCCATTATCTGTTTCTCCATCCACCGGTGTTTACGTGGAAATTTTTTGGGCGGTTTGCCACACCCATCACCCATATGTGGGTTGTGTCGCAATGCAGGGGTGAGATGGTTCGACGATGAGCCCACACAAATGTCGCTCGCGTTGCTTAATTCTAGAATGATAGCGTGGTATTCTGTATGGGCAGGAGGCGAATCACATCCACGTGGTATGGGCTTTACTTTTCTGTTGGCTTCGAAAGATGAAGTTGATACTACAGAGGCATCGGAAGATGATGATGAAGCTATGGGAGATCAAGGGGCCAAGCAGGTAATGCAGACCGAGTCCATATCTAGTCCTCAGTTCCATGATTTCCAAAATCAAATGAATGTGCACAACAAAGCAGCACGTAGGGAAATGTGGCAGTTAGCAATGAGGCAAGATCACATGTTTGATGCTATGAACGCATCTTTCGCCTCACTCAACACAACCCTTCAAAGCTTCAACCCGGTGGCTCAATTTCCATATCAGCAGCCTGAACCAATGTCGAGATTTCCACCAAGTGATTCTGATGAAGAAGAGCAACAACCACCTCCTCAGACTTCAGCGATAGCAGAGAAGTCCTCACGTACTTAGTTTTGATTAATCATCCAATGAGGACATTGTATTACTTAAGTTTGGGGGATTTACATATATGTTTGCATGCATATGTTATTCTGATAGGTTTGCATTTTGTCATTTTAATTTCAGTATTTCATATTAAGTTGTCATTTAAATTTCAGTATTGCATATTAAGTTTTGTATTACATGATAGCTTAGGTGAATACATAGTAGTTTAGGTTATTGTTGTCATTGCATAGTAATTAGTTTGTAAATAGTTCATTTTGTTATATATAAAAAAAATTAAGTTAGTTAAATATTGTGTTTGCATAAGTCTATCAATGTTGTAGTTCATATTATTTGTGGGCCAATGATGAGATTGATAATAAGTTAACCAATACAACATTGATTATGAGAACTTTGGTGCTATTTCTGTTAAGAATCGAATCTTGAGCTCATTTGAAACTGGTATAGAAAAGGTTAGCACGTTTAATAACATCTTTGTTAACTGGTCAGTTCAAATTGATACATAAATAGTCTCTAAAGGATAATGCTAGAGTAAATGAGAAAATGACAAGGATAGATAGTAAAGGCAAAAATTAAGCAAGAACCTAAGTTTGGGGGATGATATGTAGGGTATATAAGCTTTATCTAAAAAAAAGTATATATATTGTGACTAGTCTTGTTTCGGGGCCATTGTTACTTGAGCAAGTACGCTCGAGGGGATTGTCTTTACACCTAGCGCCCTAAGGTCTTTTATGGTGGGAGTCGTTGGTTGAAAGCTCGCTAAGGGGTAGAACTGTCAGCCTAATGGGATGAGACATTGCACGGTCATATATATATATATATATATATAGTATATATATATATATAATGAATAAAACGGGAAAAGAGCAAAAAGCCCCCGTAAAAAAAAGAAAAATATATATATATATATATATATATATATATATATATATATATATGTGTGTGTGTGTGTGTGTGTGTGTGTGTGTGTGTGTGAATAAGTTATAAGTACCATGTATGAACCCCTGAGATTGGTAATTATTTTAGTTTTAGTTGGAGCTGTCTATTTTTGAAAATTTTAAGTTTGCGTTGTGTGATTCCTTCTAAGAAATTGGTTATGTATTGAATTTGAGTCCATAGCAGTTATCATAGATGTTGAACACACGCACACTTTATCAGTGATGATGGCTTGAGATTTGCAGATTAAGACGAAATTGTAGATTGGTTTTGATAGTTGATATTGTATAGTTGTTTGTTTTCGCTGAGGTCGTTAACATAATCTTGATTCTGCGATACTGATGGATTTGAAAGCATATAAAGTAGATCATATTCATTTCATCTCATTGCATTGCATAGCATGTAGTTGTTTTGTGCTCGAGGACTAGCACGGTTTAAGTTTGGGAGATTTTGATAAGTGGATTTTATATACGCGAATCAGTGTCCATTTCATGCTTATTAGTTGCTAAATTCTTGTGTTCATGTTCATTTTTACTGGTTTTATGTTATTTCATGTGTAAGATGGTTTTTGTGGCATTAAAAGTGCATTTGGATTCAATTGGGATGATTTGGAGTTAATTGGAGAAAAATTGGAAGAAGCCATGAAGTTCAAAGAAACTATCTAGTTAGATTACACCACGGGAAGCGCCTGTTTATTTATATAACATACTTTCACGAAATGGGGGTCTTCATTGTGATTAATAGGAAGGTAGCCCATCGTATGGGCGATTTATCCTATAAACCCCGCCGGGGTGGGGGGTCTTCATATGATTTTGACATAAAGGGTTCCTGCCGGGGCGTGCTCATATAAGGCATGCACCCCCCACCGGGGCGAGGGGTCTCAGTTGGAAAAGACTCCTGCTGCTTGCTGAACTTTGATGGGAGTTGGTTTCTAGCATTTGAATAGCTTATGGACTCTATTTAGTAGAGAATTCGGCTGGGACTTGTGTGTTGGGCTTCTATTACTCAATTAACAACAAATTAAACAACACACAAGACACATTACGAAGAAAAAATCTCAGTTTTTCTTAGCAAGCGTTGGAGGAGTATTTCGAACGGATTTTCAAGACGATTGCAATTCTAGGCTACGATAAGGGTGTTTTTCAATATTCTTCATCTTAGGCTATTATTTGTAATTGAAAGAATGATTTCTATGATTTATTCAAAATTTATTTCGTTTATGATGAACTACTTCACTTTTTAGGCTTGTGATGGATCTTTGAGTGAATCGATGATTTTGTAAACTTTAATTTCCATTTCAATAATCTATTTCCAGTTTATCTATATTAATTTGAGCTTGAATTTATGAATTGCCTGATCAACAATTCTTTGTGGATTTGTATGGAATCGAGAGAGGATATTCAAATCTAGACCTAATTAATATAGCATGTGTTCATGAATTTTGTGAATAGCAGAATCTTGATGAATGTTAAGGTAGAGATATGCTTGACATCGCATGTAATTGGATAGAGAACTTAATCTTAAACCTTCTTTAATTGTAATTCATATAGAGATATAATGAGTTAGTTATTTAAGGTGTTTAACTTGTTTCTATCTTAATTGTGGATTTAAGTTAATACGGTATTAGTGCATTGAGAGGTGGTTAATACTACGTTCGTGTTCTTGATTAATAAACTAGGATAGTGAATTGATTTGGAATAAAGGTGTTAAAATCAGAGTGAAGCTTAAGGTGAAATCATAAGTCTAATTCTCCATTAATTGTTTGAAATTCCAGATTTTGATATTTATGATTGTTTTGTGGTAGTTTTTTATTCTTTAATTTAGAATCTTAAATTATAATTATTGAGTTGAATAGTTTGATAAAATTAGGATTAATAGGAAATTGGTACTTGTGAGTTAAGATTATTGCTAGTTGATCTATGTGGGAACGATACTCTACTTACTATTATATTACTTGTTGACCACGTATACTTGCGTGTTGTGCGTATATAGATTTTACCCAACACTTGCCGATACGGGAGACTTATTCCCTTGAACGTCTTGCTCGTATATACGTGAATGAGATTGTGAGATTGCATGGCATGCCAGTATCCATAGTTTCAGATCAAGACCCAAGATTGACTCTAATTTTGGGTTAGTTTGCATAAAGCTATGGGCACGGATTTATGATTCAGTTCGGCATACCATCCTCAAACAGACGGGCAATCAGAAAGGACTATTTAAACTCTTGAAGATCTATTAAGACTGTGTGTCCTATATTTCAAAGGAAGTTGGAATAAGTACCTACCATTGGTGGAATTCTCATACAACAATAGTTATCAGGAAAGTATAGGTGTGGCTCCATTCGAAGTATTGTATGGACAAAAGTGTCGCTTTCCAGTATGTTGGGATGAGGTAGGAGAAGCAACGTTGTTGGGACCAAAATTGGTATGTTTGATTACATAGAAGATCCAAATGATCCGACAACATATACAAACGGCACAGGATCGACAAAAGAGTTATGCGGATTTTCATCGAAAAGACGTGGAATTTAATATTGGGGATCATGTATTGTTACGTGTTGCTCCATGGAAGGGAGTTACAATATTTGGGAAGAGAGAAAAGCTCAATCCATGATTTTTTGGTCCATTTGAAATTCTTGATTGAATAGGAAATGTGGCCTATAGACTCACATTACTTCCAAGTATGTCTCGTGTTCATAATGTGTTTCACATATATGTGCTTCGTATATATGTGAAAGACCCAAACCACATTATTGAGTTAGAACTAGATGAGATAACCGAAGATTTAATGTACGAAGAGGTACCTGTCAAGATCTTGGATAGGAAGGAGCATGTTCTACGCACAAAGGTTATACCATAATTCAAAGTTTTGTGGAGGAACCATGTTAATGAGGAAATGAACTGGGAGTTTGAATCGGAAATGAAAATGAGGTATCCCACATTTTCGAAACACAAGGTACATACGTCAATTTAGAGGACAAAATTTGATAAGGAGGGGAGGTTGTAAGACCCCAACTTTTTATAAATAAAATTGAATTTCGTTTAATTATTATTTTGAATAATAAGGTGTTAATTTGATATAATGCTTTGGTTATAGATGAAATGTACAAATCTTGCAAAATAAGCAAGTGGTTATAAAATATTCATTGTTGTCGGGGAATATTCATATGATGGCGCAGCCATTTGTGGGCCCCATAACGGAAAACAGTCGGATGAAGAAAATGACAAGTTTGAGTTTTTATAAATAACGGTGTAATTGTTATCGTTAACACTGTTAGAATACACGGTGGTTAAAAATACAGTAATACACGTGGTTGCACTATAGCACACGGTATTGCACAATATTTTTGAATTATTGATTCTTACGTAAGAAGGCACTACTCAATAATTGTTATAGTTATTATTGTTCAATATTTTATTTTATTGATTCAATAATTGTTACGTTGATATTTTATATTATTGTTGTTTTAATAATTATCACTGCATAGTATTTCTCATTATCAGATCAATAATTCATATTATTTGAATAATATTATTAGATAACATTATTGGCAATGTCTAAGGAAGTTCTATCTATGAAAGGGGTTTGGTCACCTAATTGCGCGCCAGTAAGGAGAATTCCTTATCGGAAAGGCCCCTCTTTCCTGGGAACGACCTGGTTGTCATTATTGTGATTCTGTAATATTATTTGTGAATAATTAATTATTTATTTATATGACAAGGAAATATTTATTTTATGTGGATATAAATGAAGGAATTAACACTGAGGAGTTTTATCAGTATTTTGTCGGAATAGAGGTATTAAAAATCATCCGTATGTGGATTTCGGTCATTTTATGTTTGGAATTTAGAAAAACTTTCTTCTTCAAAGATGTAGAGAATTAAATTTCCTATGGAGTGGACATAAAATTTGTATTTTTCTGATAAAAGGGCTATTTATTATGAATTATTGAAGTTTTAAAAATAAATGTTTTTATTAAAAATATGGGTGGGCCCCACTTTTGGTTGTTGTGGAAATTGCTGATTTTGGTGGGGCCCACTTGTGGAGTGCTGATGAATTGGTCAAGAAGGCGTGCGTAGAAATTTTTTTAAAATATTAATATTTTAGTAAATAGTCTGCTTTGGCGTTCTAAGCATTTTCCTATAAATAGGGTGCTTAGTTATAATTGAAAATCACACCAGAATCAGAAGTTTTCTCTCTCTATAATATTGAGCGTATTTTTGTGAATATTTAGATACTTTGAGAGTTGCTATTCAGTGCAAGTTTCCTTCAACGTTATATCTGATATTCCAGTCAGAAGTATTATTTTATTGAGGTAAGGGATATTATTTTCTTCGTAAATGATGTTATTTCGTTCAATATCATTATGCCGAAATATTGGTATGAATTTTATTATAAAATTTTTACCTTTTCATGTCGAGGTTACTATTCATGTATACGGTACTGTTCACGTATACGACACTATTCACAAATACGGTACTATTCACGAGTACTATTTGCGAAGTATAATTTTTTTTATGGAATTTCTATCTTTTTGTGTCAGGGTTACTATTCACGTATACGACACTATTCATGTATACGACACTATTCAAAAATACGGCACTATTCACAGAAAAATATGAAATTTTCTCTTCTTTGTCCAAGATGTTTATTATGGTTACTATCTTTGATTGTATCCATGTTTTGATCTTCATTCTTAAATTTTACTCCACTATAGTTTATTACGGAGTATTTTTGAACTTGAACTATCTAAAGTACGAATCCTTAAACTTTGTCCTTTTATCTCACTGGATTCGTTTCTTTAAAATATTTTTCATCATCCTCAGTCCTAAATGATGATATAGCTGAATATCTTTGGCTTGTAGTGCAAAGATGAATGATTATCTGATGAATATCTTTGGCCCGTATTGCAAAGATGAACAGGTGTTTAGATGAACATGACCAACTTGTGATACGAATGAATATCTTTGTCCCGTAGTGCAAAGATGAATATTTGATTCAAGATGTGTATTGGTTGATGTTACAGGGATAAAATATTGATGATAGACTTTTAAATCATAGAAGATAGTAGATTTCATTCTCTACTTAACTCTTCTAATGAATTGTTATTTCCGCTGCGAATATTGATCTAAAACTTGTTGTCCATTATATGTTATCCCATTTATTGAAGGCTAACGATAATTTGTTGTACATTATCTTAGTCATAATATTCTTTACTGGGCTAGTTGAGCTCACCCTTTTCCTTTTTGTTCCATTTTTCTTCTCAGAAGGCGAGAATATAGCGGGAACTAGTCGGGGTGTGGAGTGATGTTTTAAGTCAGCTGTTTTAGCAGTCCTCACTATTTTGTAAAATAGTGTATCAATAATTGTAATGAGGACTTATTTGAGTTTGAATACTGTCTAGAAGACACTATTTGTATTTAAACTCACAGCATATGTGTTGTTGTATTTTGCACGATAATTGTAATAATGAAGTTATAGTTATTTTCTGTACCATGTATTTGGCGACTCAGAATGGGTTGTGTGGACCTATTTTGGGGGTGTCATAGTTAACATAGCATACAAGATTAGATTCTTGGGTTTTAGGGTTATACCTCTATTGAATAATCTTGATTCTAGGCTTCCTTAACTGTTTTTGATGTTCTAGGAACTTGGTTAGGGACTGAAATGCTTATGATTTTCATGGGTTTAGAGAGAGAGGGACTTGGTAGAGAGTTTGTATACAAATGAGGCTAATATGTGAACTTTTCTCTCTTAATCCTTGTATATTTTAATTCAATGAAGCTAGACTTGCAAGGTGGCATAAGAGATTAGATTTGGCTGAGATATATGAGCACATGGAACATCTTAACATGGTGAGTCATTAGATTTTCCAACTCATTTGCTTAAATCATAAGAAAAGGGTAGTTTGGTCATTTTGCATACAAAAGGGCATTTTGGTCTTTTCCCCCACAATTTTAAGGGTAGTTTGGTAATTTCATATATTTCCCTTAAATTTTAATTCTTAGGATTTGCTAATCACCATTAGGGTTTGCTAATCATCGATTAGGGTTTGGAAATTAAGGTTTAGGGTTTCCTAAAAATAAAATGAGGATTTCTAACTGAACGATTAGGGTTTCTAAATAATCGTTAGGGGTTTCCCTAATTAGATTCATAATCACTAACACTTATCCGTAATCATCTAAACACAATCACTAATCAGTCTTAATTTCCTATTTAAATTTAAAATTAGGGTTTAGAAATATGTCATTAGGATTTTTCTAAGGCTATGCTAAAACTGATCACAATTAACATTACACACACATTGTACATACTTATAGCACTGAAATATAATCATTATATTATATTATTCAACTTACTTATTCAAAATCCAGAATTAGGGTTTTGAACCATATCCAACTCAACTTTCATTCTCAGTCAACTTATAAAATTAAATTGACTATCCAGCTAAATTCATATCGTATATATTACAAAATATTATTACTGAAACCAATATTCATAATAATTAATAATTAAATAAAAAAATTAATTCGTTAAAATATAGATATAATTTGTCTGCAAATTCTCGGTCTTTACATGTTGTTCGTTGTCCAAACATTCATTTCTAACTACCCAAATATAATAAAATATAAATAGTAAATCTTCCCATTAAAGGGTTACATAATTAAATCCAATAAATCCTAGGTCATCTAACCTTAAAACATTTATCAAATGCGGAAAATTAATTAATTATAACACATAATTTAATCAAGCCTGAAAACATAAATCTCAAATAAACTAACAAGTCTTCAACACTTGTTCATCTTTCCTTTCCCTTTGCTAGTGGTTGGCTCATCAACCTTCTCAACTTTAGCTGCAATAGTTATATATATGCAAGAGTGAGCAAAGCAAATGCTCACTTAAAGAAAACATAATAACCGACAATGAATAAGCTTGACTGAACTGAATATTATAGTATTGATAATCAAAAACTGATATGGAATATCATCTGAGGGTCACAAGACCATGAAATATGTCCCAGGTTATAAGTATTTCTACTTGAACCCTTAACAACCCTTAGACTATATGGACATTTTTTCTCGTACTTAGGGGGATCAGCCCTTTGTACCATGTAATGTGCACAAACATCTTAACACTTTCACGTAAATAATCCCCTATAATAGGGTTGTTCATCTCAGTTTTAATTTATGAGTCCACACCAAAGGAAGTTTGGTTTGGATAACTTTCACGGGTAATTTAGAATTCAACGTACATCAACTAAGGGTTAGTTGAATCAAAAGTTCAGTGACAATGTAAAGGTTCAACAACAATGTAATACAAAGTATTATGAACCATAAATGAATACTACAACGCAAGAAGTTTATACTTTTAAGATTAAAGTTCAAAGAATTAAGAAGATATAATAAACCTTGCTTGAAAAATATGGTAAGCTAAGGTTACAATTTCCAACAAGGAAGCAAGATCAAACTTTGCTCAACAGATTTCAAGAATTTGCTTAATATAAAAATAAAGCTCTGAAACTTGCTCAAATAAAGTTAGGGTTAAAGAACTTGCTCAATGTAAAGGAGTAAGGTTTAGGAACTTGGATAATCGTAATAAAGATAGGGTAAAGAAACTTGCCTTGCGTGTAGGCTAAACAGTTATAACTCACGTTCCCAAATATCCTATACACATGTCATCATAACATAATTAGTAACCACATTTCACGATACATAAATGATTATCTATTTCATTACAACCCTTTGGTATTAGGTTTAACCACATGATTAAACCACACTTTTATTGCAATAACACAAATCTTCAGTTATCACATAACTCATTAATTACTTAATAATAATTTTCATATTTGGTATTATACAACACCACAATATGATAAATCACATTTTATAGTCATAAAATTACACTATAATAACACTTAAAAAATTTTACATTAAAAATCAAATTTACAGGCCAACTGTAATCAAGGCTGATCGCATCTACATTTACTCACGTAATGGCGGCCATGACGCGGGTTTTGGCGTTCTTGCTTCATTTACTCAAAGCGCCATGATGTAGCGCTTTAATCGTCAACGAGCATCGAGTGAGCTGCCAATTTTCGATTTCTTTACAAAACTGGTTGACACCGCGACCCATTACCTTGCAGACAATGTTCGCGAAGAATACAAAACAAAGCCAAATTGGCCTAAAAACTCCTTTCTAACAACAAATTTAGCACATATAAAATACATAAACTTTACAGAAACATAACTTAACATTTCTAACATGTTTCTAACCATATAAACATCAAATTAAAACCTCTAAATTCATTGTTCTTGCTATTTCTTTACTTTTGGATATTCTTAGCAAAACAAATTACTGTAAATTCATTTTTCAACCAAAACAACTTGTTTAAAACCCATTGTTTTCGTTTCTCCATATATTTACACAATCAAAAATTAATTTACACTTCATATCATGAATTAAGTATCAATTTTGATTCTAAAATAAGCCACATCATATATATATATAACTGTAACTTACTATAAACATGGTTTCCTCACATATATAATGTATTTATGAATTTAACAACTTTAAATCACATACTAAACATATAGAAACAGTTTATATGAACAAATTAACATGTTTTAACCCATACATCAACTAATTGTTCATGAAACTCACACATACAGAACTTTTTAAAATATAACAAAACTAAGCTTTAAAAATTAAAATTTTACCTTCAATTGCTTGTTTAGCTTTGTTAGATAATAACAAATTGCTTTGATAATCCCCCTCTTCTTCCGATTTTCTCTCAAACTTCTCTAGAGCTCTCTCTCTCTCTTTCTTTTTTGTGTTTTCTCTTCTTTCTCCTCTCTATTCTTTCTCTCTTCTAACTTTACGTAATATAACTGTTATAATATATTATAAACTGTTATAATACATAAAAAAACTGACAAAACCCATAATGTCTACTTAATAATTTATTAGTTATATTATTAAGCACTCCAAGCACATTGCTTTCTTCTTTGCTCGGACTCTAAACAGAGAAGGGAAGAGTTGGAGTGTAATAACCCGATATTTTCTATATAATTAAATCATAAATTTTGTGTATAAATTTTTTTTTATTTTTTTAAAGGTGGGAATATGTATAAGGTAAAGCTTATGTATTTATGTGATAAATAAAAATTTATTTATTACATGAAAAATTATAAATAAATTTTTTTAGAATTATTGACCATTATAAATTATATTTTTATAATTAATTTTGTAGTAAAAATATTTTTACTTTCCATGAAAATGTGATTATATATGTGACACCCACAAATCTAGGTACTTCATTCCCACAAGATTTGGTGCTCACTGTCCATACATTCATACTATCTACCCAAATAAATAGAATTTAAGTCATAAATCCTTCCCTTAAATAGGGTTACATTAATAAATTCAAAAATTATCTCAGGTTCTCTAACCTTTAAACATCATTCAAGTGCGGAAATAAAATCTATTACATCACATCATTATTAAAAAGTCTAAGATCATCATAATAAATAAAAGTACAAATCAACATCACTTGTATAATTTTCCCTTTTCTTTGCTAGTTGAAGGTTCATCTACCTTCTCCACATTAGCTGCAATGAGTTTATAAATATGCAAGAGTGAGCAAAATGATTGCTCACTGAATATAACAATGAATCAACAGGAGTATAATAATACATGCCAACAATAATCTCATCAAGAATGGATAGTACTCTAACAATGATAATCAGGAACTAGAATCCAAAACATAGAGTATACATAACTGAGGGTCATAAGACCACGAACTATGTCCACAGTTGCGAGTAATCTTTCAACTCTAATTTTAACAGTCATAAGACTATAAGGACTCCTCGTACTTAGGGGGATCAGCCCTTTGTACAATGTATTATGCACAAACATTTTAACGCTACGCGTAAGTTATCCCCTAATAACAATAGGGTTGTTCATCTTAGTATTTAGAGTACAAGTCCGCACCAAAGAAAGTTTCGTTTGGATAAGCTTTCAAGGGTAATTTGAAGTTCAACGAACATCAACTAGAGGACAAGTTGAATTAATAGTGTTTGATAATCACAACAGATGTTTAATAAAAACATAACATAGAACAATTGAGAATCATAAATGAATTGACTATACATGTTAAACTCATGCTTGAAATAACTATAGAGCATAAGTATTTAACAAAATGAAGAAAATGGTAAACCTTTACTTGAACAATAAATAAGCTAAGGTTAGAGTCTTATAACATTAAAAATGAAATTACTGAACATACATTAACTGGTAACAAGCTAGAAACTATAAACTTGCCCAACATGGTATTAAATTCAAGCAAGGAATAAAAACAGTTCAATAATAAAGACGAGAGTTCAAACTGTGTTCATTATACAAGAATGTAACTTAAGAAACTTGCTTAACTATAAACAAGTTAGAAACAAAATGAGAATTCAAATAACATTAAAGTTAAAGTTAGTTCGAATGAACTAGGACGATTAACTTATTCAATCAATAGTTGAAATAGAAAGCTTGCTCAATCAAAGAATAAAGCTTCATAATATAATAATGGAACTAGCTAAACGAAATTAAAGATTTCGGAAACTTTCTCAATGTAAAATATAGAGTTTAGAAACTTGCTCAATGTAAATATAGAGTTAGAAAACTTGCCTTAAGCGTAAGCTATAAAGTTAAACTCACAATCACCTACACATAATTTTAGAACCACAATACCTATTAAATATGATAACATACCATAACATGATCATTACCATTTACATTTCAGAAACTCTAAGTGTTTTACTTTACAACACTTGTCTAACGTTCATTATGTATACCAAATTATCACATAACGCATTCTCGATTTACCAATCACTTTTAAAATTTTGAATTCATAATCCACATAACATGACTCTATTTAACCTTGTTACATGATTCTAAAATTTCATAACCTTAGGCTAAGCTACAACGAATAACCAAAGTCTGCAGAATAAACAGACTTCAGTGTCTAAAAATGGGCACTTTCATGGTAGTATGAAGTTTTATATATCAGGATGTCGGCCTTGCGTGCCTAAGGGTCAGACGCTCATGCGACTTGCAGAAATTCGGGTTTTGCGAAGCAGTAGCTATGGCACTTTTCTTAAGCCAACTAACACGAATTTCACCCATCAAATAGTAAAATTAACACATACAAATGATACAACACCATTACAACATGTTTCCTAACTTATATATCAATATAGAACAACTTAACAGCAATTACACTACTGTAATTTCTCAAATTTCATGTTTTTCATATAAAACTCAATTTTCTTAACATTCATCCTAAAAAGCATCACTGTAAATTCATTACATGATCAAATCATCTATTTCAAATAACATTATGTTCATATCTCAATGAACTAACATCTACAAGCTTCAATTTATACATTCACATACAAATTGACCATTAAAATTGATACTTACTCAGACTATATGAAGAACATAAACACTGACATCATTTTCTTTTACTGTTATCCGAATTTTGCATAAATTTCTCGTTTAAAACACAATCTCCAGTTATCATATACTCATATAATCACAAGTAATCCCATAATATAGCAACAATTCAACAATTTGAAATTCACAGATTATATAAAAGTTGCCGTAACACTCATAAACATATATATATATATATATATATATATATATAATACTAATGTTGTGTAAATATACCTTGAATTTGCTTGCAATCCTTGTTAACTCACTAGAATTTGCCGTGAAAATTCTTGAGGCTCCTCTCCAATTCTCTCTGAAGTTCTCTATCACTCTCTCTGAACTCTCTCAAAATCCAGCGTATAGTGAACAAAACTAAGCCAAAACTGATAGCCAGCGTAGGAAATAAACTGATAGTCTTAATACGCCAACTTAATTATAATGGCAGTTACAACATAAACGTATATAATATAAATATATTATATTTATTATTTTATTTATTTTATTTATATTATTAAATTTAAATTTCAAAAATTAGAAATATCAAAAGCCATAAGGCTTGTTTGGCAAACCATTTAAATTTTAAAGAATTAAAATATTTAAGCCTTGATTGGCAAAACTAATTTAAATCCTTTTTAATTTATTTTAATAAACACTTTATTTTATAAACTATAATAACATATTATTTCATATCCAACATTAACCCATTAAATTAATCACATACTATATTTTAATTAAATATAGCCTTTTTAGCAAATATCACCAAATTATAATTTTCCTTATAACTTCATTTAATAATTTAACATACCATCTAAATTATTAAATCAACACAACAACATAACACCTCATGTTATAATACAAACCTCTAAATTATAAATTAATTTAATTTAGTAACTTCTCTAATACATTTAGATCTAATACATTTAGATTCATCAACCATCACATCAATAAAATATTTATTTAACAACAAACACCTCAAATACTATTTATATAACTCAATAAATATTTAAATTATAATTTAAAATTTTGGATCGTTACATCCTTCCTCTTACAAGGATTTCATCCCCTCGAATCACAATTCAAACAATCAAATCGTCTTATTCTCCCCTACTTAAAAAGATTCTGTCCCTAGAATCGAAGACACAGACTAAACAAATAACTCAGGGTAATTCTTCATCATATCAGCTTCGAGTTCCCACGTAGCCTCTTCGACATTGTGGTTTCTCCATATTACCTTCACAGAAGGTATCACTTTATTCTTGAGCACTTGTTCTTTCCTGTCGACTATCTGGATAGGAATCTCTTCGTAAGACAAATCTTTACTGAACTGCAACGGTTCATACTCAATCACATGCTTGTAATCTGGTTTATACGGTCGCAACACCGACGCGTGAAAAACATTGTGCACATGCTCTAATTCTGGAGGTAAAGCTACTTCATAAGCTACCTCCTCCACTTTTCGCAAAATTTTGAAAGGTCTAATAAACCTCGGGCTGAGCTTTCCTTTCTTGCCAAAATGAATTTTCCCCTTCCATGGAGAAACTTTCAGGAACACAAATTTCCTGCTTCAAACTCACGACTCTGTCTGTGTTGATCAGCATACTTTTTCTGTCGATCTTGAACCGCTACCAGTCTTGCTCTAATGAGTTTGACAACTTCAGTGGTCTGCTGAACCAGTTTTGGGCCTAGTAATTGACGTTCACCAACTTCTTCCCAGCATAGGGGAGTTCTGCATTTTCTGACGTATAATGCTTCGTGTGGCGGCATACCAATGCTTACGTGGTAACTGTTGTTGTATGAAAATTCCACCAATGGTAAATGATCATCCCAGTTTCCTTTGAAATCCATAATGCACGCTCTGAGTATATCTTTAAGCGTCTGGATTGTTCTTTCGCTTTGCCCATAGGTTTGCGGATGATACGTTGTGCTCATCTTCAATTGCGTTCCCATGCATTCTTGTAGTCTCTTCCAAAAATTTGATGTGAACCTCGGATCTCTGTCTTATACAATTGAAACTGGAACTCCATGTCTTGAGACGATTTCTTTAACGTATAGTTTCGCCAGCTGATCAAGATTAAATCTAATCTTGATTGGCAAAAAGTGTGCAGATTTTGTTAGTCTGTCCCCTATCACCTATATCGCATCGTACCCTTTCTGAGTCGTTGGAAGACCTGCTACAAAATCCATTGTAATATGCTCCCATTTCCATTCTGGTATCTCCAATGGTTGAAGTAATCCGCTTGGTTGTTGATGCTCGGCCTTCACTTTCTGACATATCAAGCACTTTGCAACGCATTCTGTAACATCTCTTTCATGTTCGACCACCAAAAATGACATCGTAAATCTTGATACATTTTCGTACTTCCCGGATGAATTGAATATCTTGAGCTATGTGCTTCCGTCAAAATTTCTTCTTTAACATCCTGAACTGCTGGAACCCAAATTCATCCCTCGAATCTTAGCATTCCCTCAGTATCGACCTTGTACTTCACTTCTTTACCTTCACCCACGCTTTCTTTTATTTTCTTGCATTCTTCATCCTGTAGTTGCGCGTTTTTCACTTTGTCCACCAAAGTTGGACTAGCTTCCATCTGGAACAATTTTTCATCGGATTCCTCTAGAAATTTGATTTCTAGCTCTAACCTTGCCATTGCTGTAATAAGCTCCTCCTTACCTATTAACAACATCAACTTTTCTCTGCCTTTCCTACTCAAGGTATCTGCAACCACGTTTGTTTTGCCTGGATGATAAAAGATCTCACAATCATAATCCTTTATCAATTCATCCATCTCCTTTCCCACATGTTCAGGTCTTTCTGGGTGAAAATATACTTCAGACTTTTATGGTCTGTGTAGATCTCATATTTCTCTCCGTAGAGGTAGTGTCTCCATATCTTCAATGCGAACACAACCGCCGCCAACTCTAAATCATGAGTCGGATACCCTTTCTCGTATTCTTTCAGTTTCCTTGATGCATACACAATAACCTTGTCGTTCTGCACAAGAACACAACTCAGTCCTTTGTGTAACGCATCACTATACACCACAAAGTTTCTTGTATTATCTGGTAACTACAACACAGGTGCCACACTTAACTTCTTCTTCAGTTCTTTAAAACATTCTTCACACTTTTTCGTCCAAATAAATTTTACAGATTTTCATGTCAAATTTGTCAACGGAGTAGCAATCATAGAAAAATCCTGAATAAATCGTCTATAATATCCTGCCAACCCCAAGAAACTTCTTACTTCTGATGGAGTTCTTGGTTGTTCCCAATTTATCACAGCTTCGACTTTTGATGGATCCACCAAAATCCCATCCTTATCAATTACATGCCCAAGAAATTGTACACGTTCTAGCCAAAATTCACATTTAGAGAATTTTGCGTACAACTTTTCCTTTCATAACGTCTCCAATGTCAAACGTAAGTGTTCCACGTGTTCCTCTTGAGTTTTAGAGTACACCAAAATATCATCGATGAACACCACCACAAATTTATCCAAAAATGGTTTAAACACCCTGTTCATCAAATCCATGAACGCTGCAGGGGCGTTTGTCAAACCAAAAGACATTACTAAAAATTTGTAATGTCCATACGTAGTTCTGAATGCCGTCTTCGGTACATCCTCCTTCCTTACCTTCAATTGGTGATATCCACTTCTCAAATCTATTTTCGAGAAATATCTAGCACCCTTCAATTGATCAAACAAGTCATCTATTCATGGCAATGGATATTTGTTCTTAATAGTGACATTGTTTAATTCCCTATAATCAATGCAAAGACGCATTGACCCATCCTTCTTCTTCACGAATAACACCGGTGCTCCCCACGGTGACACACTCGGCTGAATGTACTTTTTATCTAACAGTTCTTGCAATTGCACCATTAGTTCCTTCATTTCTACCGGAGCCATTCTGTACGGGACATTCGATATCGGAGCGGTTCCTAGCGCTAAGTCGATCACGAACTCGATTTCTCGGTCAGGCGGATGTCCTGGTAAATCCTCCGGAAACACGTCCACGAACTCCGCAACTACTAGTATTTCCTCCAATTACATACCCTTCTCCTTTTGAGTATCGACTATGTAAGCTAAATACCCTACACAGCCCTGACTCAATAACTTTTTGGCCTGCATCATCGTCAGATATTTCATTTGTCTAGGCGATTTGCTACCATGAAAAACAACATTTGACGAAGTCATAAGGTTTACACACTTCTTTTGGCAATTAATTATCGCTCCATAATTGAATAGCCAATCCATTCCCAAAATAACATCGAACTCTCTGAGTTTTATCGGGACTAAATCTACTTTCATAACCTTCCCCTTAATGTTCATCATACAGTTCTTGTACACAAACCTAACAGGAATCACTTCCCTATTCGCAATTTCTATATTTAAAGGGAATTTCAACTCTTCACAAGGTATTTCTAACCTCTTAGCAAATTCATCAGGTATAAATGAGCAAGTAGCACCCGAATCAAATAATACATATGCATTTATATCATTGATTGAGATAATACCTGACACGACATCTTTTGATTGCACCGCATCCTGCACCATAATGTTGAAGGTTCTTGTTGTGGGCTTATTTCTTGATGTTGGTCCAGCAATAGCCAGCGCACCTCCACTAGCATTTCCCTTACTCCCATTTGTCTCACCAGATCTCTTTTTAGGGCATTCACGAGCAAAGTGATCCTTGAATCCGCACGTGAAGCACACAATCTTCTTAGCCTGAGTGCAATTTGGGGCAATGAGACCTTCCTGGCCACAATTGAAGCATACTCGCTTCACCATCAAGCACACACCCTTGTGAAACTTTCCATACATAGCACATGCTTTGAACTTCTTATTTTGCTGGTTTCTTTGCTGATTTCCAGCTCCCCCATTCGCATTCCACTTCCTCTTCAGGTTTTTGTTTCCATTTCCACCGTTACCACCACTACCATTCTTAACTTCACCTTCACTCTTCTTCTTCCTCTGCTCATGATTGTGTTTAGTTACTGCCTCGCCTCCACTTTTAGCGAGAATTTATTTCTCCATCATTGCTGTAAACATCCTCAATTGGAACAGGAAACTCTCTTGTGCACAAACCAGGTTTGATCCCCCGTCGAACCTCTTCGCCTTGCGTTCATCATCTTTGAATTGATATGGCGCAAACCCGACCAACTCTTTGAATCTTTGCAAGATACCGACACCGACATCGCTCCTTGCTTTAGTTTCATAAATCAACCTCTAGCCCGACTCTTGAACTCTCTAGGAAATAGGTCTCACGCCCCCAAAATAGGTCCAATCCATCCAACCTATTCTCGAGTCCAAATACATGCCAAATACATGGTACGTAAAATAACTACAACTTTATTACTACAATTGTCGTGGCAAAATACAACAACACATATATCGTGAGTTTTAATACCAATCGTGACTCATGTCCCAACTATGGACAACACCTCACATTGATACATTACATAAAGGTACAAATAATAACTATTTTAGAAATTAAAATCTTTGGAAGTGCTCAAGGAAACCTTCGTACATGGGAGGCCATGAATCTAAGTTATGATAGATATCATATGTCCAGAGAATTATCCTTGGTTGATCCAATAGACCCCAAAGAAAAATGAGAAGATTACTATCATGTTCCTTCCAATGGTGAGTCTTCTCTCGACATATAACTATCTCCACCTGCTCTCCAATTGAAAATTATATTTCAAATAAACTCCAAGATCATATAGGTAGTGCTCAGAGATATACTCAAAGAAGTGGATGTGCACAACAACCCGCTCTTATGATAATAACTCAGGTCAGAGGTCATTAGACATCTTGTATGATAGTGGCAAAACACCTTCCAAAGTTGGGTTCACCTTACCCTATTTGGTTCACCAAAATTAAATATCAAATGACGATACAATACTTATACACTTATCTAAAGTTCTCAATAAAATTATTTCCATACTATTTAGGAGAACCTCAACAAATACTATAGATCACCGCTCTATTCTCTCGTTATCCCCGTCAATTCAACAACACTCTTATTACCCTAAAGGAATTGTGAAGCAAAAAGGGTGAGCACAACTAGCTCAAGAAAGAATATTATGACTAAAGATAATTAAATTATCAATAGCCTTCATCAAGAATAAATCGTAGATTTAGAACATATGGTAGATGATAAAACTTTTCAACCATAGTCAGTAAAATGAATGAGCAATCCATTAGAAGAGTCAAATAGACCATAAAGTCTATTATCTTCTCCATGTTAAAAGTCCACCAACAATGTTTTATCCCCGTAACATCAATCAACAGATCCTGTTCACAGTCATGTGAATAACTCATAATCATAATTGTAGTTCTAATTTTTCTCTTCTCATCCAAGATGAAGATAATTTACATCACCTGTCTTTACCTGAAACATCAAAGATCATGGTTATACCAAATCACAGTTCCTGTTCATAATCATACTAATAAGTTCATCTTTGCACCACGGGCCAAAGATATTCATTAACAGTTCATCTTTGCACTACATGCCAAAGATATTCAACAAATGTGTCATCTTTGCACTACACGCCAAAGATATTCATCAACAGTCATCTTTCAGCACTACGGCCAAAGATATTCACACAGTCACACACAGCCAAAGATATTCATCAACAATTCATCTTTGCACTACA
Source organism: Panax ginseng (assembly GCA_020205605.1). Taxonomy (NCBI): domain Eukaryota; kingdom Viridiplantae; phylum Streptophyta; class Magnoliopsida; order Apiales; family Araliaceae; genus Panax; species Panax ginseng. The sequence goes on along the minus strand of CM035129.1, from coordinate 52,769,620 downwards.
AAGCCAAAGATATTAATATCTCAAAGAAATATATAATCATTTCGTAATTTATATAAACAATAATTATAACCATGTCGATCAATTCACCTTTGCACTTAAGCTAAAAATATTCAATTGTAAATTCAATGGTCATGATCATACCAACCAACAATTCATCTTTGCACCATCGCCAAAGAGAACCCATAGTCACGATCATACCAATAATCTACCCATCTTTACACTTAAGTCAAAGAGAAATTTCATCACCGGATTATAAAAATGTTATATATGATAATAAAACAATATGATCAACAATGTGATTTAATTTCAAGAGTAAGATTCATAAATCAATGATTTCATAACACCTTAATCCAAATGTTATAAATCACTTAATAATCTCATATAATCTAATATTATTAATATTACCACAATATTTTAATCATTTCTTAAACTTATAAACAATTTATTTTAATTGTTTACACTTTACTAATTAATGCATTTAATCATCCTAAAATGCCAAACTCATAAAATTTCATCACCAATAACCAAAACCCTCAAAAAATCAGATATACCTTATATAGGATTCCCAAGCCATAAAATCCTATTTTCCAATTTTGTTACTTCACATAACATATTTAATTCATTTACTCATAACTAGTCCATTTTCATGAAAAATACCAAATCAAGACAAAAAAATTTTCTTTTCTGGATTTAGCAGTAATATAGTCCCATATTGAATATATATTTTTCTCTAATTTTAAAATTCATTTACTATTTTTCATATGGCCAAAATCATTTAATATTTAGACATTTATCATAAATTGTACTTTTGTCCAAAAATTTCAAATTTATGTAGTATATCGATATTATATAGATGTACTCCCAATAAAAATTTCATCAATTTTGAGTTAACCACAAGGAGTTATAAGGGTTTACTTTTTAAAATAGTTTTTTCTCATAAAATTCATAACTCCTAATCTATACATCCAAAATCGCCATTTTTGGACACAATCAAGAAAACTCATCAAATTATCATTTCAAATTTTTCCAAAATTTTGAAGGTCTAAAAATTACTTAAACCGAAAAAACATAATAACCCTTAAAATCTTACCTCAAAAAAGAAAAATTTTGATCGAATAATGTAAAGTCAAGGAAACTTGCAATCAATAGCAACTCTCAAAGTATCTAAATACTCACAAAATACGCTTGATAAATAGAGAGAGAAAGAGAGAAAGCTTATGTTTTCGTGTGATTTTCAATTCTAACTTAGCCCTCTATTTATAGAAAATGTTAAGACGCCAAGTGATTTGAATTGCCACCGATGGCTTTTTACTCGCTACTATTGCCACCCACCACATTTGAATTAGAATTTCAGCACATTTCTTCACCAACCATAGGTGGGGGCCCACGATTCTAGAATTTTCCACCAAAATGATAAATTTCAAACTTCAACAATTTTCCAAACCAACCACCTCTTAAAATTCATAACAATTTATACGCTCATTTTAACGGTTCAAAATTTGTGGACATATACTCAACTTATATATGTATAATATATCCAAAAAAAATCACAACGATCCAACGGTCGGATTAAAAATTATAACTCATTTAATATATCACAAGAACACCGGTTTGATTTTTTTAATACCTCCATTCCGACAAAAAAATACCGATAAAACACCTCAACATTAATTCCTTCATTTATAACCACATAAATAAATCCATCATTTATATCCACATCAAATAAATATTTCTTATCATATAAATCAATAATTAATTATTCACAAATAATATTACGTAATCACAATTATGACAACCAGCCGCTCCTGTGAAAGAGGGGCTTTCCGATAAGGATTTCTCCTCATCATCGCAAGCAATTAGGTGACCAAACTCTCCTCGATGTAACTTTCTAGACATTGCCAATAATGCTATCTAATAATATTATTCAAATAATATGAATTATTGATCCGATAATGGAAAATATTGTGCAGTTGACAATTATTAAAACAACAATAATATAAAATATCAACGCAACAATTATTGAATCAATAAAATAAAATATTGAATAAAGAATTATCGTAATAATTATTGAGTAGTGCCTTCACGTAAGAATCAATAATTCAAAAATATCGTGTAATACCGCGTGCTATCGTGCAACCAACGCCAGACATCGTATTTTAACCACCGTGTATTCCATGTTGTTAATTCAGAATAACTACGCCGTTATTTATAAAAACTCAAACTTGTCGCTTTTCTTCATCCGACAGCTTATTCTGTTATGGGGCCCATAAATGATCGTCATACCCATCGCATTTAATATCCCCGACAACAAGAATATTCCACCACCAAACTAATATTCCCTAATGTAAAATGAGTATTTTATAACCACTCATGTATTTTGAAAAAATTTTATATATATCACCCTTAACTTTAAACTTTTATCAATTTAACCATTTACCTAATAATAATTATAAGAAAAATTGAATACTTTTATTTCATAAAATTCTGGGTCTTACAATCTCTCCTCCTTATGAAATTTCGTCCCCTAAATTTACGCACTCGGTATTTCAAAGAGTTGAGAATACCTTGCTTTCATCTCGCATTCCATCTTCCCCGTCCTCATGATTTCTCCATTGCTCATCTCCTCGTATTTCAGATATCATTCTAGAATACAACTTCAAAACAAAGGTTAATTCGACATATCACAATTTGTCAACTTAAGTAAGAAAATTCACATTTTAGTAGTAGGACACACACTAAATAAGATATTACTCTGCTCTCCCTTCCTAGTTCTAATCCTTGATCTCCGCCAGAGATCATATCCCTAAGCTCGATATTAAATGTGACGCCCCCAAAATAGGTCCAATCCATCCAACCTATTCTCGAGTCGCCAAATACATGGTAATGTAAAACAACTACAACTTTATTACTACAATTGTCGGCAAAATACAACAACACATATATCGTGAGTTTTAATACCAACTGTGACTCATGTCCCAACTATGGACAACACCTCACATTGATACATTATTACATAAAGGTACAAATAATAACTATTTTAGAAATTAAAATCTTTGGGAAGTGCTCAAGGAAACCTTCATACATGGGAGGCCATGAATCTAAGTTATGATAGATATCATATGTCCAGAGAATTATCCTTGGTTGATCCAATAGACCCCAAAGAAAAATGAGAAGATTACTATCATGTTCCTTCCAATGGTGAGTCTTCTCGACATATAACTATCTCCACCGTCTCGCAATTGAAAATTATATTTCAAATAAACTCCAAGATCATATAGTAGTGCTCAGAGATATACTCAAAGAAGTGGATGCACAACCTCGCTTTTATGATAACACGAGGTCAGTATGTCATTAGACATCTTGTATGATAGTGGCAAAACACCTTCCAAAGTTGGGTTCACCTCACCCTATTCTGGTTCACCAAAATTAAATATCAAATGACGATATACAATATACATACACTTATCTAAAGTTCTCAATAAAATTATTTTCATACTATTTAGGAGAACTCAAAAACAATTATATAGACCACCGCTCTATTCCCTCGTTATCCCCCGCCAATCCCTAAGAACACTCTTATTACCCGAAAGGAATTGTGAAAAAAAAAAGGGTGAGCACAACTAGCTCAAGAAAGAATATTATGACTAAAGATAATTAAATTATCAATAGCCTTCATCAAGAATAAATCGTAGATTTAGAACATATGGTAGATGATAAAACTTTTCAACCATAGTTGCAAAATGAATGAGCAATCCATTAGAAGAGTCAAATAGACCATAAAGTCTATTATTATCTTCCATGTTAAAAGTCCACCAACAATGTTTTATCCCTCGTAACATCAATCAATCACAGATCCTGTTCACAATCATGTGAATAACTCATAATCATAATTGTAGTTCTAATTTTCTCTTCTCATCCAAGACGAAGATATTTTTCATCACATGTCTTTACCTGAAACATCAAAGATCATGGTTATACCAAATCACAGTTCCTGTTCATAATCATACTAATAAGTTCATCTTTGCACTACGGCCAAAGATATTCATTAACAGTTCATCTTTGCACTACATGCCAAAGATATTCAACAACATGTCATCTTTGCACTACATGCCAAAGATATTCAACAACAGTCATCTTTGCACTACGGCCAAAGATATTCATCAACAATTCATCTTCACACTACGCCAAAGATATTCATCAACAATTCATCTTTGCACTACGTGCCAAAGATATTAATATCTCAAAGAAATATATAATCATTTCGTAATTTATATAAACAATAATTATAACCATGTCGATCAATTCACCTTTGCACTTAAGCTAAAAATATTCAATTGTAAATTCAATGGTCATGATCATACCAACCAACAATTCATCTTTGCACCATCGCCAAAGAGAACCCATAGTCACGATCATACCAATAATCTACCCATCTTTACACTTAAGTCAAAGAGAAATTTCATCACCGGATTATTATAAAATGTTATATATGATAATAAAAAATACAATATGATCAAAAATTTCATTTAATTTCAAGAGTAAGATTCATAAATCAATGATTTCATAACACCTTAATCCAAATGTTATAAATCACTTAATAATCTCATAATCTAATATTATTAATATTACCACAATATTTTAATCATTTCTTAAACTTATAAACAATTTATTTTAATTGTTTACACTTTACTAATTAATGCATTTAATCATCCTAAAATGCCAAACTCATAAAATTTCATCACCAATAACCAAAACCCTCATCAAAAAATCAGATATACCTTATATAGGATTCCCAAGCCATAAAATCCTATTTTTCCAATTTTGTTACTTCACATAACATATTTAATTCATTTACTCATAACTAGTCCATTTTCATGAAAAAATACCAAATCAGTTCCAAAAAAATTTTTTTTCGGGATTTAGCGTAATATAGTCCCATATTGAATATATATTTTTTCTAATTTTTAAAATTCATTTACTATTTTTCATATGGCCAAAATCATTTAATATTTAGACATTTATCATAAATTGTACTTTTGTCCAAAATTTCAAAAATTTACAGTAAGTATACTGATATTATATAGATGTACTCCCAATAAAAATTTCACCAATTTTGAGTTAACCACAAGGAGTTATAAGGGTTTACTTTTAAAATAGTTTTTCTCATAAAAATCCATAACTCCTAATCTATACATCCAAAAAATCGCCATTTTTGGACACAATCAAGAAAAACTCATCAAATTATCATTTCAAATTTTTCCAGAATTTTGAAGGTCGTAAAAAATTACTTAAACTGAAAAAACATAATAACCCTTAAAAATCTTTACAATCTCTTTACAAAAAAGAGCAAAGATTTTTTAATCTAATGTAAAGTCAAGGAACTTGCAGACCTCAATAGCAACTCTCAAAGTATCTAAATACTCACAAAATACGCTTGATAATAATATAGAGAGAGAAGAGAGAAAGCTTATGTTTTCGTGTGTGATTTTCAATTCTAACTTAGCCCTCTATTTATAGGAAAATGTTAAGACGCCAAGCAGCATTTGACTCCGCACCGATGGCTTTTACTCGCTACTATTGCCACCCACCACATTTGAATTAGAATTTCAAAGCACATTTCTTCACCAACCATAGGTGGGGCCCCACGATTCTAGAATTTTCCACCAAAATGATAAATTTCAAACTTCAACAAATTTTGAATCACCACCTCTTAAAATTCATAACAATTTATACGCTCATTTTTAACGGCTCAAAATTTGTGGACATATACTCAACTTATATATGTATAACATATCCAAAAATCACAACGATCCAACTATTTGATTAAAAATTATAACTCACTTAATATATCACAAAGAAACACCGGTTTGATTTTTAATACCTCATTTCCGACAAAAATATCGATAAAACACCTCAACATTAATTCCTTCATTTATAACCACATAAATAAATCCATCATTTATATCCACATCAAATAAATATTTCCTTATCATATAAATCAATAATTAATTATTCACAAATAATATTATGTAATCACAATTATGACAACCGTGTGCGCTCCTGTGAAAGAGGGGCTTTCCGATAAGGATTTCTCCTCATCGCGCCGCAATTAGGTGACCAAACCTCTCCTCGATGTAACTTTCTAGACATTGCCAATAATGCTATCTAATAATATTATTCAAATAATATGAATTATTGATCCGATAATGGGAAATATCATGCAAGTTGACAATTATTGAAACAACAATAATATAAAATATCAACGCAAGCAATTATTGAATCAATAAAATAAAAATATGAATAAAGAATTATCAGAATAATTATTGAGTAGTGCCTTCACGTAAGAATCAATAATTCAAAAATATCGTGTGTAATACCGTGTGCATCGCCGGCAACCACGCAGACACATCGTATTTTAACCACTGTATTCCAAAAGTTGTTAATTCAGAATAACTACGCCGTTATTTATAAAAACTCAAACTTGTCATTTTTTTCTTCATCCGACAGCTTATTCGTTATGGGGCCCATAAATGGTCGCTACTGGTCGCATTTAATATATTCGACAACAAGAATATTCCACCACCAAACTAATATTCCCCACATGTAAATGAGTATTTTATAACCACTCATGTATTTTGAAAAATTTTATATATATCACCCTTAACTTTAAACTTTTATCAATTTAACCATTTACCTAATAATAATTATAAGAAAAATTGAATACTTTTATTTCATAAAATTTGGGTCTTACAATCTCCCTCCTTATGAAATTTCATCCTCAAATTTACGCACTCGGTATTTCAAAGAGTTGAGAATACCTTGCTTTCATTTCTCATTCCATTCCATCTTCCTGTCTCTCATGATTTCTCCATTGCTCATCTCCTCGTATTTCAGATATCATTCTAGAATACAACTTCAAAACAAAGGTTAATTGACATATCACAATTTGTCAACTTAAGTAAGAAAATTCAAATTTAGTAGTACACACACACACTAGCCAAGGATATTACTGCTGCTCTCCCTTCCTAGTTCTAATCCCTTGATCTCCGCCAGAGATCATATCCCTAAGCTCGATACTAAATGTGACGCCCCAAAATAGGTCCAATCCATCCAACCTATTCTCGAGTCGCCAAATACATGGTATGTAAAAATAACTACAACTTTATTACTACAATTGTCGTGTAAAATACAACAACACATATATCGTGAGTTTTTTAATACCAATCGTGACTCATGTCCCAACTATGGACAACACCTCACATTGATACATTACATAAAGGTACAAATCAATAACTCATTTTAGAAATTAAAATCTTTGGGAAGTGCTCAAGGAAACCTTCTCGTATATGGGAGGCCATGAATCTAAGTTATGATAGATATCATATGTCCAGAGAATTATCCTTGGTTGATCCAATAGACCCCAAAGAAAAATGAGAAGATTACTATCATGTTCCTTCCAATGGTGAGTCTTCTCTCGACATATAACTATCTCCACCGTCTCCAGCAATTGAAAATTATATTTCAAATAAACTCCAAGATCATATATAGTAGTGCTCAGAGATATACTCAAAGAAGTGGATGTGCACAACCTCGCCTTTATGATAACACGAGGTTGTATGTCATTAGACATCTTGTATGATAGTGGCAAAACACCTTCCAAAGTTGGGTTCACCTCACCCTATTTGGTTCACCAAAATTAAATATCAAATGACGATACAATATTTATACACACTTATCTAAAGTTCTCAATAAAATTATTTCCATACTATTTAGTGGAGGAGAACCTCAACAACTATAGATCACCGCTCTATTCCCCTCGTTATCCCCGGCAACCCAAAGAACACTCTTATTACCCTAAAAGGAATTGTGAAGCAAAAAGGGTGAGCAACAACTAGCTCAAGAAAGAATATCATGACTAAAGATAATTAAATTATCAATAGCTTCTTCATCAAGAATAAATCGTAGATTTAGAACATATGGTAGATGATAAAACTTTTCAACCATAGTTGCAAATGAACGAGCAATCCATTAGAAGAGTCAAATAGACCATAAAGTCTATTATCTTCTCCATGTTAAAAGTCCACCAACAATGTTTTATCCCTCGTAACATCAATCAACAGATCCTGTTCCACAATCATGTGAATAACTCATAATCATAATTGTAGTTCTAAATTTTCTTCTCATCCAAGATTTAAGATAATTTTCATCACATGTTCTTTACCCTAAAAACATCAAAGATCATGGTTATACCAAATCACAGCTCCTGTTCATAATCATACTAATAATAAGTTCATCTTTGCACACTACGGCCAAAGATATTCATTAACAATTCATCTTTGCACTACATGCCAAAGATATTCACAACATGTCATCTTTGCACTACATGCCAAAGATATTCAACAATGTGTCATCTTTTGCAACAACAATTCGCCAAGCCAAAGATATTCATCAACAATTCATCTTTGCACTACTACAGCCAAAGATATTCATCAATAATTCATCTTTGCACTACACAGCCAAAGATATTAATATCTCAAAGAAATATATAATCATTTTAATTTATATAAACAATAATTATAACCATGTCGATCAATTCACCTTTGCACTTAAGCTAAAAATATTCAATTATAAATTCAATGGTCATGATCATACTACCAACAATTCATCTTTGCACCATCGCCAAAGAGAACCCATAGTCACGATCATACCAATAATCTACCCATCTTTACACTTAAGTCAAAGAGAAATTTCATCACCGGATTATAAAAATGTTATATATGATAAAAAAAAAATAATATATCAAAAATGGATTTAATTTTCAAGAGTAAGATTCATAAATCAATGATTTTATAACACCTTAATCCAAATGTTATAAATCACTTAATAATCTCATAATCTAATATTATTAATATTACCACAATATTTTAATCATTTCTTAAACTTATAAACAATTTATTTTAATTGTTTACACTTTACTAATTAATGCATTTAATCATCCTAAAATGCCAAACTCATAAAATTTCATCACCAATAACCAAAAACCTCATCAAAAAATCAGATATACCTTATATAGGATTCTCAAGCCATAAAATCCTATTTTCCAATTTTGTTACTTCACATAACATATTTAATTCATTTACTCATAACTAGTCCATTTTCATGAAAAATACCAAATCAGTAAAAAAAATTTTCTTTTCGGGATTTAGCGTAATATAGTCCCATATTGAACATATATTTTTCTCTTTAATTTTTAAAATTCATTTACTATTTTTCATATGGCCAAAATCATTTAATATTTAGACACATTTATCATAAATTGTACTTTTGTCCAAAAAATTTCAAATTTATAGAGTATACTCGATATTATATAGATGTACTCCCAATAAAAATTTCACCAATTTTGAGTTAACCACAAGGAGTTATAAGGGTTTACTTTTTAAAATAGTCTTTTTCTCATAAAATTCATAACTCCTAATCTATACATCCAAAAATCGCCATTTTTGGACACAATCAAGAAAACTCATCAAATTATCATTTCAAATTTTTCCAGAATTTTTGAAGGTCAAAAAATTACTTAAACTGAAAAACATATAAAACATAATAACCCTTAAAATCCCTTACCTCAAAAAAAGCAAAGATTTCGACCGAATATGAATGTAAAGTCAAGGAACTTTGCATCGAATAGCAACTCTCAAAGTATCTAAATACTCACAAAAAATACGCTTGATAATATAGAGAGAGAAAGAGAGAAAGCTTATGTTTTCGTGTGATTTTCAATTCTAACTTAGCCCTCTATTTATAGGAAAATGTTAAGACGTCAAGCAGCACTTGACTGCCACCGATGGCTTTTACCGCTACTATTGCCACCCACCACATTTGAATTAGAATTTCAGCACATTTCTTCACCAACCATAGGTGGGGCCCACGATTCTAGAATTTTCCACCAAAATGATAAATTTCAAACTTCAACAATTTTTGAACCACCACCTCTTAAAATTCATAACAATTTATACGCTCATTTTAACGGCTCAAAATTTGTGGACATATACTCAACTTATATATGTATAATATATCCAAAAATCACAACGATCCAACTATTTGATTAAAAATTATAACTCATTTAATATATCGTAAGAACACCGGTTTGATTTTTAATACCTCCATTCCGACAAAAAATATCGATAAAACACCTCAACATTAATTCCTTCATTTATAACCACATAAATAAATCCATCATTTATATCCACATCAAATAAATATTTTCTTATCATATAAATCAATAATTAATTATTCACAAATAATATTATGTAATCACAATTATGACAACCAAAGCCGTTCCTGTGAAAGAGGGGCTTTCCGATAAGGATTTCTCCCATCAAGCGCCAAGCAATTAGGTGACCAAACCTCTCCTCGATGTAACTTTCTAGACATTGCCAATAATGCTATCTAATAATATTATTCAAATAATATGAATTATTGATCCGATAATGGAAATATCGTGTGCGTTGACAATTATTAAAACAACAATAATATAAAATATCAACGCAAGCAATTATTGAATCAATAAAATAAAATATTGAATAAAGAATTATCGTAATAATTATTGAGTAGTGCCTTTCACGTAAGAATCAATAATTCAAAAATATTGTGCAATACCGCAAAGCTATCATCGGCAACCACGCCATATTATCGTATATTTTAACCACCGTATTCCAATGTTGTTAATTCAGAATAACTACGCTGCGTTATTTATAAAAACTCAAACTTGTCATTTTTTCATCCGACAGCTTATTCTCAAGTTATGGGGCCCATAAATGATCGCTCGTCGCATTTAATATTCCCCCACAACAAGAATATTCCACCACCAAACTAATATTCCCAACAAAAATGAGTATTTTATAACCACTCATGTATTTTGAAAATTTTATATATATCACCCTTAACTTTAAACTTTTATCAATTTAACCATTTACCTAATAATAATTATAATAAAAAAAATTGAATACTTTTATTTCATAAAATTCAAAGAGGTCTTACAAATAATCTGTTTTAGAAATTAAAATCTTTGGGAAGTCCTCAAGAAAACCTTTGTACATAGGAGGCCATGAATCTAAGTTATGATAGATATCATATGTCCAAATAATTATCCTTAGTTGATCCAATAGACCCCAAAGAAAAATGAGAAGACTACTATCATGTTCCTTCCAATGGTGAGTCTTCTCTTGACATATAACTATCTCCATTGTCTCCAGTTGAACATTATGTTTCAAATAAACTCCAAGATCATATAGGTAGTGCTCATAGATATACTCAGACAGTGGATGTGCACAACCCTGTCTTATGATAACTCGTTGGTCATTAGACATCTTGTATGATAGTGGCAAAACACCCTTCCAAAGTTGGGTTCACTTTCACCCTATTCGTTCACCAAAATTAAATATCAAATGACGATATAATACTACACACACTTATCTAAAGTTCTCAATAAAATTATTTCCATACTATTTAGGGAGAACCTCAACGCCTATAGACCACCATTCTATTCCATGTTATCCCCCTTTCAATCCAAAGAACACTCTTATTTACCGAAAGGAATTGTGAAACAAAAGGGTGAGCACAACTAGCTCAAGAAAGAATATTATGACTAAAGATAATTAGATTATCAATAGCCTTCATCAGTAATAAATCAGAGATTTAGAACATATGGTAGATGATAAAACTTTTCAACCATAGTTGCAGCGGAATGAGCAATCTATTATAAGAGTCAAATAGACCATAAAGTCTATTATCTTCTCCATGTTAAAAGTCCGCCAATAATGCTTTAACCCTGTAACATTAATCAACAGATCCTGTTCACAGTCATGTGAATAACTCATAATCCTAATTGTAGTTCTAATTTTCTCTTCTCAACCAAGACAAAGATATTTTTCATCACATGTCTTTACCTGAAACATCAAAGATGATGGTTATACCAAATCATAGTTCCTATTCATAATCATACTAATAAGTTCATCTTTGCACTACGGGTATTAACAGTTCATCTTTGCACTACATGCCAAAGATATTCAACAACATGTTATCTTTGCACTACTGGCCAAAGATATTCAACAACAGGTCATCTTTTCACTACGTGCCAAAGATATTAAAGATATTCATCAAGCCAAATTCATCAATAATTCATCTTTTGCACTAAGGCCAAAGATGTTAATATTTCAAAGAAATATATAATCATTTCGTAATTTATATAAACAATAATTATAACCATGTGATCAATTCACCTTTGCTCTTAAGCTAAAAATATTCAATTGTAAATTCAATGGTCATGATCATACCAACCAACAATTCATCTTTGCATTCATCGCCAAAGAGAACCCATAGTCATGATCATACCAATAATCTACCCATCTTTACACTTAAGTCAAAGAGAAATTTCATCACCGGATTATAAAAATGTTATATATGATAATAAAAATAATATGATCAAAACATGCATTTAATTTCAAGAGTAATATTCATAAATCAATGATTTCATAACACCTTAATCCAAATTTTATAAATCACTTAATAATCTCATAATCTAATATTATTAATATTACCACAATATTTCAATCATTTCTTAAACTTATAAACAATTTATTTTAATTGTTTACACTTTGCTAATTAATGCATTTAGTCATCCTAAAATGTCAAACTCATAAAATTTTATCACCAATAACCAAAACCCTCATCAAAAATTTGCATATACCTTATATAGGATTCCCAACCCATAAAATCATACTTTCCAATTTTCTTACTTCATATAACATATTTAATTCATTTACTCATAACTAGTCCATTTTCATGAAAAATACCAAATCAGTACAAACAAATTTTCTTTTCTGGGATTTAACATAATATAGTTCCATATTGAACATATATTTTTCTCAGAATTTTTAAAATTCATTTACTATTTTTCATATGGCCAAAACTGCCGAATATTTAGACATTTATCATAAATTATACTTTTGTTCAAAAATTCTAAAATTTACAGGGTATACTGATATTATATAAATGTACTCCCAATAAAAATTTTATCAATTTTGGAGTTAACCACAAAGAGTTATAAGGGTTTACTTTTGAAATAGTCTTTTCTCATAAAATCCATAACTCCTAATCTATACATCCAAAAATCGCCATTTTTATACACAATCAAGAAAACTCATCAAATTATCATTTCAAATTTTTCCAAAATTTTTGAAGGTTAGAAAAAATTACGAAACTGAAAAACATAATAACCCTTAAAAATCCCTTACCTCAAAAAAAGAAAGATTTATTTGGAATTGGAATGTAAAGCCGAAGGAACCTTGCACTGAATAACAACTCTCAAAGTATCTAAATACTCACAAAATACGCTTGATAATATATAGAGAGAAAGAGAGAAAGCTTATGTTTCTGGTGTGATTTTTAATTCTAACTTAGCCCTCTATTTATAGGAAAATGTTAGCATGCCGAAGCAGACTTGACCTGCTACCTGATGGCTTTACCTGTTACTATTGCCACCCACCATATTTGAATTAGAATTTCAGCATATTTCTTCACTAACCATAGGTGGGGCCCACACATTCTAGAATTTTCCACCAAAATGATAAATTCCGAAACTTCAACAATTTTTGAACCAACCACCTCTTAAAATTCATAACAATTTATATCGCTCATTTTTACGGTTTAAAATTTGTGGACATATACTCAACTTATATATGTATAATATATCCAAAAAAATCACAACGATCCAACTGGATTAAAATTAAAAACTATAAATCCATCATTTTTATATCCGATAAAAATACCGATAAAAAATAAATATTTTCATTTATATTATCATATAAATTAATCCAATTTAATTCAAATTATTTCCTTAAATAATAATAATTAAATCACAATTATGTAATCAATGAAGTCAGCTCCCATGAAAGAGGGGATTTAGGATAAGGATTTCTCCTTCATCGGGCAAGCAATTAGGTGACCAAACCTCTCCTCGATGTAAATTTCTAGACATTGCCAATAATGCTATCTAATAATATTATTCAAATAATATGAATTATTGATCCGATAATGGGAAATCTTATGCAAAGTGACAATTATTGAAACAACAATAATATAAAATATCAAACAGAGCAATTATTGACTCAATAAAATAAAATATTGAACAATAATTATCGTAACAATTATTGAGTAGTGCCTTTCACGTAAGAATCAATAATTCAAAAAATATCGTGCAATACCTGTCCGTGTGCCATCTTGTGTAAACCACGCCGTACATCAGATATATTTAACCATAAAGGTATTCCAAGAGTATTAACAGAATAACTACGCCGTTATTTATAAAAACTCAAACTTGTCGTTTTCTTCATCCGACAGTTATTCTATTATGGGGCCCACAAATGACTGCGCCGTCGTATGAATATTCCCCGACAACAAGAATATTCCACGACCAAATGAATATTCCCCAATAGTAATGAGTATTTTATAACCACTTGCGTATTTTGAAAATTTTATAAATATCACCCTTAACTTTAAACTTTTATCAATTTAATCATTTACTGAATAATAATTATAAGAAAAATTGAATACTTTTATTTCATAAAATCTGAGGTCTTACAATCACTGCTATTTACATTACTTTCCTGAGCTATAACAGTTTTAGGACAACATCATCATCATCATCTATCCCATTGGTTATATCATACCCGGGATTTACATTTCATTTATTTTCTAATCACTTATCAATTAGATTCTCTACAATGTCCTACTAAGATACTGCGTAGCCTTACGACGCTCTTCTCCCATAATTCGAAACATTGTTCGGCGATCCAACACATATGATGGTAGCGTCTCGAACTGAATCGGATAACCTATGACTTGATCTTGAGCTCGATTGACCACGATGTTGAATATGTTGTTCATCTCTTCCATCTTTCTCCTCTTTGCTTGTGCGTCCTTCTCTGCTATTCCAGCTTGTTGATAAACTTCACTGTACGCATCTTCGGCTCTTGCCCTTTTTGTAGATTCCTCCTTCAGCTTATTCTCCAGTTCTGTAATCTTCTCCATCATTCGCTCGTTCTCTCCTTCAATGTGGACTAGCTTCTCTTCAACGTTGTTCAGTCGTTCTTCTCGATCCTAGATCTCATCGTCTTTCTGTGCCATCGAGGTCTGTTGTTCAGCTACTATCTCTTGTAACTCCTCGACAGTATCTTGAAGTTCCACATTGCGGTCATACACCTCGTCGTACATACGGGCAGCTATCGAATTTAGTGGAAGCTTTTCCTCCTCATCCTCCTCATCCCTCGACTGTGGCAACTCTACGGGATCCTCCTCGTCCATCTCTATCTCATCATCCTCATCAGGTACCCTCTCCTACTCAACTACTGTGACTGACGGAACTGTTTCATGTGGTAGTAGTTGTTCCCAAACTACCTGAATATCTTGAGGCTCCTCCTCTCTATCCTGACTGGATCCTCCTATAATAGTCATCCTACCAACCAAAGTTTAAGTTTTAATTACTAATCATTACTACTCGACACCCGCGAGCACAAAAGTTGTAATCACATAAGCACATAAGTGTTTTATTACTTTCTCTTTCCTAAAACTCAATAAGAGTTTATCATCACTATCTTTTCAAAGGTTACTTCCTAAGGCTTTTCCCCACCTAAGGTTCATAACCTAAGGCTTTGAGACCAACCTGTGACACCCCCAAATATAGGTACTTCATTACCACAAGATTTGGTGCTCACTGTCCATACATTCATACTATCTACCCAAATAAACAAAATTTAAGTCATAAATCCTTCCCTTAAATAGGGTTACATTAATAAATTCAAAAATAATCCTAAGTTCTCTAACCTTTAAACATCATTCAAGTGCGGAAATAAAATTTATTACATCACATCATTATTAAAAAGTCTAAGATCATCATAATAAATAAAAGTACAAATCAGCATCACTTGTACAATTTTCCCTTTCCTTTGCTAGTCGAAGGTTCATCTACCTTCTCCACTTTAGCTGCAATGAGTTTATAAATATGCAAGAGTGAGCAAAACGATTTCTCATTGAATATAACAATGAATCAACAAGAGTATAATAATAACTGCCAACAATAGGCTCATCAAGAATGGATAGTACTCTAATAATGATAATCATGAACTAGAATCCAAAACATAGAGTATACATAACTGAGGGTCATAAGACCATAAACTATGTCCACAGTTGCGAGTAATCTTTTAACTCCAACTTTAACAGTCATAAGACTATAAGGACTCCTCGTACTTAGGGGGATCAGCCCTTTGTACAATGTATTGTGCACAAACATTTTAACGCTACGCGTAAGTTATCCCCTAATAATAATAGGGTTATTCATCTCAGTATTTAGAGTACAAGTCCGCACCAAAGAAAGTTTGGTTTGGATAAGCTTTCAAGGGTAATTTGAAGTTTAACGAACATCAACTAGAGGACTAGTTGAATTAATAGTGTTTGATAATCACAACAGATGTTTAATGTAAGACCCCAACTTATTATAAATGAAATTAAATTTCCTCTATTTATTATTTTAAAATAGTAAGGGTTGATTTGATTAATGTGGTTAGTTATGATAAAATGCGCAAATATTTCAAATAAGCAAGTGGTTATAAAATATTCATTGTTGTCGGGGAATATTCGTTTGGTCGTGGAATATTTTTCTTTGTTTGAGAATAATATTAAATGCGTAGCGACCTTGTGTGGCCCCCATAACGGAAAGCAATTAGATGAAGAAAATGACAAGTATAAGTTGTTTATAAATAACGGCGTAGTTGTTACCGTTAATACTGTTGAAATACTCGGTGGTTAAAAATACAGTAGCAAACGGTATTGCACCAATTATTGATTCTTAGGTAAGAAGGCATTACTCAATAATTGTTACAGTGATTACTGTTCAATATTTTATTTTATTGATTCAATAATTGCTACGTTGATGTTTTATATTATTGTTGTTTCAATAATTGTCACTACACAGTATTTTCCATTATCGGAGGAATAATTCATATTATTTGAATAATATTATTAGATATCATTATTGGAAATGTCTAGAAAGTTCTGTCTAAGGAGAGGTTTGGTCGCCTAATTGCGCGCCAGTAAGGAGAAATCCTTATTGGAAAGCCCCCTCTTTCCTTGGAACGGCCTGGTTGTCGATATTGTGATTCTGTAATATTATTTTTGAATAATTAATTATTGATTTATATGATAAGGAAAATATTTATTTTATGTGGATATAGATGGAGAAAATTTTTAATGTGACAATTGTTGAAAATTAATATTTTATCTTTTTCTGATAAAGTAATTCATTTAAATATATTATTATATTATTATAATATAATAATGGTGATATTTTTACAATGAATGTGGGATATATGAATAAATGAGGAGGAAGAGTATTTTTGTTACTAAAAATATTTAACACATGTTTTGTGTGTTGATGGACCCCATTTTTGACTGAAATTTGATTATAGCCTGTAAAATCGTCCGTATGGGGATTTTGGTCAATTTCTGTTTGGAATTTAGAAAAACTTTCTTCTGCAAAGTTGTAGAGAATTAAATTTCCTATGGAATGAACATATGATTTGAATTTTTCTGATTAAAGGGCTATTTATTATGAATTATTGAAGTTCCGAAGTTCCGGAATAATTGATTTTTGGAGTTTAAAATGTTTTTTGTAAAGAAAAACATTTTTTACACTTGGGTGGGCCCCACATGAGTGGTAAACATGTTGAATTCAGTTTTCTTGGTGTGCGTAGGAAAAAAAATTTATATATTAATATTTTATTAAATTTTCTGCTTTGGTGTTCTAAGAAATTTCCTATAAATAGGGTGCTTAGGTTAGAATTGAAAATCACACCAGAAACTAAAATCTTCTCTCTCTATATTATCGAGTGTATTCTTGTGAGTATTTTGATACTTTGAGTGTTGCTATACTATGCAAGTTCCTTCAAAGACTATATCCAAAGATTCCAATTTAAATCTTTGTCTCTTTTGGAGGTAAGGGATGTTATTTTTTTTTATAAATGATATTATTTCTTTCAATATCATTATGCCGGAATATTGGTAAGATTTTTCTTATGAAATTCTTCTCTTTTAGTGTTGGGGTACTATTCACGAATACGGCACTATTCACAGAAAAATTAAAATCTCATTTTTTGTCTAAGATATCTATTATGGATACTAGCTTTGATTGTATCCATGTTTTGATCATTCTTGAATTTTACTCCATTATGATTATTTATGAAGTATTTTTGAACTCGGAATGTTTAAAGTACGAATCCTTAATATTTGTTCATTTGTTTCACTGGATTCGTTGTCTTTAAAATATTTTTCATCATCCTCAGTCCTAAATGATTATATTACCGAATATCTTTGGCCTGTAGTGCAAAGATGAATGATTTTCTGATGAATATCTTTGGCCTATAGTGCAAAGATGATTTTTGAACAGGTGTTGAGATGAACATGACCAACTGATGAATATCTTTGGCCTGTAGTGCAAAGATAAATATTTGATTCAAGATGTATATTGATTGATGTTACAGGGATAAAATATTGATGATGGACTTTTAAATTCATAGATAATAGTAGATTTCATTCTCTACGTAACTCTTCTATGAATTATTATTTCCGCTGCGAATATTGATCTAAAACTTGTTGTTTATTATATTCTATCAGATTTTTCCCTGTTGAAGACTAATGATAATTTGTTCTATATTATCTTAGTCATAATATTCTTTACTGGGCTAGTTGAGCTCACCCTTTTCCTTTTTGTTCTATTTTTCATCTCAGGAGGCGAGAATGTAGCCAGTACTAGTTGGGGTATGGAATGATGGTTCTAGAAGTTGTTTTAGTAGTCATCACCATTTTTGTAAAATAATGTATCAATAATTGTAATGAGGTCTTATTTGGGTGTGAATATTGTCTAGAAGACAATATTTGTATTTAAACTCACAGTTTAAGTGTTGTTGTATTTTGCACGACAATTGTATTAATAAAGTTGTAGTTGTTTCTGTATCATGTATTTTACAACTCAGAATGGGTGATGTATACCTATTTTGGGGGTGTCACAGTTGGTACCAGAGCTTAGGGATATGGTCTCTGGCGGAGATCGGGGAATAGAACTTGGAGGGGAGAGATGAGTAAATCATTCGCTAGTGTGTCCTACCTAAGCTTATTTGTTGGTCGGTCATAATATAGGGATAGTATGTGATATATTAATTTGTTTAATTAACCCTTGTTTTATGGCAGTATTTGAGAATGGCAACTGAGAATGTTAACAGTGGAGTAAATGAGACCGTGGAGACACCTTTACCCACCAATGAGGAAAACGTGCAACAAGCCGGCAATGTTTCTCCTGTAAACAACACCATTGATCAGACGATGAACGATGGAATGTTTAGAAGCTTTATGCAGTTCATGCAAAATTAGACGAAGGAGGCTCGTGTACAAAATACAGGTGGAAATGATAGCAACGAACAGTTTGTCACAGCTATGCAGTTCAAGGAGTTGGGACCACCAGAATTCTGGGGAAAGCCGGATCCGATTAAGGCGGAGATGTGGGTCAAACAAATTACCAAGATATTCGATGTCTTGGGATGCATGGAGGAATGAAGGTTCCATTCACCACCTTTATGTTCCAGTAATGAGGCGATTCTTGGTGGGAATCGTGAAGGCGTCCATCCAACCGCACTTAGCATATCTTGTGAAACGTTTAAATCTGTTCAATGATAAGTACTTTCACGAAAAGTATTCGGCTATATGAAGGAGGTAGAGTTTATTAGATCGAGCAGAACAACATGACGGTGTCTCAAAGATGAGGCGAAGTTCATGGAGTTATCCAGGTTTGCACCTCATTTGGTGGAGAATGAGGAACGTATGACGCGGATGTTTCTGAGAGGTTTGAAACCCGATAAACGTCAGTATCTCATTTTTCATAAATTTTCTCTATATTCAGATGTTGTCAACAGGGCTCAATTATTAGAGCGAGATAACGAGTATGTTCAACCGAGGGACCACAACTAGGGTCATACCGGTGACAGCAGTCATCGGAGCATTGATAACCAGCGGGGAAAGAAAAATGCAGACAAGAGCGGCAACCACTCTAGTGGTAATCATGGCCATGAAAATAGAAGAAGCGAGTCGGGGGGAGATTTTAAAAAAAAAGAGATTCAACAATGACAATATGAAGACGCCAAGACCAACAAAGAATCGGTTCTGGTGGGAGGAGAACGACCCTTGGTCAAGTATCTTATAAATGCGAAAAGAGGGATATCATCGCACCAAATCGTCCACAATAGTTCAAGGTATGTTATTATTGTGGAAAGGAAGGACATATCGCTCGAGATTGTACTGTAGAGAAACTAAGTTCAGCGGGGATGGTGACTCAAAAGGCTGCCCCAAAAAAGTCAAAGTCAACGGTTCTTGGAAGAGCGTTTGTCGTGACTTGTCAAAATGCGAGGAACCCAAACGAGGTGATCATGGGTAAGCTAATCATAAATTCTTGTGAAGTTTATACCTTACTAGATACCGGTGCTACCCATTCATTTATCTCTCCTGCTTGTGCTCAACGTTTAAACATGACTCCGGAGAAATTAGACTTTGACTTATCTGTGGAGACTCCGTTAGGAGAAACTTTTATTACATCCACTGTTTATAAATCTTGTTTGATCCAAGTTGGCACCATCACATTACCTGTTGACCTTATCTCTTTAAAGATACTTGCTTTTGATGTGATTTTAGGGATTGATTGGTTAACTACTCATCATGCCAAAATTGATTGTTTCATAAGGTTGTTAGTTTTCATATTCCTAATCAACTCGTTATTCAATTCAAGCAACTAAACCACTAAAATCAATCAACTTTGTTATATCAAGCCATAAAGCCATTCGTTTATTAAAAGCGGATGTCAAGCTTTCTTAGCCCATGTTATGAATTTGAATAAAGACACGTCGATTTGAATAATATTCTCGTTGTTAGTGACTTGCCGACGATTTCTGAAGAACTTCCCGATTCTACCCCAAAATGTGAAGTTGAATTCTTTATTGATCTTGAACACAGTACAAAGCCCATTTCTAAAACCCCATATCGAATGGCTCCTATTGAACTTCGTGAGTTAAAGGTCTAACTACTGAGGAGTTGTTGGACATCGGTTTCATTGGCCCCAGCACATCTCATCAGGGGTGCTCTGTTTTATTTGTAAAGAAGAAAGACGGGAGTATGAGACTTTGTATTGACTACCGGGAATTGAACCATGTCACTATCAAGAATAGGTATCCGCTACCTCGCATTGATGACCTGTTTGACCTATTTCAAGGAGCATAATTCTTCTCAAAGATCGATCTTCGTTCTGGATATCATCAGCTGAAGATTAGAATCGAGGATATTCCAAAGACTACCTTCAGAACTCGGTACGGGCATTATGAATTCCTAGTCATGTCTTTTGGATTGACTAATGCTCCTGCGGTTTTCATGGATATGATGAACCGAGTATTTAAATAATATTTGGATCAGTTCGTTGTTGTCTTTATTGATGACATCCTCATATATTTCAAAAGTCGTGAAGATAATGAGCATCATTTGAAGCTGGTACTCCAAAGGCTTCGTGAAAACAAGCTATATGCCAAGTTGAAGAAATGCGAGTTCTGGCTTGAGGAAGTAGCATTCCTTGGGCACGTGGTGTCAAAACATGGAGTATCTGTTGACCCGACGAAGATTAAAGCAATACAAAGTTGGGAGCAACCGAAGTCGGTGACCGAAGTACGTAGCTTTCTGGGTTTAGCTGGTTATTATCGGAGATTCGTGGAAGGATTTTCTCGAATCGCTACTCCATTAACTCAGCTCACTCGGAAAGATATAAAATTCGTATGGAGCGAGGAATGCGAGAAGAGTTTTCAAGAGCTTAAGAGAAGACTCATTTTGGCACCTGTTCTGACAATACCATCTGGTTCGGATGGATTTGTTATTTACAACTATGCTTGAGGCAAAGGGTTAGGATGTGTTCTCATGCAACATGGGAAAGTCATAGCCTATGCCTCACGACAACTTAAAGAATATGAGAGGAATTATCCTACTCATGATTTAGAGTTAGCGGCGTTAAGCGCTTAAAGATCTGAAGGCACTATCTATATGGGGAGAAAGTGGAGATATATTCAGACCATAAAAGCCTCAAATATTTCTTCACCCAAAAGGAACTCAACATGCGGCAATGACATTGGCTCGAGCTATTGAAAGACTACAACCATACCATTCAATACCATCCTGGAAAAGCGAACGTGGTAGCTGACGCGTTGAGTAGAAGATCATATTCGGGAACGAGTGCGATGTTATCAATGCAAAGGCCCATTTTGTATGATTTACAAAAGATGAAGATAGAATTCAAGACTCCGGGGACTCATGCGATGATGTCAAGTATACGCATAGAACCGACTTTAATTGAAAAAGTTAAAGTTGCTCAAGCCACAGACCCGAAGCTGATGCGTATAAAAAAGAAAGTACAAGAAGGTGCTATTCTAGAAGAAAGAATCGATGAAGAAGGAATACTTCGAGTCCACTCCAGACTTTATGTTCCTAACGACTCTGATTTGAAGTACAAGATCATGATGGAGGCACACAATACACCATTTTCAATCCATCCTGGAAGTACCAAAATGTATCGTGATCTTCGACATACATTTTGGTGGAACAATATGAAGAGAGAGATCGCGAAGTTTATCTCGAGGTGTTTAACTTGTCAACGTGTAAAGGCGGAGCATCAAGTGCCTAAGGGTCCATTGCAACCACTTGAGATTCTGAAATGGAAGTGGGAACACATTACCATGGATTTTGTTATGGTTCTTCCCAAGGTTTCTCAAGGCATAGATGCTATTTGGGTTATTGTTGATAGATTAACCAAGTCTGCTCATTTCTTGCCGATACGGGAGACTTATCCCCTTGAGCGTGTTGCTCGTATGTATTTAAATAAGATTATGAGATTGCATGGCATGCCAGTATCCATAGTTTCGGATCGTAACCCAAGATTCACTTCAAGATTTTGGGTTTACTTGCAAAAAGCTATGGGCACGGATTTACGATTCAGTTTGGCATACCATCCTCAAACGGACGGACAATCAGAGAGGACTATTCAAACTCTTGAAGATCAATTAAGACTCTGTGTCCTAGACTTCAAAGGGAGTTGGGATAAGTATTTACCATTGGTGGAATTCTTCTACAACATGATTATCGAGCAAGTATAGGTGTGGCTCCATTCAAGCATTATATGGACGGAAGTGTCGCTCTCTAGTATATTGGGATGAGGTGGGTGAAGCAACATTGTTGGGACCCGAGTTGGTACGTATGACTACGGAAACGATCCAAATGATTCGACAACGTATACAAACGGCACAAGATCGACAAAAGAGTTATGCGGATCTTCATCAAAAGGACGTGGAATTTAGTATTGGGGATCATGTATTGTTGTGTGTTGCTCCATGGAAGGGAGTTACAAGATTCAGGAAAAGAGGAAAGCTCAATCCACGATTTATTGGTCCATTTCAGATTCTTGACCGAGTAGGAAATGTGGCCTATAGACTCGCATTACCTCCAAGTATATCTCGTGTTCATAATATTTTTCACATATCTGTGCTTCGTAAATATGTTAAAGACCCGAACCACGTTATTGAGTTAGAAGCAGACGAGATAGCCGAAGACTTAACGTATGAGGAAGTACCTGTCAAGATCTTGGATAGGAAAGAGCATGTCTTACGTACAAAGGTCATACCACAAGTTAAAGTTTTGTGGAGGAACCATGCTATTGAGGAAATGACCTGGGAGTTGGAAACGAAAATAAAAGCGATGTATCCTCACCTTTTCGAAACACCAGGTACGTACGTCAATTTCGAGGACAAAATTTCATAAGGAGGGGAGGTTGTAAGACCCCAACTTATTATAAATTAAATTAAATTTCCTTTATTTATTATTTTAAAATAGTAAGGGTTGATTTGATTAATGTGGTTAGTTATGGTAAAAATGCGCAAATATTTCAAATAAGCAAGTGGTTACAAAATATTCATTGTTGTCGGGGAATATTCGTTTGGTCGTGGAATATTCTTACCGTGGGGAATATTCGTATGCGACGGTAGTGACCTTTTGTGGGCCCCATAATGTAAAGCGATTGGATGAAGAAAACGACAAGTATAAGTTGTTTATAAAATAGCAGTAGTTGTTATTCGTTATCACCGTTGAAATACTCGGTGGTTAAAAAATACAAGAAGACACTGCAGTATTGCACCAATTATTGATTCTTACGTAAGAAGGCATTACTCAATAATTGTTACAGTAATTACTGTTCAATATTTTATTTTATTGATTTAATAATTGCTACATTGATGTTTTATATAATTGTTGTTTTAATAATTGTCACTACACAGTATTTTCTATTATCGGAGCAATAACTCATATTATTTGAATAATATTATTAGATATCATTATTGGCAATGTTTCTGTCTAAAGAGAGGTTAGGTCACCTAATTGCACGCCAGTAAGGAGAAATCCTTATTGGAAAGCCCCCTTTTTCCTGGGAACGGCCTGGTTGTCGATATTATGATTCTGTAATATTATTTTTGAATAATTAATTATTAATTTATATGATAAGAAAAATATTTATTTTATGTGGATATAGATGGAGAAAATTTTTAATGTGACAATTGTTGAAAATTAATATTTTATCTTTTTTACGATAAAATAATTCATTTAAATATATTATTATATTATTATAATATAATAATGGTGATATTTTACAATGAATGTGTGATATATGAATAAATGAGGAGGAAAAGATTTTTGTTACTAAAAATGTTTAACACATGTTTTGTGTGTTGATGGACCCCATTTTTGATCGGAAATTTGATTATACCGCAAAATCGTTCAGTATGTGGATTTTTTGGCCAATTTGCTTGGAATTTGGAAAAACTTTTCTCGCAAAGTTGTAGAGAATTAAATTTCCTATGGAATGGACATAAGATTTGAATTTTCTCGATTAAAAGGCTATTTATTATGAATTATTGGAGTTCCGAAGTTCTAGAATAATTGATTTTTGGAGTTTAAAATGTTTTTTTAAAAGAAAAATGTTTTTTACACTTGGGTGGGCCCCACATGAGTGGTAAACATATTGAATTCAGTTTTCTTGGTGTGCGTAGGAAAATTTTTTTATATATTAATATTTTATTGAATTTTCTGCTTTGGTGTTCTAAGCAATTTTCTATAAATAGGGTGCTTGGTTAGAATTGAAAATCACACGCAAACTCAAATCTTTTATCTCTATATTATCGCGAGTGTATTCTTGTGAGTATTTTGATACTTTGAATGTTGCTATAATTGCAAGTTCTTCAAAGACTATATCTAGTATTCCAATTAGAAGTACTATTTTTTGGAGGTAAGGGATGTTATTTTTTCTTATAAATGATATTATTTCTTTCAATATCATTATGCCGAAATATTGGTAAAAATTTTCTTGTGAAATTCTTGTCTTTTAGTGTCGGGGTTACTATTCACGTATACGGCACTATTCACGAATACGGCACTATTCACAGAAAAATTAAAATTTTGTTTTTATCCAAGATATCTGTTATGGGTACTAGCTTTGATTGTATCCATGTTTTGATCATTCTTGAATTTTACTCCATTGTGATTATTTATGAAGTATTTTTGAACTCGGAATGTTTAAAGTACGAATCCTTAATATTTGTTCTTTTGTTTCACTGGATTCGTTGTCTTTAAAATATTTTTCATCATCTTCAGTCCTAAATGATTATATTACTGAATATCTTTGGCCTGTAGTGCAAAGATGAATGATTTTCTGATGAATATCTTTGGCCATAGTGCAAAGATGAACAGGTGTTGAGATGAACATGAATTAAGTGATGAATATCTTTGGCACAGAAAGTAAAAAGATGAATATTTGATTCAAGATGTATATTGATTGATGTTACAGGGATAAAATATTGATGATGGACTTTTAAATTCATAAATAATAGTAGATTTCATTTTCTACGTAACTCTTCTATGAATTATTATTTTCGCTGCGAATATTGATCTGAAACTTGTTGTTTATTATATTCTATCAGATTTTTCCTTGTTGAAGACTAACGATAATTTGTTCTATATTATCTTAGTCATAATATTCTTTACTAGGCTAGTTGAGGTCACCCTTTTCCTTTTTGTTCCATTTTTCATCTTAGGAGGCGAGAATGTAGCTAGTACTAGTCGGGGTATGAAATGATGGTTCTAGAAGTTGTTTTAGTAGTCCTCACCATTTTTGTAAAATAATATATCAATAATTGTAATGAGGTCTTATATGGGTGTGAATATTGTCTAGAAGACAATATTTGTATTTAAACTCACAGTTTAAGTGTTGTCGTATTTGGCACGACAATTGTATTAATAAAGTTGTAGTTATTTCTGTACCATGTATTTGACAACTCAGAATGGGTGATGTATACCTACTTTGGGGGCGTCACATTTAATAACAACATAACATAGAACAACTGAGAATCATAAATGAATTGACTATACATGTTAAACTCATGCTTGAAATAACTATAGAGCATAAGTATTTAACAAAATGAAGAAAATGGTAAACCTTTGCTTGAACAATAAATAAGCTAAGGTTAGAGTCTTATAACATTAGAAATGAAATTACTAAACATACATTAACTGGTAGCAAGCTAGAAACTATAAACTTGCCCAACATGGTATTATACTCAAGCAAGGAATAAAAACAGTTCAATAATAAAGACGAGAGTTCAAACTGTGTTCATTATACAAGAATGTACCTTAAGAAACTTGCTTAACTATAAACAAGTTAGAATGAATCAACAAAATGAGAATTAAAATAACATTAGAGTTAAAGTTAGTTCGAATGAACTAGGACGATTAACTTATTCAATCAACAGTTGAAATAGAAAGCTTGCTCAATCAAAGAATAAAGCTTCATAATATAATAATGGAACTAGCTAAAAGAAATTAAAGAATTAGGAAACTTTCTCAATGTAAAATATAGAGTTTAGAAACTTTCTCAATGTAAATATAGAGTTATAAAACTTGCCTTGAGCGTAAGCTATAAAGTTAAACTCACGATCACCTACACATAATTTTAGAACCACAATACCTATTAGATATGCTAACATACCATAACATGATCATTACCATTTACATTTCAGAAACTCTAAGTGTTTTACTTCACAACACTTGTCTAACGTTCATTATGTATACCAAATTATCACATAACGCATTCTCGATTTACCAATCACTTTTAAAATTTTGAATTCATAATCCACATAACATGACTCCTATTTAACCTTGTTGTTACATGATTCTAACTTTCCATAACCTTAGGCTAAGCTACAATGAACAACCATAGTCTGCAGAATAAACGGACTTCAAAGTTCCG
Source organism: Panax ginseng (assembly GCA_020205605.1). NCBI lineage: Eukaryota > Viridiplantae > Streptophyta > Magnoliopsida > Apiales > Araliaceae > Panax > Panax ginseng. The sequence goes on along the minus strand of CM035129.1, from coordinate 52,742,148 downwards.
AATGGGCACTTTCATGTCACCGCATGAAGTTTTATCAGGGATGACACATGCGGCACTGGATTGCCTTACGCTACCTACTTAAGGTTTGACTTGCCGCGCGACTTGGCAGAACTTCGGGCTTTTGCGTAAGCGTAGCTACTGAGACTTTTCTTAAGCCAACTAACACGAATTTCACCCATCAAACAGTAAAATTAACACATACAAATGATACAACACCATTACAACATGTTTCCTCACTTATGTATCAATATAGAACAACTTAACAGCAATTACACTACTGTAATTTCTCAAATTTCATGTTTTTCATATAAAACTCAATTTTCTTGACATTCATCCTAAAAATCTTCACTGTAAATTCATTACATGATCAAATCATCCCGTTCAAATTACATTATGTTCATATCTCAATGAACTAACATCTACAAGCTTCAATTTATACATTCACATACAAATTTACCATTAAAATTGATACTTACTTAGACTATATAAAGAACATAAACACTGACATCATTTTCTTTTACTGTTATCCGAATTTAGAATGAATTCCTCGTTTAAAACACAATCTCCAGTTATCATATACTCATATAATCGCAAGTAATCCCATAATATAGCAACAATTCAACAATTTGAAATTCACAGATTATATAAAGTTGTCGTATGATGAATGGGTAGTATACCCATAATTCGGATATATTTAGACTTAAATTATTGCATTCTTAAGTTATTTAGTAGCATTTTTATTGTGTTTATATCCTATTTGGCAGATTTGGAAATTTGGAAGGGCAATTATGGGAATTTCAAGCATTGAATGGCAAAACTGTAATTCGATGAAGTCCAGTGGCACGGTACTGGAAATTAGACTATCCTCAGTCAATGGGTATACTGAGCCTCGGCGGCGTTGACCGGATTAAGCGTTTGACTTACGGTTGCCTATTAAGGGTTAATAATAAAACCTAATTGAAGGAGGATTGTGGGGGACTATAAAAAGAAACTAATTGCTGAATTAAAAAGGGGGACGGGATTTATTTGGCAGAGAGGATTGAAGGAGCTTTTGCGGGGAGATTACTTGGGGCTTCAAGATTGGCTACAGAGTTTCTTCTTTTTTCTCCTTAATTTTATTTGTAATTCTTTAAGGATGATTTATCAACAAATAATGATTCTTATTTCCGTGATGAACTAATTCTTTAATTAAGATTTCAATTGAACCTTTTATGATTATAACTTAGTTATTCGTCATTATAATTATTTATGTTGAAGTGGATTGTTTATCATGTTTTGATGTTAGTGATTAATTATTTGGCCAATAATTAGTGTGTTACCTAGAAGGAATCGGGAGAGGAATTCTAGGGTTAGAACTAGACATGATGACATGTGACTCGATTATTTACGGTAAATAATTAGGTTTGTGAATTGAATGGAAATATCTCTGCTCACCGCATGTAACATATAAGGAATTGGGACCGGAAAGAGTTTAATCCAATTGTTTTGCATAGGAATATAGCAAGGTTAATCAGGTTAAATAGGAAGTCAATTGACCACTGGAAGAGGGCTTTTGGCATTTGAGAATTCTGTTAACAATCCATGAGACATAGTAATTGGGATGATTAGATAAGCGATTTATAATTCATAATTGGGGATATTGAAGTCTTAATATTTACTCTAGGAAGTCATTCACTCAAGTAATAGCTTAGTTAATTGTTTATCTTAGTACAAAGATATCTTTAAGTGTTTAATTTTGAGTTAATAATTCAAAATCACAATTTCTCGTTGTTTGAATAAAATTGAATTGATATAGTATTAGTAGTTGAAATTTATTAATTAGAATTCACCTCGTGGGAACGATACTCAACTTATCCTTTTTTATTACTTGTTGACCACGTATACTTGCGTCTTTGTGTGTAACTAGATTTTACTCAACAAGTTTTGGCGCCAATGCCGGGAATTTCTTTTAATATTAATTTCATATTAGTTATAATCAATTCGATTTTAATTTGAACACTACTTAATCTTTCTTCTTGGATTGGCGTGAATTCGTATGCACACTAGATCGAAAAGCTGAAAGGAACTTCTTACGTATATCTGCATAACCTCGAGAAGGAGTTTCAGAACGGTCTAAATGAATAGTGAGGTGATACATTTGGAAGAAGAACCGACAACCCAAGAATTACTCGTGAACATGGCGCAGAGAACGAATAAATCACTTAGGATTACATACGCCAAATGTTCTGATTTCTGATCAAGTATTAAGAGACCTAAATCAATGCGAGCAGTTAAAACCGGATCTATTCGGATGCTCTGCTAGAATACATGCCGGTTTGGGGGTAATTCGATGACGCGATCCTAATGAACATATCTTGAGTTTCTTGGAAGTTTGCGATACCTTCAAATTTAACAATGTATCGGAAGACGCTTATAAGGTTGAGGATGTTCCTGCCTTACTTTAAAAGACAAAGCACGAAGCTGGCTACACTCCTTGCCTCCTGGTTCAATCACCACATGGGATGACTTAGCTCAAAAAATTTTAGCTAAGTTCTTCCCACCAGAGAAGTCGGCAAAACTACGGAACGACATTCATACTTTCGCACAACTTGAGTCAGAATCGTTATATGAGGCGTGGGAAAGGTTTAAGGATATGCTCCGTTAAGTGCCCTCATCATGGAATTCCGCAGTGGATGCAATTAGGGATATTTTGTGATGGTTTGCACGCATCCACGAGGTCTAGTATTGATGCAATGGAATGGAGGAGCGATTATGTCCAAAAAATTTTGATGAGGCGTATCAATTGTTAGAAACAATGGCCACCAACAACTATCAATGGCCCATGGCGAGGACCAACCACCCAAAAGCATCGAGGAAAATATGAAGTGGACGTCTATAAAAGATTAACAAAGACAAGTGATCGCAATAGCTAAGCATATAGAAACATGGCATCCACAAGCCACACAAACAGTAAATCGATGGTTTGTGAGTTGTGTCTTTGGGGTCATCTACGGATCAATGTGCCATAAATTGAATCAAGCCACGATTAGAGGAAATTATAATCGTTCAACCCAACCGTATCCTACCCAAAATGCCTATAATCCGAGTTGGAAGAATCATCCAGGGGTTCTCATGGAGTAACAATCAAGTTGCGACTCAACCACCTAGACAACAACACACCTCCGGATTCCAAAATCAACCTCAACAACCGGAGAGGGTATCAAGTTGGGAAGCGACCTTGGAAAAGTTTATTAGAGCCTCGACAAAAAGAACGAGGAACAAGACAAGAAATTGAATCAAAAGTAGATATGACGTTGCAAAGCCATGGGGCATCGTTAAAGAACCCGAAAATTAATTGGGTCAAATAGCACATGCATTGAATAATTGGCCCACTAGGAACACTTCCGAGTGATACGAAATAAACCGGCAGAAATGAGCACTGCAAGGCAGTAATCTTACGAAGTGGAAAGGAGCTGCAAACAGTTAAGGATAAGGACAAAGGGGATAACGCAACAACCGAAACAGAAGAGGTTGTGGAAACCGGGAAAGATAAAGAGGAAATAGGAGAAGAAAATGCACAGGGGTCATCTACAACAATGCCACCCATACCATATCCGCAAAGATTTTAGAATCCAAGTTAGATAAGCGGTTTTAAGATTTTGGATATTTTAAAAATTGCATATCAACATCCCATTCGCCAAGCTTTAGAACACATGCCGAGATTACGCTAAGTTCATGAAGGATGTGCTATCAAAGAAAAGGAAAGCGGGGATTTTGAAAAGCAATGGCGCTAATCAAGAATGTAGCGCAATTATTCGAACAAGTTACCTCCTAAGTTGAAAGATCCGGTAGCTTTTCTATTCCATGCGACATTGGTAATCGTTTTTTTGAAGCGTTGTGTGATTTGGGGGCGATATTAATTTGATGCCATTATCGATACCGTCGATTCGGACTCCAAGCACCTAAACCGACAAATATCGGTTCATGTTAGCGAGGCCGATCGATTACATATCCACGAGGTATCGTTGAAGACGCATACTAGTAAGGGTGGATAAATTCATCTTTCTAGCGACTTCGTTATCTTGGATTGTGAAGCGATCTGGAAGCGCCCATCATTCTCTGGACGACCATTCTTAGTAACAGGAGAAGCGTTAATCGACGGCAAAAAGGAGAATTAACGATGAGAGTTGATGATCAACAGTCACTTTCAATGTGTTTAAAGCAATGTCGTATCCAAAGGAAAAAGGTGAGTGTTTGCGGGTGGATGTAATGGAGGAGATGGTGAATCACAAGATTTCTTTGCAATTACTCAGAGGATCCGATAGAATCCATGATGGTTAGAAATGAATAAACGATAGTGCAGATGCAGACATCGAAAGGTGTCAAATGGCTAGACACACCATCATTCTCATGGAAAAATAATCAACCATTCGACACCCTTGAATGGCCTAAAGCGGAAGAAAAGAAGTGCAAACCCTCGATAAGAAGCGCCCATTTGTTGGAATTAAAGCCACTCCCTCTCATCTTGAATATGCTTACTTAGGAAAGACTCGACTCTACCAGTTATTGTTTCGACAACGTTAATCGACACCCAAAAAGAAAAATTACTACGAGTTCGCGCGAGTTCAAAAAGCAATGATTGGGTGGACTATAGCGGACATTCGAGGTATTAGCCCCTTTCAGTATGCACAAGATTTTAATGGAAGAGGGATCAAAACCAACCATTGAGATGCAACGAAGGTTAAATCCCATTATGAAAGAGGTGGTGAAGAAGGAAGTTATAAAATGGTTGGATGCCGGTATTATCTACCCAATCTCGCATACGGTTCATGGGTAAGTCCCATGCGATTGTGTACCAAAAAAGGGGGCATAAGCTGTGGTAAAAATGAAGCGCATGAGCTTATCCCGACTTGAATCACATATAGGTGGAGAGTATGTATGGATTACCGAAGTTGAATAAAGCCACATGCAAGGATCACTTTCCCTTGCTGATTCATTGATCGAGATGTTGGACAAAGTTAGCGGGACATCAATTCTCGTCATTAGATGGATATTCAGGTACAATCAAATTGCCATAGACCAGGAAGATCAAGAAAAACCACGTTCACATGTCCATACAAGACGTTTGCATTCCGGCGTATGTCCTTTGGTTTATGTAATGCGCGTGTGGCGACCTTTCAACGTTGTATGATGGCAATCTTTTTCCGATATGGTGAAAGCGAGAATTTAGAGGTGTTCATGGATGATTTCTCCGTGTTCGGCGATAGTTTTGACTCGTGTTTGAGTAATCGATCTTGGTGTTAAAGATGTGTGGAGACTAACCGGTACTTAATTGGGAAAAATGTCATTTTATGGTACAAGAAGGGTTATTACGGGACATAAGGTTTCCATGATCCGGATTGGAGGTGGATAGAGCGAAAGATTGATACAATTGAGCTTGCCTCCTCCTTCATCTGTAAAAGGCATTCGGAGTTTCTTGGGACATGCAGGGTTCTATAGACGCTTTATTAAAGATTTTTCAAAAATCTCGAAACCCCTATGCTCACTCTTGGAGAAAGATGTACCTTTTAAGATGGATCATGCATGCATCGAGGCATTTGAGGTATTAAAGAAGAAATTGGTCTCTGCACCAGTCATTGTAGTGCCCGATTGGTCTTTACCTTTTGAATTGATGTGCGACGCCAGTGATTACGTGGTGGGAGCCGTATTGGGACAACGTCATGATAAGATTTTTCATACTATCTATTACTCTAGTAAGACATCGGTGGATGCCAATTTGAACTACACAACAACCGAAAAGGAATTACTTGCGATTGTGTTTTGCTTTTGACAAATTCGAGCTTATCTCCTCGGCACTAAGGTAATTGTCTACATCGACCATTCAAACTATTAAATATCCGATTGAGAAGAAAGATGCTAAACCACGATTAATACGGTGGTATCTTGTTGTTACAAGAATTTGATCCGGAGATCCGGACGGAAAAGGTAAGAAAATCAAGTGGCGGATCATACGCATCTCATTGGAAAATAAAAGGAATGAAAGAAGACAACTTCGGTGATTAATGAGGAATTTCCGGATGAGCAACATTAGGGTAACTACCATCTCTCTTGCGCTTCAGCACGCCGACTATGTCAACTATGTGGTTGCCAAGGTGTTACTGCATGGGACATGACATCACAACAACGGAAGAAGTTTCTCCATGATGCGAAGCAATACTTTTGGGATGAACCATTTACATTGTTTAAAGCATGTGCAAGATCAAATGATAAGGCGTTGTGTACCTCACGAAGAAATGGATAGTATATTAGGCCACCATCACTCCCCTCGATTACGGAGGTCATTATTCCGGGTGATCGTATAAATGACGAAAGTACTACAATCGGGATTCTTACGGCCCTCTTTATTCAAAGATGCTTATCTCTTTGTGCTAAAATGCGATCGATGCCAACGCGTAGGTAATATCTCCAAGCGCAATGAAATGCCACTTAACACAATTTTAGAGGTGGAACTATTCGATGTGTGGGGTATCGACTTTATGGGACCATTCCATCTTATTTGAATAATCGTTATATCTTATTAGCGATCGATTATGTTTCCAAATGGGTAGAAGCCGCAGCGTTACCTAACGAATGATGCCAACGTTGTCACCCAATTCTTAAAGAAAACATTTTACCAGATTTGGGACACCAAGGGCTATAATAAGTGATGAGGGAACATACATCAGACAAACAGTTCACTAAATTGCTTGTAAAATATGGAGTTCGTCACAAAATTGCAAAATTACATATCACCCACAAACCAATGGCCAAGCGGAGGTGTCGAATCGGGAAATTAAGAGGATCCTGGAAAAAGTAGTCCATCCGTCACGAAAAGATTGGGCGTTTCGATCTTGACGCGCCCTATGGGCTTATCGAGCAAATGTATAAAAACCCGATCGGCATGTCCCCGTGCAGAATGGTCTTTGGAAAGGCGTGTCATCTTCCGGTCGAGCTAGAACACAAAGGTACATTGGGCCATTCGAAATTAAACTTTGATCTAGAAGCAAAGGTGAAAAAGCTAAGTTAATGCGGTTGAACGAGATGGATGAATTCAAAGTTCAACGCCTCTGAAAAACGCTTAAGCTATACAAGGAGAAAGTCAAATCTTGGCATGATAAAAAAAATTATGGATAGAACATTCGCATGGGGCCATCAAGTACTCATTTGTTCAACTCACGCTTGCGTCTATTTCCAGGAAAATTGAAATCCAGGTGGTCTGGACCATTTGTAGTCATATCGGTCACGCCACACGGAAACATTGAGGTTGAGGAACCGAATTCAAAGCGTACATTCAAGGTCAACGGTCAACGTCTGAAACACTATTGGAGCGGACCAATCGAACGCCAAGCTACGGCCCAAGACCTCTCGGACCCAGTGTGTAACCCGACCAACACCGCAAAGTCGGGCTGACGACTATAAACCAAGCGCTTCTTGGGAGGCAACCCATGCAGTTCCATAAGTTTTTTTCGTTTTATTTGATTTTATGCCTCTTAGAGTTAAACTTTTCTTATTTTCTTTGTTATTACGTAGTAGAAAACTCCACGTTTATTAAACTAATTCCTACCTTTGGTCGGTATGCACGCATTACAGTCACACTTCCAGCCTTGCCGCCCATATCACCTCCTGATTAGGGCGCCCGCGTTAGGCTCCGAAAGGTGCAGACAAGTCCCGGCGCCCTTGCCACTGGATTCTAAGATAATCACAATACTTTTGCCGCTAGGCTCCAAAAAAAATAGGGCGGCCTACTGTATCTTCCGTTCAAACCCAGCGCCCGTGGCATACCAAACGATCTTCGCGCTAAATACCTTGGCGCTCAAGACGATTATAACCCAGCGCCCTTGCCATTTGAGATCAAAGTTAGCCCTTGTACTTTTTTAAAACCTCGCCGTGCCCTTCTATTCCATATTCTCTCCACAAGCCAAATTGAAGCCGGGTCACCACCCTCTCTCCCTCTTCATAGCACAAAGTCGTCATAAACCTTGGATAATTGTCTTCCACTCATCCACCACGCATCACTCCCTTCCTTTCATATTGGGTCGCCCTGCATCTTGTGTGTCAATTCTACTCCTCCAACTTATTTAGAAGTAACAAAGGTATGATTTGATGTGTTTTTCAATTCTTGCGAATTAAGATGCTCTTCATTCGTTATTCTTGTCATCTGGAAATCTAATGGAGCATATAGATAACGCATTGATGTGTGACGTACTCCTACACACGAGATTCATGCACGCTACATGCATGGCATACATTGCTATCTAGGTGTTTGACAAATTGCCTGACTCAATTTTTAAAGCTAAACTATGACTATGTTTTATATTGCGAAATTCTCGACATGGCATCCAAACGCCATCGCACTCGTGGTCCGGGGCGCTTCAACTTCCGCCAAAATTTGACAAAGAGGCGTTTTTGTTAGTGTTGTTCACTTAACGCTTCTGTACCGCTTGCATGGCCACCCGCTCACTAGTCCCCGAAGCAGGTCTTCATTCCGATCAAAACAAGGATGGAGACATAGCGTTGATGATTGTTGAGCGAAATCGGTTCGCCTTACCATCAACGACTGACATAGATTGATGATTGCAAGTTGGTCAAAGAATTCTATGCCAACTTGCTCGAGCATGACCATTATGGGGTGTTTGTCGGAGGTAAGACCGTGGAATTTGGAGAGGAGGATATCAATGGGTGCTATCAACTACCCTTAGAGGGCCTTCATGATGAATATGCTCCCCTAGTGAGTGATGGGTAGGACTATGAAAAGATTATTCGGGAGTTTGTGTCCATCCGGGCACTACTTGGTCCATCCCATGGCGTGGCGACATGACCTTCCCATTGTCTCACCTCATCTATATGGAAAGGCATGGTATGCCTTCATATATGCGAAATTGATGCCCTGCACACATGTGAGTCACGTCACCAAAGAAAGGGCTGTGCTATTATACTCCATCATACAAGGCCTAAGAATCGATGTCGGCCATCTTATTCAAAGAATCGATGCTCGCGCATCTCTGGCGGGACCACAGGAGGGTTACCACATCCGTCCACGATCTGCGTCTTATGTGTGCTAAGTTTGGGGTCAAATGGAAATCGACGAGATGATTCAAACTCCTATGCCCGTGTTGGACCACAACTTGATCCGCTCGTTATAAAGTGTGGTCCGGGTGCTTAATCACCCTAGGGGACTGGGTTTCATTATCCCCACGTTACTTCTCCACGAGCCCCACCACCTCGGGCTCCCCCCTCCTTTGACCCCTCGGCAATTTGCTCATCGAGGTGTGGTCCCTGAAAGGCCCAAATGGGAGATAGCAATTTGGTTTTACAACATTGAGTCCCAGAATGTGCGCTTATCGGAACGTCAAGACGTGATTTTCAAGTATTTAGTTGACCAATTTGCTGCACAGAATGCACTGACCATCCAGACCCATCCGGGCATTCCACTTAGCCATTTCCCTACGGCTCCCCGTTGCGCGAATATTTCCCGTCCGATCAAGAGATGAGCGAGGACGATGATGCTCCCCCAGAAGAATAAATTCGTCAGGGAAGTCCTCTGTTTTATTTTGACTTATTTTTTTCGCATGAGGACATTGCTCTAGCTTAGTTTGGGGGTGGTTACGTTTTATTTTCACCAGTTGTAGTTTATTATTAGTTTGTGGATTGATTATTAGTAAAGTTGCATTTAGGATTGCATGTTAATTCCAGTTTTTGAGAGTGCGTATATCTGGGGCCAATGAGGAAAGTAGAATTGCATGAACACGTCTAGTAAGGATTGTTGATTCAGTGATATGATTTTCGTGACTTGAATTGGATCTTTATCTGTTTGACATTGATATTATAAGAAGGCACTTGGAAATAAAACGACCATGTTAGCTATGATAGTTTAAATGGTTAGAGAATAGAGTTCTAAAGGGGGATTGCTAGTGATATGGAAGAACAATTTGAATAACTAGATGAGACTGAATTCATGCATAAACTCGAGTTTGGGGGGAAACATTTGGAATATAAAAAAAAAAAAAAAAAACAAAAAACAAAAAACAAAAAACAAATGTTGAGTCTTGTGGTGGGTTGAGGGGAACCACTCCCCATAAACACAAGCGTGAGATGGAGCGTAAAACGCACTCACCAACCATCTATAAATATATATATATATATATATATATATATATATATATATATATAAATAATAATGATAATATACAGGGTGACTAGTCTTGTTTGAGGGCTGTGTTACTTGAGCAAAAGTACGCAGAAGGGGTATCTTAAAACCTAAGCGCTCTAAGGTCTTAAATGGTGCTGGGAGTCGTTGGTGAAAAGCTTCGCTAAGGGGGTAACAATCTGCTAGCCTAATGGGATGAGACATTGCACATCATTTACGAGAAAAAAATAATAATAATAAAAAAAAAAAATAAATATATATTCTAGTTTGACTGTTGAATTCGGGTAAGTGTTTTGAGTTCAGTTGAAACAAGTTTATTTGATGAGTTCTCAAGTTCACACTGTATGATGCCTACTAAGAAAGTTATTCTTTATCATATTTTTTGTCTTACATGGGTTCGCATGGTCGAGGACACACGCGCATAATATCGGTAATATGATTTAGATCCGTTGATTGTTGGGATATTGTCGATCTGCTTTTTACATGAGGAATTAGCATGTTTACGTGATTTTACGAGGCATATGGATCTACGTGAACTCTTGGATTCTTGGAATTACTTAACATATAAATATAAATAGTTTGCATGTGCATGATGTTTAGTTTTGTTTGGTGATCTTAGCTTTTTGTCGCATGAGGACACGCAATGATTTAAGTTTGGGGGTGTTTGATGAATGGGTAGTATACCCATAATTTGGATATATTTAGACTTAAATTATTTCATTCTTAAGTTATTTAGTAGCATTTTATTGTGTTTGTATCCTATTTGCGATTTGGAAGTTGGAAGGCGATTATGGGAATTTCAAGCATTGAATGGCAAAAGCAGTAATTTCGATGAAGTCAACAATGGTATACTGAAATTGCACTATCCTGGTTGCGGAATACCGAAAGCCTCAGCAGCGTTAACCGGATTAAGGTTTGACTCACGGTTGCCTATTAAGGGTTAATAATAAAACCTAATTGAAGGAGGATTGTGGGGGACTATAAAAAGAAACTAATTGCTGAATTAAAAAGGGGGACGGGATTTATTTGGCAGAGAGGATTGAAGGAGCTTTTGCAGGAGATTACTTGTGGCTTCAAGATTGGCTACAGAGTTTCTTCTTTTTTTCTCCTTAATTTTTATTTGTAATTCTTTAAGGATGATTTATCAACAAATAATGATTCTTATTTCCGTGATGAACTAATTCTTTAATTAAGATTTCAATTGAACCTTTTATGATTATAACTTAGTTATTCTGTCATTATAATTATTTATGTTGAAGTGGATTGTTTATCATGTTTTGATGTTAGTGATTAATTATTTGGCCAATAATTAGTGTGTTACCCTGAAGGAATGGGAGAGGAATTCTAGGGTTAGAACTAATATTATGATGACATGTGACTCGATTATTTACACGGTAAATAATTAGGTTTGTGAATTGAATGGAAATATTTGTTCACCGCATGTAACATATAAGGAATTGGGATTTGGAAAGAGTTTAATCCAATTGTTTTGCATAGGAATATAGCAAGAGTTAATCTGGGTTAAATAGAAGTCGATTGACCACTGGAAGAGGGCTTTTGGCATTTGAGAATTCTGTTAACAATCCATGAGACATAGTAATTGGGATGATTAGATAAGCGATTTATAATTCATAATTGGGGATATTGAAGTCTTAATATTTACCTCAGGAAGTCATTCACTCAAGTAATAGCTTAGTTAATTGTTTATCTTAGTACAAGATCTTTAAGTGTTTAATTTTGAGTTAATAATTGAGTAAAATCACAATTTCTCGTTGTTTGAATAAAATTGAATTGATATAGTATTAGTAGTTGAAATTTATTAATTAGAATTTCGTGGGAACGATACTCAACTTATCACTTTATTACTTGTTGACCACGTATACTTGCGTCTTTGTGTGTAACTAGATTTTACTCAACACCGTAACACTCATAAACATATATATATATATATATATATATATATATATATATATATATATATATAATACTAGTGTTGTGTAAAAATACCTCGAATTTGCTTGTATTCCTTGTTAACTCACTAGAATTTGCCGTGAAAATTCTTAAGGCTCCTCTCCAATTCTCTCTCAAGTTCTTTATCACTCTCTCTGAACTCTCTCAAAACCCAGTGTATAGTGAACAAAACTAAGCCAAAACTGATAGCCAGCGTAGGAAATAAACTGATAGTCTTAATACGCCAACTTAATTATAATGGCAGTTACAGCATAAACGTATATAATATAAATATATTATATTTATTATTTTATTTATTTTATTTATATTATTAAATTTAAATTTCAAAAATTAGAAATATCAAAAGTCATAAGGCTTGTTTGGCAAACCATTTAAATTTTAAAGAATTAAAATACTTAAGCCTTGATTGGCAAAACTAATTTAAATCCTTTTTAATTTATTTTAATAAACACTTTAGTTTATAAACTATAATCACATATTATTTCATATCCAACATTAACCCATTAAATTAATCACATAATATATTTTAATTAAATATAGTCTTTTAGCAAATATCACCAAATTATAATTTTCCTTATAACTTCATTTAATAATTTAACATACCATCTAAATTATTAAATCAACACAACAACATAACACCTTATGTTATAATACAAACCTCTAAATTATAAATTAATTTAATTTAGTAACTTCTCTAATACATTTAGATCTAATACATTTAGATTCATCAACCATCACATCAATAAAATATTTATTTAACAACAAACACCTCAAATAATTTTTATATAACTCAATAAATATTTAAATTACAATTTAAAATTTAGGATCGTTACAATATATTATTTAAATAATATATGAAATGATTATTGGAATTATTATAATTATTATTTTATTATAGGAATTTATTGATTAGTTAAGTTAATTATTTTAACTTAATTAATAATGCTTATATGCAAGATAAATCAGATATGGAATCCAAACCCTAATTTTGTATTTTAAACAAGGAATGAGAATAATAATATTATATTAATTATATTTTAGTGCAATAAATATGTACTGTATATCCGGAATGGACTCCAGGAGTTCACCCCCCTCACAGCCCAGGGGGTTCAATCCTTCCGCTCGTTCCTACGGAGTTCCGAAATGGACTCCAAGAGTTCGATCTGGTCCCCCGGCTCTCAATCCTTCCGCTCGTTCCTCCACCTCCGGAAAGGACTCAAGGGGATCGATCCGGTCCCCCGGCTATTCTACCCTTTCGTTCTTTCCTCCGTAATTGTATGTGTGGACCGATAATGGCTGGTCAATTATGGTGTATTATGACAAACCCTAGGATTACCGGGATAAACCCTAATTTGAAACTTAAACCGGAGTTTAAGATCGGTCAAAAATTATGTTAATGTGATTAATAACAAGTATTAGAATTATAATCTAAATTAGGAAATCCTAATTATTGACTCGAAACCCTAATCGTAAAATTAAAAACCCTAATTACTAAATTAAAAACTCTAACTGCTAAATTGGTAACCATAATTGGTAAATTGAAAGACTAACTGTAATCAGTAGATCTTAAACTTAATAAGCAAGTTTAAGTAATTATGAAACCTAATTTAACTAAGGAAACCCTAATTGTAATTTTAGAAACTAATTTTTTTATTTTAACCCTAAATGCAAAATCCTAGAAAATCATTATGGCAAACCATAAGGTTAAACCCTAAGGGTTTGCCAAGATACAATTTTGCCATTAAATTTAGATGACAAATGTCAAAAATGCCCTTTTTGCAATTCTTTATTTGGATGGAGTGTAGATCTTGCCATATATGTGGTAGTTACCAACTCTAAGAGTTTAATTTGCCTTATATTCTCAGCAATCAGCCACATTCACCAGCCATGTGCATTGTAACATAATATATATAGATTCAAGAGAGAGAAAAGTCACTTATTAAGCCCATTTGTTCAACTTGCTCTCCACCGATCCTCTCTCTCTCTCTCTCTCTCTCTCTCTCTCTAGACCTATGAATTATATGGCCATTTCAGTCCTTTAGTAAGTCCCCACTACCTCCACATATAAATTAGCAAAGCCAAAATCAAGATTGACCAAGAAAGGTATAAAACCCTAGAACCAAATCTGAACTTGATTAATGTGTTAGATCTTATGATTTAATGTTAAAACATGTTGTTTATTGTCTATATAAGTGATCTGGGTTGCTAGATGTTAGATTTATAAAATCTAAGTGCTCGAAATTGATGATTTTCAAAATCTAGAAAATTAGGAAATATGGTCTGACAACCAAATGTCAGGTCCCATACATCTCAGTATATTTATGTTTTTATTTGTTTAAAGGATTGTATTTGTAGTATGTTGTAAGGTCTTTACTCTGGAACCTGATTCAGAGTCAAATATGTTGTGATTAAAAGTTATTGATGGTCAAACTATGTTGACCGGCCATGACTCGACCATTCTGGGTAACCCAGATTCTTGCCCAGAACCGTTTGACAAGAAGTTTATGGCTCTAGATCTGGCAGGTTGTTGTTTCTTTGTTCTTGTTTTTGTATCTATCTTATAGATTGGTATATGGAATGTTGATTCATGCTCTTAGATCGCATAACTATCAAATAGGATGGATTTTGTATCAGTCGAAAGAAGGTCGACGACGATCGAAAGCGAGTTTTTCGGGTAAGCCGGAAACTCGATGAAATATGATCTCTGACAAACTTTAACCGACATAGATCTGTTTGTTCTGTTGTTGTTATGTTGATTTATGTAATAGATCTCTTCCTTGTCATGCTGGCTACAATCTAGAACCATTAGAACACCAAAACATAACACAGGAAGCAAGTTGTGGAAGCCCAAAAGTGATCAATCGAACTGTTCTTGTTTTTTGGGTAACCCAGAAAACGAAGAACAGGTCTGACGGATAGTTTGAGCTTCCATATCTTGCTTGTGTGTTGAAATCTGACCCAGAACTTTCTTGATACTTGTAGTGTTACATTAACACTACATGATATGATCAACAGCTAGCCTAGAAACATTACAGATTAAGAATTAAGCTTGGTCAAAGTATGCCACTTGAACACTGTCTATGAATGTTCTTGAGTCTCAAGAAAACCTGAGACTACACTTTCTGTCGCTAAAGGCTTTAGCGACAGACTTTTTAATTTTATTTAATTTATTTTCCAAAAATCATTTAAAAATAGAAAATAATTTCTGAAAATTATAAAAATTATTTTAAAAATTATTTTATGTTATAAAAATTAACTTTTAATAATTTGGCATATTTTCCATAAGTATTAGTATTTATTTAAATATTATTAATATTAAATTTATTTAATAAATGTATTAAATAAATTAATTAAAAATGATTTTATTATATTAAAAATCATTTTAAATGATAATAATGTATTTACAAATATTTTAAGTTTTAAAATATAACTTTTAATATTTTAAAGTAAATTTCATTAATTATTTAATATTAATGATATTTAGATTTATTTAATAATTATATTAAATTAATTAATTAAAAATCATTTTAATATTATAAAAATCATTTTAAATAAAAATAAAGTGTTTAAAAATATTTGAAGTTATACAATATAACTTTTAATATTTAAAGGATAATTTTATTAATAATTTAATATTAATGATATTAGATTTATTTATTAATTATATTAAATAAAATGATTTAATTTATTTAAAAGGATATAAATGAATTAAAAATATTTTAAGTTGTAATTAATGACTTTTAATATTTTGATAAATAATGCATTAATATTTTAAGTATTAATGGTAATTATTTAAAATGATTTTAATTATTTTAAAAATCATTTAAGGGTAATATTAATACTTTAAAAATATTTTAAGTTAATATAAATAACTTTAATATTTTGGCAATAGTTTTATTAATAGTTTAATATTAATTAAATATTAATGATAATAGAATTATTTAATATTTAAATCATTTACTAATGATTTCGGTGTTTGAAAAATCATGATAAATTATAATAATTATTTAAAAATTATTATAAGGCTATGAAAAATAATATAACTAATATTTAAATTATTTAAATGGATATTAAACTACAGGATAGTCTTAGACTCGATAATTACCCGATAAAGCCGTCGGTACATCGAAATGTTTCAGAAATTGATCTGGACTTAGATAATTTGACTAGATACATGTTTGTTTGTGATCCAATGACTACTAAACATATGTGAAATGTGATTAGGTTATGTTCTGACTGTAAATAGCATTACTATGTGATATGATATATTATTCTAATCGAACAAATGATCTTATTAATGATAGGTCTTGATATAAAAGATAAAACTAAGCTGTGTAAGTAGCAGACTAGGCAAGTATCCTATCTTTGCATTTACTTTATGCAATGGACATGCGTAAGCAAATATCGAAACTATTCTTTTTCATTGTTCAAATATCTTATCATTTGTATATACTTATGCAATGATTCTGTATAAGTAAGTTATTAGATTATAATTTGTTGTACAAGTTCCTTAATTCTGTTATTATAGATCAAAATATATATTCTGTTTGTTAATTTCTAAGCATGGTTATACAAGTGACCTCACTTAGATAATCATTATATTTTATCACATATTGATACGTACTTATTGGTTTCTAGTATGTATACATTGACTTATAAGTCTTCTAAGCTATTTGATTCAGCTAGACATAGATTTCAAAATATTATTGAACAAGATAGAACTTTATTGTATCCAATCGAATTATTTTGGTTCAGATTCTAGACTAGTATGAACATCCCGAATCTGGGAAATTTTATGCGCCTAAGGCGGATATGCTAGACGAAAATATCGTTCGAACATGTAGTATTGATCAATACAGGGCATGACGGGTTGATCACCCCCGTGCCTGTAAGTTATGACGGTTTACAGATGAAGTTCTGTTTAACCTTTTCGAAAATAGAAAACAATGTCCATAGTTTATCGATTGATCCTCATTTATAGTCAGTACGTAGTTTTAAAATTTTGATATAGAATTGATTTGTTGTTATTATTGGTTCAACTTACTTCGCAACTGTTGATTTGTTGTAGAAGTGTCGTTCAAAGAAAACATTTAATCCTTTCAGCTAATATTTATTATTGTTATTACTTATTGGGCAATCAAATGCTCATTTTTGCTTTAAATTTAAATGTTTTCAGCTAAGTGTGAACAACCTGAAGGCTCTGCTAAGAACAAGGGAAAAGGAAAGGTTAGAGAATGAGTTTCATGCTATCTTATGTAATAGTTTGACATTATTAAGACAATGATATATATTATCTATCATGTAATGAATGTATTAAAGGTTACGTACTTGGGATTAAACTCTGATATATGCAAATTAAGTTTGGTATTTATATTATTGCTATTATTAGTATTATTATTCCGCTCATAGAAATGGTATCGTGAAGCACCGAGTTTGGGTTTAAAGTACCTGAATTTGGGGGCGTCACAAGTTGGTATCAGAGCTTTAAGGTTAGAAACCTTAGGTGGGATAGACCTTAGGCTATAACCTTAGGACAAAATGAAATGTTGAAAATACAAATAACTTATATAAATTTAAAAGAAGATGAATTGAATAAATTCATCGTCAAACAAAATAAAAGATAACTTATATAAAACTATTATGTATTGTGTGTATATATTATATGCTAATCATGACAATTTATGTGTGTAGATGTTAGGTGGAAAAGAATTAAGATACCCTCAGATCGTAAAAAAGGAGCCAATATCAAAGCCAATAGTTGAAATAGAGGCTCGCAATGAAAGCAACCTCGATGAGGTGTTTATTGTGGAAAACGTAGTACTAGATCCAAAAATGGTGGAACTAATAGATAGTGATTCGGACACTGAAGTTGGAACTGATCAAGCATCAACGGAACTGTAGAATCTGAGGAACAAGGTTTCTTCTCTGGAAAAGCTGTGGGGAAATAGAAAAGCTATTAAATAGTCAATTCTGAAAAGCGTTAATAGAAACAATAGAAGAACAAGATAAGCTTAAAATCTAAATTGATCAAATGGGAGCCAAAAGCAATAAGTCGGGTGCAGCTCCGAGCAAGAAGGGGAAAAGAAAGATGAAAGACCGCGATATAGGAAATTTCGATAAAAACTAAGGGAACCTTAACCGAATAGAAAAGTGTACAAACTGTGACAAGAAACATGAAGGCGTATGCAGGAAAGGGAAAAAGATATATTACATTTGCAGACATGAGGGACATATCTCTCATCATTGTCTTGACTTTAAGCTAGGTGCATGTTTTATTTGTGGGTTGGAAGGTCATCGGGCAAACGATTGTCCAGAATCAGGAAAAGGTGTAGGAAATAAGTAGGATTAGTAGTTGATTATGTATGTTTGATAATGTACGTGTGTAATGTAATATTCCCAACTTTTGTCTAAGTTATTGTAGCAATTCCCGACTTTTGTGGTCACAAAGGGATAGTAGTATGTGTTATGTTATATAAACTACTTTGAATTAATGAATATGAATCTATGTTTGATAAATGAAATAAGTTTGATATATTAAACTTATACGATAAGGTTTAGAATGTAAAGAATACTTTATGGTATTATTTAACCAGATAATGTCGCCGAGACGTCAAACTCGAAATCAAAGGGCAGAAGAATCTGTCAACAACGCTGGGGGACAACAACCAGACTCGATACAGAATTTTGCAAACATGGTGTTAGAGTTTATGCCCTAGAGGCCAATTATTTGATATAATTGCTTAACGTTTTGATATTATATTTGATTGAATAAATGAATGATTTTATTATGGTTTTATTTACTGCGTTAAATAATTGTTAACATAATAAAATTCCTTAGAATAATGATACAAATTATATGGTTTCAAGTATGTGACTTGAACATGAGATTATATAATTACAATTAGTATCATTGTTCTTAAATGTCCCTAATCTGGGTATCATTGTTGATGGGACAACATTGATGCATTGAGACTAGTATGTGGATCGATTGATGACCAAATCTCATTGGTCATAAATATATGAGATATTAAGTCAATGCATAGGTACATGTTAGAGAACGATGTCTTTGGGACGGACTCCACCATGAGAATTCTATGTGGAGCATTATGCGAAGTGTCATTAAAAATTCTCATAGTGATAATGATGTAATGGTCCTCCGACCTGAAATCACTATATTACTACACGGGAATTTATGTACTTTGATATCATCAAATGTCACCTTTAATAGGGTGGACTATAAAGGTGATTATTGGGTTCATCATGAATCGTGTGAGGAATATGAGTGATCTAGATGGAATTTAACCCTCCTATATATTATGGGTGATATCCATAGGCATCTTGATTGAGTAGGACTATGAAATGCATGGCCATGCTCAAATAAGTGATTTGTTTCATATAGTCTACTCATTGATCAAGAAAACTCAGATTAAATTATGAAGAGTATGACACATTCCATGACTCGAGTTTAATCTAGGATATTAAGGTTAAAAGGATTAAATTACATTGAAACATTGGTCACTAAAAGGTTGCATCGAATCATCGATCTTATTATTACTTGGGTAGCAGTGATGCATTACTAGATGTCGCTTCCACCGCTTATAATTTTATAATATGATTTTAAAATTATTTCCAACGTGATAATAACCTATAGGGTCACACACAGAACGTAATTTAAAGGGAATAAATTTAAATTTTAAGGATTTAAATATATTAATATGATTAATAGTATTTAAATCATTTAATTTAAATTAAAAGAAACGTTTTTATATATGTATATTAATTAAGTAAGACTTAATTAAGTTATATATATATATATATATATATATAAATTCAGATTTTATGAAATTAGGTTTTGATTAATTCCATTTAACTACTATATATAGGATATATAGCAGCTACTTAGGGTTAGATCATAACTTGAAAACCCTAGCCGCTCTTAGAGAGAGACTAGAGAGAAAACATACAGTTTCATAAAGGTTTCTTTGGTGGCTAGTACCGCAAGTCCCTCTTATTGCAGAATCGTTCGACGGTTCGTGCGGCGTTCGTGTGGATACCATAGAGACGTAGTTTCGTGAGGAATTGCGTTAAGAATTCAAAGCCGTTTCAGAAATACTTTCATTTTCGGTATAATATCTAAACCTCTGAATTAATTGATTTTTCGCATGGATCCTATGTTGGGTTTCGGAAATTGCTTTGATTATTTTATTTCCGCTGCATTTTTTTGCCGAAATCCCTACACATGGTAGCTCAAGTTATGCATCTGAGGAAAGCGGTACCGAGGAACCAAATTTTGAGATAATCGTCATGAACTTCAAAGATTTTAAGGTTGTAGAACCGCCAGAATTTAGAGGTACAACTGACCCTGTAGAAGCCCAAACTTGGGTTAAGAAAATTAAAAAAGCGTTTGCGATAGCTAGGGTAGCTGAGGGGCAAAAGACAACTTTTTTCACCTACATGATGAAAGGGGAGGCGAATTTTTGGTGGGAGGAAAATCAAGCGAGGGCAGGAGAAGGTGTAGTAACTTGGGCTAAGTTTAAAACTTTGTTTTTCGAAAACTATTTCTCGTCTAGTATGCAGGCTAGGATGGAGGTGAAAATTCTAGAATTAAAGTAGAAGAACATGACTGTTGCGGAGTATGCCGCAAAGTTTAATGAGTTGGCTAGGTTCGCTCCGCATCAAGTTGATACGGAGGCTAGGAAGGCGAGAAGGTTTGAGTGGGATTAAAACCCCGGCTCTACAACAAGGTGGCCGGGTGTTGCGATTGTTGGGTCTCCAACTTTTAGTTTTATTTTGATGATAACAATAATTAGTAAATAAATTAATTAAAAGGGTAGAATCCTCTCCATATGATTTTTATTATAATTGTTTTATTTATCTTATTTACTTTGACCAAAAATATTTTCTAAATCTTATTTAATTGATTTTATTGATCTTGATGTTTTAAAATGATAAATCAATTGGGTCATGCATTATGGGACAAAAGTCATATGTTGATTATCAAATGCTTGTTTGACCGAATTTAGAAAAAAGATTGAAATGTTGATTAAATCATTTTTAATTGTGGGCATCTACTATTTAGTTTTGAATTAATTTTATTATTTAAAATTTTCAAAAATTATTGGGTAAAATTATTTTATTTTAATATATATATATATATATATATATATTATAAGTTTTATATTATTATATATTCAAAAATCAAATATATATATATATATATATTATATCTTTATAAAAACGTGTATATATTATTATATATATAAATCATGTGTGTTGTGTTATACATATTATATAAATCTAACGTGTGTGTGTGTGTTTTAATACATATATGAATATAATTATTGCATGCAACTTATATTTATTAGTACATATATGATATAGTATACAATTTGCAGAATGCATATAAAACCATGTGAGCTTCAATTTGGGATAAAAGCCACGAGAATTAATGCTTTACTTGGACCAATCTAATGCTTTGGCTTTCAAATTGATTTACATTAAATGCATGCATTACATATTAAAGTTACATGTATATGTTACATGCATTACATATTTTGAACATTAATTGCACTAAATTGTTTAATATGCATTTATTTACATTAAATGTGTGTGTATCATATTATATATAGAGAGTGAGAAAGTTAACGTGTATTATTATATATATTAAAAATCATGCATGTATGTTAAATATATATATATATATATATATATATATATATATATATATATATATATATATAAAAACCGTATATGTTATCAAATATATTTGTTGTAATCATTATTATAATATATATGTTATTAGTATGTAATCATTATATTATATATTATATATTATATATTATTATATATATATATATATATATATATGGTGTGTGTGTGTGTGTTTAAATATATATATATATATATATAGTATATGATATAAAGTATATTTATTAAATATATATTATATATATTATATATAAACCGTATATATCAGAACCGATCAGGTGAAGGCTCCCTTACTTTGTTAAAATACGGACCTTTTTTTTTGTTTTTTTTTAAAACAACTAAAAAAAATATTTAATATTTTATGGAATCGATATTTTTCATAATATAATGTTTTAGGCGTGATTTGAATACCTATACCAAAAATGGTGAGTGCGATGCATGCAATGCATGCACTGCTTTTTGTTATACGTGATCCAAATCACATCCAAAGCAATCGTATTATGAAAAATTTCGAGCCCATAAATATTAAACTTTTTTTTTAGTTATTTTTAAAAAAGACCAAAAAAACAAAAAAAAAAAAAAGTCAGTATTTTAACAAAGTAAGTGAAATCCTCTTACCCGATTCGACCTCGATATCATATATATATATATATATATATATATATATATATATATATATATATATATATATATATTTACCACATGAAAATATATATATTTTTAATATATATATATATATATATATATATATATGTGTGTGTGTGTGTGTGTGTGTCATCATGTCTTATATGTATACTATATATATATATAGTTATTAAAATCTTATAGGAAGCTTATATGCATATGCTGACAAAATGATTTTAAGAACCTTGTGTCATTCAAAGTGGGACTTGAAATGCTAGCCTTTATATTGAATGCTAGCCTTTATAAAAACCGTGCGCTACATTAGTTGGCTTGTTGACCGAATAATTAATGGAACAATTAATGATTGGAAGGTTCAAAAACGCCTACGCATTTTTATAACTCTTACCGCGTAAAACTTGTCTTGATATGGATCATTCATTCAAAAATTATTAATTAAAACCGTTCATTCAAAATTAGATTTTCAAAATTACCTTTTTGCCCCTGATTTCAAAATTCTATAAATAAGAATCTTTCTTTCATTTCCAATTTGCCAATTCACTTGAAGAAAAACTTATCTCTTTCCCACATACTCTCTCTCTAAAAAACTTTTTCTTTCTTCTTACAAAAATTCTGATTATTTCAGAAGAAGAAATTGGTCTAAGCATATTGAGATAAATTATTTGATTTATTTATTTGAATTATCTCTTGCTTATTTATATTTATAGATATACGAATATAAATTATTCTACACAATTCTATATATCTATATTTCATCTATTTATAAAATAAAAGGATACTTGGACGCCGCAAGGCTACGAAGATAAACCTCTACGGAGAGGAATCCAACCGCATTTATTCTTATAGTCTTCAAGAATTTTTATTGATATTATTTATATAAATATCGTAAAATAGATACGACACTTGATAGCTCAAAACAACACTTTAGATACCGCTCAAAAAAAGAGTAGTCATCCGAACCGAATTTGAGAATCGAGTGATCTATTCAAAATATTTATATAGATATCAATTGTGAAAATTATAAATTTCATTATACTTGGGCGCAAGGCTACTGGAGATAAACCTCTACGGAGAGGAACTGACTGCACGATTCCTTATAGTACCAAGTGACACTATTTATAAAAGTTCACATAATAGATAAAATATTTTTATATATTATTTGAGTTAAACAAATAATATTTGTTATATCAAGTATTGTTTAACTGATTTATTTATTATACTTGATATTTGTCATCACAAGTATTTGATCATAAATTTATTTATTCATAAAATACTTGTTGCATAATATAAAAGTTATTTAAACTTTTATTTCACAAACTTAAGTGAATATATATGCTTAAATAGAAACATACTTGATTCAAAGCTTAAAATAACTTATTTGCTTATCAGAAGCATTTTCACTCTAAAAGTTATTTAAATTTAAAGTGACTTTTTCTTTACTCATAAAGAATAAATAATTCTTTATAAATTTGCATTAAATTATATATCTGCTTAAAAAGAAGCATTTTTGAGTAAAAGCTAAAATTGATCTATTTGCTTATACAAGAAGCATTTTTTACACAAAAATATAAAAGTTATTTAAACTTTTATACCAGAGCATAATTTTCATATTTGCTTACACAGAAGCTTTATTTAATCAAAGCACAAATTAATATCTGCTTACTAAGAAGCATATTTTCTCAAGTATAAAAGTCTTTGAACTTTTATAAATATATTTTCTCTTTAATTGATATCTGCTTATTTAAGAAGCATCAATCTGTACTTAATTATTATCTGCTTATTTGAGAAGCACATTGTTGTAAATCATTTGTAAAAAAGAGAAAAGGTCAGAGTTGGTTTATTTTATGTACCTGTGAGAAAGACGAGTAATTCTTCGACCAAGACCAGAGTCTTAGAGAGATCAGCGGGAAGTTGGGTCTCTAGTGTACTTGTGAGGTGAGGAAGAGGCTGTTGTTTCAAGACCAGATCATAGAATAGAACTGAACTCAAAAGAAGTACAACTAAGCTTGAGGAGGGAGCGGGGAGCTTGCTGTTCAAGATAGATTAGTTGGGAATAGTTGGAAATTTGACTATAAAACTTTGTAAAGGCTTCTCTGCCTGTTGAAGGAGTTTTTACTACTGATAGTAATAGGATCTCAAGGCATGGAGAGGAGCTTGAGACTGGACGTAGCAGCATACCCTGGATGTATGTTGTGAACCAGACAAATATCTGTGCATTGTGTGATTGATTTTTTTTTTGTCTTGCATATTAATTTCTAACACTACAAATTAATTATACAAAAAATCTAAAAGGCCTAAGATAATTTTTAAATCTGTAATAATCTATTCAACCCCCCCCCCCCTTCTAGATTATTATTAGAATTTCAATTGGTATCAATGCGGTGCTCTTTGTTGAGTAAATACAGGCATACCTAAGAGTAGATCCATCTATGGCCTACAATACTACTGGTTGCGGAGAAGGACTATCAATGACCAGACCTCCACTATTTGATGGTACAAACTTTGCCACCTAGAAGAGCAGATTTAGAATCTATGCCAAATCACAAGGAATCAAAGTTTGGCCTCCAATAGAACAAGGTGTAAAAGTTCCAACAAAAATCGTGGGAGAAAAGATCGTTGAGAAAGATGTTGATGAATTCAATACTGATGATGAAAAGGCTATGAACATTGCATCCCTAGATGAACAAGTTTTGACCAGTGCCCTCATTGAAAAGGAATGCAAAAGAGTTAGCAATTGCAAGAATGCAAAAGAAATCTGGGAAAAATTTATTCTAACCTACGAAGGAACTAGTCATATCAAAGAAACCAGAAAAGATGCTCTAATACAGGAGTACGAAAATTTCAAGCTAGAAGAAGGTGAAAAAATCATTGATATGGAAACACGTTTTTCCAGAATCATTGATGAACTGGAACATCTGGGGAAGGCATATACAACTAATGAGAAAAATAGAAGAATTCTCAAAGCCCTTCCATCCATCTGGAACATGAAGGTTATTGCTATTAAGGAAAGGCAAGACCTAACTACTTATCCTCTTGATAGCCTTATTTTGGAAATCTGCGTGCCCGCGAAGTCGACATGTTAGTCGAAAAAGCAGGATCGGATACAACTATCAAAAATAAAGGAATTGCTTTCAAAGATTTACTTATAAATCAAAAAGAAGTTGCTGAACAAACTGAGGAAATTGCAAATCTGTGCTTAATGACAAACAATGAGTCATCACCAAAATCTGAGGTACATTTTGAACATCAATTATCTAGTACTTCATTTGTCATGCATACCTTAAATAATATAAATGAAAAATACCATAAACTACAAGTAGCTTATAATGGTTTATATGAAGACAATAAAATTATTAAAGAAGATTTTATTGAATTAAAAGTGTTATTAGAAAAATTAATTAAAATTAACAAAAATCTAGAAATGGAAAATGCAAACTTGATTATAACTAATGAAAATTTAAATGAAGTAAACTTGGAAAATGATTCCTTAAAAGAAGAATTAGAACAACTTAAAAGAATCAATAAAAATCTTGAAATAGAAAATTCTACACTTGCTGTAATTAATGAAAATACGCAAATGAAAAATCAAGTGTTAAGTGAAGATATTAAAAATATCAATTTTAAAAATGCATCTCTAAAGACAAAATTAGAAAAGCAAAATGAAGATTCTTCTTTAATAGATCAAATTAATATCTTAACTAAAGAACGTGATGATTTAAATTTTATAGTTATTAAGTTCACAAAAGAGAAAGAAAACCTTGATGTCATGCTTAATCAACAAAGATGTGGATTTAACAAAGAAGGTTTAGGATACATTGGAGAATTTAGTAAAAATAAAGGACTTTATCATGTTAAAAGTAAAGGAAAAGAAAATTATACATCTCCATTTACTAAATGTTCTTACTGTAACAAAAATGGTCATTCTTTTCACATATGTAATGCTCAAAATGGAAATTATAAAAGAAAAATGATTTGGGTGCCTAAAGGAACGTATATTGCACCAATTATTAATACAAGGAAAGAGTTTTATAATAAAAGTCAAAAATCTCACAGAAATTTTTATCAAAGTTTTTCAGGATATAATAATGGAGTAAATCATGCATCTTATAGACCTGCTACTCATAAAATGCTCGTTTCTACTAAGATTGATTATCCTGTACCCATTTTTGTAAAGGAAAACACAAATATTCCTTATACAAAATGGACAACTCACCCAAAGGACCCTTCTTATTAAAGGGTACCAATTTTTGAAATTGATAAATGTTGCAGGTATGTCTTGAAGCTGGCTCTACTAAAAATAACTGACAACATCATTGTTGGGTCTATTGATATTACTTTGTGAAATGATGAAAAACATGAGTAAGGTTTTTAAAATGAGCATGAAGGAAGAATTAAACAGCTTCCTAAGAGTACAAATGAAATCAGGTGAAAAAGTTTCTGTCTATACAGGTCAAATACAAGTATAAGTGACACATGTTAGTTTTCTCATAATTATTTATTATATATATATATGCCTATATAAATATTTTTTTAATATATATATGTACATATAAATATTTTTTTTGAGAATATATTTAATATTTAAATTTATTCTCTTTAAAAACATATATATATATATATAATAGATTTAATGTAGAATATTTTTTTATCTCTATACATCTATCGGTAATTAATCTCCATTATTGTATAGTAATTTTGGTCAATTAAAGACAACCACACAAATTCAAATCTTGCAGGAGACAACTATTTTTTAAAGATTTTTTTTTGCTAATCTCTTCTTCTGCTGGAGTTACGAAAAGTAATTTATACTATTCCCCATTTTTTTTTATGATGACAAAGGGGAGAAGAAAATATTATTGGGGAGAAGAAAAATAATTGTTATATAATTGTTATATATTGTTGCATGTTAGTTTTTCACAAATTTTAAATTTTTTGATGATTGCATAAATTGAGGGGGAGCTTTTATGGAAAATATTTTTAGTTGATTGTCATCATCAAAAAGGGGGAGATTGTTGGGTCTCCAACTTTTAGTTTTATTTTGATGATAACTATAATTAGTAAATAAATTAATTAAAAGGGTAGAATCCTCTCCATAGGATTTTTATTATAATTGTTTTATTTATCTTATTTACTTTGACCAAAAATATTTTTTAAATCTTATTTAATTGATTTTATTGATCTTGATGTTTTAAAACGATAAATCAATTGGGTCATGCATTGTGGGACAAAAGTCATATGTTGATTGTCAAATGATTGTTTGACCGAATTTAGAAAGAAGATTGAAATGTTGATTAAATCATTTTTAATTGTGGGCATCTTCTATTTAGTTTTGAATTAATTTTATTATTTAAAATTCTCAAAAATTATTGGGTAAAATTATTTTATATATATATATATATATTTATATATATATATATATATTATAAGTTTTATATTATTATATATTCAAAAACCAAATATATATATATATATATATTATATCTTTGTAAAACGTGTATATATTATTATTATATATAAATCATGTGTGTTGTGTTATACATATTATATAAATCTAACGTGTGTGTGTTTTAATACATATATGAATATAATTATTGCATGCAACTTATATTTATTAGTACATATATGATATAGTATACAATTTGCAGAATGCATATAAAACCATGTGAGCTTCAATTTGGGACAAAAGCCACGAGAATTAATGCTTTACTTGGACAAATCTAATGCTTTGGCTTTCAAATTGATTTACATTAAATGCATGCATTACATATTAAAGTTATATGTATATGTTACATGCATTACATATTTTGAACATTAATTGCACTAAATTGTTTAATATACATTTATTTACATTAAATGTATGTGTATCATATTATATATATATATATATATATATATATATATATATATATATATATATATATATAGAGTTAACGTGTATTATTATACTCCCTTCATCCCAAAATAATAGACGTTATAGAGAGTTTCATAAAAATTTAAAATAGTTGTAATTTTACTATTTTACCTTTAATTAATACTTTGATCTCATTTAATTCTCCATTAACACCAGACTTGCTTTACACTTTCTCTCCTAAATCCTGCAACCAAACAAACCTTGCCTGTAATAGTGAATCTCCGGGATCTACCATAAACCAAAATTAAAGATGAGAAAGGCATGGAGATGATAGACAGAAAACCGATATATAAACACCGATATAAAAAGAAAACCAAAGATCAAGATTTTATTAGTATGAATGAAAATAATTTTCGGGAGAATGAATTAACTGTTTGGAGTAAGGAGAATCAATTAATTTCTCTCGAAAGTTTTTAGCACCTCTCTCTAAAGATTCTAGGATTGAAACCGCCTTTTGATTCTTCGACGTCGGACTTAGAGGAATTTGAAGGTTCCTTTGGTGGCGTCGAGAGGGAGAAGAGAAGGAGAGAATCGAAAAGGAGCATCAGATGAGTTTTGATTCTATGGCAGCCCATCGATGGCAAGGGAAGATATCTTAGAAGCGACCATGGATGGAGATTTCACAATCCAGATGAGTTTCATCGGTAGTCGGACTTAGAGGAATTTGAAGGTTCCTTTGGTGGCGTCGAGAGGGAGAAGAAAAGGAGAGAATCGAAAAGGAGCGTCGACCAGATGAGTTTCAATTATAAGCAACCATTGATGACAAGGAAGATAGCTTAGAAGCGACCATTGATGGAGATTTTCGTTAACAGATGAGTTTCATTTCACTTGCCTTTAATGGATCAGTAGTGAATCGACTCACTGGAGAACCGGAGAAGTAAATCACGATATAAAGGATGGAAGAAATAGTAAAGATAGTCATTAATGGTGGTGGAGAAGGAAGAGTAGAAAAGAAAAATTAATAGGCAAAGTATTTTTGATAGTGTAGAACGTCAAATATTTTGGATAAAAAAACAAACTCTAAAACATCAAATAAATTAGGATGGAGGGAGTATATATTAAAAACCATGCATGTATGCTAAATATATATATATATATATATATATATACATTAAATGTGTGTGTATATATATATATATATATATATATATATATATATATATATATATATATACAAACCGTATATGTTATCAAATATATTTGTTGTAATCATTATTATAATATATATGTTATTAGTATGTAATCATTATATTATATATTATATATTATTATATATTATATATATATTTATATATGGCGTGTGTGTTTAAATATATATATATATATATAGTATATGATATAAAGTATATTTATTAAATATATATTATATGTATTATATATAAACCGTATATATATATATATATATATATATATATATATATATATATATATTTGTTAACAATATATATATTTTCAGTACTTATATATATAAACTAAGCATTTAATATGTATATATATATAACGTGTGTGTGTGGTATATATATATATATATATGTGTGTGTGTGTGTGTGTGTTTCATCATGTCTTATATATGTATACTATATATATATATATAGTTATTAAAATCTTATAGGAAGCTTATATGCATATGCTGACAAAATGATTTTAAGAACCTTGTGTCATTCAAAGTGGGACTTGAAATGCTAGCCTTTATATTAAATGCTAGCCTTTATAAAAACCGTGCGCTATATGAGTTGGCTTGTTGACCGAATAATTAATGGAACAATTAATGATTGGAAGGTTGAAAACGCCCAGGCGTTTTTATAACTCTTATCGCCTTGCCTTGATCTGGACCATTCATTTAAAAATTAATAATCAAAATCGTTCATTCAAAATTAGATTTTTAAAATTATCTTTTTGCCCCTGACTTTAAAATTCTATAAATAGGAGGTCTTTCTTTCATTTCCAATTTGCCAATTCACTTGAAGAAAAACTTATCTCTCTCCCACATACTCTCTCTCTAAAAAGCTTTTTCTTCTTACAAAAGTTCTGATTATTTGAGAAGAGGAAATTGGTCTAAGCATATTGAGATAAGTTATTTGATTTATTTATTTGAATTATCTCTTGCTTATTTATATTTATAGATATACTGAATATAAATTGTTCTACACAATTCTATATATCTATATTTCATCTATTTATCAAATAAAAGGATATTTGGGCGTATGAAGGCTACTAGAGATAAATCTCTACGGAGAGGAATCCAGAACCGCACGATTTCTTATAGTCTTCATAGAACCTTTTATTGATATTATTTATATAAATATCGTAAATAGATAATACGACATTTGATAGCTCAAAACAACAACGAGATCTTCGCTCAAAAAAGAGTAGTCATCCCAACCGGATTTGAGAATCGTAGTGATCTATTCAAAATATTTATATAGATATCAATTGTGAAAATTATAAATTACTGTTATACTGGGGTAGCCGCAAGGCTACGGAGATAAACCTCTACGGAGAGGAATCCACAAAATACGATTCCTTATAGTACCAAGTGACACTATTTATAAAAGGTCACATAATAGATAAAATATTTTTATATATTATTTGAGTTAAACAAATAATATTTGTTATATCAAGTATTCGCTTAATCGATTTATTTATTATACTTGATATCGCTATCACAAGTATTTGATCATAAATTTATTTATTCATAAAATACTTGTTGCATAATATAAAAGTTATTTAAACTTTTATTTCACAAACTTAAGTGAATATATCTGCTTAAATAGAAGCATACTTGATTCAAAGCTTAAAATAACTTATTTGCTTATCAGAAGCATTTTCACTCTAAAAGTTATTTAAATTTAAAGTGACTTTTTCTTTACTCATAAAGAATAAATAATTCTTTATAAATTTGCATTAAATTATATATCTGCTTAAAAAGAAGTATTTTTGAGTAAAAGCTAAAATTGATATATTTGCTTATTCAAGAAGCATTTTTTACACAAAAATATAAAAGTTATTTAAATTTTTATACTAGAGCATAATTTTCATATTTGTTTACATAGAAGCTTTATTTAATCAAAGCACAAATTAATATCTGCTTACTAAGAAGCATATTTTCTCAAGTATAAGTCTTTGAACTTTTATAAATATATTTGCTCTTTAATTGATATCTGCTTATTTAAGAAGCATCAATCTGTACTTAATTATTATTTGCTTATTTGAGAAGCACATTGTTGTAAATCATTTGTAAAAAGAAGAAAAGGTCAGAGTTGGTTTATTTTATGTACCTGTGAGAAAGACGAGTAATTCTTCGACCAAGACCAGAGTCTTAGAGAGATTAGCGGGAAGTTGGATCTCTAGTGTACTTGTGAGGTGAGGAAGAGGCTGTTGTTTCAAGACCAGATCATAGAATAGAAATGAACTCAAAAGAAGTACAACTAAGCTTGAGGAGGAGGGAGGCGGAGAGCTTCATTCAAGATAGATTAGTTGGAAATAGTTGGAAGTTTGACTATAAAACTTTATAAAGGCTTCTCCGCCTGTTGAAGGAGTTTTTATTACTGATAGTAATAGGATCTCAAGTCCTGGAGAGGAGCTTGAGACTGGACGTAGCAGCATACCCGGGATGTATGTTGTGAACCAGACAAATATCTGTGCATTGTGTGATTGATTTTTTTTGTCTTGCATATTAATTTCTAACACTGCAAATTAATTATACAAAAAATCAAAAAGTCCTAAGATAATTTTTAAATCTGTAATAATCTATTCAACCCCCCCTTCTAGATTATTATTGGACTTTCACAGATCAATACTTTTGCATCACTCATGAAAAAAGCTATTATAGTTGAGGAGGGGAGTGAGGCCATGAGCCTCTACTGTAAGACCCCAACTTTTATGAATAAAGATGATTTTTCTATAAATATCATGTTTGAATATTATGGAATGAATTTGATATAATGTTATAGTTGTGGGTAATATTTATAAATTTTACAAAGTACGCAAATTGTTATATAATATTCGATTGGTCGGGGAATATTCGTTTTAACAGGGAATATTCGTACAACGACATAATCATTGGTGGACCCCACAACAGAATTATTGTCGAATTGAGAAAACGACAAAATTTTTTTTATGAAAATAATGGCAGAAGTTTTACCGTTAACTATTGAAACACTCGGTTAATACGCGTGGTTGCATAGTAGCACATGGTATTGATTATTGATGCTTACGTGAGAAGTCACTCAGTTTTGTTCAATTATTGCTACAGTAATTATTGCATAGTATCTCACGTTATTTGATTCAATTATTGTCGATATTTAATATATTATTAAATCAATAATTGAGATAACAAAGTTATTAATATTATTATTTGCAATAATAACGATGTCTGTAAGTTACGCCAAGGAGAGGTTTGGTCACCTAATTGCGCCAATAATAGGAGAAATCCTTATCGAAAGCCCCTCTTTCTCGGGAACGACACGGTCGATTAATAGTGTGAATTATAATAATGATGATGAAGTTTGTTTTATTATTATTATAAATGTAATAAAACAGAATACTTTTTATAAAGTTTTATTTTATTTGATTATAAATATAATATATTATATTCTATTATGCATAGTATTTGCATAGTAAATTTTTTTATATAAAATAGAATACTTTTATAAATTTATTTGTTTTATTAGATTATAAATAGAATATATTATATTCTATTATGCATAGTATTTGTATAGTGCGTGATATAGTGTTTGCATAGTAAAATCTTTTTATATAAAATGTAATACTTTTATAGAGTTATTTGTTTTATTAGATTATAAATAGAATATATTATATTTTATTATGCATAGTATTTGCATAGTTCTGCAAGATATAGTGTTTGTATAGTAAAATCTTTTTATATAAAATGTAATACTTTTATAAAGTTATTTGTTTTATTAGATTTTAAATAATATATATATATATATATATTATAAATAGAATATATTATATTTTATTGCATAGTATTTTATTTTGTATTAT
Source organism: Panax ginseng (assembly GCA_020205605.1). Lineage (NCBI taxonomy): Eukaryota > Viridiplantae > Streptophyta > Magnoliopsida > Apiales > Araliaceae > Panax > Panax ginseng. The sequence continues at coordinate 52,708,744 of CM035129.1, read as the reverse complement.
ATAATATAATATATTATATTATATTTTATGCTTAGTTAGAATTGAAAACACACCAGAAATTCAAAGAATTCTTCTTCTATAATCTTGAGCGTATTTCTTTAGAGTTTTAAGAAGCTTTGAGCGAGAAAATAGTATAAGTTTTCTTCAAGAATATCCTCGCCCCTACCAAGTCGGAATACTCTTCTTTCTAAGGTAAGGGTATTATTCTTTCGTATTCATGAAGAGAGTTATTTTCTTTCAAATACTCGTAAGAGTTGTTATTCCATTCTTTATTATTATGTTGGAATAACCTGTTTATGCGAAGTACCGCATACATGGTGAAATTCTTCTGTCATTCTATTCTTTATTATTACATTGTAATAACTTCGCTCGTGTGGTTTATCACATGCCCGGTGAATTTACATTGTTATTCCATTCTTTATTATTCATTTGGAACATCCTGCATTCTGTTCGGATCACGTATGACCTGGTTCCATTCTTTATTATTCTGTTGGAACATCCTGTCTGTGCGGATTACGCATGACTTGGTTCCATTCTTTATTATTCTGTTAGAATATCCTGTCTGTGCGGATTACGCATGACCTGGTTCCATTCTTTATTACTGTGTTGGAATAACCTGTCTATGTGGATTACCGCATGCATGGTGAATGATCCTTTGTATTCATTCCTTATTAACTCGTGGAAATGATCTGCCTACGTGGATTACCGCATGGCGGGCGAAAATCCATTTGCAATTTCATATATTCTATTATACTCAGTTGGTTAAAATTATGGCTTCTATACTCCATGAAATTAGTAGAATATCCTGGATATTTGCGCTTCATCCAGTATCTTTTCATGGAAATATCCTTCTGAGCATTCTTGAATTTTACTCCACAAAGCAGTATCATGTTGACAATTTGGACATTATTGAGTTCAGGATAAATTAACTTATAAATCTTTAAAATTTATTTTTGAACTTATTTTATTGAATTTTTATGTCATTGTCATCATCCTCATGTTATATTATGTTGAAAGTCATCTGTGGCCTGTAGTGCATAGATGGACTTGGTATGATTATGATCAGGAATTATTCGGTATAATCATGACCGTAAAGTTACAAATGATGTGGTAAAAATCCACATTGGCCCGTAGTGCATTGATGGACAGTTGTTGGCATGATCATGACCATTGATGAAAACATGAATATCCTTGGCCCGTAGTGCATGGATAATTTGTGGTCGTGATATTAATGAATATCTTTGGCCGTAGTGCAGGGATGATGTGGATTATTTATTAAGCTGAGTCTCAGCGATAAAAGTATTGAAAAACCTTTTAAATCATAGAAGATAGTAGATTTTATTCTCTACTTGACTCTTCTAATGGATTGCTTGTTCCACTGCAATTAAACTTGATGTTTGTTATATTGTATCAGTTTAACACTGTTGAAGGCTAACGATAATTTATTCTGCATTATCTTAGTCATAATATTTCTTACTGGGCTAGTTGAGCTCACCCTTTTGCTTTCATTGTTCTCTTCAGGAAATGAGAACGTAGCGGGGACTAGTCGGGGAACAGAGTGACGGTCCAGATGATAGCATTAGTAGTCCTCACTATTCTATGAAATAGTGTGATAATAAATGTATTGAGGACTTATTTTGAGTTTGAATACTGTCTAGAAGACAATATTTGTATTAAAACTCACAGCTTATGTTGTATATTTAAGATTATATTTGTATTCTGTACCATGTATTTGGCGACTCAGAATAGGTGATGTATACCTATTTTGGAGGCGTCACATCTACAACAAGGAGAAAAAGAACAAGGGCAAGTTCGAAGGAGCTGTGAAGGTGGGAACTAATAGTGGGAGTAAAAATGTGAAAAGAAAAGGGAACAACTTTGGGAATGTTCAAGTAAAACAGGAAGGTGTGAAAAAGCAGGTAGTACAGTGTGGGAACTGTGGAAAGAATCACTCAGGGGAGTGTTTGAAAGGAAAATTTGTTTGTTATAAGTGTGGGTAGGAGGGACATATCTCTCCCAACTACCCCAATCCAAGGATGAACAATGAGTGTTTTTTGTGTGGGTCAACGGAGCATAAGGTGAAGGACTGTCCAAAAAGCAGAATGGAGACAGGAAGCGTAAATACTGGGAAAGGTGGCGGGACTCTGGCCATTGCGGGACCAACGCCATCAAGCAAGCCGACAAAATCAACCGCAATAGTCTTCAACATGACGGTCCAGGATACTGTGACAGTTGGTGATGAATAATGCTTATATGCAAGATAAATCAGATATTGAATCCAAATCCTAATTTTGGATTTTAAACCAGGAATGAGAATAATAATAATATATTAATTATATTTCAGTGCTATAAATATGTACTGTATGTGTGGACCGATAATGGTTGGTCAATTATGGTGTATCATGACAAACCCTAGGATTACCGGGATAAACCCTAATTTGAAACTTAAACCGGAGTTTAAGATCGGTCAAAAATTGTGTTAATGTGATTAATAAGTATTAGAATTATAATCTAAATAAGGAAATCCTAATTATTGACTTGAAACCCTAATCATGAAATTAGAAACCCTAATTTGCTAATTAAAAACCCTAATTACTAAATTAGGATCCCTAACTGCTAAATTGGTAACCCTAATCGTTAAAATATTGGAAAACTAACTGTAATTAGTAGATCTTAAACTTAATAAGAAAGTTTAAGTAATTGTGAAACCTAAATTAATTAAGGAAACCCTAATTTTCATTTTAGAAACTAAATTTTTCATTTTAACCCCAATTGCAAAATCTTAAAAAATCATTGTGCCAAACTTTAGGGTTAAACCCTAAGGGTCAAACCCTAAGGGTTTGCCAAGATATAATTTTGCCATTAAATTTAGATGATAAATGTCAAAAATGCTCTTTTTGCAATTCTTTATTTGGATGGAGTGTAGATCTTGCCATATATGTGGTAGTTTACTAAGACTTTCATGTGCCTTATATTCACAGCAATCAGCCACATTCACCAGCCATGTGCATTGTAACATAATATATATAGATTCAAGAGAGAGAAAAGTCATTTATTAAGCCCATTTGTTCAACTTGCTCTCCACCAATCCTCTCTCTCTCTAGACCTATGAATTATATTACCATTTCAGTCCCTTAGTAAGTCCCCACTACCTCCACAAACAAATTAGCAAAGCCAGAATCAAGATTGACCAAGAAAGGTATAAAACCCTAGAACCAAATCTGAACTTGATTAATGTGTTAGATCTTGTGATTTAATGTTAAAACATGTTGTTTATAGTCTATAAAAGTGATATGGTTGCTAGATGTTAGATGCATAACATCTAAGTGCTCAAAATTGAAGATTTTTAAAATCTGGAAAACTAGGAAATATGGTCTGACAACCAAATGTTAGGTCCCATAGATCTCAGTCTATTTATGTTTTTGGTTGTTTAAAGGATTGTATTTGTAGTATGTTGTAAGGTCTTTACTCTGGAACCTGATTCAGAGTCAGATATGTTGTAGATTAAAAGTTATTGATGGACAAACTATGTTGACTGACCATGACTCGACCATTCTGGGTAACCCAGATTCTTGCCCAGAACCGTTTGACAAGAAGTTTATGGTTCTAGATCTGGCAAATTGTTGTTTCTTTGTTCTTGTTTTTGTATCTATCTTGTAGATTGGTATATGGACTGTTGATTCATGCTCTTAGATCACATAACTATCAAATAGGATGGATTTAGTGTTTGGTCAAAGAAGGTCAGACGATCATGAAAGCAGTTTTCTGGGTAACCCAGAAAACTGATGAACATGATCTTTGACAGACTTTGACCGGCATAAATCTGCTTGTTCTGTTGTTGTTATGTTGATTTTATGTAATAGATCTCTTCCTTGTCATGTTGGCTACAATCTAGAACCATTAGAACACCAAAACATAACACGGGAAGCAAGTTGTGGAAGCCCAAAAGTGATAAGTCGAACTGTGCTTGTTTTCTGGGCAACCCAGAAAATGAAGAACAAGTCTGACAGATAGTTTGAGCTTCCATATATTGTTTGTGTGTTGAAATCTGACCCATAAATTTCTTGATACTCGTAGTGTTACATTAACACTACATGATATGATCAACAGCTAGCCTAGAAACCTTACAGATTAAGAATTAAGCTTGGTCAAAGTATGCCACTCGAACACTGTCTATGAATGTTCTTAAGTCTCAAGAACACCCAAGACTACACTTTATGTCGCTAAAGGCTTTAGCGACAGATTTTTTAATTTTATTTGATTTATTTTCCAAAAATCATTTAAAAATAGAAAATAATTTCTGAAAATTACGAATTTTTTTTAAGTTATAAAAATTAAATTTTAATAATTTGGCATATTTTCCATAAATATTAGTATTTATTTAAATATTATTTATATTTAATTTATTTAATAAATTCATTAAATAAATTAATTAAAAATGATTTTATTATATTAAAAATCATATTAAATGATAATAATGTATTTAAAATATTTTAAGTTATAAAATATAACTTTTAATATTTTAATGTAAATTTCATTAATTATTTAATATTAATGATATTTATATTTATTTATTAATTATATTAAATTAATTAATTAAAAGTGATTTTAATATTATAAAATGATTTTAATATTATAAAAATGATTTTAAATAAAAATAAAATGTTTAAAAATATTTGAAGTTATAAAATATAACTTTTAATATTTAAAGGATAATTTCATTAATAATTTGATTTTAATGATATTAAATTTATTTATTAATTATATTAAATAAAATGATTTTATTTATTTAAAAATCATTTAAAAGGATATAAATGAATTAAAAATATTTTAAGTTATAATTAATGACTTTTTATATTTGGATAAATAATGCATTAATATTTAAGTATTAATGGTAATTATTTAAAAATAATTTTAATTATTTTAAATTTATTTAAGGGTAATATTAATACTTTAAAAATATTTTAAGTTAATATAAACAACTTTAATATTTTGGCAATTATTTCATTAATAGTTTAATATTAATTAAATACTAATCATTTAATAATGATTTATGTGTTTGAAAATCATGATAAATTATAATAATTATTTAAAAATTATTATAAGGCTTTGAAAAATAATGACTCATATTTAAATTATTTAAATGGATATTGAACTACAGGATAGAGTCTTAGACTCGATAATTACCCGATAAAGCCGTCGGTACATCGAAATGTTTCATATACTGATCTGGACTTAGATAATTTGACTAGATACGTGTTTGTTTGTGATCCAATGACTGCTAAACATATGTGAAATGTGATTAGGTTATGTGCTGATTGCAAATAACAGTACTATGTGATATGATATATTATTCTAATCGAACAAATGATCTTATTAATGATATGTTTTGATATAAAAGATAAAACTAAGTTGTGTAAGCAGCAGACCAGGCAAGTATCCTATCTTTGCATTTACTTTATGCAATGGATATGCATAAGCAAATATCGGAACTATTCTTTTTCATTGTTCAAATATCTTAACCTTTGTGTATACTTATGCAATGATTCTGTATAAGTAAGTTATTAGATTATAATCTGTTGTACAAGTTCCTTAATTATGTTATTATAGATCAAAATATATATTCTATTTGTCAATTTCTAAGCATGGTTATACAAGTGACCTCACTTGGATAATCATTATATTTTATCACATGTTGATACATACTTATTGGTTTTCAGTATGTATACATTGACTTAAAAGCCGTCTAAGCTATTTGATTCAACTAGACACATATTTAAAAATATTGTTGAACAAGATAGAACTTTATTGTATCCAACCGAATTCTTTTGGTTCAGATTCTAGACTAGTATGAACATCCCGAATCTGGGAAACTTGTATGCGCCTAAGGCGGCTGGACGAAAATATCATTCGAACATGTAGTATTGATCAATACAGGGCATAACGGGCTGATCACCCCCGTGCCTGTAAGTTATGACGATTTATAGATGAAGTTCTGTTTAACCTTTTCAAAAATAGAAAACAATGTTCATAGTTTATCGATTGATCCCCATTTATAGTCAGTACGTAGTTTTAAAATTTTGATATAGAATTGATTTGTTGTTATTATTGGTTCAACATACTTCACAATTGCCGATTCGTTGTAGAAGTGTCATTCAAAGAAAACATTTAATCCTTTCTGCTAATATTTATTATTGCTATTACTTGTTGGGAAATCAAATGCTCATTCTTGCTTTAAATATAAATGTTTTCAGCTAAGTGTGAACAACCTGAAGGCTCTGCTAAGAACAAGGGAAAAGGAAAGGTTGCAGAATGAGTTCCATGCTATCTTATGTAATAGTTTGACATTATTAAGACAATGATATATATTATCTATCATGTAATGAATGTATTAAAGGTTGCGTACTTGGGATTAAACTCTGATATATGTAAATTAAGTTTGGTATTTATATTATTGTTATTATTATTAGTATTATTCCGCTCATAGAAATGGTATCGTGAAGCACCGAGTTCGGGTTTCAAGTACCTGAATTTGGGGGCGTCACATGGAGCCAAAAAACTTCAGAATAGGAGTTTTCTATATCCAAATCTTTCATTCATTTGTGTATTTTGAGCATATTGAACACTTTGATAATGTTGATTAGTTCCATAGTTATGAACTAATTATATTTCTAGGATTGCAATGTAACGTAATGATTAGCTTAATTGAATTTCTCTCACATTTATTATAATGAATCATTTCTGAACGGGTTGTTGTAGTTCAAGCTTATTTATTGGTTGCTTGGATAAGGAATTGATATAGGTATTAATGGATATCGGAAAATAGATGTTAATGCCAAACCCTAAAATACAATAACACTTGTTATGACCATGCTTATGGGCATGAGAGCATATATTGCATAATAGAATAGAAATATATCTATTTCCCTTGTGTAACCATTGAGATTAAGCTTAATGACCCTAAGTGTAGTTATTTTCACCATAAGAATATTGTGATTCATCTAGCTAAGGGATGTGCATTTGACCGTCGGAAGAGACTTATGTGTACTTAATGTTCTCCATTGGCAATTCTTATGATTCGTTAGTTAAGTGCAGAGTTAGGAGATTAGACGAAGCATTAGGAGAGTTGTAATCCTAGCTTACCATACTTGTTGCAACTCAATCTCATAATCTACTATTTTAATCATAGAGTTTTAAACACACCATCTTTATTTACTTGTTTAGATAAAATTATATTGTTTCAATTTTATTATTTGATTAGAGTTAATACTTTGTCCTCGTGGGTACGACACTCATCTTATCACTTTATTACTTGTTAGACAGCGTATACATGTGTGTGTTTAGTGATCGATTATCTGACCAACAAGGACAAAGCAATATGCTAAACAGGCCAACAAGGGTCGACGTCAAGTTATATATGAACCGGGAGATTGGGTGTGGTTACTTATGAGGAAAAAAAATATCCCGGCTCAAAGACGTTCAAAATTGCTTTTGAGGGGAGATGGTCCTTTCAAGTTTGTGAATGGATTAATGACAATGCTTATAAGTTGGATTTACCGGATGAGTATAATGTTAGTGCAACATTTAATGTTACTGATCTAAGTCCGTTTGTTGTAGGTGATGATTTGAGGACAAATATTTTCCAAGAGGAGAGGAATGATGAGGACATGCCTAGCTGGAACTCAAATGGAGCTTATGGATCAGATCTGGTGCAAGTTCAAGTTGGACCCGTGAGGAGAAGTCGAGCTAAGTGCTTTAAGGAAGGACTTAACGGGATTATAAAGGGAGCTTGTAGTAAGGAAGGAACAAGTTTAAAGACTTTGGAACTGGAGTTGAAACTATTCAATTTAATACAAGTTTATGTTCCATGCCAAAAGTCACTTCTGACTGACTAGCACGACCCGCGCCAATATTGTATGAAAAGCAGCGCGCCCCGCGCAAAGCCACTAGAAACTCTGGCCATGCAGCGCACCCCGCGCCACCTATAAGCCAACATAGGCGCACCCCGCGCTAGGCCATTAGAAACTTTTTTAAATGAGTAGCATGGCCCGCGTCAAGACCGGTGCGCCCCACGCCGTAGTGCCAGAATTTTGGGCACGTTTTTTGAGGCTATGCGTTATTGACCAGATTTTTCTTATTTGATTAGATTTCTTTCATGTATTTCAGGGAACTTTTATATCCTTAATATTTCTAATGTTATTAGGTTTCTTTTAGATAGGAATTTATTCCCATAAATAAATTGTTGATTCCTTATGGGATTCTAGGATTTTATTATTAGTATAAATAAGTCATATGAATGTAATTTATACAACATTCTATAATATTCAGATTTATTCTACTTGTGAGATTATTATCTACTTTTGGTTCTTTGAATAATTCCTAAGTATTTTCTTAGTTATTTCTTTGAGATTCAATTTGACTTATCATACAACAATTCATAGTTGTGTGTGACGTCTTCTACCTCATCAATCATCGATTGTACCAAGATTATCGCTTCAATATAAGTGAGGGGTCAAGGTGTCGTTGGTGTCCATTCAACGCATAATTCTGAACGTGAGCAATTGTACCAAGATTACCATCTCAATATAGACGAGGGGTTAAGGTGTTGCAAGCAATCCATCCTATAACTTTGCTAGAAATGATCGGGGCGACAACCACCTCACACAAGCGTGTCGTGGAGTCTATCAGATAGCTAGGCACCCCACCACCCATCAAACATAGTAATAAAAATAAAGAAAACTAACAGCAGTAGCTGTTATAGAACAACAGTAGCAATGTCCACAAGAACGAGCCCAACAATAACAATTGCAGAATATCAACAGCAACAACAAGCCCACAACTACAGCACACCAACGAAACCATCAGCAGCAGAAGAAGCATACACAACAGCAACAACAACAACAAAGGGCTAGAAACAGTCAATGCAGAAAGCATCAATAGCAGCAACACCTACAACAATTGTACCCCAAATTACAGCGAGGTGACCATAAGAGAACGCCCCCAGCTGTTACACACCAAGCAACAACCTGATACTCAAAACCAAAGAGACCTCGGAACCCCACCAACATCCTGCAAATTAATAACAACACAGCAGCACAAGCTAGACCCTATCTGCAGCAACTTGGAAGAGCAGGACCAGACCACCTGCCTAGACCGAGCACCCCCAGAACCCATCAACACACCACAACATCCTACAAAGCCCATAAAGCATAAGACATATTTTTTCATAGCCCACTCATTATAGACATAATCCAATAAAATTTATCGAATTGCATTAGGAGCATGACATATAGTCCAACAATTTGGTGAAGCCAACCAGAAACACAAGATCAACAACACATCAAAAATCACTAGCCAGCAGCCAAAAGGATATAGCCTAACCTAGCAGTAGCCCATCCTACTAAAAACCCATAGCTCCCTGCATACAAAATCTTACCTGCATAAAACATACCCAGAGCAGAAAAAGGATCCCAACAGCAACTGATGGCCCAACCATCATGTCAATCATAACCAAAATACAATAAAAATATAATTAATAAGAGTAATAAATATCCTAAAGAAATTATAAAGCCAAATGCCTATAACATGGCCTGAATTTAACCCTTTGGAACCTAGCATTCGTATGAAGACCACATTTTAGCAGGTGGATAATATCTTTAATAATGGTCCTGGCTGGAATAGCTGTGTTGGAGAAGACGCGAACATTTTGTTCTTGCCATAGTCTATAAACCACAACAGCAAAACCAAAGTATAAAAGGTTATGATGGAATTTAGGGCTGGAGCAGTTGGTAATAAGATCAAACCAAAGACTTGTATAGGCGCCATTACCAATAAGATAAGTGTCGATGTTGAGAAAATTTTACTCTTTTATGAAATTCCTCTTTTTACCCTTTATGTTCTCTATATGTTGAGTTTTGTTTGAAAAGGCGGGTTTGAAAAGGGTTCGACACAAAATGTCGATGATTTGAAATTTTAGAGTCACCAGTTGGTATATTTGAAATAGTTGTACCAACTCAACCAAATTTGAAAAGGTTTACACAAAGTCCCAATGGTTGGACTCTGTTTAACATGTCTTGGAAACCGAGATTCACAGAGTTCGGGGGCTTGATTAAGCGGGGGGAAGGTGTTAGGCACCCCCCTGACTTTCGTGAAAACACGGTTACCGTAACTTTTCAATTCCCTAATTTTTCTGAAGTGTGTGTGTGTGTTTATTGGGCCTAAGTGCAGTTATTTAGAAGTAGTGATATGCCTCGTTTGTACCTATATACAAAGTGTTTAATTTGTATAAAAGTTCAATTTTAAACAAGATATAGTAATTATGTTTTGAAATAGGTTTTCAAACCCTTATGCTCAATAGTAATTGAGGCCTTTGATACTTCTATTTTATTCTATATTCGGCTTGATTTGATTTTATTTTCAAGATGCGAAGCATCTTCGAGCAAATAATATACATAGCAGTGTCAGGCTCCTTATGGGCATGAAAGCCATCGAAGGATGTCCAAACACCATAAATAATTTACAAGCTGGTTGCACAGCTGAAAAGGGTCCATCGTGGGAACCAGATCTAGATCTGTTAGCTGGATCTTAGACCTCGTGGCTCCAAGGCTCACATGATTAATTAATATTTACAAAAATTAGAAAGAAAACTATATTTAAATAAATCTTAGCTAATCTAGCTCAACGGTTCCAGTTTTGAAACTTTTGAACCGATTAAAAGTTAGAGATGGCTAGATTTAGATAAATCTAGTCCACAAACTTGAATATTAAGGATTTACATTGAATAAGAAGTTAAAATAGATATTTACATGCATTAAGCACTAAAAATATATATATATATATATATATATATATATATATATATATATATATATATAATCCGCATAATAGGATCTATAATATACTAGTATGATATGTACTAGACCAGATTTCGCTCATGCACTAAGTATGACAAGCAGATATCAATAGAATCTAGGAGAAAAGCACCAGAAGGCAGGGAAAAATATCCTAAAGTACTTAAAAAGAACTAAGGATGTATTTCTTATCTATGGTGGGTCTAAATTGAAACTAGTCGGCTTCACAGACTCAAGTTTTCAAACGGACCAAGATGATAGTAAATTCGTTTTGGGGTATGTATTTACCTTAAACAGTGGCGCAGTGAGTTGGAAGAGTTCTAAACAGCAAACAGTTATTGATTCAGTGACAGAGGAAGAGTACATAGCTACAAGTGAAGTTGCAAAAGAGGCTGTTTGGATGAAGAAGTTAGTAACCGAACTTGGTGTGGTTCCTAGCATTAGAGGACCAATACCTTTATTCCGTGACAACACCAGAGCTGTTGTGCAGGCTAAGGAACCTAGGTCTTATCAAAAATCCAAACACGTGTTGCGGCGGTTTCATTTGATTAAAGAGATCATTGAAAGAGGAGACATCAACATAGAGCATGTGGACTCACAAGATAATATTATAGAACCATTTACTAAAGCGTTAACAATCACTTAGAGAAGATAGGTATGAGATACCATGACGATTCGCTTTAGTGCAAGTGTGAGATTGAAAGTAGTATGCATACAAGCCAATCGTGTATGATGATAAAGCATATAATTTGTAATCAATCTTATTTATTTATTAATAAAAGAATTATTTACTAAAGGCATTTATTTATCTACATGGTGCTATTTTAATAATATGTGATAAACCCATAGTTTTAAGCAATGCTTTCAAAATCATGATGAGATCATGTTAATGAGATCTAAATTCTTAGATAGCTTAAAACTAAATTTTTCCCAATCAATGGATTACTAAAAAGGGGATTAGTGAACCCGGATAGATTGGTACATACGTTACTTGCTCATTGGATGAGGTTGATTGATCTTATGATCATTTGTGTGGAGACACTAAAGCAAGTATGTAGGTGCTTATTGGAGAATAAATTCATTGAACGTGACTCGCTAAGGAATACCTAATGGAGTTTTACATGCCTGTCAATAGAAATTTTTGTAGTGATAGTAGTATAAATGATCCTTAGACTTGTAATCATCATAGTATCTTGTGTATAATGAATTACATTTTGACTTATTCCTTAAGACCCTTAGGGTATATCAAAGGATATGGTTGGGTGTAATTAGTTATATATTGAGATAATGAATGATCAATAAAGAATCTATCACTTCTAGTAAAAGAAAAAAAATGTCATATGTGATTCGATAAATGATAACCCAAGAATCCTTGGCTAAGGTGGAATAAAATTAGAAAGTAGTTTCTAATTTGCATTTATTCGAAGTTGTGCATTTGGGAATCGAAATATAAATAATTAAATAAAATAAGACTTAACAGTAATTTCATGTCTTATATTTAATTGGGACATTGTATGGTGGAAGGATTGAATTGTATGGTAACTATTTACTCAAAGGTTCTTTTATGATTGATGTTGAAATCTATATTATCTGAAAAGTCGTTAATCGCTAAGGAGGTTTATCCTTATTGTAGAATAAATATTATTTATTTAAATCGATTAATAGTTTACTTTATTTATTTAAATGATATTAGAATTATTCTAATTGATTTATTCACAACCAATTAAATATAGAGAACTAAAAGGGTCACACCATAAAAGAAAGAATAATTATTTAAGAAGTTAATGGCATAATGGTAATAATAGGTTAAGTGTATTTAATTTAATCTATGGTGATAAAGTAAATTAAATAGCTTAATATCTATTATTTAATATTTTGGAAATATTAAATATAAATTATTAAGAGGAGTCTTCTTAATATTATTACAATTATTATTATTTTAATTTCTAAAGGAGTTTGGGAATTAATTTAATATTTCTACTCTCATTTATTCATAATAGGATTAGAGGCAAATTTATTAAAATAGTTTAATTAATTATCCTTAATAAGATTAGGGAGCCTAATTAATTAAAGAAGTTTAATTAAATAAATAATACCTTATTTTAATTATATTAAAAGGGTTAACTGATATCTTTATAAGAGGAGTCTTATATCAGATATCAAGATATGTGATTCAAATTGTTGGATAGTACGCCCTTTTTTACAGTGATAAGAAAAAATAGGGTTTGAGCCAAAAACACCCTTCATCTTTTTTCTTGTTCTTCCTTGGTGGATCATCTCTAGAGGCTAAACACTTGGGTGGCTAACGTTGAACAAAAGGAAGGAATCAACCCGGAGATCTAAGGAGATCACGGAGAAGTAGGAGTTAAACTTGTACCTATGGAAGCTTGTATCTACAAGGGTATGATTATGATTCTCCTTCTCCTTTTATAGATTGATAATCAAGCACAAGAATGATCTTGGTTTATGGTTTGAAAGAAAAATTTTAAAATCCGTTTTACTTCGCTTCCGCTTCGTTTATGTGATTTGATTGCATATTGTGATGCCCCCAAAATAGGTATACATCACCCATCTTGAGTTGCCAAATACATGGTACAAATACAAATAAAAAACTTAATTATACAACTGTCGTGTAAAATACGACAAAACATAACTAAGATTTTAAACAGGGATATTGCCTTCTAGACAATATCCATTCTCAAATAGAGTCCTCGTTACATTTATTGTCACACTATTTAACAGAATAGTGAGGACTACTAGTTAATACTATCATCCGGACCATCACTTGTTCCCCAGACTAAATCTCTAGCTACGTTCTCATTTCCTGAAGAGAACAGTGAAAGAAAGGGTGAGCTCAACTAGCCCAGTAAGAAATATTATGACTAAGATAATGCAGAATAAATTATCATTAGTCTTCAACAATGTTAAACTGTTAATATAAAATAGACATCAAGTTTAATTGCAGTGGACATGCAATCCATTAAAAGAGTCAAGTAGAGAATAAAATCTACTATCTTTTATGATTTAAAAGGTTTTTCATCACTTTTATCGCTGAGACTCAGCTTATTAAATAATCCACATCATCCCTGCACTATGGCCAAGGATATTCATCAGGGTCACGACTACAAATTATCCATGCACTACGGGCTAAGGATATTCGTGTATTCATCAATGGTCATGATCATGCCAACAACTGTCCATCAATCCACTACAGGACAATGAGGACTTTTATCACATCATTTGTAACATTACGGTCATGATTACACCGAATAATCCCTAATCATAATCATACCAAGTCCATCTATGCACTACAGGCCACAAATAACTTTCAAAAAAATATAAACATGAGGATGATGACAATGATATAAGAGTTCAATAAAACAAGTTCACGAATTAATTTATTCAGGAACTAATAACGTCCAAATTGTCAACATGATACTTCTTTGTAGAGTAAAATTCAAGAATGCTCAGAAGAATATTTCCATGAAAAATACAGGATGAAGCGCAAATATCAAGGATATTCCACTAATTTCATGGAGTATAAAAGTCAAAATTTTAACCAACTGAGTATAATAACGAATGGAATAACAAAAGAAATCACCATGCATGCGGTACTTCGCATAGACAGGTTATTCCTATAGAATAATAATAACGGAACTAGGTCAGGTGAAATTCACACCGACAAGATGTCCCAACAGAATAATAAATGCAGAATAATAAATAATGGAACCAGGTCCGGTGTAAAACATACAGACATGATATTCTAACAGAATAATAACAAAGACGGAACCAGTGCAGTGTAAAACACATGCGCATGGATGTTCCAAATGTAATAATAAAGACAGAATAATAGAAGAATGTCACCAAGTATAGGGTAGACCGCGTATACAGGTTATTCCAACAGAATAATAAGAAATGGAATAACAACAGTTCTCTTCATGAATAAGAAAGAATAACACCCCTTACCGCAAAAGAAACTGAATATAAGAGTAGGGAAGTAGCAGAATACTTTTTTATAGTTTGTATAATTTTTCTCTCTGGAGTTTCAGTGAATTCGTAAGAAATAATGAAGGAATGAGCTTCTATTTATAAGAGAATGGAAGGGCACTGTTCAAGTACGAAATAATTTTGTAGAATTATTTCTTCAATCAACTAACAACTAAGTCAAACAACTAACCAATAAGATTTCAACAAAAATTAAAATATAATACATATATATAAACACATGTTTTCGATTTATATATATCAATATTATATATACCACTAGATTTTTTATCCCCCCATATCCAACATCAATCCCCCACCCTCCCAATAATCACTTTCACTACACTCTTACACATCACTATCACACTACCACTTTTCCACCATTTTCCACTCACACACACATCACACACCAATCACTTTAACATATCATTTTCTCCCACCATATACTCAATACATACATATACTTCCTTACGTATACTCTTCCATTTTCAAAATCATTTTTTCAACACATATGGGCCCCACATGTGGCCCCCACCTTTAAATAATTTTCTACCAATTATTTTGAAAAATGGGTAAATAGGAATCCATAAAATAAGCAAACTTTATAAAAATCTCCTTAATAATTTTAACAACATTTATCATCTTTATTATAATTTATAATATTAATCGACCGTGTCGCTCCTGAGGAAAGAGGGCTTTCCAATAAGGATTTCTCCCTATTGGCGTGCAATTAGGTGACCAAACCTCTCCTTGATAGAACTTCTAGACATCGTTAATATCGCAAATAATAATATTAATAACTTTGTCGTCTCAATTATTGATTTTAACAATATATAAAATATCGACAATAATTGAATCAAATAACGTGAGATATTATTCAACAATTACTATAGCAATAATTGAACAAAACCGAATGACTTCTCACGTAAGCATCAATAATCAATACTTAGTGTGCTACTATGCAACCTACGCCAGACATCGTACTTTACTAATCGAGTAGTTCAACAAAGATCAACGGTAAAACTTTCGCCATTATTTTCATAAAAATATTTTTCGTTTTCTCAATCCGAAACAATAATTACATTGTGGGGTCCACCAATGATTGTCTTGGTCGACAAATATTCCCAACGACAAAGAATATTCCCTGACCAATCGAATATAATACAACAACTTGCATACTTTGCAAAATTTATAAATACTACCCACAACTATAACATTATATCAAATCCACACCATAATATTCAAAAAAATATTTCGAAAAATTTAAATCTTTATTTATAAAATCTGGGGTCTCACAATCTCCCCTCCTTATGGAATTTTTCCCTCAAAATTTACGTACGTACCTGATATGCCGAAAAGGTGAGGATACCATGACTTCACTTCAAATTCTAACTCTTGAGGTATAACCTTTGAGTGTTGAATACGATTCTTCTTATCCAAGATTTTAACACGTATCTCCTCATATGTTAAATCTTCTGCTATCTCGTCCGGTTCTAAATTAATAATGCGGTTGGGTCATCCACATATTTACGTAACATCGATACGTGATAAAGCGTTATGAACATAATATATTTGGTGGTAAAACGAGCCTATAAAGCATTCGCTCCTACTCGATCTAGGATTTCAAATGAGCCAATAAAATCGAGGGTTGAGATTTCCTCTCTTTCCAAATCTTGTAACTCCTCTCCATGGAGCAACACGTAACAACGCATGATCTCCTATATCGAATTCCACGTCCTTTCAATGAAGATCAGCATAACTCTTTTGTCGATCTTGTGAGGTTTTTATACGTTGTCGGATCGTTTGAATCTTATTCGTAGTCATACGTACCAACTCTGGTCCCAACAACATTGCTTCACCCACCTCATCCCAGCATACTGGAGAACGACACTTTCTTCCATACAACGCCTCGAATGGAGCCATGCCAATACTTGCTTGATAACTGTTGTTGTAGGAAAACTCCACCAATGGTAAGAACTTATCCCAACTTCCCTTGAAGTCAAGGACACAGAGTCTTAATAAATCTTCCAGAGTTTGAATAGTCCTCTCTGATTTTCCGTCCGTCTGAGGATGATATGCTGAACTAAATCGTAAATCCGTACCCATAGCTTTTTGAAAACTAACCCAAAATCGTGAAGTGAATCCTGGGTCTCGATCAGAAACTATGGATACTGGCATACCATGCAGTCTTACAATCTCGTTTATGTACATACGAGCAAGACGTTCAAGTGTATAAGTTTTTCGTATTGGTAAGAAGTGAGGAGACTTGGTCAATCTATCAATAATGACCCAAATTGCATCAATGCCTTGAGAAACCTTGGGAAGACCAGTAACGAAATCCATGGTAATGTGCTCCCACTTCTATTTTGGAATTTCAAGTGGTTGCAATGGACCTTTTGGTACTTGATGCTCCACCTTGACTCGTTGACAAGTTAGACACCTTGATTTAATTGGCCCATTTGAAATCCTCGATCGAGTAGGAACTGTGGCTTATAGACTCATTTTACTGCCAAGTATGTCGCATGTTCATAACATTTTTCACGTATCGATGATTACGTAAATATGTGGACGACTCGAACCACATTATTGATTTAGAACCAGACGAGATAGCGGATGATTTAATGTATGAAGATGTACCTGTTAAAATATTGGATAATAAGGATTACATTCGACACTCAAAGGTTATACCCCAAGAGTTAGAATTTGAAATGAAGTCAAGGTATCCTCACTTATTCAAAGATACCAAGTACGCACGTAAATTTCGAGGGTAAATTCCATAAGGAGGGAGATGTGAGACCCAGATTTTATAAATAAAGATTTAAATTTCTAAATATTTTTTTTTTTGAATATTAAGGTGTGGATTTGAGATAATGTTATTGTTGTGGGTAGTATTTGAAAATTTTGCAAAGTATGCAAGTTGTCATATAATATTCGATTGGTTGGGGAATATTCTTTGTGTCGGGGAATATTCAGACGATTTCAAGACAATCATCGGTGGACCTTATAACCCAATTATCATTCTGATCGAGAAAACGACAAAAATATTTTATTAAAAATAATGGCGGAAGTTTTACCGTTGATACTATTGAACTACTCGGTAGTAAAAGTATAGTAATACGCGTGGTTGCATAGTAGCACACTGTATTGATTATTAATGCTTACGTGAGAAGTCACTTAGTTTTGTTCAACTATTGCTATAGTAATTGTTGAATAGTATCTCACGTTATTTGATTCAATTATTGTCAATATTTTATATAATATTAAATCAATAATTGAAATGACAGAAAGTTATTAATATTATAATTGTAATATTAACAATGTCTGTAAGTTTCGCCATGAGAGAGGTTTGTTACCTAATCATGCCGCCAATCAGGGAGAAATCCTTATTGAAAGCCCCTCTCTTCCGGAACGACCCGGTCGATTAATATTGTGAATTATAATAAAGGTGATAAATGTTGTTAAAATTATTAAGGTGTTTTTTTTATGAAGTTTTGCTTATTTTATGGATTCCTATTTACCCATTTTCAAAGTAATCGGCAGAAAATTATTTAATGGTGGGGCCCACATGTGGGGGCCACATGTGGGGCCCATATGTGTTGGGAAATGATTTTGGAAATGGAAGAGTACATGTATGGAAGTATATGTGTGTTTTGAGTATATAGTGGAAGAAAATGATATGTGAAAGTGATAGGTGTGTGATGTGAGTGGAAATGGTGGAAAAGTAGAAGTGTGATAGTGATGTAAAAGAGTGTAGTGAATTTGATTATTGGGTGGGTGGGGATTGATGTTGGTTATGGGGAGAAAAATTAAGGGGTGTATATATAATATTGATATATATAAGTTGAAAACATGTGTTTATATATATGTATTATATTTTAATTTTTGTTATGATTTTATTGGTTAGTTGATTGACTTTATTGTATTTGGTTGAAGAAATAATTCTGCAGAATTATTTTTCCTTGCATAGTACACTTCCATTCTCCTATAAATAGAAGCTCATTCCTTCATTATTTCTTACAAATTCACTGAAACTCTAGAGAGAGAAATTATAGAGAAACTATAAAAAAGTATTCTGCTACTTCCCTACTCTTATATCTAGTTCTTTTACGGTAAGGGGTGTTATTCTTTCTTATTCATGAAAAGAACTTCTGTTATTTCAATTCTTTATTATTCTGTTGGAATAACCTGTATATGCGGGCTACCCTATACTTGGTGACATTCTTCTATTATTCTCGTCTTTATTATTCTCATTTGAACATCCGTCTGCGTGTGTTTTTACACCTAACTCGGTTTAAATTTTTATTATTATTTTTGTGGAATATCTCGTCTCAGGTGTTTTACAATTTGACCTCGGTTCCGCTTTTATTATTATTATTCGTTGGAATATCCTGTCTGTGTTTTACACCCGACCGGGTTCCGCCTTTTTATTATTATTTGTTGAATATCCTCGTTCGTGTGTTTTACACCGCACTGGTTCCATTATTTATTATTTCGCATTTATTATTCATTGGGACATCCTCGCGGTGTGAATTTCACCGACCGTTCCGTTATTATTATTTCGTTGAATAACTCGCTCTATGCTAAGTACCGCATGCATGGTGATTTCTTTTGTTATTCCATTCGTTGTTATACTCAAATTGTTGGTTAAAATTTTGACTTCTATACTCCATGAAATTAGTGGAATATCCTTGATATTCGTGCTTCATCCAGTATTTTTCATGGAAATATTCTTCTAAGCATTCTTGAATTTACTCTAGCAAAGCAAAGATCATGTTGATAATTTGGACGTTATTAGTTCTGAATAAATTAATTCGTGAACTTGTTTTATTGAATTCTTATATCATTGTCATCATCCTCATGTTTATATTTTTTTAAAAAGTCATCTATGGCCCGTGAGAGCATGGATGGACTTGGTATGATTATGACTGAGGATTATTCTATTGTAATAATAACCGTAATGTAACAAGTGATGTGGTAAAAGTCCTCATTGGCCCGTAGTGCATTGATGGACAGTTGTTGGCATGATTATGACCATTGATGAATACACAAATATCCTTGGCCGTAGTGCATGAAATTTGTGGTTGTGACCCTAATGAATATCCTTGGCCATAGTGCAGGGATGATGTGGATTATTTATTAAGCTGAGTCCCAGCGATAAAAGTGATGAAAAACCTTTTAAAACATAAAAGATAGTAGATTTTATCCTCTACTTGACTCTTTTAATGGATTGCTTGATCCGCTGCAGTTAAACTTGATGTCTATTGTATATTATCAGTTTAACATTGTTGAAGACTAATGATAATTTATTCTGCATTATCTTAGTCATAATATTTCTTACTGGGCTAGTTGAGCTCACCCTTTCTTTCACCGTTTCTCTTGTGAAATGAGAACGAGTGGGACGAAGCCGGGGAGCAGTGATGGTCCTAGATGGTGTATTAGTAGTCCTCACTATTCTGTTAAATAGTGTGACAATAAATGTAATGAGGACTTTTTCTGAGAGTGGATATTGTCTAGAAGACAATATTTGTATTTAAACTCACAGCATGTATTTTGTCATACTATACACGACTGTTGTATAATTTAGTTGTATTTGAATTTTGTACCATGTATTTGGCGACTCAAGATGGGTGATGTATACCTTTTTGGGGGCATCACGGTTGGTATCGAGCTTAGGATATGATCCACAGCTAAGATGTGAGACAAGAACTAGGATGGGAGAGACGGGAATTCTTCGCTTAGTATGACCTACCTAAGTTTATTTGGTATTTAATTGGTCGGTCAGAGTATAGAGATAATATGTGATATGTTAATTAACCCTTGTTTTGTGGCATGTTTGAAAATGGCATCCGAGAATGTTGAGAATAGCAATGGAGCACAGAAGACCGTTGAGTCTCCACAGATCAATAATCAGGACAATGTGCAACAGGATGACGATATTCCTCCTGTACATAACAACACCGATCAATCGATTTAACGCACCAGACGTTTAGGAGCTTTTTAGAATTCATACAACATCAAAGTAAGGCGGCCTCCCCATTAATAATGCAGTAAAATAATGGCAACCCATGGTCGGTCACCGCTAAGTAATTCAAGGAGCTGGGACCACCAGAGTTTTTGGGAAAGCCAGAACCACTTAAGGCGGAGACGTGGTTAAAGCAGATGACTAAGATATTTGATGTCTTTTGATGCTCCGAGGAGTAAAAGGTTCCCTTTGCCACCTTTATGTTTCATGAAGAGGCGACATCGGTGGCATCTCAGAAAGCGTACTCCCACCTGACGCACTCAAGATGTCTTGGGAGAAGTTCCAAGAGTTGTTCAATAACAAGTAATTTCTCGAAAGTATTCGTCACATGAAGGAGGTGGAGTTTATCAAGTTAGAGCAAAACAACATGCCGTGTCGCAGTACGAAGATAAGTTCGCCGAGTTGTCTCGATTTGCGTCCCATTTAGTTGATAATGAGGAGAGAATGACGCGAATGTTTTTAAGAGGTTTGAAACCTGAGATACGTTAATATCTTATCTCTCATAAACTGTGTTTGTATTCAGATGTTGTTAATAGGGCTCAGTTATTGGAGCGTGATAATGAGTCAACCCAACCAAAAGAGAGCAGCCGACAAAATGATAATACCAGTGATAGCAGTCATCGAAGCGGTGAAAATAAGCGTGAAGGGAATCAACATGCCAGAAATGGTAACCAATCAATTTCTACCATGATTACCACCGAAGTGGTAACAGAATAATAAATGCGTAATAATAAATAATGGAACCAGGTCCGGTGTAAAACACACAGATAGGATATTCTGACAGAATAATAAAGACGAAATAATAAATAATGGAACCAGGTCCGATGTAAAACACATGCATGTGATATTCCAAATGTAATAATAAAGACGGAATAATAAATAATGGAACCAGGTCCGGTGTAAAACATACAGACAGGATATTCTAACAAAATAATAAAGACAGAATAATAGAAGAATGTCACCAAGTTTAGGGTAGCCCGCGTATACATGTTATTCCAACAAAACAATAAAGAAATGGAATAACAGAAGTTCTCTTCTTGAATACAAAAGAATAATATCCCTTACCGTAAAAGAACTGGATATAAGAGTAGGGAAGTAGCAAAATACTTTTCTATAGTTTCTCTATAATTTCTCTCTCTGGAGTTTCAGTGAATTTGTAAGAAATAATGAAGGAATGAGTTTCTATTTATAGGAGAATGGAAGTGTACTGTGCAAGGAAAAATAATTCTGCAGATTTATTTCTTCAACCAAATACAATAAAGTCAATCAACTAACCAATAAAATCACAACAAAAATTAAAATATAATACATATATATAAACACATGTTTTCAACTTAAATATATCAATATTATATATACACCACTTAATTTTTTTCTCCCCATAACCAACATCAATCCCCCACCCACCCAATAATCAAATTCTACTACTCTTACACATCACTATCACACTACTACTTTTCCACCATTTCCCACTCACACACACATCACACACCTATCACTTTCACATATCATTTTCTTCCACTATATACTCAAAACACATATACACTTCCATACGTATACTCTTCCATTTCCAAAATTATTTTCCAACACATATGGACCCCACATGTGGGCCCCACCTTTAAATAATTTTCTACCGATTATTTTGAAAATGGGTAAATGGAGATTCATAAAATAAGCAAAACTTACACAAATACCTCATAAAAATTATATTAATAATTTTAACAACATTTATCACCTTTATTATAATTCACAATATTAATCGACCAGGTCGTTCCAAGGAAAAATGGGGCTTTACAATAAGGATTTCTCCCTATTGGCGCGCAATTAGGTGACCAAACCTCTCCTTGGCAGAACTTCTAGACATCGTTAATATTACAATTTATAATATTAATAACTTTGTCATTTCAATTATTGATTTAATAATATATAAAATATCGACAATAATTGAATCAAATAATGTGAGATACTATGCAACAATTACTATAGCAATAATTGAACAAAATTGAGTGACTTCTCACGTAAGCATTAATAATCAATACCGTGTGCTACTATGCAACCATGCAGACATAAAGATTTTTTTACTCGAGTAGTTCAATAGTATTAACGGTAAAACTTCGCCGTTATTTTCAATTAAAAATATTTTGTCGTTTTTTCAATCCGACAATAATTCCGGTTGCAGGGGTCCACCAATGATTGTGCCATCGCATTTAATATTCCCCGACACAAAGAATATTCCCTGACCAATCGAATAAAATACAACAACTTGCTTACTTTTCAAAATTTATAAATACTACCCACAACTATAACATTATATCAAATCCACTCCATAATATTTAAAAAAATATTTTGAGAAATTTAAATCTTTATTCATAAAATTTGGGGTCTCACAAATATACTTGTTTTAATTATCAGTCTTTGTGATTCCATGTATGTATAATATGCAATTAGATCGGTTTTCTGGGCAACATAAAGTTTTTTGTTTCTACGATATATGATTCTTGGCAAAATCTCCGATTCATTACGGAATGCTATTATTACCCGACTTCACGGATGAACAGTAGCAATTATTGTAGCGACCGATTCATTAAGGTGCGACTATGTCGTTACACCGAAATCGATTTTTGGCTTTTGAAGCAGTACAATTGCCATGACCCAATTCATTATGGGCGTAGCTGTGCCCTTGGGTAGAATCTGAAAAACTTTTTTTTTCTTTAGTTAAATAAATGGTTTATTTAATTGATAAACGTTTAAAATAAATGTGTTTATTTTATCTGAAATTTGATTTCAGATTGCTAAAATTAAAGAGTTTAATTTGGATTTGGTTTTTGATTAAAATAAAAGAGTTTATTTTGTTAAAAACTATAGTTTAGCAAACTTTTGCCCATTAATTGATATTAATACATATATGGAATGAATTTATTATTCATGAGATGAATGTTATTTATTGATGCATATGTTGATATGTATGATAATAAATGGGATTGATT
Source organism: Panax ginseng (assembly GCA_020205605.1). Classification (NCBI taxonomy): domain Eukaryota; kingdom Viridiplantae; phylum Streptophyta; class Magnoliopsida; order Apiales; family Araliaceae; genus Panax; species Panax ginseng. Next base: position 52,684,901 of record CM035129.1, on the reverse strand, counting down.
ATGTTCTATGACAAATGTGATTAGATTTTATTTTGGATGGATGTTTGAATGTATAGGTTTTATTTAATGGGGTCTGCATACCTCGTCTTTTCTGGTTTTCTTCTTGTTATAAATTTTATCTTTCTCCTATGTACTTCCCCTTGACTACTGATCAAGGTTTCTATTTAAATTAAATAGTTTATGTAATAGGATTAGTTACAATTTCTCAAAGAATCGGAGATAAAGGAGCAAGGATTAGAGGCAAATTAATTAAAAGAGTTTAATTATTTATTCCTAAACAATTTAGGGAGCCTAATTAATTAAAAGAGTTTAATTAATTAAATAATACCCTATTTTAAATATATTAAAAGGGTTAACTGATATCTTTATAAGAGGAGTCATATATCAAATATCAAGATACGTGATTCCAATTGTTGGAGAGTACGCCCTTTTTCTATAGTGATAGGAAAAACTATGGTTTGAGCCAAAAACACTCTTCTTCTTGTTTCTTGTTCTTCCTTGGTGGATCATCTTTAGAGACCAAACACTTGGGTGTCTAACGTTGATCAAAAGGAAGGAATCAACCCAGAGATTCAAGGAGATCGCGGAGAAGTAGGAGTTGAACTTGTACCTGTGGATGCTCGAATCTACAAGGGTATCATTATGAATCTCTTTCTCCTTTTATAGATTGATAATCAAGCACTAGAATGGTCCAGGTTTATGGTTTGTAAGAAAACATTTAAAATCTGTTTTACTTCGCTTCCATTTCATTTACGTGATTTAATTGCATATACTTGTTTCTAGCAAACCTAACAGTGGTATCAAAGTCAATCTTGTGCTAATTATCAGTCTTTGTGATTCCATGTATATAAAATATGTGATTGGATCAGTTTTATGGGCAACAAAAAGTTTTATGTTTAGCGCGATATAGCGCGAAGTTACTTGTAGTCTCCGATTGATTCTAGAAACATGACTATCACCAGTTACCTGATTGACTTACGGATGAATAAGCATTGCGCCCCAACCGATTCATTCTAGACGCATGGTATGTGCAACAAGCACGGAACTCAATTTACGGCTTTGAAGAAAGGCAATTAACATGTAACCGATTCATTCGGGGGCAATTGCGCCCTTGGGCAAAATCTGAAAAACTTTTTTTAATCAAGTAAATGGTTTATTTAATTGATAAAAGTTTAAAATAAAGGTGTTTATTTTATCTGAAATATGATTTCAGGTTGCTAAAATTAAAGAGTTTAATTTGGATTTGGTTTTTGATTAAAATAAAAGAATTTATTTTGTTAAAAACTATAGTTTAGCAAACGTTTGCCCATTAATTGATTTTAATGCATATATGGAATGAATTTATTATTCATGAAAAGAATGTTATTTATTGATGCATATGTTGATATGTATGATAATAAATTGGATTGATTATGGACTAAGACCCCAACTTTTTATGAATAAAGATTTAATTTTCTCTAAATATTATTTTGAATAATAAGGTGTGATTTGATATAATGCTATAGTTATGGGTGATATGTGCAAATTTAATGCAAAAAGCAAGTTGTTAATAAATAAAATTCGTTTGGTGGGGAATATTCTTTTTGTCGAATAATATTAAATGCGACGGCACAATCATTGGTGGACCCCATAATGGAATTATCTGTCGGATATAGAAAGCGACAAAAATAACCTTTTTATAAAAATAACGGCAAAACTTTTACCGTTAAGCTGTTGAAATATACCGGTGATAAAAAAATACGATAATCTGGCGTGGTTGCACGATAGCTTTACGGTATTATACTGATATCTCGATTATTGATGCTTACGTAAGAAGTCACTCAGTTTTATTCAATTATTGCCACAGTAGTTGCTTTGCATAGTATCTCATATTATTGATTCAATTATTATCACAGTATCATCTGCATAATATTTTATATTATTAAATCAATAATTGAGACGACACAATTATTCATATTATTATTTGCATTATTGACAATGTCTAGAAAGTTCTGTCGAGGAAAGGGGTTAGGTTATTTAATTGCGCGCCAATAAGGAGAAGTCCTTATCGGAAAGCCCCCACTTTCCCGGAATGATCTGGTTGTCAATATTGTGATTTATAATATTAATGATGAATAATTGTTGAAAGATTAAAAATGTGTTTATTGAAGATAAGTGATTTGTGGTAAATATTTATTCAATTTTTGATATAAATAGAGGGTTTTTTTTCATGAAGTATTTGTTGTAAGTTTGGCTTATTACATGGACCCCCACTTACTCATTTTTCAAAATCGCCGGTAGAAAGTTATCTAGTTTTTTTTTTATTATTATTATAATAGTAATAAAATAGAAAACTTTTTATATAAAATAGAATACTTTTTATATTATATATAAAGTTATTTATTTTTATTAGATTATAAATAGAATATATTATATTTTATATAAGTTTTTTGTTTTATTAGAATATTTTATTGCACAAGTGATGAATAATAAAAAATAATTTTTTTGATTTCGAATTCTCATCGTGAATTCTTTTTTTGTTCCGTGATTATTTTTTTAAATAGTGCCCTGCCATTCTCCTATAAATAGGATGCTTAGTTAAGAAATGAAAATCACACCAGAATCAGAGAATTCTTCTTCTATAATATTGTGCGTATTTTTTTTGAGTATAAGGATACTTTTGAGTGTAGCAAATAGTGCAAGTTTTCTTCAAGAATATCTCCATTATACGAGTTGGAATTACTCTCTCTACTAAGGTAAGGGATATTATTTTCATTCAATATTAAGTAAGAAATATTATTTCTTTCCATACTCTCTATATATGTAAGTAATATTATTTCATATTCATATATTCTAAATCTACACTTATTTTGATAAGTATTACTTTCTATACTCCTTGAAATTAGTAGAATATCTTTGAATTTTGCGCTTCATCTAGTATCGTTTCACTTGAAATATTTTTCTGAACTTTCTTATTAAATTTTAATTAATTTAGAATTCTTTCATGAGATCTTTAGTAATTCTATTATTCATAGGGGTACTATTCATTATTTACTATACTATTCACGGGGTACTTATTCACGGGTATTATTCACGACAAAATTGGTTTTTCTTTTTGTCCAAATTATTTTTGATACATGAATATCATTCTTGAATTTTACTCCACAATTAATTATCATGTTGACAATTTGGACATTCTTAAACTCTGGATAAATTGAATTATAAATCTTTAATATTTATCCTTGATCTCACTTGATTGATTTCTTTATATCATTGTCATCATCCTCATGCTTATATTGTGGTGAAAGTCATCTTTGGCCCGTAGTGCATAGATGGATTTATTGATTGGTATGATTATGACCGAGAATTGTGTATTGGTATAATCATGACTGTAATATTACAAAGACAAATGATGTGGTGAAAGTCCTCTTTGGCCCGTAGTGCATAGATGGACGAGTTGTTTGGCATGATCATGACCCCTTTGGTGATCTTAACGAATATCCTTTGGCGTAGTGCATGGATAATTCGTTGATGTGAAATATTTATTGAGTTGTGTTACGAGAGATAAAATATTGATGATGAACTTTTAAATCATAGAAGATAGTAGACATCATGCTCTACTTGACTCTTCTAATGGATTGCTTTTTCATTGCAGTTGTTGATCTAAACTTTTTGTCTATTGTATTCTATCAGTTTTTACACTGTTGAAGACTAAGGATAATTTATTCTACATTATCTTAGTCATAATATTCTTTACTGGGCTAGTTGAGCTCACCCTTTTCTTTCATTGTTCTCTTCAGGAAATGAGAATATAGTTGGGACTAGTCGGGGAATGGAGTGATGGTCCAAGATGGTTGCTATAGTAGTCCTCACTATTCTATTAAATAGTGTGATAATAATTGTAATGAGGACTTTATTTGAGTTTGGATATTGTCTATGAGACAATATTTGTATTAAAACTCTCATTTATGTTTTGTCGTATTTTTTACGACAGATTAATAATTGTATAAATGAAGTTTGTATTAAAATTTGTACCATGTATTTGGCGATTTCGAGAATGGGTTGTGTGGACCTATTTTGGGGGCGTCACAGTTGGTATCAAAGCTTAGGGATATGATCCTGGCGGAGATCTGAGGCTAGAACTAGGAGGGGAGAGACGAGTAAATCCTTCGCTAGTGTGTCCTACCTAAGCTTATTTGTTATTTAATTGGTCGGTCAGAATATAGAGATAATATGTGGCATGTCAATTAACCCTTGTTTTTGTGGCAGTGTTTGAGAATGGCATCTAAAAATTTTGAGATAAGCAATGGAGCACATGAGACCATTGAGACACACCGATCAATCAATAACGAGGATAATGTGCATCATGAAGGCAATAATCCTCATGTAAACAACAACAGACCAAATGATGAGCGATGGGATGTTTAGGAGCTTTTCTACAATTCATGCTGACACCAAGCGAGAGAGATTCTATTCAAAATGCAAGGTGGAATCAATGGCAACTCACGGTTGGTCACTTGCTAAGCAATTCAAGGAGTTGGGACCACTGAGGAGTTTTTGGGAAAGCAAGAGCCACTTAAGGCGAGAGCGTGTGGATTAAGCGAGATCACCAAGATATTTGATGTCTTGGGATGCTCGAGAGAGAGCAAAAGGTTTCCTTCGCCACCTTTATGTTGCGAGGAGAGGCAGATTCTTGGTGGGAATCTGTAAAAGCGTACTCATCTTTTTCACTTGAAGATGTCTTGGGAGAAGTTCAAGAATTGTTCAATGACAAGTACTTTCCAGAAAGTATTCGTCACATGAAGGAGGTGGAATTCATCAAGTTGGAACAAAACAAATGGACCGTGTATCATAATCTGAGGCAAAGTTTGTGGAGTTATCCGGTTTGCATCCCATTTGGTAGATAATGAATGAGGCGAATGACACGAATGTTTCGAGAGGTTTGAAGCCCAAAATTCGTCAATACCTCATTTCTCACAAACTTTGTTTATATTTGGATGTTGTGAATAGGGCTCGATTATTGGAGCGCGATAATGAGTCACCCAACCAAAAAAAGATAACAATCGACAAAATGATAATGGTCATACCAAGTGGAAGCAATGATCATCGAAGCGGTGATAACAAGCGTGGGGAAATTATCATGCGAAATGGTAACCACTTTGGTGGTAATCTGGCCAAGATAATAATAGAAGAAATGAGTCAAGTGGAAATTTCAAAAAAGAAGGTTCAATAATGATGAAAAAGCAACAGCACACCTGACACCCATTTTTAAGGAAGGAGAAACGACCACCGGGTCGTATGCTATATGAATCTGGAGAGGAGGGACACATCGGTCAAAACTATACGTAACAACCCAAAGTGTGTTTCAATTTGAGGAAAGGAAGGTCACCTAGCTCGATTTTGTCATGCGGTGAAGTCGAGTCCAATTTGGGATGGTGACACCAAAGGTTATCCCGGACAAGTCAAAGCCGGTAGTTCAAGGGAGAAGCGTTTGTCGTGACCTCCCAAAAAAAAGAGGAGGAACGAACGAAGTTATCACGGGTAAGCTAATCATAAACTCTTCTTGAAGTCTATACCTTATAGAGATACGGTTCTACCCATTCTTTTATTTCACCTGCTTGTGCTCAACGTTTAAATTTGACTCCAGAGAAATTAGACTTTGACTTATCTGTTGAAACTCCGTTGGGAGAAACCTTCATTACATCCACTATTTATAAATCTTGTTTGATTCAAATCGACACTTTCACATTAGCTGTTGATCTCATCTCTTTGAAAATACTTGCATTTGATGTGATTTTAGGGATTGATTGGTTAACTACTCATCATGCTAAAATTGATTATTTTTCGTAAGGTTGTTAGCTTTCATATTCTAACCAACCTATTATGTGAATTCAAACAACCAAACCACTAAAAGTCAATCCTTTATCATATCAAGCCATAAAGCCATTCGTTTATTGAAAAATGGATGTCAAGCTTTCTTAGCCCATGTCACAGATTTAAACAAAAATACGTCAGATTTGAATGATATTTCTATTGTTAATAAATTTCCTGACGTATTTCCTGAAGAACTTCCTGGCCTACCCCCAGAGCGTGAAATTGAATTTTGTATCGACCTTGAACCCGGTACAAAACCCATTTCCAAAACCCCATATCGAATGGCTCCTATTGAACTTCAGGAGTTAAAAAACCCAACTGCAGGAATTGTTAGACATCGGTTTCATTCGTCCTAGTACATCTCCTTGGGGTGCTCTATTTTATTAAGTAAAAAGAAGAAAGATGGGAGTATGCGACTTTGCATTGACTATCGGGAGTTGAATCATGTCACCATAAAAAATAAATTACCGTTACCTCGCATTGATGACCTGTTTGACCAGTTTCAAGGTGCTAAATTCTTTTTAAAGATCGATCTTCATTCTGGATATCATCAGTTAAAGATTAAAACTGATGACATTCCAAAGACTACTTTCAGAACTCGGTACGGGCATTACGAATTCCTAGTCATGTCTTTTGGATTGACTAATGCTCCTGCTTTGCCTTCATGGATATGATGAACCGAGTATTCAAGGAATATTTGGATCATTTTGTGGTTGTCTTTATTGATGACATCCTCATATACTCCAAAAGTCGTGAAGATCATGAGCAACACTTGAAAGCTGATACTCCAAAAGCTTCGTGAAAACAAGTTATATGCCAAGTTGAAGAAATACGAGTTCTGGCTTGAGGAAGTAGCATTCCTTGGGCACGTGATATCGAAACATGGAATATCAGTTGATTGACGTGAAGATTGAAGCAATACAAAGTTGGGAGCAACCTAAGTCGATGGCAAAATACGTAGCTTTTGGGGGGCTTATTTGGTTATTATCGGAGATTCGTGGAAGGATTTTCTCGAATCGCCACTCCATTAACTCAATTGACTCGAAAAAAGATACAAAATTTGGATGGAGCGAGGAAATGAGAAGAGTTTTCAAGAACTCAAGAGGAGACTCATTTCAAACACTGTTACGACAATACCATCGAGTTTGAGGAGGATTTGTCATCTATGATGATGCTTGAAGAAGAGGTTTAGGATGTGTTCTCATGCAACATGGGAAAGTCATAGCCTATGCCTCACGACAACTCAAAGAATATGAGAGAGGAATTATCCTACTCATGATCTAGAGTTGGCGGAGCGATGTTTTTTCGCGCTAAAGATCTGGAGACATTACGTATATGGGGGAGAAAGTGGAGATCTATCTGAGATCATAAAAGCCTCAAATATTTCTTCACCCAAAAGGAACTCAACACATGCAACAACGACGTTGGCTCGAGCTATTGAAAGATTACGATCATACCATTCAATACCATCTGGAAAAAGCGAACGTGGTAGGCGACGCGTTGAGTAGAAGATCATATGCTTGGTGCGAGTGCGATATTGTCAACACAAAGGCCCATTTTGTATGACTTACAAAGGATGGAGATAGAGTTAAAAACTTGAGGGACCCACGTGATGATGTCAAATATATATGAGTAGAACCGACTTTAATCGATAAAGTTAAAAAGTTGCTCAAGCTACTGAGACCGGAGGTGATGCGTATGAAGAAGAAAGTACAAGAAGGTGTTATTCTAGAAGAAGAAAGAATCGACGAAGAAGGAATACTTGAGTCAACTCCGGACTTTGTGTTCCTAATAACAACTCGATTTGAAGTATAAAATCATGATGGAGGCACACAACACACCATTTTGCAATCCATCACAGGAGTACCAAAATGTATCGTGATCTTGACATACATTTTGGTGGAGCAATATGAATAGAGAGATGTTTAACCTGCCAACATGTCAAGGCAGAGCATCAAGTGCCAAAAGGTCCATTGCAACCACTTGAAATTCCAGAATGGAAGTGGGAGAACATTAACATGGATTTCGTTACTGGTCTTCCCAAGGTTTCTCAAGGCATAGCTGCAATTTGGTTCATTGTCGATAGATTAACCAAGTCTGCTCATTTCTTACCTATACGAGAAACATATTCACTTGAACGTCTTGCTCGTATATACATAAATGAGATTGTAAGACTGCATGGTATACCAGTATCCATAGTTTTTGATCGAGACCCTAGATTCACTTCACGATTTTGGGTCGGTTTTGCGAGAAAGCTATGGGCACAGATTTATGATTCAGTTCTCCATATCATCCTCAGACGAACGAGCAGTCGAAGAGGACTATTCAAACTCCTGAAGATCTATTAAGACTCTGTGTCCTATAATTCAAAGGAAGTTGGGACAAGTACTTGCCATTAGTGGAATTCTCCTACAACAACAATTATCAAGCAAGTATAGACATGGCTCCATTCGAGGCGTTGTATGGATGAAATTATCATTCTCTAGTATGCTGGGACGAGGTGGGTGAAGCAACGTTGTTGGGACCGAAATTGGTACGCATGACTACTGGAAAAGATTCAAATGATCCCAACAGCGATATACAAACCTCACAAGATCGACAAAAGAGTTATGTTGATCTTCATCGAAGGGACGTGGAATTCAATGTTGGAGATCATGTATTATTACGTGTTGCTCCATGGAAAGGAGTTCTGAGATTTGGAAAGAGAGAAAGCTCAACCCTCGATTCATTGGTCCATTTGAAATCCTCGATCGAGTAGAAGCGTGGCCTATAGACTCGCCTTACCGCCAAGTATGTCTCGTGTTCATAACATTTTTTCATATATCTATGTTACGTAAATATGTGGAAGACCCAAACCACATTATTGAATTAGAACCAGATGAGATAGCGGAAGATTTAACGTATGAAGAGGTACCTGTTAAAATATTGGATAAGAAGGAACATATTCTACGCTCAAAGGTTATACCTCAAGTCAAAGTTTTATGGAGAAACCACGATATTGAGGAAATGACCTGGGAGTTAGAATCTGAAATGAAAACAAGGTATCCTCACCTCTTCGACATACCAGGTACGTACATCAATTTTGAGGATGAAATTTCATAAAAAAGGGAGGTTGTAAGACCCCAACTTTTTATGAATAAAGATTTAATTTTCTCTAAATATTATTTTGAATAATAAGGTGTTGATTTGATATAATGATATAGTTATGGGTGATATGTGCAAATTTTGCAAAGTAAGCAAGTTGTCATAAAATATTCGTTTGGTTGGGGAATATTCTTTTTTATCGGGGAATATTAATACGATGCGACGACACAATCATTGGTGGACCCCTAATGGAAATTACGTATTGGATATAGAAAGCGACGAAATAACCTTTTTATAAAAATAACGGCAAAACTTTTACCATTAACTATTGAAATACCCGGTGATAAAAAGTACGATAATACGCGTGGTTGACACTGATAGTACACGGTATTATACAATATCTACGATTATTGATGCTTACTTAAGAAGTCACTCAGTTTTATTTAATTATTGCCACAGTAGTTGCTATATAGTATCTGATATTATTGATTCAATTATTGTCACAGTATCATCGCACAATATTTTATATTATTAAATCAATAATTGAGACGACACACGATTATTCATATTATTATTTGCATTATTGACAATGTCTAGAAAGTTACATCGAGGAAAGGGGTTAGGTTATTTAATAATGTGCCAATAAGGAGAAGTCCTTATCGAAAGCCCCCCCTCTTTCGAGGAATGATCTGGTTGTCAATATTGTGAGTTATAATATTAATGATGAATAATTGTTGAAAGATTAAAAATGTGTTTATTGAAGATAAGTGATTTGTGGTAAATATTTATTCAATTTTTGATATAATAGAGGGGTTTTTCATTAAGTATTTGTTGTAAGTTTGGCTTATTACATGGACCCCCACTTACTCATTTTTCAAAATCGTTGGTAGAAAGTTATCTCAGTTTTTTTTTATTATTATTATTATAATAGTAATAAAACAGAAAACTTTTTATATAAAACAGAATACTTTTTATATTATATATAAAGTTATTTGTTTTATTAGATTATAAATAGAATATATTATATTTTATATAAAGTTTTTGTTTTATTAGAATATTTTATTGCATAATGATGAATAGTAAAAATAAAAAAAAAAATTAAATAAGATTGAAAAAGAAATTTTTTTATTCATCCGTGATTTTTTTAAATAAATAGTGTCCTGCCATTCTCCTATAAATAGGATGCTTAGTTAAGAAATGAAAATCACACGAATCGAGAGAATTCTTTCTATTATAATATTGTGCGTATTTTTTTTGAGTATAAGGATACTTTGAGTGTAGCAAATAGTGCAAGTTTTCTTCAAGAATATCTCCGCTATACCAGTTGAATTACTCTCCTACTAAGGTAAGGGATATTATTTTCATTCAATATTCGTAAGAAATATTATTTTCTTCCATACTCTATAGTATGTAAGTAATATTATTTCATTTCATATTCCTAAATCTACACTTATTTTGATAAGTATTGCTTCTATACTCCTTGAAATTAGTAGAATATCCTTGAATTTTGCGCTTCATCTAGTATCGTTTCACTGAAATATTTTTTTGAACTTTCTTATTAAATTTTAATCTTTTTTAATACTATTCATGGTACTATTCATGGGTACTATTCACTTAGGTACTATTATTATTCACGGGGTACTATTCACGACAAAATTGGTTTTTTTCTGTCCAAATTATTTTTGATATATGAATATCATTCTTGAATTTTACTCCACAATTAATTATCATGTTGACAATTTGGACATTCTTAAACTCTGGATAAATTGAATTATAAATCTTTAATATTTATCCTTGATCTCACTTGATTGATCTCTTATATCATTGTCATCATCCTCATGCTTATATTGTGGTGAAAGTTATCTTTGGCCCGTAGTGCATAGATGGACTATTGATTGGTATGATTATGACCGGAATTATGTATTGGTATAATCATGACTGTAATGTTATGAACAAAAAATGATGGTGAAAGTCCTCAAGTTTGAGTTTTTATAAATAACGACGTAATCGTTCTGAATTAACTTTGTTGGAATACCATTAGTTAAAATATCTGATGTCTACAGCGTGGTTTAGCATGTAGCACATGGTATTACAGTATTTTGAATTATTGATTCTTACGTATGATGAAGGCACTACTCAATAATTGTTACGATAATTCTTATTCAATATTTTATTTTATTGATTCAATAATTGTTGCGTTGATATTTTATATTATTGTTATTTCAATAATTGTCAACACCACGTGTATTTCCATTATCGGATCAATAATTCATATTATTGAATAATATTATTAGATAGCATTATTGGCAATGTCTAGAAAGTTACATCGAGGAGAGGTTTGGTCACCTAATTGCTTGCCAGCGATGAGAGAAATCCTTATCGGAAAGCCCCTCTTTCCAGGAGCGGCACGGTTGTCATTATTATGATTACGTAATATTATTTGTGAATAATTATTTATTAATTTATATGATAAGGAAATATTTATTTGATGTGGATATAAATGATGGATTTATTTATTTTATGTGGTTATAAATGAAGGAAACTGGTCCGAAGGACTCATAATCCAAAAAATTAGTGTTCTTGAGATATATTACGTGAGTTATAATTTTTAATCCGACCGTTGGATCGTTGTGATTTTTGGATATGTTATACATATATAAGTTGAGTATATGTCCACAAATTGTGAACCGTTAAAAATGAACGTATGATTTGTTATGAATTTTAAGAGGTGATTGATTCAGAAATTGTTGAAGTTTATGAATTTATCATTTTGGTGGAAAATTCTAGAATGAGTGGGCCCCACCTATGGTTGGTGAAAAAATGTGCTGGAATTTTATTTCAAATGTGGTGGGTGGGAATAGTAGCAGGTAAAGCCATCAGGTTACAGGTCAAGTCTGCTTTGGCGTTCTAACATTTTCCTATAAATAGGCGCTTAGGTTAGAATTGAAAATCACACCAGAAATAAGTTTTCTTTCTCTCTATATTATTGAGCGTATTTTTGTGAGTATTTAGATACTTTGAGAGTTGCTATTTAGTGCAAGTTTCCTTTGGCTTTACATCCGACATTCTGATCAGAAATACTGTTATTTTGAGGTAAGGGATATTATTTTATTCGTAAATGATATTATTTTCTTCCATATCATTATGCCGAAATATTGATATGAATTTTATTGTGGAATTTCTACCTTTTTGTGTCGGGGTTACTATTCACGTATATGACACTATTCATGAATACGACACTATTCTCGAATACAACACTATTCACCGAAAAATGAAATTTTCTCTTTTTCGTCCCAGATGTCTATTATGGTTACCATCTTTAATTGTATCCATGTTTTGATCTTTATTCTTGAATTTTACTCCATTATGGTTTATTATGGAGTATTTTTAAACTTGAGTTATTTAAAGTACGAATCTCTAAATTTTATCCTTTTATCTTACTAGATTCGTTCTCTAAAATGTTTTTCATTATCCTCAGTCCTTAATGGTGATACTTGATGAATATCTTTGGCCTGTAGTGCAAAGATGTATGATTACCTGATGAATATCTTTGGCCCGTAGTGCAAAGATAAATATTTGATTCAAGATGTATATTGATTGATGTTACAGGTATAAAATATTGATGATAGACTTTTAAATTCATAGATGATAGTAGATTTCATTCTCTACTTAACTCTTCTAATGATTGTTGTTTCCGCTGCAGTTGTTGATCTAAAACTTGTTGTCTATTATATTTTATAAGATTTTTCCCTGTTGAAGACTAAGGATAATTTGTTGTATATTATCTTAGCCATAATATTCTTTACTGGGCTAGTTGAGCTCACCCTTTTCCTTTTTGTTCCATTTTTCTTCTCAGGAAGCGAGAGTATAGCATGAACCAGTCGGGGTATAGAGTGATGGCCCTAAACAGTTGTTTTAGCAGTCCTCACTATTTTTGTAAAATAGTGCATCAATAATTGTAATAAGGACTTTATTTGAGTGTGGATATTGTCTAGAAAACAATATTTGTATTTAAACTCACAGTATGTGTTGTCATATTTTGACCGACAATTGTAATAATAAAGTTATAGTTGTTTTCACTACCATGTATTTGGCGAATCAGAATGTGTTAGGTGGAATGGACCTATTTTGGGGGTGTCACAGTTAGTATCAGAGCTTAGGGATATGGTCTCTGGCGGAGATCGGGGAATAGAACTAGGAGGGGAGAGATGAGTAAATCCTTCTCTAGTGTGTCCTACCTAAGCTTATTTGTTGGCCGGTTATAATATAGGGATATTATGTGATATGTTAATTTATTTAATTAACCCTTGTTTTATGGCAGTATTTAAGAATGGCAGCTGAGAACGTTAACAATGGAGTATATGAGACTGTAGCGACACCTTTAACCACAAACAAGGAGAACTTGCAACAGGATGGCAATATTCTTCCTATAAACAACACTACCGAGCAAACGATGAATGATGGAATGTTTAGGAGCTTTTTGCAGTTCATGCAAAATCAGACGAGGGAGACTCGTGTACAAAATATGGGTGGAAATGATAACAACGCGCGGTTTGTCACAGCGAAGCAGTTCAAGGAGTTGGGACCACTAGAATTCTTTAGAAAGCCTGATCCGATCAAGGCAGAAATGTGGGTTAAGAAAATTACCAAGATATTTGATGTCTTGAGATGCACAGAGGAACAGAAGGTTCCATTCGCAACCTTTATGTTCCGTGGTGAGGCAGATTACTGGTGGGAATCTGTGAAGCGTACCCAGCCTGCCGCACTCAATATGTCTTGGGAAACGTTTCAGAAACTGTTCAATGACAAGTACTTTCCTAAAAGTATTCATCACATGAAGGAGGTAGAGTTCATCAAGTAGGAGCAAAACAATATGAACGTGTCGCAGTACGAAGCTAAGTTTGCCGAGTTGTCCCGATTTGCATCCCATTTGGTTGATAATGAGGAGAGAGTGAAGCGAATGTTTCTGCGAGGTTTGAAACCCGAAATACGTCAATACCTCATTTCTCACAAACTTTGTTTATATTCAGATGTTGTGAATCTGGCTCAGTTATTGGAGCGCAATAATGAGTCAGCTCAACCGAAGAATAACGACCAACAACTCGATGATAATCGTACCGGTGGCAACGGTCATCGGAATAATGATAACCATCGTGGAGGAAATTATCATGCCAGAAATGGTAACCACTTCGGTGGTAATCATGGATAAGATAATAGAAGAAATAATTCAAGTGGAAATTTCAAGAAGAGAAGATTTAACGATGACGGGAAGACATCTAAGAAACAACAACATTGAGTAAAATCTAGTTACACAAAGACGCATGAAGTATCACGTGGTCAACAAGTAATAAAGTGATAAGTTGAGTATCGTTCCCACAGGGAATTCTAATTAATAAATTCCAACTACTAATACTATATCAATTCAATTTTATTCAAACAATGAGAAATTGCGATTTTCTAAATTATTAACTCAAAATTAAACACTTAAAGATCTTTGTACTAAGATAAACAATTAACTAAGCTATTACTTGAGTGAATGACTTAGGTGAGGTAAATATTAAGACTTCAATATCCCCAATTATGAATTATAAATCGGTTATCTAATCATCCCAATTATTATGTCTCATGGATTGTTAGCAGAATTTTTTAAATGCCAAAAGCCCTCTTCCAGTGATCAATTGACTTTATTTAACCTTGATTAACCTTGCTATATTCCTATGCAAAACAATTGGATTAAACTCTTTCCGGTCCCAATTCCTTATATGTTACATGCGTGAATAATGGATATTTCCATTCAATTCACAAACCTAATTATTTACTGAGTGTAAATAACTAAGTCACATGTTATCATGTCTAGTTCTAACCCTAGAATTCTCTCCCAATTCCTACAGAGTAACACAATAATTATTGGCCAAATAATTAATCACTAAAATCAAAACATGATAAACAATCCACTTCAACATAAATAATTATAATGATGAGAATAACTAAGTTATAATCATAAAAGGTTCAATTGAAATCTTAATTAAAGAATTAGTTCATCACGGAAATAAGAATCATTAATTGTTGACAAATCATCCTTAAAGAATTACAAATTAAAAATAAGGAAAAAAAGAAGAAACTCAGTAGCCAATCCACGAATCTCCAAGTAATCTCCTGTAATCTTCAATGGAAAAGCTCCTTCAATACTCCCAGAAAAATAAATCCAATCCCTTTTTAACTCAAAGAATTAGTTTCTTTTTATAGTCTCCCCAATGCTCCTCCAATTAGGTTTTTTATTAGCCCTTAATAGACAAATTAAGTCCAACGAGAAGTCAAACAGCTAATCCGGTCAAAGCCGGTGAGGCTCGGCGCCCGTATTTGAAGGTAATACAATTTCAGTATACCAAGACCTTTGGACTTCTTTGAAATTACCAAATTGCCATTCAATGCTTGAAATTCCATAATTGCCCCTCCGACTTCCAAATCGCCAAACAAGATATAAACACAATAAAATGCTACTAAATAACTTAAGAATGCAATAATTTAAGTCTAAATATATCCGAATTATGGGTATACTACCCATTCATCAAATACCCCAAACTTAAATCGTTGCGTGTCCTCATGCGACAAAAGCATAAGATCACCAAACAAAACTAAACATCATGCACATGCAAACTATTTATATTTATATGTTCGTAATTCAAAGCAATCCAAGAGCTCACGTAGATCCATATGCCTCGGAAAATCACGTAAACATGCTAATTCATCATGTAAAAAGCAGATCAACAATATCCCAACAATCAACGGATCTAAATCTATTATCGATATTGTGCGTGTGTCCCACGACCATGCGAACCCATGAAAGACAAAAAATATGAGAGATAATAACTTTCTTAGTAGGGCATCATACGGTGTGAACTTGAGAACTCATCAAATAAACTTGTTTCAATGAACTCAAACACTTACCCGAATTCAATGATCTAACGGTGTTACCCCCTTAGCGAGCTTTCGACCAACGACTCCCTGCACCATTTAAGACCTTAGGGCGCTAGGTTTTAAGATACCCCTTCGGGCGTACTTGCTCAAGTAACACAGGCCCCGAAACAAGACTAGTTACCCTGTATATTATCATTATTATATATATATATATAATTTTTTTTATAGATGGTTGGTGAGTGCGTTTTACGCTCCATCTCACGCTTGTGTTTATGGGGAGTGGTTCCCCTCAACCCACCACAAGACTCAACATTTGTTTTTTTTATTATATTTGTTTTTTTATATTCCAAATGTTTCCCCCCAAACTCGAGTTTATGCATGAATTCAGTCTCATCTAGTTATTCAAATTGTTCTTCCATATCACTAGCAATCCCCCTTTAGAACTCTATTCTCTAACCATTTAAACTATCATAGCTAACATGGTCGTTTTATTTCAAAGTGCCTTCTTATAATATCAATGTCAAACAGATAAAGATCCAATTCAAGTCACGAAAATCATATCACTGAATCAACAATCCTTACTAGACGTGTTCATGCAATTCTACTTTCATCATTGGCCCCGAGATATCGCACTCTCAAAAATCGGAATTAATATGCAATCCTAAATGCAACTTTACTAATAATCAATCCACAAACTAATAACAAACTACTGATGGTGAAAATAAAAGCGTAACCACCCCCAAACTAAGCTGAAGCAATGTCCTCATGCGAAAAAATAAGTCAAAATAAAGCAGAGGACTTCACGGCGAATTTATTCTTACAGGGGAGCATCATCGTCCTCGCTCATCTCGACGGACGGGGAAATCTTTGGCGAGAAGCGGGAGCCGAGGGAAATGGCTAAGTGGAGCGCCGGATGGGTCCGGATGGTCGCATGCATTGCATGCAAACAAATTGGTCAACTAAATACTTGAAAATCATGTCTTGACGTTCGATAAGCGCACATTCGGGACTCAATGTTGTAAAACCAAATTGCCTCATTTCACCGGATGCCTTTCGGGGACCACACCTCGATGAAAGCAGAATTGCCGAGGGACCGTAAGGAGGGGGAGCCTGAGGTGGTGGGGCTTGTGGAGACATAACGTGGGGGATAATGAAACCCGGTCCCCTAGGGTGATTAGCGCCCACGGACCACACTTTATAAGGGACGGATCAAGTTGTGGTCCAACACAGGCATAGGAGTTTGAATCATCTCGTCGATTTCCATTTGACCCCAAACTTAGCACATAAGACGCAGATCAGGGATGGATGTGGTAACCCTCCAGTGGTCATGCCGCGAGATGCGCGGAGCATCGATTGCTAAATAAGATGGCCGACATCGATTCGTAGGCCTTGTATGATGGAGTATAATAGCACAACCCTTTCTTTGGTGGACGTGACTCACATGTGTGCGGGGGCATCAATTTTCGGCGATATGAAGGCATACCATGCCTTTCCATATAGACTGAGGTGAGACAATGGGAAGGTCATGCTGCCACGCTCATGGATGGACCAAGTAGTGCCCGGTTGACACAGCTCCCGAATAATCTTTTCATAGTCCGGCCCATCACTCACTAGGCGAGCATATTCATCATGAAGGCCCTCTAAGGGTAGTTGATAGCACCCATTGATATCCTCCTCGCCAAATTCCACGGTGTTACCTCTGACAAACACTCCATAATGGTCATGCTCAGGCAAGTTGGCATAGAATGCTTTGACCACTGCAATCACTGCTATGTCAGGCTGTTCGGTGAGGGCGAACCAGTTTCGTTCAGCAATCATCACTGCTATGTCTCCATCCTTGGTTTGATCGGGACGGAGACCCCGTTAAAGGGACTAGTGGCGGGTGGCCATGCGGATACAGTAGCGTTCTTGAGCCGCAACACTAACAAAACGCCTGCTGTCAAATTTTGGTGGGGAAGTTAAGCGGCCGGACCTCGAGCTTCGATGGCGTTTGGATGCCATGTCGAGAATTTCGCAAATAAAAACATACTCATAGTTTAGCTTTAAAAAGAATGTACGGTTGGATAAATGTGCTTTATGAAGACATAGAAATTGTATAAAATCTTTGGTAGTGTGAGAGCGCAGGTGGGGTGAGGCATGAAATCTGGCGTAGTATGTAAGTTGCATGAGGATTATTGAGTCGGACAATTTGTCAAACACCTAGACAAAGAATCGAGAACTTGTTCAATCCATTATTAATTCACATGTCTATTCATGCCATGCATTTAAGCGTGCATGAGTCTCGTGTAGGAGTACGTCAACAAGAATCGTTATCTATGTGCTCCATTAGATTTCAGGATGACAAGAATAACGAATGAAGAACATCTTAATTATGATAGTTGAAATAGACATCAAATCATACCTTTGCTACTTTTAAAGAAGTTGGAGGGTAGAATTGGCACACAAGATGCGGGCGACCAATATGGAAGGAAAGGATTGATGCGTGGTGGATGGGTGGAAAACAATTATCAAAGTTTAATGACTTTGTGCTATGGAGATGGAGAGAGGGCCTGACCTGCTATATCTTGCGTGGGGAAAGAGAGTGGGCTAAAGGCACGCAGTTGAGGGTTTAAATACCCAGAGCTAACTGACCCCTCAAAGACCAAGGTATTTGGGTTTAAGCTTGTATGGAGCGCCGGGGCACTGGACGGCAGAGTCGAGTGAGATGGGATAGCGCCGGGGCGCTGGGATTGAACTAGAAGCTAGCGCCTGGGCGCTGAGCCTTGATTTCACTTTCTGGAGCCTAGCGCCGGGGCGCTGTGATCCTTAGTCATGTGGGCGCCGGGGCGCTAGGATTTCACCTGTGTAACGTGCATACCTGGACCAGTGTAGGAATTAGTTTAGTAAACTTGGAGTCTTCTCTACTAAAAAATAACAGTGAAAATAAGAAAAGTTTAACTCTAAGAGGCATAAAATCAAATAAAATGAAAAAGTTATGGAACTGCATTGGTTGCCTCCCAAGAAGCGCTTGGTTTCGATCGTCGGCCGACTTTGCGGTGTTGGTCGGTTTGTCCACCGGGTCCGAGAGAGTCTTGGGAATGGTAGCTTGATGTTCGATTGGTCTCGCTCCAATAGTGTTTGAGACGTTGACCGTTGACCTTGAATATACGCTTTGAGTTCGGTTCCTCAACCTCAATGTTTCCGTGTGGAGTGGCATGGTATGACTACAAATGGTCCGCACCACGGATTTCAATTTTCACAGAAATAGATGCAAGCGTGGAGTTGAACAGTGAGTACTTGATGGCCAAGTGCGAATGTTCTATCGAGAATTTTTTATCGTGCCAAGCTTTGACTTTCTCCTTGTATAGCTTAAGCGTTTTTCAGTAGGCGTTGAACACCGAATTCATCCATCTCGTTCAACCGCAGATGTAGTTTTCACCGCCGCTTCTAGATCAAAGTTTAATTTCCGAATGGCCCAGTATTGCACTTTGTGTTCTAGCTCGGCCTAAGAAGATGACGCCTTTCCAAATACTATTCATGACGGGACATGCCGATCGGGTTTTTGACTGTTGCTCGATAAGCCCATAGGCGTCGTCAAGACGCAACGCCCAATCTTTTCGTGACGGATTAACTACTTTTTCCGGGATCCTCTTAACTTCCCGATTCGACACCTCTGCTTGGCCATTAGTTTGTGGGTGATATCAATTTGCAATTTTGTGACGAACTCCATATTTTACAAGCAATTTAGTGAAGCGCTTGTTCTGTAATGCGTTCCTCATCACTTATTATAGCCCTTGGTGTCCCAAATCCGTAAAATGTTCTTCTTTAAAATCGGGTGACAACGTTGGCATCATTCGTGGGTAACGCTGCGGCTTCTACCCATTTGGAAACATAATCGATCGCTAATAAGATATAATGATTATTAAGCGAAGATGGAAATGGTCCCATAAAGTCGATACCCCACACGTCGAATAGTTCCACCTCTAGAATTGTGTTAAGTGGCATTTCATTGCGCTTGGAGATATTACCTACGTGTTGGCATCGATCGCATTTTAGCATAAAGAGATAAGCATCTTTGAATAAAGAGGGCCAGAAGAATCCCGATTGTAGTACTTTTCTGTACATGACGATCATCGGAATAATGACCTCCGTAATCGAGGAGTGACGGGTGGCCTAATATACTATCCATTTCTTCGTGAGGTACACAACGCGTCTTATCATTTGATCCGCACATGCTTTAAAAGAAATGGTTCATCCCAAAAGTATTGTTTACATCGTGGAGAAACTTCTTCCGTTGTTGTGATGTCAACCCGTGGTAACACCTTGGCAACCACATAGTTGACATAGTCAAGATACCAAGGCAATATGGTAGTTACCGGAACGGTTGCTCATTCAGTAAATTCTTCATTAATCAATCGAGTTGTCTTCTTTCTACATTCCTTTTTATTTTCCAACCGAGACGGATGATCCGCCACTTGATTTTACGTACCTTTTTCATCCGGATCTCCGGATCAAATTCTTGTAACAATAGTACCCACCGTATTAATCGTGGTTTAGCATCTTTCTTCTCAATCGGATATTTAATATTTGAATGATCGGTGTAGACAATTACCTTAGGCCGGAGGAGATAAGCTCGAATTTGTCAAAAGCAAACACCACCGCAAGTAATTCCTTTTCGGTTGTTGTGTAGTTCATTTGGGCATCCGTCTAATGTCTTACTAGAGTAGTAGATAGTATGAAAAATCTTATCATGACGTTGTCCAATACGGCTCCCATCGCGTAATCATCATGGCGTCGCACATCAATTCGAACGGTAAAGACCAACCAATTCCAAGGCCATACAATGATTGGTGCGAGACCAATTTCTTCTTTAATACCTCAAATGCCTCGATGCATGCCTCGATCCATCTTAAGCGGTACATCTTTCTCCAAGAGTGAGCATAGGGTTTTGAGATTTTGAAAAATCTTTAATAAAGCGTCTATAGAACCCCGCATGTCCCAAGAAGCTCAGAATGCCTTTTATGTGATGAAGGAGGAGGTTTCTCAATTGTATCAACCTTCGCCTATCCACCTCCAATCCGGACAAGAAACCTTATGTCCCGAATACCCCTTCTTGTACCATAAAATGACATTTTTCCCAATTAAGTACCAAAGTTAGTCTCCACACATCTTTTAATACCAAGATCGATTCTTCAAACACGAGTCAAAACTATCGCCAAACACGGAGAAATCATCCATGAACACCTCTAAATTCGCTTCGACCATATCGAAAAAGATTGCCATCATACAATATTGAAAGGTCGCCACAGATTACATAAACCAAAGGACATAGGAATGCAAACGCATCGTATGGACATGTGAACGTGGTCTTTTCTTGATCTTCCGGCTATGGCAATTTGATTGTACCTGTAATATACATCTAACAGACGGTAGAGAATTGATGTCCCGCTAACTATCCAACATCTCGATCAATGAACGTCAAGGAAAGTGATCCTTGCGTGTGGCTTTATTCAACTCATGTAATCCATACATACTCTCCATCCCATGTATGATTCTAGTCGGGATAAGCTCATGCGCTTGCTTTTTTTTACCACATCATGCCCCTTTTTTCTGGTACACACTTTGCATGGGGACTTACCCATGAACCGTCCTCGAGATTGGGTAGATAATCCAGATCCAACCATTTTATAATTTCCTTCTTCACCACCTCTTTCATAATGGGATTTAACTTTCGTTGCATCTTAATGGTTGGTTTGATCCTCTTCCATTAAAATCTTATGCATACTGTAAAGATGGGCTAATACCTCGAATGTCCGCTTATAGTCCACCCAATCATTGCTTTTGAACTCATGTGAGAACTCAGAGCAATTTTTCTTTTTGGGTGTCGATTAACGTTGTCAAAACAATAATCTTGGTAGAGTCGAGTCTTTCCCTAGGTAAGCATATTCAAGATGAGAGGAGTGGCTTTAATTCCAACAATTGGTGGCGCTTCTATCGAGGGTTTGCACTTTTACCTTTCGCTTTTAGGCCTTTCAAGGGTGTCGAATGGTTGATTATTTTTCGGTAGAATGATGGTGTGTCTAGCCATTTGACCGCTTCATTATCTCGCATCAAGACTATCGTTATCCGTTTCTAACCATCATGGATTCTATCGGATCCTCTCGAGTAATTACAACAAATCTTGTGATTCACTATCTCCTCCATTACATCCACCGCAAACACTCACCTTTTTCCTTTGGATACGACATTGCTTTAAACACATTGAAAGTGACACATTGATCGTCAACTCTCATCGTCGAATCTCTTTTTTGCACGTCGATTAACGTTCTCCCAGTTGCTAAGAATGGTCGTCCCGAGAATGATGGGAAGTTCCGTATCCGCTTCACAATCCAAGATAACGAAGTTCTGGAAAGATGAATTTATCCACCCTTACTAATACGTCTTCAACGATACCTCGTGGATATGTAATCGATCATTCGCTAACAAGAAACCGATATTTATCGGTTTTGGTGCTTGGAGCCCGAATTGACTTGTAGATCGATAATGGCATCAAATTAACATCGCCCCAAATCACACAAACGCTTTCTAAAAAAACCGATTACCAATGTCGTATGGAATAGAAAAGCTACCGGATCTTTCAACTTAGGAGGTAACTTGTTCAATAATTGCGCTTACATTCTTTGAGCTAGCGCAATCGCTTCAAAATCCCCAGATTTCCTTTTCTTTGATAGCACATCCTTCATGAACTTAAGCGTAACTTCGACATTTGTTCTAAAGCTTGGCCGAATGGGATGTTGATATGCAATTTTTAAAATATCCAAAAATCTTAAAAGCGCTTATCTAACTTGGATTTCAAATCTCTGCGGATATGGTATGGGTGGCATTGTTGTAGATGACCGGTGCATTTTCCTCTCCTATTTCCTCTTTATCTTTCCCGGTTTCACAACTTCTTCTCGCTTGGTATTGTTACGTTATCCCCTTGTCCTTATCCTTAACTATTTGCAGCCTCCTTCCCACTTCAGAAGATTTCGCTTAAAGGTGCTCATTTCTGCCGGATTTATTTCTATATCACCAAGCGTTCCTAGTGGGATTTGAGTATTCAATGCATGTGCTATTTGTCCCAATTGATTTTCCAGATTCTTTAACGATGCCCCATGGCTTTGCAACGTCATATCTAATTGATTCAATTTCTTGTCTTGTTCCTCGCTCTTTTTGTCGAGGCTCTAATAAATTTTTCCAAGGTCGCTTCCCAACTTGATACCCTCTCTCGGTTGTTGAGGTTGATTTTGGAATCCAGGAGGTGTGTTGTTGTTCAGTGGTTGAGCCGCAACTTGATTTATACTCCATGAGAACCCGGATGATTCTTCCAACTCGGATTATAGGCATTTTGGGTAGGATACGGTTGAGTTGAGCGATTATAATTTCCTACTTAACCGTGTTGATTCCGAATTTATGGCACATTGATCCGTAGATGACCCTCTATCACACAACTCACAAACCATCGCCATCTGGGCTTTGTGTGGCTTGTGGATGCCATATTTCTATATGCTTAGCTATTAAATCACTTTGTCTTTTAACGTCAATTAGTAGCGCGCCCACTTCATATTTTCTCGATGCTTTTGGATGGTTGGTCCTCGCCATGGGCCACCGATAGTTGTTGGTGGCCATTGTTTCTAACAATTGATACGCCTCATCAAAATTTTTGGACATAATCGCCTCCTCATCATTGCAGATCAATACTAGACCTCGTGGATGCGTGCAAACCATCACAAAATATCCCTAATTGCATCCACATGCGGAATTCCATGATGAGGGCACTTACGGAGCATATCCTTAAACCTTTCCCCACGCCTCATATAACGATTCCGACTCAAGTTGTGCGAAAGTATGAATGTTGTTCGTAGTTTTGCCGATTACCGGTGGGAAGAACTTAGCTAAAAATTTTTGAGCTAAGTCATCCCATGTGGTGATTGAACCAGAGGCAAGGAGTGTAGCCACTTCGTGCTTTATCTTTTAAAGTAAACGGGAACATCCTCAACCTTATAAGCGTCTTCCGATACATTGTTAAATTTGAAGGTATCACAAACTTCCAAGAAACTCAAGATATGTTCATTAGATCGCGTCATCGAATTACCCCAAATTGGCATGTATTCAGAAGATCCGAATTGATCCGGCTTTATCTCAAACTGCTCGCATTGATCACGGCCTCTTAATACTGATCAGAATCAGAATATTTGGCGTATGTAATCCCTAAGTGATTTCGCTCGCTCTTCCGCCATGTTCATTTAGTAATTCTTGGGTTGTCGATTTCTTCTTCCAAATGTATCACCTCACTATTCAATCGCAGACCGTCGGAACTTCTTCTCAAGGTTATCTCAGATACGTAAGAAGTTCCTTTCTAGCTTTCGATCTAGTGTGCATACACGAATTCCTCGCCAATCCAAGAAGAAAGATTAAGTAGTGTTCAAATTAAAATCGAATTGATTATAACTAATATGAAATTAATATTAATAAAAGTCCCTAAGAATTCAGCGCCAAAAACTTGTTGAGTAAAATCTAGTTACACACAAAGACGCAAGTATACGTGGTCAACAAGTAATAAAGTGATAAGTTGAGTATCGTTCTCCGGTGGAATTCTAATTAATAAATTCCAACTACTAATACTATATCAATTCAATTTTATTCAAACAATGAGAAATTGCGATTTTCTGAATTATTAACTCAAAATTAAACACTTAAAGATACTGTACTAAGATAAACAATTAACTAAGCTATTACTTGAATTTTGTATCGACTTTGAACCCGGTACAAAACCCATATCAAATAGCTCCTATTGAACTTCAGGAGTTAAAAACCTAACTATAGAAGTTGGTACTCGAGCCTCTATCTGGTGAATTCATTTGTGGAATGCACCAAAGCCAGACTCTCCGTAGGGGACGCTATATTTGTGTGGTGGTAAAACGGTAGGTGCTATTGTGACGTGATATCCAAGATTGGGATATGAGTCACAGTTGAGAGAAACTTAAGTCAGTAATCAAAATATATAGCTTTTTAAGCTTAGCTGGTTACTATCGGAGATTCGTGGAAGGATTTTCTTGAATCACTACTCCGTTAACTTAGCTTACTCAGAAAGATACAAAATTCGTATGGAGCGAGGAATGCGAGAAGATTTTCCAAGAGCTCAAGAGGCGACTCATTTTAAGTACATGTTCTAACCATACCATCCCGAAAAGTTTAACGTGGTAAATGACGCGTTGAGTAAAAGATGTATGCTTATACGAAAGTGCAATATTATTGGACACAAAGACCTATTTTGTATAATTTATAAATGATAGAGATAGAGTTAAAGACTCTAGGGACCCACGTGATGATATACAAGTAGAATCGACTTTAATCGATAACGTTAAAGCCACTCAAGCTACAGACCTGGAGCTGATGAATATGAAGAAGAAGATGCAAGAAGTTGTTATTCTAAAAAATGAGAATCGGTGATGTGAGGAAAACTCAAACCTTTGATTTATTTGAAATCCTCGATCGAGTAGGAACTGTGGCCTATAGACTCGCCTTAACACTAAGTATGTCGCGGACGACCTAAACCACATTATTGCGTTAGAACCAGATGAGATAGCTGAGGATTTAACGTACGAGGAGGTTGTGAGATCCTGAATTTTATGAAATGAAAGTATTCAATTTTCTTATAATTATTATTTATTTAGTAAGTGGTTAAATTGATAAAAGTGTTAAAGTTAAGGGTGATATTTGAAATTTTTTCAAAGTAAGCAAGTTATCATAAAATAATCGGTGATAAAAGTACAAGAATATCGTGGTTGCATAGTAGCAACACAAGATTGATTATTGATGCTTACGTGAGAGTCACCATTTATACTCAATTATTGCTACAGAATTTCACGATCATATCTCTTATATTATCGATTCTATTATTGTCACAGTATCATCTGCATAATATGTTATATTATTATATCAATAATTGAGACGATAAAGTTATTCATATTATTATTTGTATTATTGACAATGTCTAGAAGTTCTATCAAAGAGAGGTTAGATAATCTAATTGCGCGCCAATAGGGAGAAATCCTTATCGGAAAGCCCCCTCTTTCCTGGGAACAACCTGGTTGTTAAATATTGTGAATTATAATATTAATGATTAATAAGTTCGTGTTGATTAAAGATAAAATTGATAGTTCCATTGTGTTGGAATTATTAATGTTAGTGAAAATTGACATTTATTTCGATAATAATTGATGTCTGGAGGTTATATTGACCAATCGGGTAATTAACCGGATAAATGAGTAATTAATTGCTATTAATTCACATGATTATAACTATTTGTTAACATGTGTGTACTATTGATTCAAATTTTTGTACTATTAGGGGAGGTGGTGCAAGATTGATAATACTTGCATGACTAAGTTAAAAATGGAGGTATATGTGACGCCCCCAAAATAGGTATACATCACCCATCTTGAGTAGCCAGAAAATACACTACTGACAACTCCATTTATACAACTGTTGAACTGTCGTGCAGAATACGACCACATTTAAACTATGAGTTTTAATACAAATGTATATAACTCTCGTGGTGCCTTGACCACAACACCTGACAATGGTACCTTACATATAGGTACAGTCAATAACTATTTTAGAAATTAAAATCTTGGGAAAATACTCAAGGAAACCTTCGTACATGGGAGGCCATGCGTCTAGGTTATAATAGATATCATATGTCTACATAATTATCCTTGGTTGTCCCAATAGTCCCCAAAGAAAAATAAGAAGATTGTTATCATCTTCTCTCCAATGGTGAGTCTTCTCTTTACATGTAACTATCACCACTGTCTACAATTGAAAATTATATTTCAAGCAAACTCCAAGATCATATAGGTAGTGCTCGTAGATATACTCAGCAAGTGGATGTGCACAACCCTGTCTTATGATAACACGAGTTTGTATGTCATTAGACATCTTGTATGATAGTGACCAAACACCCTTCTAAAGTTGGGTTCACCTCACCCTATTCGGTTCACCAAAATTAAATATCAGATGACGTATACAATAGGACACACTTATCCAAAGTTCTCAACAAAATTATTTCCATACTATTTAGGGAGAACCTCAATAGCTATAGAATTTTGTTTTATTCTCCTGCTTGCCTCGCTTCTAACCCAATTTACACTCTTATTACACCGAAAGGAATTGTGAAGCAAAAGGGTGAGCACAACTAGCTCGAAAAAATATCATGACTAAAGATAATTAAATTATCAATAGCGGCTAATAAATCGTAGATTTAGAACATATGGTAGATGATAAAGTTTTCAACCATAATAGGCTGTGAATCAACAATCCATTAGAAGAGTCAAGTAGAACATAATGTCTACTATCTCCTCTAGATTAAAAGTCCATCGTTAATATTTCATTCTTGTAATACTCATCAACAGTTCTTTGTTATACCCAAGACAAAGAGAACTCTCATCCCCTGTCCTCACCTGAACCACCACAAATTATAATTAAATCACAATTCATATTTATAATCAAGTAAATCAACAGTCCAACTTTGCACTATATGCCAAAGATATACAATTATAAAACTAATAACCAACAATCCATCTTTGCACTACGGGCCAAAGATATACAACTATAAAACCAATAATACTAAGACTTAGCTTAATAGTATCACGACCACAAATTATCCATGCACTACGGGCCAAGGATATTCGTGTTTTCAATTACGGTCATGATTATACCGAATAATCCCTGGTCATAATCATACCAAGTCCATCTATGCACTACGGGCCAAAGATGACTTTTACCACATCATTGGTAACATTACGGTCATGATTATACCGAATAAACCCTGGTCATAATCATACCAAGTCCATCTATGCACGTAAGCCACATATGACTTTCAACACAATATAAGCATGAGGATCATGACAATGATATAAAGAATCAATCAAATGAGATAAAGGATAAATATTAAATATTTATAATATAATTTATCTAGGTTTTAAGAATATCCCAATGTTATCAATCACTTAATAATCTCATAATCTAATATTATTAATATTATAACAATATTTTAATCATTTCTTAAACTTATAAACAATTTATTTTAATTATTTACACTTTACCAAATAATACATTTAATCATTCAAAAATGTCATACTCATAAGATTTCATCACCAATGATCAAATCCCTCATCAAAAATTTGCATATACCTTATATATGATTTTCAAGCCATAAAATTCTATTTACCAATTTTTCAACTTCACATAACATATTTAACTTATATGTTCGTAACTAAAGATTTTCATGAAAAATTACCAAATCAACTTATTATTTTTCTATCCTTTGTCCAAACATATATACATATATTTCATACACAACAAGTATTTTTTTTATAATTTTTCAACTCCCTTAAGTATTTTTCAAAAATTAATTTCTAATTAACTTCTTAAGAAATTAGCTACCTCAAGTTTAGCTCCAGAAATTCCCAAATCATGGCAGGATCTTACACATGTTAACGTGAGCTTCCAGTTTAAATTTCATGGTCATCGGAGTTGTAGAACTTCGGTTATAGCATTTTTCGTCGGAAAAACCTAAATATTGAAATAATTATAACTTGCTCATTTTAAGTCGGAATGAGCTCATTTTTGGACATGAGGTACTTTATACCATATATTTCCATGTCCCAAAAGGCCGGAATTTCTCTCACAAATTAAGTGGCCGAAACAGCTCTTACAAAATTTTGGGCAGTAGCTTTTTTCTCCTTTTTCACATTTTTATGCTTTGTTAAAAATAGTACATACAACAATCTACAACTCCTCTTTCAGTGATTCCACTTGGAGATGTTAGAAAACTTATCATAATATCCTCCCAATTTTTTCCAAAATTTTTGAGGGTCAGAAAAATTACGAAACTACAAATGGATTTTTGCCCGCCATGCGATAATCCACGTAGACAAATCATTTACACAATTTAATAAGGAATTAATACGAAGGATCATTCACCATGCATGTGGTAATCCACATAGACAGGTTATTCCAACAGAAGAATTCACCATGCATGCGATAGACCGCACAAACAGGTTATTCCAACAGAATAATAAATAATGGAACCAGGTCAATACGAAATCATATGCAGATGTGATATTCCAAGCAGAATAATAAAGAATGGAACGTGTCATGCGTGAATTCGCATTGCACGTGATGGATATTTCAATGAATAATAAAGAATGGAACCAGGTCATACGTAATACACACAAACAGGATATTCCAACAGAATAATAAAGAATGGAACCAGGTCATGCGTAATACGCAAAGACAGGATATTCTAACAAAATAATAAATAATGAAATAACAAAAGAATTTCACCATGTATACGGTAGTCTGCGTATACAGGTTATTCCAACAGAATAATAAATAATGGAATAACAGAAGCTCTCTTCATGAATACAAAAGAAATAATACCCCTTACTATAATAATAATATCCCTTACCATAATAATATCTCTTACTATAATAATAATATCCCTTGCCATAATAATATCCCTTACCTTAGAAGAAAACTGGATACTGGAATAGTGAGGTAGCAGACTTCTCTTCTTCTTTCTCTCTATAATTTATCTCTATAATAATTTCTCTATAGCTTTAGTGAATTGGTGAAGAATAATGAAGAAATGAGCTTCTATTTATAGGAAGATATAGTTTAGATAATTGCACATTTTGGGGCTCGAGAATATTACAAGATAATACCTTCCTCTTTTTCATCATTTTAATTTAGTCCCCGCAAGTATTATCAAACTTGCACCACCTCCCCTAATAGTAAATAATGTGAATCAATAGTAAATCATGTGAATCAATAGTTCTAGACATGTGAAAATACGAATTATAATATAGCACCTCCATCTATACCTCCATTTTAACTTAGTCATGCAAGTATTATCAATCTTGCACCAACTCTCCTAATAGTAACAAGAATGTGAATTAATAGTACACACATGTGAACAAATAGTTATAATGATGTGAATCAATAGCTATAATCATGTGAATTAATAGCAATTAATTACTCATTTATCTAGTTAATTACCCGATTGATCAATATAACCTCCAGACATCAATTATTATCGAAATAAATGTCGATTTTCACTAACACTAATAATCCCAACACAATGGAACTATTTTTATCAAAAAATTTATTTTTAAAATTTCAAAATTTGACTTTTTCTGAAAAAGTCAACTGTTGACTTTTTGACCAAAAAGTCAACCCCGGTAAATTTTGTGTTTATAGTCTATTTTTACTAATTTCATCGTTCCGGACTCAAATATCACGTCCACGTCTCCAAATTCAACCATGAACTCATATTCAATTTTTAATAACATTTATTCATTATTATTATAATTCGCAATATTTAACAATCAGTCGTTCCGAGAAAGAGGAGGCTTTAGATAAGGATTTCTCCCTATCATGCAATTAATTAGATTATCTAACCTCCTCGATGCAGAACTTCTAGATATTGTCAATATTGCAAATAATAATGTAAATAACTTTGTCGTCTAAATTATTGATTTAATAACATATCATATTATGTAGATGATATTGTGATAATAATTGAATCAATAATATAGAGAGATATGATGTAGCAACCATCGTAAAGCAATAATTGAGTATAGCGAGTGACTTATCACGTAAGATCATCAATAATCAATACGATTGCTATTATGCAACCACGCCAGACATCGCATTTCTTTTACTACCGAAGTAGTTCAATTGTTTTAACTTGGTAACACTTTTTAGTTATTTTTATAAAATGATAATTACGTCATTTTCTAACTACGACAATAATACTTCCATTCATGGGGTCCACCAATAATTTTTTTAATATCGACGGATATTCCCACGACAAAAGTATATTCCCCACCAATCGAATATTTTATAACAACTTGCATACTTTGCAAAATTTATAAATATTACCCACAACTATAACATTATAACAAATCCACACCATAATATTTAAAAAATATATTTCGAGAAATTTAAATCTTTATTCATAAAATTTGGGGTCTCACAGTATAGATGGAGGTACTATACTGTAATTCGTATTTTCACATGTCTAGATCTATTGATTCACATGATTTACTATTAGGGGAGGTGGTGCAAGTTTGATAATACTTGCAGGACTAAATTAAAAATTAAGAAAAAGAGGAAGGTATTATACGGTAATATTTTGAGCCCCAAAATGTGCAATTATCGAAACTATATTTTCCTATAAATAGAAGTTCATTCTTCCTTCATTTCTCACCAATTCACTAAGTCTCACAAGAATAATTATTATAGAGAGAAAGAAGAAGAGAAGTGCACTACCTCACTATTCCAAAGATATCAGGTTTTCTTCTAAGGTAAGGGGTATTATTTCTTTCGTATTCATGAAGAGAGCTTCTATTATTCCATTCTTTATTATTATGTTGGAATAACCTGTCTATGTGAAGTACCGCATACATGGTGAAATTCTTACATTATTCCATTCTTTATTATTACATTGGAATATCACATGCATGCGTGATTTATACATGACTGGTTCCATTCTTTATTATTCTGTTGGAATATCATGTTTGTGCATATTACGCATGACCTATCTGTTGGAATATCCTGTCTGTGCGTATTACGTATGTCCTGGTTCCATTATTTAGTATTCTATTGGGAATAACCTGTCTGTGTGGTCTATCGCATGCCTGGTGAATTCTTTTGTTATTCCATTCTTTATTATTCTATTGGAATAACCTGTCTACGCGGACTACCGCATGCATGGTGAATGACCTTTCGTATTCATTCTTTATTAAATTGTGGAAATGATCTGTCTACATGGATTACCGCATGGTGGATGAAAATCCATTTGCAGTTTCGTATATTCTATTATACTCGTATGAGATATCATTTCTTTTGTACTCGTCATGAAATATCATTTTATTTTTTATTTTATTTACGAGTTACTATTCACGAGTTACTATTCACTCGATTACTATTCACTCTAGTATTATTCACTCAGGTATTCGGGGCACTTTTCGTGTCGGAGTACTATTCACGAGTTACTATTCATGGGTTACTATTCACCCAAATTACTATTCACCCAAATATTATTCACTCGGGTATTTGGGGGTACTTTTCATCTTAGGGTACTATTCACGGTACTATTTCAAGTCTTATTCACAGGATACTATTCACCCAAAAAATATATTTCTTTTCATTCAAATTATTTTTGGTACATGAATATTATTCTTGAATTTTACTCCACAAAGTGAGATCATGTTGACAATTTGGATATTTTAAACTCGGATAAATTTAAAGTCTTTAATATTTATCCTTGATTTCGTTGATTAATGCCTATATAATTGTCATCATCCTCATGCTTATATTGTGATGAAAGTCATACGTGGTTTACGTGCATAGATGGATATTGATTATTAGTTTTCTGATTGTATATTTTTTGGCTTACGTGCAAAGATGGACTGTTGATTATTGGTTTTATAGTTGTATATCTTTGGCTTACGTGAAAAGATGGACAAGTGTATGACATGATCATAACCATCGGTGATAATAACGAATATCCTTGGCTCGTAGTGCATGGATAATTCGATGATATGATTGGAAGGATCATGACCATTAGTTAACAGTTGAATATCTTTGGCCGTAGTGCACTGACAGACAATTGATTGGTATGATCATGACCATTGGTTTTATAATTGAATATCTTTGGCTCATAGTGCAAAGGTAGACAACTGATTGGTATGATCATTGTTATTACATTTGAATATCTTTAGCCTTTGGGGTAAGGATATTGAGTAAACGTTCTATTAAGCCTTTGTGGCAAGGAGAAACTGTTGAGTTATATGATTATAAATATGAATTGTGGATTTAACTATAATCTTTGGTGGTTTAGGTGAAGACAGGTGATGATAGTTCTTTTTGTCTTGGGTATAACAAAGAACTTTTGTTGAGTATTACAGAAATGAAATATTAACGATGGACTTTTAATCTAGAAGAGATAGTAGACATTATATTCTACTTGACTCTTTTAATGGATTGCTTATTCCGTTGCAGTTAAACTTGATGTTTATTGTATTCTATCAGTTGTTATACTGTTGAAGGCTAATGATAATTTATTCTGAATTATCTTAGTCATAATATTTCTTACTGGGCTAGTTGAGCTCACCCTTTTCTTTCACTTTGTTTCTTGTGAAATGAGAATATAAATTGGGACGAGTCGGGGAATGAAGTGGTGGTCCGAGATAGTGGCTATAGTAGTCCTCACTATTTCTATAAAATAGTGTGATAATAATTATAATGAGGACTCCATTGGATGTGGATATTGTCTAGAAGACAATATTCGTGTTAAAACTCTCAGCTATGTATTGTCGTATGTTGCCCGACAATTGTATAATTAAGTTTGTATTTGATTTATGTAGTGTGATATCTGGCGATCCAAGATGGGTGATGCATACATATTTTGATTTACTATTGATTCACATGATTTACTATAAGGGGAGGTGGTGCAAGTTTGATAATACTTGCAGGACTAAATTAAAAATGAAGAAAAAGAGGAAGGTATTATACGGTAATATTTCGAGCCCCAAAACGTGCAATTATCAAAACTATATTTTTCTATAAATAGAAGCTCATTCTTCCTTCATTTCTCACCAATTCACTAAGTCTTACAAGAGCAATTATTATAGAGAGAAATTATAGAGAGAAAGAAGAAGAGAAGTCTGCTACCTCACTATTCCAGTATCCAGTTTTCTTCTAAGGTAAGGGGTATTATTTCTTTCGTATTCATGAAGAGAGCTTCTGTTATTCCATTCTTTATTATTATGTTGGAATAACATGTCTATGCGAAGTACCACATACATGGTGAAATTCTTCTATTATTCCATTTTTTATTATTTTGTTGGAATATCCGTCTAAAATGCGAATTAAGCATGACTGGTTCCATTCTTTATTATTACATTAGAATATCACGTCTAAATGCGACATTTGCATGACACGGTTCCATTCTTTATTATTTTGTTGGAATATCTTGTCTGCATGCGTATTACGTGACATAACACAGTTCCATTATTTATTATTACGTTGGGAATAACTCGCTCTCTATGATTCATCGTATGCATGGTGAATTCTTTTGTTATTCCATTCTTTATTATTCTGTTGGAATAACCTGTCTACACGGACTACCGCATGCATGGTGAATGACCTTTCGTATTCATTCTTTATTAAATTGTGGAAATGATCTGTCTACGTGGATTACCGCATGGCGGATGAAAATCCATTTGCAGTTTCGTATATTCTATTATACTCGTATGAGATATCATTTCTTTTGTACTCGTCATGAAATATCATTTTATTTGGTATTTTATTTACGATTTACTATTCACCTAGTTACTATTCACTCTAGTATTATTCACTCGGGTATTCGGCGCACTTTTCGTGTCAGAGTATTATTCATGAGTTACTATTCATGGGTTACTATTCACCCAAATTACTATTTACCCAAATATTATTCACTCGGGTATTTGGGGGTACTTTTCATGCTGGGGTACTATTCACGAGGTACTATTCTCGAAGCACTATTCACGGGATACTATTCACCTGAAAAATATTTTTTTTTTCTGTCAAAATTACTTTTGGTACATGAATATTATTCTTGAATTTTACTCCACAAAGCAAAGATTATCGTGTTGACAATTTAGATATTTTTAGACTACGGATAAATTTAAAGTCTTTAATATTTATCCTTGATTCGCTTTGATTAATGCCTATATAATTGTCATCATCCTCATGCTTATATTGTGATGAAAGTCATACGTGGCTTTACGTGCATAGATGGAATTTGTTGATTATTAGTTTCTGATTGTATATTTTTTTGGCTTACGTGCAAAGATGGACTTTTGATTATTGGTTTTATAGTTGTATATCTTTGGCTTACGTGAAAAGATGGACAAGTGTATGACATGATCATAACCATTGGTGATAATAACGAATATCCTTGGCTCGTAGTGCATGGATAATTCGATGATATGATTGGAAGGATCATGACCATTAGTTAACAGTTGAATGTCTTTGGCCGTAGTGCACTGACAGACAATTGATTGGTATGATCATGACCATTGGTTTTATAATTGAATATCTTTGGCTCATAGTGCAAAGGTAGACAACTGATTGGTATGATCATTGTTATTACATTTGAATATCTTTAGCCTTTGGGGTAAGGATATTGAGTAAACGTTCTATTAAGCCTTTGTGGCAAGGAGAAACTGTTGAGTTATATGATTATAAATATGAATTCTGGATTTAACTATAATCTTTGGTGGTTTAGGTGAAGACAGGCGATGATAGTTCTTTTTGTCTTGGGTATAACAAAGAACTGTTGTTGAGTATTACAGAAATGAAATATTAACGATGGACTTTTAATCTAGAAGAGATAGTAGACATTATATTCTACTTGACTCTTCTAATGGATTACTTATTCCGTTACAGTTAAACTTGATGTTTATTGTATTCTATCAGTTGTTATACTGTTGAAGGCTAATGATAATTTATTCTGAATTATCTTAGTCATAATATTTCTTACTGGGCTAGTTGAGCTCACCCTTTTCTTTCACTGTTCTCTTCAGGAAATGAGAATATAGCTGGGACGAGTCGGGGAATGGAGTGGTGGTCCGAGATAGTGGCTATAGTAGTCCTCACTATTTCTATAAAACAGTGTGATAATAATTATAATGAGGACTCCATTGGATGTGGATATTGTCTAGAAGACAATATTCATGTTAAAACTCTCAGCTATGTATTGTCGTATGTTGCCCGACAATTGTATAATTAAGTTTGTATTTGATTTATGTAGTGTGATATCTGGCGATCCAAGATGGGTGATGCATACCTGTTTTGGGTGCGTCACAGAGGTACCTGTCAAGATCTTGGATAGGAAAGAGCATGTCCTACGAACAAAGGTTATAACACAAGTCAATGTTTTGTGGAGGAACCATGCTATTGAAGAAATGACCTGGGAGTTGGAATCAGAAATGAAAGTGAGGTACCCTCACCTTTTCAAAACACCAGGAATGTACGTCAATTTCGAGGACAAAATTTTATAAGGAGGGGAGGTTGTAAGACCCCAACTTATTATAAATAACATTAAATTTCCTATATTCATTATCTTGAAATAATAAGGAATTAATTTGATATAATACTTTGGTTATGGGTGAAATGTGCAAATTTTATAAAATAAGCAAGTGGTTATAAAATATTCATTTTTATCGGGGAATATTCATTTGGTCGTGGAATATTCTTGTTGTTGGGGAATATTTGTACGACGGCGTAGCCATTTGTAGGCCCTATAACACAATAACTGTCGGATGAAGAAAACGACATATTTGAGTTTTTATAAATAACAGCGTAATCGTTATCGTTAACACTTTTTGGAATACACGGTGGTTAAAATCTGATGTACGCGTGGTTGCAGTTAAAGATAGCATGCGGTATTACATAGTATTTTTAAATTATTGATTCTTACGTAAGAAGGCACTACTCAATAATTGTTACAGTAATTAATGTTCTATATTTTATTTTATTGATTCAATAATTTTTGCGTTGACAGTTTATATTATTGTTGTTTCAATAATTGTCACTGCACAATATTTCCCATTATCAGATCAATAATTCATATTATTGAATAATATTATTAGATAACATTATTGGCAATGTCTAGAAAGTTCTATCAAGGAGAGGTAAGGAGAAATCCCTAATTAGCATTATTTCCCTAATTACGCGCTAGTAAGGAGAAATCCTTATCGGAAAGCCCCCTCTTTTCTGGGAACGGCCTAGTTGTCATTATTGTGATTCTGTAATATTATTTGTGATTAATTATTTATTGATTTATATGATAAGGAAATATTTATTTGATGTGGATATAAATGATGAATTTATTTATTTTTATGTGGTTATAAATGAAGGAAACTGGTCTGAAGGACTCATAATCCGAAAAATCAGTGTTCTTGAGATATATTGCGTGATTTTTGGATATGTTATACATATATAAGTTGAGTATATGTGCACAAATTGTGAACCGTTAAAAATGAACGTATGATTTGTTATGAGTTTTAAGAGGTGACTGGTTCAGAAATTGTTGAAGTTTATGAATTTATCATTTTGGGGGAAAATTCTAGAATGAGTGGGCCCCACCTATGGTTGGTGAAGAAATGTGCTGGAATTTTATTTCAAATGTGGTGGGTAGGAATAGTAGCAGGTATAACCATCAGGTTATAGGTCAACTCTACTTTGGCGTTCTAATATTTTCCTATAAATAGGCGCTTAGGTTAGAATTGAAAATCACACGAGAAATAAGTTTTCTTTCTCTCTATATTATTGAGCGTATTTTTGTGAGTATTTAGATACTTTGAGAGTTGCTATTCAGTGCAAGTTTCCTTTGGCTTTACATCCGATATTTCGATCAAAAATACTGTTATTTTGAGGTAAGGGATTTTATTTTCTTCGTAAATGAAATTATTTTCTTCAATATCATTATGCCAAAATATTGATATGAATTTTATTGTGGAATTTCTACCTTTTTGTGTCAGGGTTACTATTCACGTATACAGCACTATTCACGAATACGACACTATTCACCGAAAATTGAAATTTTCTCTTTTTCGTCCCATATGTCTATTATGGTTACTATCTTTGATTGTATCCATGTTTTGATCTTTATTCTTGAATTTTACTTCATTATGGTTTATTATGGAGCATTTTTAAACTTGAGTTATCTAAAGTACAAATCTCTAAACTTTATCCTTTTATCTCACTAGATTCGTTCTCTAAAATATTTTTCATTATCCTTAGTCCTTAATGGTGATACTTGATGAATATCTTTGGCTTGTAGTGCAAAGATGTATGATTACCTGATGAATATCTTTGACCCGTAGTGCAAAGATGAACAGGTGTTGAGATGAATATGACCAACTGGTGATACAAATGAATATCTTTGGCATGTAGTGCAAAGATAAATATTTGATTCAAGATGTATATTGATTGATGTTTCATGGATAAAATATTGATGATGGACTTTTAAATTCATAGATGATAGTAGATTTCATTCTCTACTTAACTCTTCTAATGAATTGTTATTTCCGCTGCAGTTGTTAATCTAAAACTTATTGTCTATTATATTCTATAAGATTTTTTCCTATTTAAGACTAAGGATAATTTTTTGTATATTATCTTAGTCATAATATTCTTTACTGGGCTAGTTGAGCTCAACCTTTTCCTTTTTATTCCATTTTTCTTCTCAAGAAGCGAGAACATAGTAGGAACTAATCGGGGTATAGAGTGATGGTCCTAGACAGTTGTTTTAGCAGTCCTCACTATTTTTGTAAAGTAGTGCATCAATAATTGTAATAAGGACTTTATTTGAGTGTAGATATTGTCTAGAAGATAATATTTGTATTTAAACTCACAGTATGTGTTGTCGTATTTTGCACGACAATTGTAATAATAAAGTTGTAGTTGTTTTCTGTACCATGTATTTAGCGACTCAGAATGGGTTGGGTGGAATGGACCTATTTTTGGGGCGTCACAGTTGGTATCAGAGCTTAAGTATATGGTCTCTGGCGGAGATCGAGGAATAGAACTAAAAGGGGAGAGATGAGTAAATCTTTCACTAGTGTGTCCTACCAAAAGTTTATTTGTTGGTCGGTCATAATATAGGGGTATTATGTGATATGTTAATTTTTTTAATTAACCCTTGTTTTATGACAATATTTAAGAATGGCAGCTGAGAACGTTAACAATGGAGTTTATGAGACTGTGGAGACACCTTTAACCACAAACCAGGAGAACGTGCAACAGGATGACAATATTCCTCCTATAAATAACACTACCGAGCAAACGATGAATTATGGAATGTTTAGGAGATTTTTGCAGTTCATGCAAAATCAGACGAGGGAGACTCGTGTACAAAATACAGGTGGAAATGATAATGGTACAGCCTAGATTTGTCTGACCCAGCGATTCAAGGAGTTGGGACCACCAGAATTCTTTGGAAAGCCGGATCCGATCAAGGAAGAAACGTGGGTTAAGCAAATTACCAAGATATTTGATGTATTGGGATACACGGAGGAACAGAAGGTTCCATTCGCCACCTTTATGTTCAGTGGTGAGGTAGATTATTGGTGGGAATCTGTGAAGCGTACCCAGCCTGCCGCACTCAATATTTCTTGGGAAACGTTTGAGAAACTTCTCAATGACAAGTAGTTTCTTGAAAGTATTTGTCACATGAAGGAGGTAGAGTTCATCAAGCTGGAGCAAAATAATATGAACGTGTTGCAGTACGAAGCTAAGTTTGTCGAGTTGTCCCGATTTGCATCCCATTTGGTTGATAATGAGGAGAGACTGATGCGAATGTTTCTGCGAGGTTTGAAACCCGAAATACGTCAATACCTCATTTCTCACAAAATTTGTTTATATTCAGATGTTGTGAATAGGGCTCAGTTATTGGAGCACGATAATGAGTCAGCTCAACCGAAGAATAACGACCAACAACTCGATGATAATCGTACCGGTGGCAACGGTCATCGGAACAATGATAACCATCGTGGAGGAAATTATCATGCCAGAAATGGTAACCACTTCGGTGGTAATCATGGCCAAGATAATAGAAGAAATAATTCAAGTGAAAATTTTAAGAAGAGAAGATTTAACGAAGACGTGAAGACGTCGGCAGCAGCACCAGCACCAACAATAAATTCTAGGGGAGGAGAACGACCGCCAGTTAGATGCTACAAATGCGGAGAGGAGGGACATATAAGTCCAAATTGTTCACAGCCTTCCAAAGTATGTTTTAGTTATGGAAAAGACGGTCACATAGCTCGATTTTGTCCTGTAGAGAAAGGTAGATTTCATTCTCTAATGGATGATGATGGACTTTTAAATTAATAGATGATAGTAGATTTCATTCTCTACTTAACTCTTCTAATGAATTGTTGTTTCCGCTGCAGTTGTTGATCTAAAACTTGTTGTCTATTATATTCTATCAGATTTTTCCCTGTTGAAGACTAAGGATAATTTTTTGTATATTATCTTAGTCATAATATTCTTACTGGGCTAGTTGAGCTCACCCTTTTTCTTTTTGTTCCATTTTTCTTCTCAGGAAGCGAGAACATAGCAGGAACCAGTCGGGGTATAGTGTGATGGTCCTAGACAATTGTTTTAGCAGTCCTCACTATTTTTGTAAAATAGTGCATCAATAATTGTAATAAGGACTTTATTTGAGTGTGGATATTGTCTAGAAGACAATATTTATATTTAAACTCACAGAATTTGTTGTCGTATTTTGCATGACAATTGTAATAATAAAGTTGTAGTTGTTTTCTATACCATGTATTTGGCCACTCAGAATGGGTTGGGTGGAATAGACCTATTTTGGGGGCGTCACAATGATCACGACCACTGGTGATACTAACGAATATCCTTGGCCCGTAGTGCATGGATAATTCGTTGATGTGAAATATTTATTGAGTTGTGTTACAGCGATAAAATGTTG
Organism: Panax ginseng; assembly: GCA_020205605.1. Classification (NCBI taxonomy): domain Eukaryota; kingdom Viridiplantae; phylum Streptophyta; class Magnoliopsida; order Apiales; family Araliaceae; genus Panax; species Panax ginseng. Next base: position 52,644,466 of record CM035129.1, on the reverse strand, counting down.
ATGATGAACTTTTAAATCATAGAAGTTAATATACATCATGCTCTACTTGACTCTTCTAATGGATTGCTTGTTCCGCTGTAGTTGTTGATCTAAACTTGTTGTTTATTGTATTCTATCAGATTTTACACTGTTGAAGACTAAGGATAATTTATTTTACACTATCTTAGTCATAATATTCTTTACTGGGTTAGTTGAGCTCACGCTTTTCTTTCATTGTTCTCTTCAAGAAATGAGAATATAGTTGGGACTAGTCGGGGAATAGAGTGATGCTCCAAGATGGTGGCTATAGTAGTCCTCACTATTCTATAAAATAGTGTGATAATAATTGTAATGAGGACTTATTTTGAGTTTGGATATTGTCTACGAGACAATATTTGTATTAAAACTCACAGTTTATGTTTTGTCGTATTTTGCACGACAGTTCAATAGTTGTATAAATGAAGTTTGTATTTAAATTATGTACCATGTATTTGACGACTCAGAATGGGTTGTATAGACCTATTTTGGGGGCATCACAGATATGCTGGGTATGACTTAACTTAAATCATTTTAGTTCGGATGTGCACACACTAGACCATTATGATTTAAGAGGCAAAATATAAGGAGTTACATGATGATGTAATTGACAAGAGTTGTCTACCTATTTATTTATATATAGTTTGTTGTGCACACACAAGGCTATATACATCTGAAATAGGATCCTTATTCTCACTAGAAAATCTTTAATTAGATATTGTCGAACTATATAATGAGGGTAACATAGTTTGAAGAAAATAGTGGGAGATACCGATTTAAAATAAGACCAAATTTGGATGTTTACTAAAATATTGCCTTTTTACATGCAGAATTTTGAAAATGTCACACTCACTAATATCACTGCGTAGCATTTGGATGCTAACAAACTGACTGGACCAAATTTAACGTACTGGTTTAGGAATTTGAGAATTGTTCTCACTGCTGAAAAAATTTCTTATGTCCTAAATTTGCCCGTCCCTCAAAAACTTGCTGAAATAGCCTCTGAGGAAGACATTGCTACTTTTAAGAAGTGGCAAGATGATGCATCTTTGGCTCAATACATCATGCTCGCATCCGTGAGTAATGGGATTCAGTGTCAGTATGAAACTATGGATGCTCCTGCTATATTGCTGCACCTCTAAGAGTTGTATGGTGAGCAAAGTAGGACTCCTAGATATGAGATATCTAAGGTGCTCTTCTGATCTCGAATGACCGAGGGCACTACTATTGAGACTCGTGTCCAAGAAGAACCAAGTCTTACTAGTGGATGATTCTTCCAAGAAAAGGAGGAGGCCCAAGGTATCAACACTGTTGGACATGGTTCGTTCCATGATAAGTTTTAACGATCTTTCGGTGTCATTCTATGGATATGCCCTAGAAGCAGTTATATATCTACTAAATAAGGTTCCCTCGAAATCTGTCCCTAAGACTCCATATGAGATGTGGACATGGAGGAAAGCTAGTCTTAAGCATGTTAAGATTTGGGGATGTCCAGCTTATGTGAAAAGGTTTCAGAATGATAAGCTTGGAACAAGATCTGATAAGTGTATATTTATGGGATATCCTAAAGAAAGTTTAGGATACTATTTCTATAATCCTACTGCATAAAAGGTGTTTATTGCCAAACATGTTGCCTTCTTGGAAAAGGAATTTATCCTTGAAGGGGCCAGTGGGAAGAAAATAGATCTTGAAGAAATTTAAGAACCACAAACCACTACAGGTCAAATGGATGAACCTATCCAAGTAGAGATACCTTCTGTACCACACCCTATTCGTAAATCTGGAAGAATACCGAAAATACCTGATAGGTATGGATTCATTCTAGAGGATAACGATGAGGTATGCATCATAGATGATGATGATCCATTGAATTACGAACAGGCTATGAGTAGTAAAGACTTAGAGAAGTGGCAAGAAGCCATGAAATCCAAGATGGATTCCATGTATAAAAACCAAGTATGGTCTATGGTTTCACCACCTGAAGGCATTAAGCCTATTGGGTGTAAATAGGTCTTTAAAAGAAAGACTGGAATGATATTCTTATGTTACAAGGTAGAGACCTATAAGGCCCGACTAGTCACAAAAGGTTTTAAACAAAGACAAGGAGTTAACTATGACGAAACCTTTTCACCAGTAGCGATGCTCAAGTCCATTCGGATTTTGCTTGCTATTGTAACTTACCTCGACTATGAAATCTAGCAAATAAATGTGAAAACGGTCTTCCTCAATGGGAAACTTGAGGAGGATGTGTATATGACACAACCAGAGGGATTTGTTTCAACAGTTGGAACAAATCAAGCATGTAAGCTACAATGATCCATTTATGGATTGAAGCAAGCTTCTTGTAGGTGGAACATCCAATTTGATGAGACAATTAAGGAATTTGATTTTATCAAAACTGAGGATGAACCATGTGTATACAAGAAGGTTAGTGGGAGCGCTGTTTCATTTCTTATATTATATGTTGATGATATATTACTGATAGGGAATGAAATTCTTAATCTACAATCGATTAAAATCTGGTTATCTAAACACTTCTCCGTGAAGGACTTGGGAGAATCATCCTATATTTTGGGGATAAAGATCTATACAGATGTATCTAAAGGGGTCTTTGGCTTATCCCAAGGAACGTACATTGACTCGATGCTAAAGAGGTTTATCATGGAAATTCCAAAAGAGGTCTCATGCCGATGAGACATGGAATACATCTCTCTAAGAAACAGGCCCCAAAGACACCTGAAGAGAGAGATCGTATGAGTAAGATTCCTTGTGCTTCAGCAATAGGATCTATCATGTACGTTATGATATCTAATACATCGGATGTCGCACATGCACTAAGTGTGACAAGCAGATATCAGTTGAATCTAGGAGAAGAGCACTGGAAGGCAGTGAAAAATATTCTAAAGTACTTAAAAAGAACTAAGGATGTATTTCTTATCTACGGTGGGTCTGAATTGAAACTAGAGGGCTTCACAAAGTCAAGTTTTTAAATGGACCAAGATGACAGTAAATCCATTTTGGGGTATGTATTTACCTTAAATGGTGGCGCAGTGAGTTGGAAGAGTTCCAAACAACAAATAGTTGTTGATTCAGTGATAGAGGCAGAATACATAGCTGCAAGTGAAGCTACAAAGGAAGCTATTTGGATAAAGAAGTTAATAACCAAACTTGGTGTGGTTCCTAGCAATAGAGGACCAATACCTTTATTCTGTGAGAACACCGAAGTTGTTGCGCAGGCTAAGGAACCCATGTCTCATCAGAAATCCAAACACGTGTTGCAGTGATTTCCTTTAATCAAAGAGATCATTGAAAGAGGAGACATCACCATAGAGTGTGTGGACTCTTAAGATAATATTGCAGAACCATTTACTAAAGCGTTAACACAACAACAGTTTGATCGTTACTTAGAGAAGATGGGTATGCGATACCATAGTGATTGACTTTAGTGCAAGAGGGAGATTGAAAGTAGTATGCATACAAGCTAATAATGTATGCTGATAAAGCATATACTTTTTAATCAATTTTATTGATTTATTAATAACATAATTATTTATTAAAGGCATTTATTTATCTACATGGTGTTGTTTTAATAATATGTGATAAACTCATAGTTTTAAGCAATGCTTTTAAAATCATAATGAGATCATGTTAATGAGATCTAAATTCTTAGATATCTTAAAACTAAAATATTCCCAATTAATGGAATACTAAAAAGGAGATTAGTGAATTTGAATAGATTTGTACATACGTTGCTTGCTCATTGGATGAGGATGATTGATCTTATGATCATTTGTGTGGAGACACTAAAGCAAGTATGTAGGTGCTTATTAGAGAATAAATTCACTGAACGTGACTCACTAAGGAATACCTAATGGAGTTTTACATGCATGTCAATAGGAATTCCTATAGTTATAATAGTACAAGTGATCCTTAGACTTGAGATCATCATAGTATCTTGTGTATAATGAATTACATTTTGACTTATTCCTTAAGACCCTTAGGGTATATCAAAGGGTATGCTTGGGTGTAATTAGTTATATATAGAGATAATGAATGATCAATAAAGAATCTATCACTTCTAGTAAAAGAAGAGAAATGTCATATGTGATTCGATAAATGACAACCCAGAAATCCTTGGCCAAGGTGGAATAAAATTAGAAAGTAGTTTCTAATTTATATTAATTCAAAGTTGTGCATTTGGGAATATAAATACAAATAATTAAATAAAATAAGACTTGACAATAATTTCATGTCTTATATTTAATTGAAACATTTATGGTGGAAGGATTGAATTGTACAGTAACTATTTACTCAAAGGTTCTTTTATAATTGATATTGAAATCTATATTATCTGGAAAGTCGTTAATCTCTAAGGAGGTTTATACTTAGTGTAGAATAAATATTAGTTATTTAAATAAATTAATAGTTTAATTTATTTATTTAAATGAGATTAGAATTGTTCTAATTGATTTATTCACAACCGGTTTAATATGGAGAACCTAAAGGGTCACACCATAAAAGGAAGAATAATTATTTAAGAAGTTAATGGCATAATTATAATAATATGTTAAGTGTATTTTATTTAATCTATGGTGATAAAGTAAATTAAATAGCTTAATATCTATTATTTAATATTTTGAAAATATTAAATATAAATTAATAAGAGAGTCTTATTAATATTATTACAATTATTATTATTTTAATTTATAAAGGAGTTTGAGAATTAATTTAATATTAGTACTCTCATTTATTCGTAGTAGGATTAGGAGACAAATTAATTAAAAGAGTTTAATTAATTATCCCTAATAAGATTAGGGAGCCTAATTAATTAAAGGAGTTTAATTAATTAAATAATACCCTATTTTAATTATATTAAAATGGTTAACTGATATCTTTATAAGAGGAGTCTTATATTAGATATCAAGATACATTATTCTAATTGTTGGAGAGTACGCCCTTTTCTACAGTGATAGGAAAAACTAGGGTTTGAGCCAAAAACACCCTTCATCTTGTTTCTTGTTCTTCCTTAGTGGATCATCTCTAGAGGCCAAACACTTAGGTGGCTAACGTTGATCAAAAGGAAAGAATCAACCCGGAGATTCAAGGAGATCGCGGAGAAGTAGGAGTTGAACTTGTAACTGTGGAAGCTCGTATCTACAAGGGTATGATTCTGATTCTCCTTCTCCTTTTATAGATTGATAATCAAGCACAAGATTGATCTTGGTTTATGGTTTGTAAGAAAAAATTTAAAATCCGTTTTTACTTTGCTTCCACTTCGTTTATGTGATTTGACTGCATATACTTGTTTCTAGCAAACCTAACAAGGTTAACATAATTGCCTGCTGAGTAGAGTGCAGGAGAGCCCTAACTTTGTCCACATTAGATGTAAGATTTCCATTAGCTTTATTAAGACAGATTAAAGCACATTTAAAACCTCTAAGCTTCCTGGCCAAGTTTTGCAAGGGATCTCCAGATATAGGAGTACTCCAAGCAGACTGCACCGCACTCAGATAATTGTCTAACCCAGTCATGAAGTTCAAGAATCGGAAAGGCTTATTGACAAAAGGAACCAACAAACTAGATTTAGTAACCACATAATAATGATCAGACATCTCACGAGGAGTAAAGATAGTCTGAGAATTAGGAAATTCATCCAGCCATAAACTATTAACCAAAGATTTGTCCAATTTCTTGTAAGTAGGGTTTGTTAACTGGGAATCCCACTAAGTGTGCAAAGGACCATCGACTCTTAGATCAACCAGATGCATAATAATTAACCAATCCTTCAATTCTTGCATACCACAATCCCAAGTACCAACCCCTCCATCAATTTCAGCTAAAGATTGCACCATATTAAAATCCCCAAGAACAGTCCAAGGTTTATCAATAGAAACCCCAATATCCCTTAAGTCTTTCCATAAAGACTTCCTTTCACCCGGAATATTAAGCCCATAGATAATAGTAACAAAAGAATTTATATTAAGGCTAATAAAAGAAACAGAACAATGAATAAATTGGTAGGATTTAGCAAGAATATTCACATTCCAAAAGCTTGGGTCCCAACTAACCCAAATACGGCCATTCCCATGATGCTCATAATTAAAATGTCATTGCCAATTTCTACAAATAGCTTTGGAAGCAAAATTGGCTTTTGGACCTTTGACCCTAGTTTCAACAAGGCCAACAAAAGAAATACTATGCCTACAGATAAGATCATTGACACTAGCCTTCTTAGGAGACATATTTACACCTCTAATATTCATAGAGCAAAAATTTACCATAAAATAAATTATTTAAGTTAGGGGCTTGTTGCTCCCCCCTCCTTTACTCTCTTTCTCGGAGGCTTGACCTTGATCAAAACAGCCTTTAGCTTTATGCTTTAAGTCCATAACTTCCTTCTTATCGATTTGCTTTAACTTACCAAAAAGAGGATTGGGCGATTGAATGACATCAGCGTCTGAGAAATTTTCTGTCATGACTTCTTTTAAAGGAGATAGCAAGTTATAGGAATTAGAGCTAGGAGCAGTAGAGACACCCTTGATAGCAAATGAGGAAGCCTTCTTCTTTGGGCCTTTAGCCACCACAGTCTAACTATCATAAGCAACAAGGATGGGCAAGTCAAGATGATCAGGAGGAGAGCCCAAAGGCTTAGAGACAACAATAGCAGGTTCAGTAGAGGTAGAGCATAAACCATCATCAAGGTGTGATACTTTTGGAACCCATTTATAGTTTGCTCTAGGGCATCTAATATGAGAGTGCCCAAAAGATTTGCAGTGGGAGCAAGACTGGGGTCTGTTCTTGTAATAACCCAATTATTTTCAACATAATTAAATAAGAATTTTTTTTTAGTAATAAAAATATTTATTTATTTTCCATGAAAAGATTACTATTGTATGATATGATTATTAGTATTATTATAAGTGATGTAATACTCGAGAATTTCGATGTCTTATGGATATATTAATGGAATAAATATTTATTTGAATATAAATGATTTCATGTTATGTGACGAGTTAACTCAATTATATTAAAGTGATTAATGTGGAGTTGTAACAAACTTGTTGAAAGCCTTGTGTGTTGCGGTGGTGAGAAATATTAAAAATAATATTAATCGACGAAGGAATTATTAAGTGAGCAATTAATTAATATTAATTGTTAATTGTTATTATAGAATATGGATTAATTGTTTAATGATATGTGATTATTATTGTTAGCAATATGTCTATAAATATAATAAAAATTAGATATGTAATAAAATTGTTATAAAATCCATAATTACATTAATTAATGAGGAACAAATTAATTAATATTGGTGTTAATTAAGCAAGAAAGTGAATAATTTATTTGACATAAAACAAATAAGTTATTAAGATTATATTATACATTATGTGCAAGTGTACAATAATATATATATATATATATATATATATATATAAAATATATGGAATGCAACTATACTATATAGTGTAATGTGGCATTTATGTGACTACACTATATATAACAACCCCTATATATTAAGTCTTATTAAACTACATTGTATGAAGCAATATGATTGAGCATATTGGAACTATATATTATAAATACTTTATGAAAGGTGTATGTGAAAATATGTATAAATAATATACCATGAACATATTGTAAACTATTATTTTAATAAAGTATACCGGTGTGATAAAATGTACATGTATTATATGTATGTTACATTTCTATATTACATATATCTATTACCTTGAAATATTAATCATATTGTGACATTAAGTTATAACTAATGTATGGTTGTTATGTGGATACAATATAACATAAGAGTAGGAAAGTGTATAAGTATTATAAGAATGCTGAGTTATTTGAATTGTCCCAAAATTAGTGTCCCATTTGCTCTTCATTTCTCCTTCACGTGTAAAACATAAAGGCTAGAAGCTATTTTCCTTTTCTTCTTCCAAGCTCCTTCTAGCTCATGATTATTGGGGGGGGGGGGGATTGGCTATGATGATGATCTCCAACAACCATTTACCAAATCTCTCTTAACCATCATGTAATCTAACATTCTCATTGGTTTAATTTGGTGTATATATACATTGTCTGTGTTTTTTGTTTCTCTATAAATACAACCCATTTCCTTCTAATATCCATTGCTTAGAATTGCTAAGGTGTGGGATTAAAAGCATAGATAGAGTGAGTGATTGTATACATATTAGTAGGAGGAAGGTGAATTAGCAAGCAAATTGCAAGGTATAAGGTTCTTCTTGTTCTTCATTTTTAGTTTCTATCAAAATTCCATTCTTGAAGTTCAAATTCTTGATTATGTGGAGTTAGATGATAATGGGGTTGGGTAATATTCATATAGTTGTTATATAACCTTAAAAGCATGTTTAAACTGATATATGAATGTTTAGAATCAAGTTTATGTATAATTTCTGTGTTTGGGCTAAAGTTTTGCCGAAGTAGACTGTTCCTAGCTCGAACCAGATATGGCATATACATTGGCCAAGTAATAACATCGAGAGCACAGTGTGCGACGCTAGCAGCCGATCTTTGTTTTTAGTTTATGCTTTTTGTTAAAATTTTGCTAAGTGTGATCAATTATTACGACTTAAACTATCATGCAAGCATGTGTAATGGGTATATATAAGTATATTAACCTAATGTGAGCATGTTTTTCTAGGATAACATACATGATGATCAAAAGCATATAGTTTAGATGAAAATTTGGACTTTAGAAATAAACTTGATATGTATGTATGCCATGATTATGTACTGACTCGCAAGCATGTTGGTATGATTTAGAAATACATGTATAACCCGTTAATTTGTGTTTATATGATTCATAGTTTCTTTGCTCATGACCACCTTATTTAGGATTTGTATTAAAGAAGTTTTTAACTTAGTATAGTGAGCTAACATGCATGAATACTACATGTTTTATATTCCGACCTTGCGAGCATGATAACATGACTTGACTACATATGATTAGAGCCTTAAAGTTGTCTTGTATGTATTAAATTGTATTGTTCAAGTCTAAAATAGTTTCAAAAGCAAACTTGAACATATTTTCAAAATATAGTTACATCACATGAATATCTAGATTCTAAAGGGTTAGGATGTCATGTTATGTCTATAATATCCCTATATATGATCCATATGTATTGAACATGTAGAACCTACTAGTAAGGTTACTAATGAAAATACGAATTTAAATGAGAATGTTAACATACTACCTTGAGGGTTAGAATCTGATAGTTGTGATCATGCTCTTAGACTCACTCATGTAACATAAACATATATATACCATGCTTGTGTATCATAATTCAAGTAAAGCATAAACAAAGCATATTTTCAACCAAAGCGATGCTAATCTCACATATGTGTTATGAATACTCACAAGCATGCCTAATATGAGTTTTAAAACTACCTTGTATGTTTAGAGAGCAAGCATGATAGACTTTGTGGTTTCATGACCTTAAATGGCCTTAACTTGTTGAAATATTTAATTTAGAATTATATTATAAAAAGGGAACCTAGATTAAATTGAGAAGCATGAAAAGACCTTTAGCATGACAAAATATATTATGTATGATTGTTATGCTCGACAGAAACCTCAAGGCAATAGCTGAGTCTTAGCTTGGCGGAAGGCTATTGCAATTTCTATTTGGTCTGAAGCTTAGCCATAAGCCAGCAATTGCATACCGATCTGGAATCTGAGATAGTGTGATCTAATATTTTTTTACAGTTAACTTTTATAATGCCTATATTACTAGAGATGGTCTAAAACCTACTGATGCATGTGTATATGTGAGGACTAAGTAATAAGATAGTGTTTGCTTTAGATAATGAAAGTTAGTGGGTGAAAATACCTTAAACTTGAGCATTCTTAATTGCTTATGACGTAACTAGATACTTGATTTCATGATAAACCTATGAGCTGATTTTGTACCATATGTGCATATTTGAATCATGTCAAATTTGAATAAAAAATATATTAGCTAATGAGCATCTTGTGCTTATAATCGTTATAAATAGGATTCAAAAAGTGTTGATTTATAAACGTGGATAAACTACGCTTAAGGAAAGTTTCCTTAACCTTACTCAAATTTATATTGAGCAAGTTTCTTAATTCTTACTTTTTACTTGAGCAAATATCCTAAACCCTTGCATTACTTTATTCAACGAATATCGTAAGCAAGTATCTAAACTATCCTTTACATTGTGCAAGTATCTTTACTCTTTATATCTATTTATGCAATAAACCTGTGTAAGTAAGTTACTGAATTATATTCTTGCTATACGAGTTTTTAAACTTTATTGTTATTGATTATGTATCCAATCATTTGTGTTCATACAAGTTCTCGAACTTTATTCGTTCATTGTTTATTAGTACAATATTACTATAAGATTCAGATATATATATATATATATATATATTATGTTCGTTAATTTCTAAATATTGTAATACAAGTGTCCTCACTTGGATAATTGTTATACCTGTTAATATATACTTATTAAATTCCGGTATGTATACATTGATTAAAAGTCGTCTAAGCTATTTGACTCGGCTAGACATAGATTTAAAAATATCGTTGAATATGATAGAACCCTATTGATATCCAACTGAATTATTTTGGTTTGGATTCCCGACTATGTATGAACATCCCGAATCTGGGAAATTTTGTGCGCCTAAGGCGGATATGATGAACGGGAATATCGTTCTGGTATGTAGTAATGATCAATACAAGGCATAACAGGCTGATCACCCCCCGTGCCTGTAAGTTATGACAGTTTGTAGATGTAGTTCTGTTTAACCTTTTTGAAAAACTGAAAACAATGTTCATAGTCTGTCGACTGCTCTTTATTTATAGTCAGTACGTAGTTTCAAAAATTTGAGATAGAATTGATATGTTGATTAGAATTGTTTCAACTTACTTCACAACTATTGATTCATTGTAGAAGTGTCATTCAAAGAAAACATTTACTTCATTCAGCAAATATTTATTGTTGCTATTAATTGTTGGGCACTCAAATGCTCATTATTGCTTAATTTAAATGTTTTCAGCTAACCGTGATCAACCTGAAGGTTCTTCCAAGAACAAAGGGAAAGGAAAGCTGACAGAATAAGTTTGTGTTATCTTATGTAATAGTTAGACTTAAATAAGATGATGATATTTATTATCTATCATGTAATGAAATGTTTTAAAGGTCGCGTACCTGGGATTTAGACAACTCTGATATGTAAATTAAGTTTAAAATTTATGATATTATTATTATTTCGCTCAAAGAAATGGTATCGTGAAGCACTGAATTCGGGTTTCAAGTACCTGAATTTGAGGGCGTCACAAGTTGGTATCAGAGCTTTAGGGTTAGAAACCTTAGGTGGGATAGACCTTAGGTTATAACCTTAGGGCAGAGGGAAACGTTGAAAATACAAATAGCTCATATAGAGTTTAAAGGGAGATGAGTTGGATAAATTCATCGTCAAATCAAATAAAAGATGATTTATAAAAAAATTATTATTTGCTGTGTATATATATGCTAATCAGGATAATTTATGTGTGTAGTTATCAGGAGGAAAAGGATTAGGACACCCTTAGATATTAAAGAAGGAGCCAATCTCCATAATTGAGCCAATATCAAAGCCAATAGCTGAAATAGAGGCTCACGTTAAAGGTAACCTTGAGGAGGTGATCATTTTGGAAAATATAGTACTGATAAGTGGGTTTTATACCTACTTATTGGATATCAATTTATGCGAATTATGCCCATCTCAAGTACATTTTAGTAGGTTTTAGTTGCATTTCATGTTATTTTGCATTGCATGTACTTAAAACTCCTTTTGGTGAATAAGTGCAGGAATCGGCCTAATTTGATGGTATTAGAGGGCACGAGGCTAATGGACGCATGAAGCGAGGCACAAGCTGGGATAGGCATGGCGTGATAAATGAGTGGAGCATGGATGAACAAAAGACATTTTAGTAGCAGCAACAACAATGCAGAATCAAACTCAGGAGCAGAACCAGAATTCACCAACTATAAGTCGCGCGAGCATCCGATGAGAACAATGTTACCTATCGACTTTGGCGGTAAAGCATTACAAGCTTAGAGGACTTGGCATACCACGAGACTGACGGAGACGGGTGTAGAACCTTCGTAAATCGCGTGCCCTTACGACGAATACAACTGGACGGTAGCATGGTGGTCTTGTGATAAGCTGAGGCTATTTGAATTGTTTTATTTTAATTTTTAATTAAAATGATTGTAATTTGTTTTAAACGATATCTGACTGGTGTCAGACATAATTTATCGATAGAGTTGAATAACTTTTGACGTATTTTCATCGTAGTAAATAGGGTTTACAGGTGAGGGAGATTCCAACGAAGAACGAAGCCAAAACTCCATCTTCTCTAATTCTTATTGGGATTCTCCATCATTATGGATTTATAATATTATTTTTTCTGGATTTATATGAGGATTTGAACGTTAACTTTGGTTTACAATCTACAATTGGGTTTGATCGTTCTATCTTTCATCTTTTAATTGTTTACTTGATAATCATGCTTAGCGTTGACCCCATAATGGCTTTTGGTTCAGTCATGAACTAAACTCCATTATGGGATTCTAAAGGATTTTAATATGTAGTTTAGTTGCATGTTTGATTGCTAGGGCTGTTTTACATATCATATGGGAATTCTATTATGATTGTTTTACACGTATGAATGCTTGATCACCATTCGTTTCAGTATTTGCATGGAATTGACAATGAACATACGAGTATGGATTGTAGTCATAATAGCATACGTATATGGGGCTGTTGTATATGACTTGCGTATTTCATGAATGAAATAGACATATACTTATTCACCGTATGAGTTAAAATAAGGGTTTGTGCTTCAATTCAGTATGATTGTAATTTCACATAGACATATAGTGATTTTGGTTATATTGTTGATTACATAGAATCTATAATCTGTGGATGTTGTGTAAGTAGGTCCTAGTGCATTGAAAAATGGCTATGACTCTATTAGTGCTCTTGACTATTTTCCTGTGATATGTGAATAATTCTTGCACGATCGTGGTAGCTAGATGAAATATTAAATGAAGTTAGGATCCCATTATTTCCAGATTTGATTCATCCCATTAATATTCTTATTTTAGTTATTATTTGAAATTAGTTTAATTCGCCAATTATAGTCGTTAGTCTAAGCATATGAATATAGTGATTTAATTGATGCATAGTAGTTTGAATTTGACGACTTTCTCTGTGGGATCAATACTTTACTTACTCTGTATTACTTGTTGACGCATGTATGCTTGCATGAGTTAGAGCTCTTTTGTCATAACTGAAAAAGAGGCAACAAGTTTTTAGGCGCAGAATTCTTGGGGAAAGCGTTTAGTTTAAATAATTATCATCAATTTAAAGCTATTTTGTATGACTTAGACATATCTATTCTCATCTCATTTCTATTTTTGTTTTTTTTTTGTGATTTCAGGTACTTGTAGTTTTTTATGCACACAAGATCTTCCAATTCCGAATTAACACCAACGCAAGATAACATTAACGGGAGAGGTTGGAAAGCTAGTGTGCGAAGAAATTTACAAGCTCAGTTAGAGTGTACTATAGTTAGTATGGCAGAAGAATAGAGAATTGAGCAAAGAGAAAAGCACCGGGCTCTACGAGCTCAGTTAGTATTCCATCTTTGAATATAAGCAGACTCTGATCTAGCATAGTCGGACCCGACAATACTAATGAATACTTTTGAGATTAAATCGGGCACTATTCAGATGGTGCAGAACTCGGTTCATTTTGGGGGTGCTGCTACGGATGATCCGAATGAACACTTATTGAGCTTCATAGAGATTTGTGATACATTCTGATATAACGGTGTGACGGAGGATGCTATCAGACTGCGGTTGTTCCTATTCTCATTAAGGGATAAGGCGAGGAATTAGATTCATTCTTTGCCGTCAGGGTCAATCACTACATGGGAGGACTTAGCACCGAAATTCTTAGCCAAGTTCTTCCCAATTGCTAAGACTGCAAAGATGAGGACAACTATATGTCAATTTGAGCAACAACAGGGAGAGTCCTTATATGAAGCATGAGAGAGATACAAAGAGATGCTAAGAGAAGTGTCGCGTCATGGTATCTTAGGATTGGATGGTAATCAATACTTTCTACAATGGATTAGGATGGCAATCGAGGCCGATTGTAGATCTTGTTCTTTGGAGGGCATTATGGGCAAAAGCTATGGCGAGGCCTATACCCTTATTGAGACTATGACAACTAACGATTTCGAGAATCCAACATCTCGGATGACACATTAAGGTAGTAGGTGTGTTGGAGGTAGATCTATTATTCTGTGATTTCGGCCACACAGATGGCGACTATATGGCAAAGAAGATAGACACTTTGGCAGGAAGCAGGACGAAAATAGTTGCCTTCATTTATAAAATTTGTGCGGGGTCACACTCCACGGATCAATGTGCCATCATTTTAGAGTCGGTCTGCGATATGTGAGCAACTGCACTCTGAGGAAAGACCAAGGTCAATTTTGAACACATACCACCCCAACAAGCGAAATCATCCAAACTTTAAATTTGGTTTAAATAACCAAGGAAATCAACAAAGTTAGTTTGGTAGAGTCATCAATTTCGATCAAATGGCCATTTCGACACGATATACCGCAAAACCACCATTTCCACGAGATTCTCTCGACAACAACATCACGCTCCATTTGCACTGCGCGGAAAAGAAATCAGAAGTGGAGGAGATGATGTTGAAATACATGGTAAACACAGAAGTTATGATTAAAAGCCAAGCAGTGGCTATTAAGAATTTGGAAACTCAGATGGGGCATATGGCAAGCATGCTTAACAATAGGCCCCAAGGTTCCTTGCCAAGTAACACATAGACAAATCCTAGAAGAGACGGGAAGGAACAATGCCAAGCAATATCATTAATATCTGGGAAAAATCTGGCGGAACCTTTCAAAGTAAGTGGCGCTGCGCTTTGAGAACACTAAGGAGGCCGCAGCAATGCATCACATGAGATAAAGCAAGTACTGGCGATGAAGAAAATCGGGGAAAATTCGAGTCGCTTGTGGTCAAGAAGGATACAACGAGTTCGGAGGAAAAGCCTAAGAGTTCGGTGCCACCAATCCACCCTCAATACAAGTATCGCAAAGATTAACTAAGTAGAGGAGGATAAGCAGGTTTAAGCAAGTTCTTGGAGGTATTCAAAAAGTTTGAGATCAACATCTTGGATTCATTTGAGGCATTGGAACAAATGCCAGATTACATAAAAGTTTATGAAGGGTATATTGTCAAGGAAGAGAAGACTAGATGAGTTTGAGATGGTAGCCTTGACAGAGGAATGTAGTGCAGTGCTTCAACAGAAATTACCTTCAAAGCTGAAGGATCTGGGTAGCTTCACAATTCCGTGCACAATTGGAAAGATGAACTTCAGTAAGTGTTTATGTGATCTTGGGGCAAGCATAAATTTGATGCCCTTGTCAGTGTTTAACCAGTTGGGATTGTCGGTTCCAAAGCCGACAAACATATCATTATAGCTAGCTGATAGATCCATCACGTATCCACAGGGAATTGTGAAGATGTGTTGGTTAAGATGGACAAGTTTATTTTCTCGGCTGACTTCATCATTTTAGACTACGAGGAGGACAAAAGCATACCAATAATACTGGGGAGACCATTCTTAGCCACAGGCAGGACTTCGATAGATGTGCAAAAAGGTGAACTCACTATGCGTGTTTAGGATCAAGAGATCACCTTCAACGTCTTTAAAGCAATAAAGTTACCAACGGATGAAGAAGAATGCTTCCTGGTTTACTTGGTGGATTGGGGCCTAAAGGATGAGGTAAAGAAACCGGGAAATTATGGACCGTTGAAGTGTGTAACGGGTGAAAATTCAGAGTTGAAGGTAGAGCCATTGACAAAAGCTGAAGTCATCAAATTTTGGGGTGCGGTGGACAATAAGGAAGGCACCTCAATTCTTGATGTGACGTGCGACTCAGAGACAGTCAAGCTAATTGACTATAACTTAGCGTTGGATGGGAGGCAACCCATTATTTCTACCTCATTTGACTTTTTAGTTATTCATTTTAGATTATTTTAGTTAGTTATATCTAATTCATTTTTAATAGGATATTAGATTTTCATGCTTGAGTGTCACAAGAATTGCTTTGCGAATATTTGTAAGATGTTAGCATTATTTGGCCACTAATTCATGCCTTAACAATGTGCATTAATGTCTATGCAGGAACAATCATTGGAAAGCATCACTGATAGGCAGAGTAGAATTGAAATTTAGCATTGCAGATATCAGGGTCGCGTGCATGCAACTATAACCTATCTGATACAAACTTCGGCGTGCCGCGCATCAAGTCAATCAGTATAACAAAAACATTACGCAAGTCTCTTTGCAGCCCAACCCATTAAAAACTTCGCGGCGGTAAGTGCATGCTGCCGGATAAAACGGATCTGAAGATTTTAAAAAATGAGTTGTGGACCATTTGGACTCTCATTTGAAATAATAATAGATGCAAAATCCTCTCACTCTCCATAACTCACGTCTCTATCTCTCTATCAGTTACAAATTGAAGCCGTACATCTCTCAATCACATCTACACGATTCTCTCCACGTTCAAATCTCAACCCACACTCTCATCCATTATATAAAGCTAGGGTTCATGATTTGGGTTTGTAGAATTAAGTTTGGGGGCTATCAATTCGTAAGCTTTTCTTCATTTCCAGTCAAACTCATCTTCACCATCTCTCTCAAAGCATATGGGTCCAAAAAGAACTCGTGCCACTTCATCTTCTTCTTCATCCTCCTCTGGCAGTCAAGGAGAGTATGTGGTTGATCACACTAAGTTCTGGATTTGTGACCCGGCCAGGAGTATTCTGATTAATTGTGGCGAAAGCGTTCATCAAGGAGCGCGATTTCAAGCCGGAAGAGCAAGATGGCGATTATGTGCCATGATTAGCGAAAGGGATGGGTTGGATTCACTACCACTCCCACGCCCATTCAGATGAGCATAGTCCGAGAGTTTTACGCCAATGCCAAAGTCACCATGGACGATATTGGTATGGTTTGAGGTGTCAAGGTAGATTATAGACCCGCCGCCATCAGAAACATTTTTAGACTCACCAAGAGACCACCAACGGGGGCTGCCAATTGGATCACAGGGGCACATCTAGAAATAGACTTGGAGCTTAGTATTGCGAAGTTGTGCGTGCTAGGCACGAAGTGGACTTACAAAGTCGGCACGACCCAACCTCGCATATTCCCAGCAGCCGCACTGAATCGATATGCCAAGGCGTGGAATTTGTTCATATGTGCCAAGATATTGCCCTCATCTCATCAGCATGAGATCACAGCGGAAAGGGCCATAATTTTGTGGGGTATATCACAGGCAAGTATATTGACGTAGGACATTTGATTCATCAAAATATTGTGAAGTATCTGAAGGGAAATACCACGGAGAGGATTCCACACGCATCAGTGGTAGCCATGTTATGTGTGCATCAGGGATGCAACTGGGGAAATGAACAAATGCAATACCCGAGTCAAGATATAACTCATGCCACCATTGCAAAATTTGAGGACTGCGCAGGTGGTAAGCCACACCCGCGCAGACGAGGATTCATTCTCTGGCCCACATTTCCAGAGCCATCCCAGTAGCCCCCTCCAACAGATGAGGCAGGCCCGTCGACCCGAGCACACACTGTTCCTAGCGATCGACAGCTCCGAAGGTTGGAGCAAAAAGTCGATGCCATGTATGATAATTTTGGAATGTTTGCTATGGGACTCACGAGGGCCTTGGCCGAAGCCTTTTCACAACAAGGAATAATGCTCGAGTGGCCTCAGTTCGGTATGATAGTGCCTTATCCACCACCAGATTCACCACCCGAGGAGGGTGGTACTGCCGATCATTAAGGGAGTTTTCTTGTACCCTTTACCTTCATTCAATTGGGCATTGAATATTATAAGTTTGGGGGTATTGGGGAGTAGTATAGTAGCATGTAGTTAGTTTTTGCATGTTTAGTTAAAATGTTGCATGATTAGTTTAATAATTTAGTTGTTTTTGGTATTATTGTTTTATTGATAGAAATTGTTTTTATTTTAGTTAATTTGCATGTCTCACAAAGTTCTTGTTTTATGGAATTTCTTGCCTAGCCAATGATGATGGTGAATTGTGAAGGATTCTTGAATATATGGGATAACATGAGCGTAGTTATAATGTTTTTACGATGGAATTCATATTCTTTGTTTAAATTCTTTTCGGTTTTTGCAGTTATGTTCATAATCACTTGTAGGCATAAGAGTTATGTGTTGCATTGCTTGTTAGAAAATGTAGTTTTAAAAAAGAGAAAAAAAATGTGGAACATTTATGTAGACTTGACAAACATTGACATTCAAACTTTAGGAAAACATGGGTATGCTATGTATATAAAAAATGAATAGCAATAACGTGGCTAGTCTTATTTGGAATACAGCTACTTGAGTAAAATGCGCTTGGGGATTATCTCTACACCTAGCGCCCTAAGGTCTTTCATGGTGCAGGAGTCGTTGGTTGAAAGCTTCGCTAAGGGGTAGTAGTGTTGCCTAATGGAATAAGGCATTTGCAGTCATGTATAAAAAAAGAAAGAAAAAAAGAAAAATAGCAATAAACACTTGCGGGAAAGAGCAAAATAAGCCCTCGTGAGTATGATAAAGAAATTAAGCCCATTGTTGAACTTTAGTTTGTTTGGATATGTTGAAACAGTTTGCGTTGTATAAGTATACATGATTCTCCATTTAGGCTATAATTTTCTGTTTCGAGCATGTTAGCATATATATTCTTTGCTGGAATCAAGTTTTGGTGAACACTACACGCACACACATCATCTCTATAGCATGTATGAATTATCTGAGTGTAGGATGTTATGACCATCGTTTAGTTTGAACTTGTATTCCTGAATCTGGATAATTCGCTGAGGCATTTTGGGCTTAAATTCTGTTTAAGTTGGAATGATGTGAGACTAGTTTTCATAGTAGTTTAGCTGCATAGTAGTGCTTTTGCATTTTTCTTTGTTATTCAGTATGCATTGCTTGAGGGCAAGCAATAGTTCAAGTTTGGGGGTATTTGATAAGTGGGTTTTATACCTTTAAGTTTGTTTTAGTTGCATTTCATCTTATTTTTCATTGCATGTACTTAAAAATCCTTTTGGTGAATAAGTGCAGGAATTGGCCTAATTTGGTGGTATTAGAGGGCATGAGGCTAATAGACGCATGAAGCGAGGCACAAGCTGGGATAGGCTTGGCGTGATAAATGAGTGGAGCATGGATGGATAAGCATGGATGAACAAAAGACATTTCAGTAGCAGCAGTAACAATGCAGAATCAAACTCAGGAGCAGAACCAGAATTCAACAACTATAAGCCGCGCGGTAGGATGAGCTTGGAGAAGCGCGCCCGCGCGAGCATCCAGCCAGACAATGTTATCTACTACAAGTTGTCTTGCGGTTATGAGCATGACAAGCTTAGAGGGACGCGCCTCATGTGAGAGAGGTGGGCGGTGTAGAACCTACATGAAAGTAAATGCTTGCGTGTGTGGATACTAACTGGAGGCGGCTATGACGCCATCTGATAGGCTGGACTCTTGAGTTGTTTTATTTTAATTTTTAATTAAAATGATTGTAATTTGTTTTAAACGATATCTGACTGGTGTCAGACATAATTTTTTGACATACTTGAATAACTTTTGACGTATTTTCTTTGTAGTAACTAGGGTTTACACATGAGGGAGATTCCAACGAAAAACGAAGCCAAAACTCCATCTTCTCTAATTCTTATTGGGATTCTCCATCATTGTGGATTTATAATATTGTTTTTCTGGATTTATATGAGGATTTGAACGTTAACTTTGGTTTACAATCTACAATTGGGTTTGATTGGTCTATCTTTCATCTTTCAATTGTTTACTTGATAATCATGCTTAGCGTTGACCCCATAATGGCTTTTGGTTCAATCATGAACTAAACTCCATTATGGGATTCTAACGGATTTTAATATGTAGTTTAGTTGCATGCTTGATTGCTAGGGCTGTTTTACATATCATATGGGAATTCTATTATGGTTGTTTTACACGTATGAATGCTTGATCACCATTCGTTTCAGTATTTGCATGGAATTGACAATGAACATACGAGTATAGATTGTAGTCATAATAGCATACGTATATAGAAATTTACATTGTATATGGCTTGCGTATTTAAGTGAATGAGATAGACATATACTTATTCATAGTATGAGTTAAAATAAGGGTTTGTGCTTCAATTTGATTATGATTGTAATTTCACATAGACATATAGTGATTTTGGTTATATTGTTGATTACATAGAATCTATCATCTGTGTATGTTGTGTAAGTAGGTCCTAGTGCATTGAAAAATGGCTATGACTCTATTAGTGCTCTTGACTATTTTCCTGTGATATGTGAATAATTCTTGCATGATAGTGGTAGCTAGATGAAATATTAAATGAAGTTAGGATCCCATTATTTCCAGATTTTATTCATCCCATTAATATTTTTATTTTAGTTATTTTTGCAATTAGTTTAATTCGCCAATTATAGTCGTTAGTCTAAGCATATGAATATAGTGATTAAATTGATGTATAATAGATTGAATTTGACAACTTTCTCTATGGGATTGATACTTTACTTACTCTGTATTACTTGTTGACGCATGTATGCTTGCATGAGTTAGAGCTCTTTTGTCATAACTGAAAAAGAGGCAACAAGTACCGGATCCAAAAATAGTAAAACTAACAGATAGTGATTCGGACACTGAAGTTGGAGCTGATCAAGCATTAATCAAAGTGCAGAATCTGAAGAACAAGGTTTCTTCTCTCGGAAGGTTGTTGGAAATAGAAAAACTAGTAAATAGTCAATTGCGAAAGGCATTAATTGAAACGATGGAAGAACAAGATAAACTTAAAACCCAAATTGATCAGATGGGAGCCAAAAGAAACATATCGTGTGCAACTCTGAGCGTGAAGGGGAAAAGAAAGATAAAAGTCCGCGACTTAGGAAATTCCGATAATAATCAAGAGAATTCTAGCAAAATAGAAAAATGTACAAATTGTAGCAAGAAACATGAAGGTGTATGCGGGAAAAGGGAGAAAGATATGTTACAATTGCGGATATAAGGGACATATCTCTCCTCATTGTCCCAATCCAAAGTAAGGAGCATGTTTTGTTTGTGGATTGAAAGGTCATCGAGCGAAAGGTTGTCCAGAATCAGGAGAAGGCATAGTGAATAAGTAGTATAAGTTCTGTTTGAATGCGTGTGTTCTATCATAATCATGTCGGTATAATATTTTCACTTTTGCATAAGTTTTAGCAGCGATTCCAGACTTTTGTGGTCACAAAGGGATACCGGATGTTTAAAGCAGTATGTGCTATGTTATATACTATGAAATAGTTGAATGAATATGAATCTATTTTTGATTAATGGAACAAGTTTAATATATTAAACTTATACGATAAGGTTTAGAAGGTAAGTTGATAAAGTACAATTTAACCAGACAATGCCGCCAAGACGTTAAACTCGAAACCAAAGGGCAGAAGAATCTGTCAACAATGCTGAAGGACAATAACTAGATCTGATGCAAAATTTTACAAACATGGTAGCTCAAGCCATGCAGAATGGAATGCCGGCCGTGGGAAATCAACTAGACAATCGATTTGCAAACTTCAAGGATTTTAAGGCTGTAGGACCGCCAAAATTTAGAGGTACCACTGACCCGATAAAAGCCCAAACTTGGGTTAAGGAAATAGAAAAAACATTTGTAGTCGCTAGAGTAGTTGAGGGGCAAAAGACAGCTTTTACCACCTATATGATGAAAGGAGAGGCGAATTTTTGCTGGGAGGCAAATCAAGCTAGGGCAGGAGAAGGAGTGATAGCATGGACTAGGTTTAAGACGATGTTCTTTGAGAACTATTTGTCGTTCAATGTGTAGGCTAGGATGGAGGTGAAGTTTTTGGAGTTGAAGCAAGGGAACATGACAGTTGCGGAGTATGCCGCAAAGTTCAATGAATTAGCTAGGTTCGCTCCACATCAAGTTTATACGGAGGCAAGGAAGGCAAGGAGGTTCAAGCTGGGATTAAAACCTTGGCTCTAAAATAAGATGGAGGTGTTACAAATAAATACTTTTGCAGCACTTTTAGAGAAGGCTATCATAGTCGAGGAGGAAAGCGAGGCCATGAGCCTCTATAATAAGGAGAAAAAGAATAAGGGTAAGGTTGAAGGAACAGTAAAGGTAGAAGTAGGTAGTGGTAGTGGGAATGGAAAAAGAAAGTGGAACAATTTTGAGAATGTCCAAGTCAAACACGAAGGTGCGAATTGTGGAAAGAATCATTCTGGTGAGTGTCTTAGTGGTAAGTTTGTGTGCTATAAGTGTGGACAGGAGGGACATATCTCTCCCAACTGCCCCATTCCTAGGATGAACGGGGGGTGTTTTCTGTGTGGATCAACGGAACATAAGGTAAAGGACTGTTCGAAAAGGAGAATGGATATAGGAAGCGTGAATGCGGGGAAAGGTAGCGGAACACGGGCGATAACGAGACCAACTTCAACAAAATCAACCGCAAGAGTCTTCAATATGACCGTTTAGGATACCGTAGCAGCCGGGGATGAAACTCCATGTATTATTCGTATGAATTTTATTTTTGTATATACGATTTTCTTAAATATAGTAAATTATGTTATAAAGAAATTTTGAAGGAGAAATTTGAGTTCTGTTAGAAATCAAATTTTCGTATAATCAGATAGACAAGTTTTATGTTGAATAGTTGAAGATCAGTCCGATCAAATCTAGTCGGGATCTACTTGAAATGATTGTGTTTGTTATTTACCCTAGTATCTATAAGTTTTGAAACGGTGATTCCGGGGACGGAATCCCTATAAGGGAGGGTGAATGTAATAACCCAATTCTTTACAACATAATTAAATAAGAATTTTTTTTTTAGTAATAAAAATATTTATATATTTTCCATGAAAAGATGACTATTGTATGATATGATTATTAGTATTATTATAAGTGATGTAATACTCGAGAATTTCCATGTCTTATGGATATATTAATGGAATAAATATTTATTTGAATATAAATGATTTCATGTTATGTGACGAGTTAACTCAATTATATTAAAGTGATTAATGTGGAGTTGTAACAAACTTGTTGAAAGCCTTGTGTGGTGCGGTGGTGGGAAATATTAATAATAATATTAATCGACGAAAGAATTATTAAGTGAGCAATTAATTAATATTAATTGTTAATTGTTATTATAGAATATGAATTAATTGTTTAATGATATGTGATTATTATTGTTAGCAATATGTTTATAAATATAATAAAAATTAGATATGTAATAAGAATTGTTATAAAGATCCATAATTACATTAATTAATGAGAGCGGATTAATTAATATTGGTGTTAATTAATCAAGAAAGTGAATAATTTATTTGACATAAAACAAATAAGTTATTAAGATTATATTGACTATTATGTGCAAGTGTGCAATAATCAAAAAATATAAAATATATGGATTGAAACTATATTATTTAGTGTAATGTGACATTTATGTGACTATACTATATATAAAAACCCTATATATTAAGTCTTATTAAACTACATTTATGAAGCAATGTGATTGAGCATATTGGAACTATATGTTATAAATACTTTATGAAAGGTGTATGTGACAATATGTATAAATAATATACCATGAACATATTGTAAACTATTATTTTAATAAAGTATACCGGTGTGATAAAATGTACATGTATTATATGTATGTTACATTTCTATATTACATATACTACCTGGAAATATTAATCATATTGTGACATTAAGTTATAACTAATGTATGGTTGTTATGTGGATACAATATAACATAAGAGTAGGAAAGTGTATAAGTATTATAAGAATGCTGAGTTATTTGAATTGTCCCAAAATTAGTGTCCCATTTGCTCTTCATTTCTCCTTCACGTGTAAAATGTGACGCCCCCAAATTCAGGTACTTGAAACTCGAACTCGGTGCTTCACGATACCATTTCTATGAGCGGAATAATACTAATACTAATAATAATAATAATAATAATATAGATACCAAACTTAATTTACATAAATCATAGTCTAAATCCCTGGTACGCGACCTTTAAACATTTATTACATCATAGATAATAAATATCATTGTCTTAATAAACTTTAACTATTACACATAATATTATAAAACTCATTCGAACAACTTTCCTTTCCCCTTGTTCTTGTCTGAACCTTCGGGTTGATTATACTTAGCTGAAAATATGTAAATTTAAAGCAAGAATGATCATTTGATTGCCCAGTAAGTAATAGCAACAATAGACATTAGTTGAAAGGATTAAATGTTTTCTTTGAACGACACTTCTACAACGAATCAACAGTTGTGATGCAAGCTGAACCAATAATAATAACATATCAATTCTATATCAAAATTTTAAAAACTACGTACTGACTATAACTGGAGATTAGTCGACATACTATGAACAATGTTTTCTATTTTTGAAAAGGTTAAACAGAACTTTATATGTAAACCGTCATAACTTAAATGCACGGGGGGTGATCAGCCCGTTATGCCCTGTATTGATTAATACTACATACAAGAACGATATTATCATTCATCTTATCCGCCTTTGGCACACAAAAATTTCCCATGTACGGGATGTTCAAACTTAGTCGGGAATCCAAACCAAAACAATTCAATTGGATACAATAAAGTTCTATCTTGTTCAACAATATTTTTAAGCTTGTGTCTAGCCAAATCAAATAGCTTAGACGGCTTTTAAGTTAACGTATACATACTGAAAATCAATAAGTATGTATCAACATGTGATTAAATACAATGATTATCCAAGTGGGGACACTTGTATAACCATATTTAGAAATTAACAAACAAAATAAATTTCTGGATTATGTACTAATACTGTGTTGATAAACAATGATAGGATAATTTAAGAACTTGTATGAATATGAATAATTGGATACATACTCAATAACAATAGAGTTAATAATCTAGCATAATAATATGATTCTGAAACTTTCTTACTCATGTCCATTGCGTAAAGTAAATGCAAAGGTAGGATACTTGCCTGAGCTGCTGCTTACAATAACACAACTTAGTTTTATCTTTTATACTGAAACCTATCATTAATAAAATCATTCGTTCAATTAGAATAATATATCATATCACATAGTACTGCTATTTTTTGTCAACACATAACCTAATCACATTGTCACATAAGTTTAATAGTCATTGATTCACAAACAAACACTTATCTAATCAAATTATCTAAGTTCAGATTAATTTCTAAAACATATCGGTGTGCCGAGAGCTTTATCGGTTAATTATCGAGTCTAAAACTCTATCCTATAGTTTAATATAGCTTAAATAGTGGTAAAATTATTTTTAAATGACTTATAATAAATTTTAATTAATTATTATAATTTATCATTATTTTTCAAACAACTTTGGAATCATTTTCAAATGATTTAAATACTAACTAATTCTATTATCATTAATATTAAATTATTAATGAAACCATTGCTAAAATTTTAAAGTTATTTATAATAACTCAAAATATTTTTAAAACATTTTATTACCCTTAAATGATTTTTAAAACATTTAAAATCATTTTTTAATAAGTACAATCAATATTAAATATTAATGTATTATTTAACAAAATATTAAAAGTAATTTATTATAACTTAAAATATTTTTAATTCATTTATATCCTTTTTAAATAATTTTAAATTAATAAAACCATTTTTAAACTATTTATTTAATATAATTATTAAATAAATCAAATTTCATTTAATATTAAATAATTAATGAAATTTACCTTTAAATATTGAAAGTTATATTTTATAACTTAAAATATCTTCAAACTCTTTATTTTCATTTAAAATGATTTTTCTAATATTAAAATCATTTTTAAATTAATTAATTTAATATAAATATTAAATAATTTTAATATCATTAATATTAAATAATTAATTAAATTTTCTTTAAAATATTAAAAGTTATATTTTGTAACTTAAAATATTTTTAAATACCTTATTATCATTTAAAATGATTTTTAATATAATAAAATCATTTTTAATTAATTTATTTAATGCATTTATTAAATAAATTAAATATCAATAATATTTAAATAAATACTAATATTTATGAAAAATATGTCAAATTATTAAAAGTTAATTTTATAACTTCAAATAATTTTTAAAATAATTTTTATAATTTTTAGAAATTAATTTCTATTTTTAAATGATTTTTTAAAAATAAATTAATTAAAATTAACTAAGTTTGTCGCTAAAGCCTTTGGCGACATAGAGCATCGCCTTAGGTATTCTTGTGAAACCTAGATCTTCAAAGTCAATGTTCGAGTAGCCTACTTTGACCAGTGATAATTGTCAGATCTAAATGTTTCTGGGTTTGCAATTGAGTTAATGTTGTAGTACTGATGTAGTACTACAACTCTAAACAAGTTCTATGGCCAAATCGCATCACAACAGAAAGATCTAAGCTTCAGAAAAGCTTGTCAGAGTTGTTCTTCACATTTACAATTTTGCTTGAAAAAATAAAGTCGTAAATGCTTAGCCGATGTTATTCATGGCCTTATATGATGAAATATATTCATGTTATGGGTGATCTAGACGTCGGGTCTTGTAGAGCAACTAACAGGGTAGAAGTTTTGAACAATATTCAAGTCTAAAAATCAATAATCAGAAAAGATCTAAGCCATAGAAAAAGCTGTCAGAGCTGTTCTTCATTTTCTGGTTTACCCAGAAATGAAGAACTGTTCGACTATGCTTATTTGGGCTTCCACAAGTTGTAATCCATGTGATTATTTTGTGATATAAATGTTGAAGTGTGTAGCGAACATGTCAAGGTCTAGATCTATCACAAAAAACTCACCATAACAACATCACAACAAGTAGATCTATGCCGGTCAAAGTCTGTCATTGTTTATGATCATCAGTTTTCTAGGTTACCCAGAAAACTGAGTTCATGAACGTCTGACCTTCTTTGACCAACCACCAAATCCAGTATATATGATATCTAGAGGTTCTAACAGCATGGATCTAAAGTTAAAGTAACATACTACAACATGGTTACAACAACTAACTCATAACGCACAACATCTGCAAGATCAGAGGCTAAAAAATCATTGTCAAACAGTTCTGGGCAAGATCTGGTATCCAGATTTTGTCCAGTCATGGTCGGTCAACGGGGTTTGACCACCCATATCATGCAATATGTTCACGATCTGAACTTGATTCAAGTTCCAGATCAAAGATCTCATAGCATACAACAACTACAAACTTTCATAACACAAAAATAATTAAAAATCACTGAGATCTGAGGTCTGACATTCATTGTCAGACAACAAAAATAAAATTTTCCAAATTTTTAAAAACTTCAAATCCGAGCCTCTAGATGTTATGGATCTAACATCTAGCAACCCAGATCATCAATATATACTACATACAACATGTTTTCACACTTAAACATAACTTTTATCATTGCAATCAAGATCAGATTCTAAATTAGGTTTTATACCTTTACTTAAACAAATTTTGATTCTATTCTCCTAATCTGATCTAGGTGTAATAGAGGCTTGATTTGGGACTGAATTTCTTATAATTTTCTTGGGTCTTAGAGAAAGATGGTCTTGGATGAGAGTTGTGAACAAATGAGCATGAATGTGACTTTTTCTCTCTTTTGTTCCTTATATAAAATTCATGTGCAATGAATTTGGATGGGGTAATGGCTGAGAGCTGGAGTCTTTTAGCTCCTAGCTAGACTAGGGTTGATGACTTGCCAAGATATGGTAAGATTTACTAGCTATTATTTCAAGAATGTGACAAAAAGGGCATTGTGGTCATTAACCTTGAAATTTTAATGGCAAGCTTGTCAATTGTCCCTACCCTTAGGGTTTGACCCTTAGGATTTAACACTTAGGGTTTACAAAAAAAATAAAAAAAATAACTTTTATAGGATTCTGAAATTAGGTTAAAAAATGAAAATTTAGTTTCTTAATTTCTAAATTAGGATTCCTTAATTAACTTAGGTTTTCTTATTCTATTAGACTTGAAATAAAGTTTAATAATTCAATAATTAGCAATTAGTTTTTCCCATTTAGCAATTTGGATTTTCCATTTGAAAATTAGGGTTTCAAATATAGAAATTAGGGTTTATAAATATTAATTAGGGTTTTCAAAAATTAGGATTTCCCTAATTAAGGTTAATACCTATAACTCCGGTCGTTAATCACATTATCACGATTACATAACAATCTTGTACTCTAATTTGAGTTTCAAATTATTGTTTAGCTCAGTAATACCAGGTTTTCTAGTGTTTCACTATAATTTTCAAATTATCAGTCTACACACACACAGTACACATTTATAGCACTGAAATATAATTAATATTATATTATTATTTTCATTCCTTAGTCAAAATCCAGAATTAGGGTTTGGATTCCATATCGAATTATCTTGCACATATAGCATTATTAATTAAGTTATAATAATTATTTAATTAATACGAAATAAATTCATAAAATAAAATAATTATTATAATAAATCTATAATCATCTCATATATTATTTGAATAATATATAATCATATTTTCATGGAAAATAAATAATAAAAATATTTCTACTACAAAATTAATTACTATAAGAATATAATTTATAGTGATTAATAATTCTTGAAAATATATTTATAATTATTCAGGTAATAAATATATTTTCATTTATCACAAATAAACATACACATTACTTGGCACATATTCCCATCTTTAAAATAAAAAAAAAAATTTATACGAAATTTCTTATTTATTTATATAGAAAATATCGGGTTATTACATAAAACATAAAGGCTAGAAGCTATTTTTTCCTTTTCTTCTCCCAAGCTCCTTCTAGCTCATGATTATGGGGGAGGGCTATGATGATGATCTCCAACAACCATTTACCAACTCTCTCTTAACCATCATGTAATCTAACTCTCTCTTATTTATTCTGCTTTCTGTTAAAATTTTGCTAAGTGTGATCAATTATTATGACTTAAACTAGCATGCAAGCATGTGTAATGGGTATATATAAGTATACTAACCTAATGTGAGCATGTTTTACTAGGATAGCATACATGATGATCAAAAACATATAGTTTAGATGAAAATTTGGACTTTAGAAACAAACTTGAAATGTAAGTATGCCATGATTATGTACTGACTTGCAAGCATGTTGGTATGATTTAGAAATGCATGTATAACCTGTTAACTTGTGTTTATATGATTCATAGTTTATTTTCTCATGACCACCTTATTTAGGATTTGTATTAAAGAAGTTTTTAACTTAGTATAGTGAGCTAACATGCATGACAACTATATGCTTTATATTCTGACCTCCCGATCATGATAACATGACTTGACTACATATGATTAGAGCCTTAAAGTTATCTTGTATGTATTAAATTGTATTGTTCAAGTTTAAAATAGTTTCAAAAGTAAACTTGAACATATTTTCAAAATATAGTTACATCACATGAATATCTAGATTCTAAAGGGTTAAGATGTCATGTTATGTCTATAATATCCCTATACATGATCCATATGTATTGAACATGTAAAACCTACTAGTAAGGTTACTAATGAAAATACGAACTTTGAACGAGAATGTTAACATACTACCTTGAGGGTTAGAATCTGATAATTGTGATCATGTTTGATGATACTCTTAGACTCACTCATATAACATAAACATATATATACCATGCTTGTGTATCATAATTCAAGTAAAGCATAAACGAAGCATATTTTCAACCAAAGCGATGCTAATTTCACATATGTGTTATGAATACTCATAAGCATGCCTAATATGAGTTTTATAACTACCTTGTATGTTTAGAGAGCAAGCATGATAGACTTTGTGGTTTCAAGACCTTGAATGGCTTTAACATGTTGAAATATTTAATTTAGAATTATATTATGAAAAGGGAACCTAGATTAACTTGAGAAGCATGAAAAGATCTTTAACATGACAAAATATATTATGTATGATTGTTATGCTGGACAGAAACCTCAAGGCAACAACTAAGTCTTGGCATGGCGGAGGACTACTTGACTATCTTGGGTCTGAAGCTTAGCCATGGGCGCAATTCTTGTTAGTCTGGAATCTGAGATAGTGTAATCTGATTTTTTTTACAGTTAACTTGTATAATTCCTATATTGCTAGAGATGGTCTAAAACCTACTGATGCATGTGTATATGTGAGGACTAAGTAATAAGATAGTGTTTGCTTTAGATAATGAAAGTTCATGGGTGAAAATACCTTAAACTTGAGCATTCTTAATTGCCTATGATGTAACTAGATACTTGATTTCACAAAAAAACCTATGAGTTGATTTTGTACCAAATGTACATATTTTAATCATGTCAAACTTGAATAAAAAATGTGTTAGCTAATGAGCATCTTGTGCTTATAATACGTTATAAATGGCATTCAAAAAGTGTTGATTTATAAACGTGGATAAACTACGCTTAAGGCAAGTTTCCTTAACCGTAGTCAAATTTATATTGAGAAAGATTCTTAATTCTTACTTTTTACTTGAGCAAGTATCCTAAACCCTTGCATTACTTTATTCAACGAATATTGTAAGCAGGTATCTAAACTATCCTTTACATTGTGCAACTATCTTTACTCTTTATATCTATTTATGCAATAAACCTACGTAAGTAAGTTATTAAATTATATTCCGGTTATACAAGTTTTTAAACTTTATTGTTATTGATTATGTATCCAATCGTTTGTGTTTATACAAGTTCTTGAACTTTATTCGTTCATTGTTTATTAGTTCAGTATTACTGTAAGATTCAGATATATATATTCTGTTTGTTAATTTCTAAATATTGTTATACAATTGTCCTCACTTGGATAATTGTTATACCTGTTAATACATACTTATTAAATTTCGGTATGTATACATTGAAAAAGTCGTCTAAGCTATTTGACTCGGCTAGACATAAATTTAAAAATATCGTTGAATATGATAGAACTCTATTGATATCCAACCGAATTGTTTTGGTTCAGATTCCCGACTAAGTATGAACATCCCGAATCTGGGAAATTTTGTGCACCTAAGGCGGATATGATGAACGAGAATATCGTTCTGGTATGTAGTATTGATCAATACAGGGCATAACTGGCTGATCACCCCCCGTGCTTGTAAGTTATGACGATTTACAGATGAAGTTATGTTTAACCTTTTTTAAAAACTGAAAAACAATGTTCATAGTCTATTGACTGCTTTTTATTTATAGTCAGTACGTAGTTTCAAAATTTTGAGATAGAATTAATATGTTGATTAGAATTGTTTTAGCTTACCTCATAACTGTTGATTTTTTGTAGAAGTGCCATTCAAAGAAAACATTTACTTCATTCAGCTAATATTTATTGTTGCTATTACTTGTTGGGCACTCAAATGCTCATTCTTGCTTAATTTAAATGTTTTCGATTCTTGGTGATCAACTTTGAAGGTTACTTGAGAACAAAGGGAAATGGTGACGAGAATAAGTTTGTGTTATCTTATGTAATAGCTAGACTTAAATAAGATGATGATATTTATTATCTATCATGTAATGAAATGTTTTAAAGGTCGCATACCTGGGATTTAGATAACTCTGATATGTAAATTAAGTTTGAAATTTATGATATTATTATTATTCCGCTCAAAGAAATGGTATCGTGAAGCACTGAATTTGGGTTTCAAGTACCTAAATCTGGGGGCGTCACAGTTCTGGTACTCAACTATAACCACTACAACTTTCTCCAATTGAGACTCCTCGTCCAGGACCACAACATCTAGACTTGAAGGCAATGCAGAAGCAGTAGTAATTTCAACACATATCTGAGAAAAATTCATAAGATCCAATTTTTAGTTAACATATACACAAAAAGAGGTTTCCCCACCCCACTAGCTAGATAACTATGAAGCCCCCAAATTCAGGTATCTTCCAACCCGACAGATGGTGCTACACGGTACTACCATTCAAACATACATTCAATTGAAAAGTCTCAAAAGAACGAATATGTCTTCTATATATTCAAAATAATATTACATTTCCCCAGGTTCTTTATAACCAATAAATTCTTTCTTGTCATAATATTCAATATATTACAAACATTCATCTATACTATTACATAAGAAATCTAAGGGTTCGTCTCCGCCTTTCCCTTATCCTTGCCAGAGCCTTCGGTCCGTTCGATCTTAGCTGTGTTCATATGGTTCAAGCAAGAGTGAGCACGACTAACTCAGCAAGTACAACAATTCTAATAAACAACATGCTTGAAACATAGGAATCTTATATCTTCAGTAACTGAAAAATAGTTATGAAGTACTATTGATAATTCAAAATAGCACTTCTTTTCCTTCAAAATGTTTTACAACAACAATATTCAGTAAAACATCAATTTTGGTCCAAGACCTTGAGCCTTTCATAAGTTCTTTTGAAAAGAACATCTCGACACTAAGTCCATAAGTCCGACATTACTTACGAGAACATCCAGGTGATCAGCCTATAGTACTCTATGTTGATTAACACTACATTCATTAAACGTGTATACGTTTAAGTTGTGGCAACCTCACGTGTCTGTCGTTAAACGACAAAACATTTTTAGCATACTCAGTCTTTGTTTGAAAACCACACCAATATAACTTGATAAACATTGACCATGCTTGACAGAAACATAATATAAGTCTAGCCAAAAGAGTAGGCTTTGACTTCATCATACAATATTTCATGTGTAACGCCCGAGAAAGTCGGATTTTTATGATAATTAATTTTTATTTGATTATGTGAATTAAATGAATTTAATTGATTCATTTTGTGAGTAAGCTATGTGAAGGTCGTTCCATGACCTAGAATGCGCTAATGTGGTTAGTAATCTGGCTACGTGCTAGAATTAATTGTTTAGAATTTCCGAGATGAAAATAAATGTTTTCCGAGAAATTTCCGTAAAAACACTATTCATCCATTTCTGCTCGGGGAATTATTTTTAAATTCCGAGAAACGTGTAATGATAGAATATGTAGATGAGATGAAATATCTAATAATATTTCATTTATGGCAAATGAAGTTTTCACCTGCGGACTTAAAACCTAAGGGTTGAGTATATTGATTTCCGAGAAAGAAATGAAACGCGTAAAAGGAATTGCGATATTGTTAAAATGTGTGTTATACTAGTATGATACTATTTAGTATCTATGTATAATACGATGAGTTAATATGGAGTACAATACGATTATCGTACGAGTATTATACGGAGAGAATACGTGAATTATACGTATGGAATACGATTAGTATTATGAAATTAAGTTAAGACTTAATGATAATTCATTTGAGTTGGATTATGTTTAGTACAATCAATTGTATAGGCAAATGATGAATTAATGTGTTAAGCCCAAGTCGAGGCCCAATATTAGATTGGTTAAGCCCAATGCAAGAAAACCGGCAAGTGGATCGAGCAGAGGTGGGTCTTAGAATGGGTAAAACCCATGAGGTAACCCATTGGGAGGACCCATGGGCATGGTGGGCCGGTCCTTGGTGTGCAAGGCAAGCATAACACTTGGTCACCAAGTATTTTACTTGGTGACAAAGTGTTGAATAGTAAGGAGGTGATGGTGAATTGACCAAATTGCCCTCCATTTTAATTGCATATCAATAGAAAGCTAAAGTTGGTCTTTTGTGAGTTTTTCAAATTGCCAACCGAGATTTTGAGAGAGAGAGAGAGAGCTAAAATCAACCAAAAGTTCTACTTTGAAGCTTTCCGTAAGTGTTTTTCAAGATTACCTAAGAGTTCTTAAGGTAATACTCCTTAATTCTAATTCCATCTCTTTTGGTTTTCTTTTCGTATGGAGAATCATAAATGGGTGGTGTATGTCTAGTATGTTGGAATAAGGATGACTCGTTATAAATTCAATCTCTATAAGTCATGAAATAATAGAAATCATAAGGTTTGATATAACTTAAAATCAGGACAATATTGATTGTTGAGATTGATTGTTGATAAACAATTGAACTCCATCAATATATAAATATGTGCATCTTGCTTGGTTAGGATGTAGATATGAAGTCCATGGAGTATACCATGTGATTTGGCTTAGAGAACGTTAGTAACGAAGTTATGGCGAATTTCACGGAAATAGACGTTAAAATGTCGAAAACGTTAAAATTTTGGATTGATAGTCAAAAGTTGTCGTGAGACTTGAAAATGTTGTTTTTCTATGTCAACATGTGAGATAGGGTATTTAAGAGTCGTGGACTAGAGAATCGTCGGATTCTGACTTAAAACGAAGAAAACGAGCATTGAACGCTCATTAACGTTTAATGAACGCTTAAAAATGAACTTGATAGTGAATTTTGAGTTAACGGATTCGAAAGTGTCGAATTCTTATATGAACGCGTAGAGTATGTCATTTATGACGCGTAGGTTTTTGAACGGACCAAATCGGACTTATAACAAAGAAGTTATGGCTCCGAGAATCTAACCAAAATTTTTATCTTTTAAAAATTTTTCTGGTGCTGAGGTTTGGCGCCGTGGCGCCAGAAAGTTCTTTAAAGTTCCACGCCGTAGCGCCATTGATAGAATGAGATCTCGCATCGCAGCGCCAAGATTGGTACCTGGGTACTGCTAACTGGCGCCATAACTCCGGTCTTGTACTAAGATGTCACGTCGCGGCGTGGGTACAGGGTAATTGTTAAATGACTTAGGTTTGAACTGCAATTGTTCAAAGACCTAGAAGAGTAAAGTTTATACATTTCATAAGTGTATTAAAACTATTCCTATACTACCTATACTAAGGTATATGGTATTGAAACTTAGGAATTGAATGCATGTTAGTAAGTTATGAATGAAGAACACATAGTGTTATCAATGAACCCTAGAAGAGAAATAACGTTGGTACTTTGCCAATGATGATAGAGTCCGGTTAATAACATAAGTTGGTTAACCACAGACATAGAAGAGAAAGAAGTTGGTAGGAACAATGTGAATAATTGTTTGATAGCTAATTACAGTGTGCTATGTGAATATATCATGTAGATTCTGTAAAGGCTGTGGTCAGTAAATTAAGTTATTTGAAGACGCTGAATTGAAAGTTTTCTTAATGTTTGTCTAACCTTCAAGTTAGTCAAGTTTTATGTGATTCATTGTACTGAATTACACGGCTATTTTTAAAGAAAGGGTCAATGCCAGATTTAACTCGGCTAGACTACTCATAAGATATAGATTGATTGATATTCATATCTTTCTATATAGAAATGTCAACGCTATCCTATGCCAAGTAATTGGTACGGATGTGAAGGTAAGGTTTGTCTATGAATAAACAAAAGTATTGTTCATTGATTATTCGATGGGCACGCGAGTTTGCCAAATGTTAAACGTAAATACGTTTAATGAATGAGTGTTGATCGACATAGAGTACTATAGGCTGATCACCTAGAAGTGCTCGTAAGTAATGCGGATGTACTGACCTTAGTCTTTGTGATATCCTTTTCAAGTATGAAAAGCAGAAAACTCTTTCTGTTCATGGTCTATCCAATAGATTCGAATTCTAATCTACTCTATACTTTGGGAATTGATGTTACGAAATGTTAAAGTATTATTGTTTTATAATACTTATAACTATTTGTTCGATTATGTATGAATTATTATATCATTCACGAATGTGGTATTCTTTATTATCCTTTGATAAACTTCACTTTGAGCTTGTTATGCTCACTTCTTGCGTGAATTATATGATTGTAGTTAAGGATGAATGTACTGAGAATGCTAAAAGAGATAAGGGCAAAGCTAAGATGGATACTTAGCCATCGTGTAATAGATTAGTATGTTTGTATGTATTATACATTATGAACAATGAACTATGTAATTGGTTTATAACCCTGGGAAGGATTATACTTTAATTGTAATAAGAAGATAGTAATTACATTCATTATGTTGTATTTCAATGGAATGATTGTATAGTTATGAGTACCGTGTAGCACCATATGTCGGGTTGGAAGATACCCGAATTTTGGGGCGTCACAGGTTGGTATCAGAGCATTAGGTTATAAAACTTAAGGGGGGGGAAGAACCTTAGGCTAATAACCTCATAAGGAAGGTAAAGTCCGAAGAATGAAATTCAAGTCAAATGAATTAATAAGGTATTGAGGAAACTCAGTACCGAAAGATTTAAAAGATGGAAATTAATCTTAAATAAATTAAATGTGATTTGTGCTTATACTATTGTGTATTATATACTAATCAACGTGTTATGTGTTTTATAGATGTCAAACGATAGCTTGATGTTTAGAGACATTGAAGTGATAAGTGAGGAGTCAATGAACCAAGTGGAGGTAGTACTGATGCCAGTGGCGGAGGTACCATTAGTGGTTCTGGAAGACTCTGATATTGAGGAGTACATCTCTGAGGGGGAATACTCCGAGGCGACAATGGGGATAGCGTCATATCTAAATATGATGATTGACGTGGAGGAGGAGATGGAGGTAACATCGATTAACATGGTGATACCTACTCAGGAGCCAACACCTCCGGATGCAATGAGATCATTGTATCTGGCAGTGTTAGATAGGAATGTACATCTGTGCACTGTTGTACAGACGCAGAATGAGGAGATAACCGCCCTATATGAGGAGAATAAATCTGTAGAGGCAGATTTTGAGTCGGAGCACGATGAAAAAGTGCTTATGGCGGATAAGGCACGGGACTATAAGGATGAGGCCGTTGAGCTTCGAAAGAAACTGGTCGAGAAAGACCAGAAAATAGCTAGGATGTCGTACATCCACGAGTGCGCTCATAAGGATTTCAAGATGAAAATCGCTTGTTATTCTATTGAGTCAGGGCAGACTCGACATACAATTACTCAAGATATTGTTTCGATTTTAGCAAATCAGAAACATGAGAATGTCGTACGACAGTGTTAGTAGATCGTTAGATCTTTTTGTATATAAGTAGTGGCGTAAAACCCTCTTTTGTATAATTAAAGGGTAGTCTTTTTGTAAATCCCAATTTTTGTAGAAATTAATTGTGGGATAATAATGTAATAGCTTTTTGGCTAAGGAAACAAGATGTATATAGTTTCGACTATGAAAGAATATTAATATAATGAAGTTTTTATTTTAATGTGCTTGTTGTGGTATGAGTTGTTATTTTTGATTGATAACCAAACAATTAAATAGATAATAATGAAACTTTATTTATTTAATCAGAATTATGCTACCAAGAAGGAGACAACATAACCAAGAGGCCGAGTCTCATAATGAAAATCAGGGGGTCCTAATAACCCTATGCAAGAGTTCATTAATTTATTAACGAAAGCATTTAACCAAGTTGGGGGAGGGATTCCTGTAGCTCCTGGGGTAGTAAGAACAACTACCTTCAAGGAATTTAAGAGTGTGGGTCCTCTTGAGTTCTGAGGAACGACGGACCCTTTAGAGGCCCAAACATGGGTGAAAGAGATTGAGAAGGCGTTCGTAATTACAAACGTAGGTGAGGCACAAAAGAATTCTTTTGCGACTTACATGATGAAGGGGGAAGCCAACTACTGGTGGGAGGCTCACCAAGGTGGGGCTAGAACAGAAGCAGTTACTTGGGAACAGTTCAAGAAGGTATTTTTCGAGAACTATTTCCCTACTAGTATGCAAGGTAGGATGGAGATTAAGTTCTTGGAACATAAGCAAGGGGATATGACAGTACCCCAGTATGCTGCCAAATTCAAGAATTGGTGAGGTTTGCTCCACATCAGGTGGACACGGAAGAGAGGATGCACTTGAGGTTTGGCGGGGCTTAAAACCACAGCTCTCTGATAGAATATCGAGTTTTAGAGTGCTTCCTATGGGACCATTCTTGAAAAGCGATAATAAGTGAAGGTGGTGGTGAGGCATTGTCTCGAGTACCACAAAAGCGAAAAGAACAAAGTAAGTTAGAAGGAGGTAGTAAAATTTGAAGTTGCGGTAGGCGACAACTTGCCTAAGAGGAAGAGCTTGATCACAGGAATCTTTGGGGTAAAAGCAGGAGATCTAAGCGTAGAATGGAAGCATGCAAGACATGCAAAAAGACTCACATGGGAGTTTGCTTAAAGGGGAAATCAATTTGCTACAACTGTGGGCAGGAGGGACATCTGTCACCCAACTGTCCTAACCCTAAGAAGAACCATGGGTGTTTTGTCTGTGGATCGTTGAATCACATGGCAAGGAATTACCCGAAGAAAGGGTTAGAGGGAAATAAGGGTTCTGGTAGTGGTAAATTAGCCATTACTGGACCAACACCATCAGTGGGTAGACCCTCAGCCCGTACGTTTAATATGATTGTCCAAGATGCGGTTGCATCAACGGATGTGGTAGTAGCGGTATCATTAAGGTCGATTAGATAAATGCTTATGTGCTATTTGACTCTAGGTGCTACTTGTTCTTTTATAGCATGTGAATTTGCTAAGCGATTAGGTTTAATCCTAAAAAGTTACCAATACCTTTAGGCGTTAAGGTAGCTAGCGTAGAGATAATCCCCATTGAACATATTCATAAGGATTATTGCGTAGATATTAGAGGGAATAAGTTATCGGTAGATTTAGTGCCGATAAGGTTAAAAGAATTGATGTAATTCTTGGTATGGATTGGTTGGTTAACCATAAGGCAATAATAGATTGCCATAGGAAAAGTGTAAACCTTGACTTTCTAAGAAAACCAAGGTAGTGTTCTTGATTAGTAAATCTTTGAGGCGCTCTTGTTGTACATCGATGACCACAAGTTAGGAAGATTTTGAGAAAGGTGTGTAGATTATGCGTGCCATGTTGTGGATCTTGAAAGAGAGGAACATCCTTGGACCAGATACCTATAGTGTAAGAGTTCGCGAATGTATTTTTGGAGGAGTTACCTGGTATTCCACCGGACAGGGAGGTTGAGTTTGTAATTGATTTGCTACCGGGAACGACACCAGTTTCAAGGGCACCATATCGGATGACGCCAGTTGAGATGAAGGAGTTAATGGTTCAATTGAAAGAACTATTAAATAGAAAGTACATTCAACCGAGTGTGTCTCCTTGGGGAGCACCGATATTGTTTGTAATGAAAAAGGATGGGTCGTTAAGACTTTGTATCGACTATCGAGAGTTGAACAAGTTAACGATTAAGAATAAATACCCGTTGCCCGAATCGATGATCTATTTGATCGGTTGAAAGGGAAAAGTATTTTTCTAAGATAGATTTGCATACGGAGGGTATCATCGATTAAAGGTGAGGAAGGAGGATGTACCTAAGGCGAGCGCGAGAACTTGTTATGGTCATTGTGAGTTTCTGGTGATGTCGTTTGGGTTGACTAATGCGCCAGCCGCATTTATGGATATGATGAACAGAGTGTTCAAACAGTATTTGGACAAGTTCATCGTAGTGTTCATTGATGATATTCTAGTCTATTCAAAGACGCCGGAAGATCATCTTAGAACATTTAAGGATAGTGTTGGAAACACTAAGGAAGGAAAGGTTGTATGCGAAATTCACAAAGTGTGAATTTTGGCTCGAAAAGTGCGATTTAAGGACATGTTATCGATAAAGATGGCATTTCTGTGGATCTAGCAAAAGTAGAAGCAGTTAACAAGTGGGAGCAACCAAAAATGACAACCGAGGTTCGGAGTTTTCTAGGGTTAGCGTGATACTATAGAAGGTTTATTCCGAACTTTTCTAAAATAGCTACTACGTTGACAAATCTGACAAGAAAGTCGGTGAAGTATGTGTGGACTGAAAAATGTGAGAACAATTTTCAGGAGTTGAAGAAGAGGTTAAGTGGGGCACCTATATTGTCTTTACCAGACGATACAGGGAACTTTGTAGTGTATAGCGATGCTTCGCATAAAGGACTGGGTTGCATGCTCATGCAGGATGGCCAGGTTATTGTGTATGTGTCACATCAATTGAAGGATTATGAGAAGGCCTATCCTACTCATGATCTAGAATTGGCAGCTGTAGTTTTTGCCCTGAAGATATGGAGGCATTATCTATATGGTGAGAAGTGTGAGATATACACGGACCACAAAAGTCTGAAATATATCTTCACACAGAAGGAGTTGAACATAAGACAAAGAAGGTGGTTGGAATTAATAAAAGATTATGACTATGATATTTTATATCATCCGGGGAAAGCAAATGTAGTAGCCGATGTGCTAAGTAGGAAGGGTAGAGAGAAACTATCAATGTTAACAACTCAGAATGAGTTGGTAACAGCGATGGCAAGAATGGAGTTAAAAGTTAAGTTACCGGAGGAAGTGGTGGAAATGTTATTTTCCATGGAAACCCAACCAACCATAGTGGAACGGGTTAAGGAAGTACAATTGAGCAATGAGGAATGTGAGCAGATGAAGAAGAGGATAGAAGATGAAGAAAAAGACTAAGTATAACCTCGATAAGGAGGGATAACTTCATTTTGAAGGAAGAATTTGGGTTCCAAATGATTCCGAATTAAAGGAGGAAATAATGATGGAGGCTCATAGTTCAAGGTACTCGATACATCCCGGTAGTACGAAGATGTATCAAGACCTTCGTCAGAACTTTTGGTGGCCGAACATGAAAAGGGAGATAGCAGAATATGTTAGTAGGTGCTTATCTTATTAGAAAGTTAAAATTTGAACACCAACTTGTTGGCGGGTTGTTGCAACCGTTAGAAATTCCAGAGTGGAAATGGGAGCACATCACAATGGATTTTGTGGTGGGACTTCCAACAACAAGAAAAGGATATGATGCTTTTTGGGTGATAGTGGATCGATTGACAAAATTGGCTCAATTTCTACCAATAGGAGTTAGGTATAACCTAGATCAGTTAGCTAAGCTGTATGTCAAGGAAATTATTTCCATACATGGAGTACCTGTTTCGATTGTGTCAGAAAGTGATCCACGATTCACATCGAAGTTTTGGAGGAGTTTGCAAGAGCAAATGGGAATGCAGTTAAGATTAAGTACGACGTATCATCCTCAGACGGATGGTCAAAGTGAACGAATAATTCAAACTCTGGAAGATATGTTAAGATCATGCGTTATGGATTTCAAAGGGATTTGGGACGAATATCTACTATTGGTGGTTTTTTTGTACAATAATAGTTTTCACACTAGTATAGTCATGCCGCCTTACGAAATGTTGTATGAAAGGAAGTGCCAAACTCCATTATGTTGGGATGAGGTGGGTGAACGTCGGATATTGGGGCCTGAGATGGTATAGCAAACGGCGGACATGGTGAAGATAATATGTGCTCGATTAGTTGCGGCCCAAGACAGGCAGAAGAAGTATGCAGATCCTCACAGAGAAAATAGAGAATTCGATGTAGGATCTTTTGTCTTTCTGAAAGTATCGCCTTCGAAGGAAAAGATATGTTTTGGAAAGAAAGGGAAGTTAAGTCCAAGGTTTGTAGGACCTTTTGAGATTTTAAGAAGGGTAGGAGAGGTGGCTTATGAAGTAGCCTTACCTCTAGAAATGGAACACATTCATAATGTGTTTCATGTGTCTATGTTGCGTCCTTATAAACCGGACTATAAACACGTAATAGAGTATGAATCTATCCAAATAGAGAAAGATTTATCCTATGAGGAACTTCCGATTCAAATTATTGATAGGAAGGAACAAGTATTAAGAAATAAGGCAATACATTCAGTGAAGGTGTTATGGAGAAACCACAATTGCTGAGGAAGCAACGTGGAAACTCGAAAGTAAAATGAAGGAAAATTTTCCTCATTTGTTTATGTAATTATAAGTTAGATTCTGGGGACAGAATCCTTATAAGGGGGAGAGAATGTAACGCCCGAGAAAGTTGGATTTTTATGATAATTAAATTTTTATTTGATTATGTGAATTAAATGAATTTAATTGATTCATTTTGTTAGTAAGCTATGTGAAGGTCTTTCCATGACCTAGAATGTGCTAATGTGGTTAGTAATCTGGCTACGTGCTAGAATTAATTGTTTAGAATTTCTGAGATGAAAATATATATTTTTCGAGAAATTTCCGTAAAAATACTATTCATCCATTTCTGCTCGGGGAATTATTTTGAAATTCTGAGAAACGCATAATGATAGAATATGTAGATGAGATGAAATATCTAATAATATTTCATTTATGGCAAATGAAGTTTTCGCCTGCGGACTTAAAACCTAATGGTTGAGTATATTGATTTCCGAGAAAGAAATGAAACACGTAGACGGAATTGCGATATTGTTAAAATGTGTGTTATACTAGTATAATACTATTTAGTATCTATGTATAATACAATGAGTTAATACGGAGTACAATACGATTAGCGTACGAGTATTATACGGAGAGAATACGTGAATTATACGTATAGAATACAATTAGTATTATGAAATTACGTTAAGACTTAATGATAATTCATTTGAGTTGGATTATGTTTAGTCCAATCAATTGTATAGGCAAACCCAATGAATTAATGTGTTAAGCCCAAGTTAAGCCCCATTATTAGATTGGTTAAGCCCAATGCAAGAAAATTGAACCGTGGATTGAATAGGTGGGTCACCAAATGGGTACAACCCATGAGGCAACCCATGGGGAGGACCCATGGGCATGGTGGGCCGGTCCTTGGTGTGCAAGGCAAGCATAACACTTGGTCACCAAGTATTTTACTTGGTGACAAAGTGTTGAATAGTAAGGAGGTGATGGTGAATTGACCAAATTGCCCTCCATTTCAATTGCCTATAAATAAAAAAGTTAAAGTTGGTCTTTTGTGAGTTTTTCATATTGCCAACCTAGATTTTGAGAGAGAGAGAGAGAGATAGACTCAACCAAAAGTTCTACTTTGAAGCTTTGCGTAAGAGTTTTTCAAGATTACCTAAGAGTTCTTAAGGTAATACTCCTTAATTCTAATTCCATCTCTTTTGGTTTTCTTTTAGTATGGAGAATCATAAATTGGTAGTGTATGTCTAGTATGGTGGAATAAGGATGACTTGTTATAGATTCAATCTCTATAAGACATGAAATCATAGAAATCATAAGGTTTGATATAGCTTAAAATCATGACAATATTGATTGTTGAGATTGATTGTTGATAAACAATTGAACTCCATCAATACGTAAATATGTGCATCTTGCTTGGTTAGGATGTAGATATGAAGTCCATGGAGTATTCCATGTGATTTGGCTTAGAGAACGTTAGTAACGAAGTTATGGTGAATTTCACGGAAATAGACGTTAAAACATCGAAAACGTTGAAATTCTGGATTAATAGTCAAAAGTTGTCGTGAGACTTGAAAACATTGTTTTTCTACGTCAACACGTGAGATAGGGTATTTAAGATTCGTGGACTCGAGAATCATCGAATTCCGACTTAAAACGAAGAAAACGAGCATTGAACGCTCATTAACGTTTAATGAACACTTAAAAATGAACTTGATAGTGAATTTTGAGTTAACAGATTCGAAAGTGTCGAATTCTTATATGAACGCATAGAGTATGTCAATTATAACGTGTAGGTTTTTGAACGAACCAAATTGGACTTATAACGAAGAAGTTATGGCTCCGAGAATCTCACCAAAATTTTTATCTGTTAAAACTTTTTACGGTCTTTGAGTGCGGCGTCGCGGCACCAGACGACAGTGCTTTAAAAGTCTGGCAGCATGGCCTTGCCAAACCTGATGTAATTGGCTACTAGAAAGTGGCATCGCAGCGCCACTAATAGAATGAAATCTCATGCGCCTTGTGACACAAAGAGGCCGATTACACAGGTCTATCGCTAATGGCGCGCCGCAACGCCTTGATCTTGTACTAAGATGTCACGCCGCGGTGTGGGTGCAGGGTAATTGTTGAATGACTTAGGTTTGAATTGCAATTGTTCAGAGACCTAGAAGAGTAAAGTTTATGCATTTTATAAGTGTACTAATACTATTCCTATACTACCTATACTAAGGTATATGGTATTGAAACTTAGGAATTGAATGCATGTTAGTAAGTTATGAATGAAGAACACAAAGTGTTATCAATGAACCCTAGTCGAGAAATAACGTTGGTACTTTGCCAATGATGATAGAGTCCGGTTAATAACGTAAGTTGGTTAATAAGCCGGGACGAAGGGTAATAAATCGAGTTGACTTTATTGATGATATTAGGTTAACCAAAGACATAGAAGAGAAAGAAGTTGGTAGGAACAATGTGAATAATTGTTTGATAGCTAATT
The DNA here is from genome assembly GCA_020205605.1 of Panax ginseng. Classification (NCBI taxonomy): domain Eukaryota; kingdom Viridiplantae; phylum Streptophyta; class Magnoliopsida; order Apiales; family Araliaceae; genus Panax; species Panax ginseng. Next base: position 52,600,136 of record CM035129.1, on the reverse strand, counting down.
ACAATGTGCTATGTGAATATATCATGTAGATTCTATAAAGGTTGTGGTCAGTCGATTAAGTTATTTGAAGACGCTGAAAGGCAGGTTTTCTTAACGCTTATCTAACCTTCAAGTTAGTCAAGTTTTATGTGATTCATTGTCTTTGAATTGCGGTGATTTTAAAGAAAATTCGATGCAGTTAACTTCGGCTAGACTAAGATATAGATTGATTGATATTCATATCTTTCTATATAGAAATGTTAATGGTATCCTATGCCAAGTAATTGGTACGGATATGAAGGTAAGGTTTGTCTATGAACAAACAAAAGTATTTTTCATCGATTATTCGATGGGCATGCGAGTTTACCAAATGTTAAACGTAAATACGTTTAACGAATGAGTGTTAATCAACATAGAGTACTATAGGCTGATCACCTAGAAGTGCTCATAAGTAATGCGGATGTACAGCCTTAGTGCTATGATATCCTTTTCAAGTATGAAAGCAGAAAGCTATTGTTCATGGTTTATCGACCGGTTCAGAATTCCTAATCTACTCTATACTTTGGGAATTGATGTTATGAAATGCTAAAGTATTATTGTTTCATAATACTTTATAACTATTTGTTCAGTTATGTATGAATTATTATATCATTCACGAATGTGGTATTACTGTTATCCTTTGATAAACTTGCTGAGCTTGTTATGCTCACTTCTTGCGTGAATTATATGATTGCAGTTAAGGATGAACGTACTGAGAATGCTGAGAGAGATAAGGGCAAAGCTAAGATGGATACTTAGCCATCATGTAATAGATTAGTATGTTTGTATGTATTATACATTATAAACAACGAACTATGTAATCAGTTTATGACCCTGGGAAGGATTATACTTTGATTGTAATAAGAAGATAGTAATTACATTCATTATCAAATGATTGTATAGTTATGAGTACCGTGTAGCACCATATGTCGGGTTGGAAGATACCCGAATTTGGGGGCGTCACATCATGTGTAGGAATACATGAATTACAAAGCTTGTCCAGACTGAACTAGAAAAAGGGTTAGAATACTTGCCTTGAGCGTCTGCTACAGTTATAACATGTTCTTGGTTAAGTCTTTAGGTGTCTACAGTATGATCATTCATTAGGTCATGAATGATCATACATAGTCCCTAGTGTATGTTACCCTTCTTCTCAATCGAATTATAATTGAGATTTGTTCTTATTGGTTCCGGCTTTTCGTTACATCGTTCTAATTACGTTCATGTTTGATAACTTATCTTCAACCGTTAAACAACATAAATTAATTTTAACAATACCTTACAATGCTTTATTAAGTTCCTCATTTCATTACAAATGAGTTACTGTTCATGCTATACTTGTAAACCTTCATCACAGTCTAAAACCTAGGACTGGAAATACGGCGCCGATCATTGCCCTTGACTTCATGTTGCAATACAGAGTTAATGATACGACATCCGGTCTTGGCGCTGCGGTGCCATGCATAACTCTCATGTTCGCGCCGTGGCGCGACTCTGCAGAAGGTAGTGACACTGTGTTTGGCACTGCAGTACAACCAATTGGCCTTGGGTTAGCGTCGCGGCTCCAACTCTGTTCCTTAGAAAATTTTGACAGACTTTTTACTTTGCGAAACTCCCGGACGCATGACTTCTCCGTTATAAGTCCGAATTGGCTCGTTCAAAAGCCTACGATTCACAAATTACATGCTCTATGCATTCATGTAAGAATTTTATCTATTTGACTTCGTTTGCTAAAATTTCACCTATTAGTTCATTTTTAATGAAAACGATAAACTTTCGTGAACGTTCAACGCTCGTTTCTTCGTTCTAAGTTGGAATCCGGTCATTTTCGAGTCTGCAACTCTATAATGCCAAATATGACTTGTCTCCATTGAAAACCAATGTTTCTGACATTAAACAAAAAATACGACTTCCATTCTAAGAATTTCACGAATTTGACGATTATCGTCCAATCATGTGAATTCCGGCGAATCTTTATTACTAATGATTTGATCAACGTTCTAAATGGATTCTGACCATCACATGAACATTTTAAACTACTTATTACATCAACTTATTTTCAAGTTAGGTTTTGACTTATTCTTCATAAGTTCATGACTTAATCAACTTATAAACTAAAATTTTCATTTCTTATGACTTATTATTGGTTTAAGTCCTTTACTCAATGTTCTCATATCTTATCCAACATACTAAATTCATATGACAATCATATGACAAGTTCATCATAAGTTAATAACTTATTTAGGTTCAAGTTACTTATTCATAACTTTATTCGGCTTAAGTCCATTGCTTAATCAATTCTTACATGTTCTTAGCATACATGCTTATTAAGTTACACTTCTCTTATCACCCTATAATGATAGAGATGAAGATGTATTAGACAAGAGTCTTACCCTTGAAGAACTTGTACTTCTCTTCTTTGAAAATCTAACAAAGGATGCTTTGGCTTATAAGTGCTTATTCTCTCTAACCAATAAGTTACTTTATATTTGGAAGTTGTTAGTGTTTTGAATAATGAGAAAATGTCTAGAAAACTTCCTCTATTTATAGGCTTGACAAAGTTAGGGCATAATGGTCATTAGAGCATCCCACCTCCTTTAATCACATCCTTACTATTCATTTGCTTAACAATTAAGTTAACTTACTAGCTACACAACTTTCTTGCCTATCACATAAAGTACTTGGCCATTACACAAAGTTCTTGCCCACCAAGACAACCCACATCAACATGGTTGCTCCATGGATCAAACTTAACCATTGGATGATTACATTGGGCTTAAGTCAATTAACTTAGCCGATATTGATGCTTACGTAAGAAGTCACTCAGTTATACTCAATTATTGCTACAGTAATTGCTGCATCATATCTGTCATATTATTGATTCGATTATTGTCACAGTATTATGTGCATAATACGTTATTTTATTAAATCGATAATTAAGACGACAAAGTTATTCATATTATTAAATTGCAATATTTACAATGTCTAGAAGTTACATCGAGGAGAGGTTTGGTCACCTAATTGCGGCATGATAGGAGAAATCCTTATTGAAAGCCCCTCTTTTCGAGGAACAACTTTGGTTGTTAAATATTGTGAGTTATGATATTAATGATGGATAAATTCGTGTTGATTAAAGATTAATTTGATAGTTTCATTGTGTTGGGATTATTTGTGTTAGTAGAAATCAACATCTATTACGATAATAATTGATGTCCGGAGGTTATATTTGATCAAACGAATTATTAGGGAACTTTTGTATCAGAGTTACTATTCATGGGTTACTATTCACCAAAATTACTATTCACTCTAGTATTGTTCACTCGAGTATTTGGGACACTTTTTATGTCGGAGTTACTATTCACGAGTTACTATTCATGGGTTACTATTCACCAAAATTACTATTCACTCTAGTATTGTTTACTCGAGTATTTGGGACACTTTTTGTGTCAGAGTTACTATTTACGAGTTACTATTCATGAGTAACTATTTACGAGTTACTATTCATGAGTTACTATTCACCCAGATACTATTCACTCTAGTATTGTGCATTCGGGTATTTGGGTACAATATTATTCCATTAGGAGATGTGCTAATTTTTTGAATAGTTGGTTGAATGAATCAATATGGACTATTTGGTGAAAGTTATAATAGTGAATCAATATGGGTCATTTGGTTTAAAGTTTTAATAGTAAATCGGTATGGACCGTCGCTTTAAGTTTTAATAGTAAATCGATGCGGATCGATTCGTTTTAAAAGTAAATCGATCTGGACCATTCATGAATTAGTTCTTATTCAATCCATTCTTCTATAAATAGAAGCTCGTTTCCTTCATTATTTCTTACGAATTCTTTGAAACTCTAGAGAGAGAAATTATAGAGAGAAAGAAGAAGAGTATTCTGCTACTTCACTACTTTGATATCCAGTGTCTTTTATGGTAAGGGGTGTTATTCTTTCTTATTCATGAAGAGAACTTACATTATTCCATTCTTTATTATTACATTGGAATAACTTTTGTAAAAGTGGCATACCCTATACATAACCTGTATACGTGGCATACCCTATACTTGGTGAAATCCTTATGTTATTCCATTCTTATTTATTCTGTTGGAATAACCTGTATACTCGGCATACCCTATACTTGGTGAAATCCTTATGTTATTCCATTCTTTATTATTACATTGGAATAACTTTTATGTGTGCTTGATTTACCTATACTTGGTGGAATGACCTGTATATGCGGTTTACCCAATACTTGGTGATCTTCTTCTGTTATTACATTCTTTATTAATTATGTTGGAATAACCTGTTTATGCGAAGTACCGCATACTCGGTGAAATTCTTTTATTATTCCGTTCTTTATTATTTTGTCGGAATATCCTGTCGATGTGAATTTCACCTGACCTGGTTCCATATTTATTATTCCGTATTTATTATTCTATTGGAATATCATGTCTATGTGTTTTACACCGGACCTGGTTCCGTCTTTATTATTTTGTCTTTATTATTCTGTTGGAATATCATGTCTGTGTGTTTTACACCAAACCTAGTTCCGTCTTTATTATTCTGTTGGAATAACCTGTCTATGCGAAGTATCGCATGCATGGTGATTTCTTTTGTTATTCCATTCTTTATTATACTCAGTTGGTTAAAGTTTTGACTTCTATACTCAATGAAATTAGTAGAATATCCTTGATATTTGTGCTTCATCCAGTATCTTTTCATGGAAATATTCTTCTGAGCATTCTTGAATTTTACTCTACAAAGAAGTATCATGTTGACAATTTGGACGTTATTGGTTCTTGGACAAATTAATTCTTGAACTTATTTTATTGAATTCTTATATCATTGCCATCATCCTCATGTTTATATTTTTTGAAAGTCATCTGTGGCCGGTAGTGCATAGATGGACTTGGTATGATTATGACCGAGGATTATTGATTGTAATCATGGTAGTAATGTTACAAATAATGTGGTAAAAGTCCTCATTGGCCATAGTGCGATGATGGGCAGGTTGTTGGCATGATCATGACCATTGATGAATACACGAATATCCTTGGCCCGTAGTGCATGGATAATTTATGGTCATGATATCTTAATGAATATCCTTGGTAGTAGTGCGGGGATGGTGTGGATTATTTATTAAATTTGAGTCCAATGATAAAAGTGATGAAAAACCTTTTAAATCATAAAAGATAGTTGATTTTATTCTCTACTTGACTCTTTTAATGGATTGCTTATTCAGCTATGATTAAACTTGATGTCTATTATATTTTATCAGTTTAACATTGTTGAAGGCTAATGATAATTTATCCTGCATTATCTTAGTCATAATATTTCTTCTTGGGCTAGTTGAGCTCACCCTTTCCTTCACCTTATTCTCTTGAAATGAGAATATAGGTTGAGGGACGAGTCGAGAACTGGATTGATGATTCGGATGATAGCATTAGTAGTCCTCACTATTCTGTTAAATAGTGTGACAATAAATGTAATGAGGACTGAATTTGAGTTTGTATATTGTCTATAAGGACTCCATTGAGAATTGATATTGTCTAGAAGGCAATATTCTTGTTTAAACTCTCAGTTTATGTTTTGTCGTATTTTACACGACCGTTGTATAATTATGTATTATTTGATTTATGTACCATGTATTTGGCGACTCAAGATGGGTGATGTATACCTATTTTGGGGGCGTCACACAAAATCCTCTCATCGTATTTTTGCTCCCACATGGACCCCATGTCCGTCTTATCCTCTATAACAGCTTGGAGCTCTACCTTCAGCTCCTTAACCTCCTGACAGTAATGGATATTTCTATCCAACACTGATATAAACAAAGACATCATTGACTCCCCAGGAGCCATCTCTGCTGATATTGCTATTGGATTGAAGGACACTACCTCCACCTCTTCCTCTATCATACCATCGAATACTGACATGAGGTCAGGATCCTCTGAGTCTCCAGACTCAATAACAACTATCTCAGGCTCTGCCTCTATGGGGTTCGGTATAACCTCTATTTGGTTCACCGATTCTTCACTAACAGCTTGTACATCTAACTACATTCCATTTATTCCTGACATCTACACATAATAATTAAGTTGATTAGTACATGTCAGTAGAATAATAAAAACACATAATACAATCATAATGCATTTTTATAAGGTTATTTTCTTCTTTTACTTCTTTGACTTCTCTTAAGGTTATGACTTAAGATTTTTAATCCCCCTTAAGTTTTATATCCTAAGGCTTTGATACCAACCTGTGACGCCCCCAAATCCGAGTATCTTCCAACCCGACAGATGGTGATACACGGTACTACCATTCACACATACATTCAATTGAAAAGTCTCAAAAGAACGAATATGTCTTCTATATATTCAAAATAATATTACATTTCCCCAGGTTCTTTATAACCAATATATTCGTTCTTGTCATAATATTCAATATATTACAAACATTCATCTATACTATTACATAAGAAATCTAAGGGTTAAATCTTCGCCTTGCCCTTATCCTTCTTAGGACCTTGATCCAGATTCGATGCTATGTTCATATGGTTCAAGCAAGAGTGAGCACGACTAACTCAGCAAGTACAATAATTCTAATAAACAACATGCTTGAAACATAGGAATCTTATATCTTCAATAACTGAACAATAGTTACGAAGTACTATTGATAATTCAAAATAGCACTTCTTTTCCTTCAAAATGTTTTACAACAATAATATTCAGTAAAACATCAATTTCGGTCCAAGACCTTGAGAATTTCATAAGTTCTTTTGAAAAGGACATCTCGGCACTAAGTTTGTAAGTCCAACATTACTTACGAGCACGTCCATGTAATCAGCCTATAGTACTCTATGTTGATCAACACTACATTCATTAAACGTGTATACGTTTAAGTTGTGGCAACCTCACGTGTCTGTCGTTAAACGACAAAACATTTTTAGCATGCTCAGTCTTCGTTTGAAAACCACACCAATATAACTTGGTAAACATTGACCATGCTTGATAGAAACATAATATAAGTCTAGCCGAAAGAGTTGGCTTTGACTTCATCATACAATATTTCATGTGTAGGAATACATGAATTACAAAGCTTGTCTAGACTGAACTGGAACAAGGGTTAGAATACTTGCCTTGAGCATCTGCTACAGTTATAACACGTTCTTAGTTAAGTCTTTAGGTCTCTACATTAATGATAATATCACATAACACATTAGGTCATGAATGATCATACATAGTCCCTAATGTATCTTACCCTTCTTCTCAATCTAATTATAACTTAGATTTGTTCTTATTGGTTTTGGCTTTTTGTTACATCGTTCTCATTATGTTCATGTTTGATTACTTATCTTCAACCGTTAAACAACATAAATAAAGTTTAACAATACCTTACAATGCTTTATTAAGTTCCTCATTTCATTACTAATGAGTTACTGTTCATGCTATAGTTGTAAACCTTCATCACTGTCTAAAACCTAGGATTGGCGCTATTTGGCCACGGCCATTCGCTTCTTCAACTTCATACATTATGCCGGAGTTAGCGATACTGACATCCGGTCTTGGCGTTGCGGCGCCACACATAACTCTCATGTTACGCACTGGTGGCGACTCTGCGAGAAGGTAGTGACCTTTGTGCTTAGCGCTCTGGCGCCACCAATTGCCTTTGGTTGTGCCATGGCTTCAACTCATACTATAGAAAATTTTGACAGACTTTTTACTTTGTGAAACTCCGGGACGCATAACTTCTTTGTTATAAGTCCGAATTTGCTCATTCAAAAGCCTACGATTCAAAAATTACATGCTCTATACAATCATTCAAGAATTTTATCTATTTGACTTCGTTTGCTAAAATTTTCACCTATTAGTTCATTTTTAACGAAAACGATAAACGTTCGTGAACGTTCAACGCTCGTTTCTTCGTTCTAAGTCGAAATCCGGTCATTTTCGAGTCCGCAACTCTATAATGCCAAAAATGACTTGTCTCCATTGAAAACCAACATTTCCAATATTAAACACAAAATACGACTTCCATTCCGAGAATTTCACGAATTTGACGATTATCGTCCAATCATGTGAATTCTGGCGAATCTTTATTACTAATTATTTGATCAACGTTCTAAATGGATTCTAACCATCACATGAACATTTTAAACTAATTATTACATCAACTTGTTTTCAAGTTAGGTTTTTACTTATTCTTCATAAGTTCATGACTTAATCAACTTATAAACAAAAATTTTCATTTCGTATGACTTATTATTGGTTTAAATCCTTTACTCAATGTTCTCATATCTTATCCAACATACTAACTTCATATGACAATCATATGACAAGTTCATCATAAGTTAATAACTTATTTAGGTTCAAGTTACTTATTCATAACTTTATTCGGCTTATGTCCATTGCTTAATCAATTCTTACATGTCCTTAGCATACATGCTTATTAAGTTACACTTCTCTTATCACCCTACAATGATAGAGATGAAGATGTATTAGACAAGAGTCTTACCTTTGAAGAACTTGTACTTCTCTTCTTTGAAAATCTAACAAAGGAAGTTTTGGCTTATAAGTGCTTATTCTCTCTAACCAAGAAGTTGCTTTATATTTGGAAGTTGTTAGTGTTTTGAATAATGAGAAACTGTCTAGCAAACTTCCTCTATTTATAGGCTTGACAAAGTTAGGGCATAATGGTCATTAGAACTTCCCACCTCCTTTAATCACCTCCTTACTATTCATTTGCTTAACAATTAAGTTAACTTGCTAGCTACACAACTTTCTTGCCTATCACATAAAGTACTTGGCCATTACACAAAGTTCTTGCCCACCAAGACAACCCACATCAACATGGTTGCTCCATGGATCAAACTTAACAATTGGATCATTACATTGGGCTTAAGTCAATTAACTTAGCTTATTCCTTTTGGGCTTGCATTACTTTAGTTTGGACTTTTAATTATCAAACACTTGGGCTTGCACATCCAATTTATATTAGACTCTTCCATTACTACACAATCCTATTAGTTCATTTTATTTAACTAAAAGTCTTATAACATATACTATATGTATAATTCTCGTATTCTAACTCGTACAATAAATCATAATATACGAATTACCATCATTCTCACATACTTGTATAATACTTCGTATCATACTCGCATATATTACCTTGCACAATACATACATATCATACGATCATTATATAAGATTATTAATACTTGATTTTCCTAATGTTCACGAACTAAGTCCGTATGCGAAATATTGCGTTTTCCATACTTAGATTATTATTACATAATCCATCTCATCTTGATATTATAACATTACATATTTCTCAGAAATTCAAAAATAATTCTCGAGCAGAAATTGATGAATAGTGTTTTTGGAAAATTTCTCAAAAAACTTTTATTTTCGTTTCATAAATTCAAACACTTTAATTCTCCCACGTAGTTAAAATACTACAACGTTCTGACATTTCTAGGTTATTGAACGACATTCATCTTACTAACACATAATAATAATAAATAATATTATTTTATTCATTATTAAAAGTATTTACAAATGATACACTTTTTTGGGGCGTTACAGTAACTCAAATCAGTGGCTGACTAGTAGGACATAGGAATGTTATGAAATTTGACCCAACCAAGGACTTTAAAGAAAGTTTTATTTAGGAAATCCGTGCCATCCTTCCAACTCTTTAGGCAGAGAAGCTGTGGAGGGGTGCCAAATGATGATATGAACGATCACTTGGTCAGTTTCATTGAAATTTATGTTATGTTAAAATATAATGGAGTGTCAAAAGATACGATAAAACTCAGATTGTTTCCATTCACACTAAGAGAAAAAGCTAAGAGTTGGTTCCATTCATTACCACTGGGTTCAATTAATACATGGAATGATCTAGCACAAAAATTTCTTGCAAAATTTTTCCCGCCTGCAAAGACAGTAAAAATGCGGAATGATATTACATCATTTGTTTAGTTAGACTCGGAATAACTGTATAAAGCATGGGAGAGATTTAAATATTTGTTGAGAAGATGCCCACACCATGGGATCTCTAAATGGCTTCAGGTACAAACATTTTACAATGGATTAGCCAACATAGTGAGGACTAGTATTGATGCTTCAAGATATGGAGCTATTATGGCCAAGAACTGTGATGTAGTATATTAGTTACTAGAGATAATGGCAGCTAATAATTATCAGTGGCCCACTACAAGAATGAATCAGCCTAAGGTAGTTGGGGTTTATGAAGTGTATGCGATGACAGCGTTATCAACCTAAGTGATAGCTCAAATTTATGCTCTTACAAAGAAGATATGCACTTGGGGTATAAAATGTTCAAATATTGGAGTCAGATTATGAAATATGCCCATATAGCCATTCCTGTGATCAATGTGCAATAAATCCAGAATCAGCACAGTTTGTTTCCCATTATAATAGGCAGAAAGCTGGTAATGTGAACACCTACTATTCAGAATGGGGGAATATCCCAAACTTTTCTTGGAGCAATAATCAGTCAGAAGCACAAGTTTAAGCTCCAATAAAACCATTCCCACCTGGATTTTAGCCTCAACAGACCTAACAACATCATCCTTAATAACCTGATTAGCTATCACAAATGGAAGAATTGTTTGCGAGATTCGCAACTTAATTTGATGCAACAATGAAAAACCAATCAGCTGTAAAAAGGAACCTTAAAAACCAAATAGGAAAAATACCCAATGCTTTGAATAACAGACCTCAAGGTTCTCTACCAAGTGATACTAAGAAAAATTCGCGAAAAGGATGGTAATGAACAGTGTAAAGCAGTTACACTACGAAGTGGAAAGGAGTTGACTATGGATTCTGATGATCATAAGATGGATAGTCTTGCTAGAGAAGATGGACAGTCAGAAAACAATTTGAGGAGAAAGTTGTGGAAAAATAAAAAAAAGAAAATCAAAACTCAGCCTTACCACCCTTGTCATTTCCAAAAGGGTTTCAAAAGTAGAAAATAGATAAATAATTTTTGAATTTTTTAGAAGTGTTTAAAAATATGCATGTCAATATCCAGTTCATAGATGCTTTAGAACAAATACCTAGCTATGCCAAATTCATGAAAGTTATCTTAGTGAGGAAGAGGAAGCTAGGGGAGTTCAAAATAGTGGCTTTGACGAAAGAATGTAGAGCAATTCTGCAGAGGAAGTTACCACCAAAGTTGAAGGATCCGGGTAGTTTCACCATTCCATGCACAATTGGACCCCAGTTCTTTAAAAGATGTTTATGTGATTTGGGTGCGAGTATTAATTTGATACCACCCTCGATTTACACTCAGTTGGGATTACCAGCACCAAAGCTAACAAATATCTCTTTACAACTCACAAATAGATCAATGATATACCCTAGGGACATTTTGGAAGATATATTAGTTAAAGTGGATAAATTCATATTTCTACCAGATTACATTGTGTTGGACTATAAAGAAGATAAAGACATACCAATTATCCTCAGAAAACCATTTTTAGCAGCGGGAAGGACACTAATTGATGTGCAGAAAGGAGAGCTAACGATGAGGGTTCAATATGAAGAGGTCACCTTTAATGTTTTCAAGGCTATGAAATTTCCAAAGGAAGATGAAGAGTGGTTTGGTGTTGATCTGATTGAAGCCGTAGTTAAGGAGGTATTTATTGAATCAGTGAATGAAGATCTGCCTAAAGTAGCATTGGTAAGTGAAAACATATTTGATGACTCAGCTGTTATAGAATCGGCTTAGATGTTAGATTTATATCAAAAGTTTCTTGAGTCATGCCAAAGTTCGAACCGTTAAACTATTGGGGAAAGCCATCAGAAAAGGTGAAATCCTCCTTGGAAGAACCGCCTTCCTTGGAACTTAAGCCATTGCCTAACCATCTACGGTATGCCTACCTTGGTTCTTCTTCAACTCTACCAGTTATAATTTCTACATCAGTTAATGAGGTTCAAGAGGAAAAGTTGATAAGGGTACTTCGATAGTATAAGACAGCTCATGGGTGGACTCTTGTTGATATTAAGGGGATAAACACATCAATTTTTATGCACAAATTTCTACCAGAAGATGAAGCAAAACAAACTATTAAACAACAACGATGACTTAACCCCATAATGAAAGAAGTGGTCAAAAGGGAAACCATAAAATGGTTGTATGCAGGAATTATCTACCCCATCTTAGACAGTTCATGGGTGAGTCCAATTCAATGTGTGCCGAAGAAAGGGGGAATGACAATAGTTGGAAATGAGAACAACGAATTGATTCCCACTCAGACAGTTACGGGTTGGCGGGTTTGTATGGAGTTACAGAAAATTAAATAAAGCCACACATAATGACCATTTTCATCTATCATTTTTCAATCAAATGTTGGACATGCTTGCAGGACATGAATATATTGCTTCTTAGATGAATACTCAGGTTATAACTAGATTTCTATAGCACCTGAGGACTAGGAAAAATGACATTCACTTGTCCTTATGGTACTTTTGCTTTCAGAAGAATGTCTTTTGGGATATGCAATGCACCGCCGACATTTCAACGGTGTATGATGGTTATTTTTACCGATACGGTTGAACAAAATCTCAAGGTATTTATAGATGATTTTTTAATTTTTAGGGATTCGTTTGATTATTGTTTGAAAAATCTCACTATTGTGCTCAAACGGTGTATAGAAATGAATTTGGTTTTAAATTGGGAGAAATGCCATTTTATGGTACAAGAGGGGATAATCTTGGGCGATAGAGTTTCAACAAAAGGAATCGAGGTAGATAATGTAAAGATTAAAACCATTGAGAGCCTTCTGCCACTAGTTTCAGTATGGGGTATTCGCAGTTGTTTGGGACACACAAGATTTATAAAAGACTTCTACAAAATCACGAAGCCACTTTGCAATCTTTTGGAGAAGGATGTTCCATTCAATTTTGATAAAGCATGCCAAGAAGCCTTCGACGTTTTAAAGAAGAAATTAGTTACCGCATCGGTAATCATAAACACTAGATTAGGGTATCCCGTTTGAATTTAATGTGCAATACTAGTGATTTTGTAATTGACGTAATTTTGGGTCAACGTAAGGAAAAAGTTTTTCACGCTATATAATATGCAAGTAAGATGTTATCGGATGGGAAACTAAACTATACAACTATCGAGAAGGAATTATTGGTAGATATTTATGCCTTTGATAAGTTTCGTTCATATCTGATTAGGACCAAGGTGATTGTGTTTAATGACCATTCGATAATTAAGTACATGATAGCCAAAAAGGATGCTAAGCTGAGATTGATTCGATGGGTATTATTGCTACAAGAATTTGACTTGGTGATCCGGGATCGGAAAGGGACGGAAAATCAGGTTTTTTATTTTTATTTTTGCTAAATGTGTTTTGGTGTTGATAATATCAAAAGTAAAATGGCTAGGGGCATACCCCAGGATATTTCAACCGCATCTAATGACATGACATAGATGAGCAAACAATAACAGGAAAAAAAATAATCTACATAAGCCATTTGCAGTAATATTGACAAAAAGTGGTAGCTTTAAGAAAAGATTTACAATTTGAAAGTCTAGACTTTATAAGATTTAGAGCATGATTTGCAAGGAAATTCGGGGGAATTAGAACCTTCATGTGTATCATTGAATTTATTGCCTTCCAAATCTTGTAGAAAGAAACCCCAATGGATAGGCACACGATCCGTTTTTTGAGCTTAGTACCTTGGAACGAAGTGATGTATTCAATAATGTCATCCTATATAATAAGTATGAAAGTTGTATGCATACAAGCTAATCATGTATGATGATAAAACATATACTTTGTAATCAATCTTATTTATTTATTAGTAAAAGAATTATTTATTAAAGGCATTTAATTATCTGCATGGTGCTGTTTTAATAATATGTGATAAACCCATAATTTTAAGCAATGCTTTTAAAATCACGATGAGATCATGCTAATGAGATCTAAATTCTTAGATAGCTTAAAAACTAAAATGTTCCCAATCAATGGATTACTAAAAAGAGGATTAGTGAATCCGAATAGATTGGTACACACGTTGCTTGCTCATTACATGAGAATGATTGATCTCATGATCATTTGTGTGGAGACACTAAAGCAAGTATGTAGGTGCTTATTGGAGAATAAGTTCAGTGAACGTGACTCGCTAAGTAATACTTAATGGAGTTTTACTTGTCTGTCAATAGGAATTCTTGAAGTGGTAGTAGTACAAGTGATCCTTAGACTTGAGATCATCATAGTATCTTGTACATAATGATTTATACTTTGACTTTTTCCTTAAGACCCTTAGGGTATATCAAAGGGTATGTTTGCGTATAATGAGTTATATATGGAGATAATGAATGATCAATAAAGAATTTATCGATTCTAGTAAAAGAAGAGATATGTCATATGTGATTCGATAAATGACAACCCAGGAATCATTGGCCAATGTGGAATGAAATTAGAAAAGAGTTTCTAATTTACATTCATTCGGAGTTGTACATTTGGGAATCGAAATACATATAATTAAATAAAATAAGACTTGACAATAATTCCATGTCTTATATTCAATTGGGACATTATATGGTGGAAGGATTGAATTGTACGGTAACTATTTACTCAAAGGTTATTTTATGATTAATGTTAAAATCTATATTATCTGAAAAGTCATTGATTGCTAAGGAGACTTATCCTTATTGTAGAATAAATATTATTTATTCAAATAAATTAATAGTTTAATTTATTTATTTAAATGAGATTAGAATTGTTCTAATTGATATATTCACAAGCGGTTTAATATAGAGAACCTAAAGGGTCACACCATAAAAGGAATAATTATTTAAAAAGTTAATGGCATAATCATAATAATATGTTAAGTGTATTTAATTTAATCTATGGTGATAGAGTAAATTAAATAGCTTAATATTTATTATTTAATATTTTGAAAATATTAAATATAAATTAATAAGAGGAATCTTTTTAATATTATTACAATTATTATTATTTTAATTTCTAAAGGAGTTTGAGAATTAATTTAATATTAGTACTCTCATTTATTCTAATAAGATTAGGAGACAAATTAATTAAAAGAGTTTAATTAATTATCCCTAATAAGATTAAGAAGCTTAATTAATTAAAGAAATTTAATTAATAAAACAATACCCTTATTTCTAATTAGATTAGAAGGGTTAACTGATATCTTTATAAGAGGAGTCTTATATCAGATATTATGATACGTAATTCCAATTGTTGGAGAGTACACCCTTTTTCTATAGAGAAAGAAAACTAGGGTTTTAGCCAAAACACCATTCTTCTTGATTCTTGTTCTTCCTTGGTAGATCACCTCCAGAGGCCAAACGCTTGGGTGGCTAACGTTGATCAAAGGAAGGAATCAGACCCGCGTATTCAAGGAGAGCACGAAGGACTAGGAGTTGAACTTGTACCTAAGGAAGCTCATATGTTCAATGGTATGATTTTGATTCTCCTACTCTTTTATAGATTGATAATCAAGCACGAGAATGATTTTGGTTTATGGTTTGTAAGAAATTTTTTAAAATCCAATTTATTTCGCTTCCGCTTTGTTTATGTGATTTGATTGCATATACATGTTTCTAGCAAACCTAACAAGGTAGTCTGCCATTGTCCAAGATCCTTTGCAGCATGAAGTACTATAGATGAGTAATGACATTGGAAAAAAAATGTCCAAATATTTCTAGAGTTTGATTGCATAGAAGCATTCAGAACTGAATAAGGGAGATAAAAAGTGATCAACGAATTTTTCCCAAATAAAAAACTGTTTGCGGTACGGATGGAGACGCCATGGTATATAGATTTTACAAATTTCATTGTGAGTAAGGTGTTTCTGCTAGATTTGACGAGTCAGCAGAAGAAGAAATTTCTCCATGATGTGAAACAATATTTGTAGGATGATCCATTTTTATTTAAACATTGTGGAGATCAAATAATAAGAAGGTGCATTCCCAAAGACGAAATGGAATATATTCTACATCATTGTCATGCATCTAACTATGGTGGACATTTCGGGGGAGAAAGAACGACATCCAAAGTGCTTCAATGTGGATTCTATTGGCCGACACTCTTTAAAGATGCCCATGTTTTTGTACGAAAATGTGACAGATGACAAAGAGTGGGTAACATATCAAAGCAACATGAAATGCCGCTTAACACGATCTTAGAGGTTAAACTATTTGACGTGTGGGGCATTGACTTCATGGGTTTATTCCCCTCATCTTTTGGTAACTCCTATAACCTTCTAGCGGTGGACTATGTAATAAGCAGTTTGCAACTATTCTTGCTAAGTATGGAGTCATTGATAAGATAGTTATTGCTTTCCATTCACAGACAAGTGGTCAAGCCAAGGTATCTGACCAATAAGTGAAATGAATCCTCAAGAAGATAGTTAATCTTAGTCAGAAAGATTGGGCAATCAAGCTAGATGATGCTCTATGGGCATATCGTACAACATACAAAACACTGATAGGGTTGTCGCCGTACAAGTTAGTATATGAGAAGGCATGTCATCTTCTAGTTGAATTGGAACACAATTCTTATTGGGCTCTCCGGAAGTTGAACTTTGATATGTCTATTGTGGGAGAAAAGAACCTCTAACAAATGAATCAATTGGATGAATTCAGACTCCAATTGTACGAGAATGCTAAGTTGTATAATGAGAAGGTCAAGAAGTGGCATGACAAGAAAATAGTAGTACGAAAGTTTGAACTTGAGCAAACAGTGTTGTTATACAACTCCAGGCTAAAAACATTTCCTAGAAAGTTGAAATCACATTAGTCAAGCCAATTCACCATTACAAAGGTCTTTCCTCACGGAGCTGTAGAAGTCGAGAAGCCAAATTCGAAATGCAATTTCAAAGTCAATGGTCAAAGGTTGAAACATTGTTATGGGGGTTGCATCTATTGGGAGAAGACATCTGTTAGCCTTGCGAATTAGATCAGAGTCGACAGAGTCAGGCTGAGGACGTTAAACTAAGCGCTATCTGGAAGGCAACTCAGATTTCAAATCATTTTCCGTTAAGTTTTAGTCAATTACTTTGTTTCGTAGTGTAGTTAATTTAGTTTTATAATATTCAATTTTTTTTTCTAAATTTTATAGTATTCATTGATACCTTAGTTTTAAGAACCGTGAATTTCATGAATAAATATTATTTTTAAATAATAAGAGAATGAATATTTATTTGAATATAAATATTGATGTGTTGTGAAATGAATAATTCAATAATTTAAATTGAATATATAAGAATTGAGAAAATTGTGGAATTAGTGATGTGATTTGTGATTTGCTTTGTGTGGCATGAGAATGGAAATTTGAATGTTTTAATTAAGGAATGAATAATTAAGAAGAGAATGATTAATTAATATTATATTCTTAATTAATTGTTATTATGAATGATAGTATACTAATGAGCAAAGTTATTTACATAAGTAGAATTATATTGTTCATTTAATTGATGTGGGTAAGATATGTGATAATGTATAGTTCCTACATTAAAAAGAAAGTGTAGTGTGACACCTTAATGTGACTTTATAATATATAAAACTATATATGAGAATTGAATGAATTATAGGTTACATAAATAATGCTTATGTGACAATAAGTAGGTGTGGGAACATTAAAGATGTACTTTATCAAAGAGTTATAAATTATTTCAATAAGTGAGTCTAATTGGATTAACAAAGTAGTGAAGAGATATGGAATTATTAGTGATCGATTAAATTGAGTCCATAAATGTTATAAATATTAATTAGACTGGACTAATGTACATGGATTATATGATGTGAGTACATAAATAATCCTTAACTTTCCATTATGTAATAGCATTAACACATTAACATTATATTTTGGAAGTCTAAAGAAATAAACTAAGCATTATAATCACGTTGCTGGGATTTAAAACCCGTGTCCCATATTAATTGTCCCAACAGTGCTCAAATAGTAGCATATATCCTCATTACGTGAACTTGAGATGCTACAAATCCATGGTGATGATGGCTATGAATTAGTAGTTGGCTGACTCCTATATATCAATTGTTTTCTTCCATTTTCCATTGATTCAAACCATAGATCAAAGCCATGAACTGGGCAACCAAATTCTTTATTTTTTCAGTTGCTAGAATTTCACTGATAAGTGCATTAGAGAGTTTGAGTTGCTGAGCATTGAGGGAATATAATCAGAGAGGTGAGGGAATTCATTTAAGCTTCAAGAGGTATAAATTCTAACTTTTTGTTCTTAAATTGGAGTTTGTCAAATTATTATAATTTTCAGGATTTCTTTGTTAATTGATATAGAACAACATGCCATTTTGTTGTCTAAGTTTGTATGCATGTCTAGGGGCTTTTTAGTTAGTCTGGATATAGGTTTGACATGGGTTATGTTGAGGCTCTGCAGAAGCAAAGCCTTCATTTTTGTTTCTGCTCGAGGTGGCGCGGCCGCGCCACTTCTATAGTACATGGTCGCGTGGCCGCGTCGGCTGCTAGTCATGGATACTACTTTTGTGGTCTTGTGTTATTCTGAGCATGCTATGTCAATTAGAATATGCATATAAATAACCTTAACATGTGGACTGAGGTTGCTATGTATATAGTAAGCCATGATTAGTTTGTTTTAGTTGGATATTCAAAGAAGGTTTAAGACTGGAAAACTAGAATTTTTGTACATGGAGTAATATACATTCTAACCTTGTGAACATGTGTAAATAACCTAGATATATACGAAAATAAGTCTAACATAAGGCATAAGTTTTCTTCATGTATAATAAGTTTTGCTAGCTCGATTTTAAAGGATTTTCTAAAGGAAAACTAGAAGTATTAAAAAACAAATCATGATGAACATTGTGCCTTTAAGTTCTGATCTTTCTAGCCCATGTAAATGACTTTAGTATGTGCACAAATGATTATGAAAGCATGATGTAGACAATGTGGACTTATCTTGCATGCCTAAATAAGTTTTACTAATGGAGACTTAAAGATTCAAAAACAAACTTGATAAACTATATACACTTGAGTTAGGAATTTTTGAGCGTGCTTATGTGTTCTAGCTATACATATGTGAAAATATGATGCATAGTAAGTAAAGTAGCTTTGCATGCTTGATGGCTTAACATGAGATTTTCAAAAGAAACTTTGAAAACTAGTTTTGTCATTAACTATGTTATAAATATTCTAGTATGTGACATCATGATTAGATGTGTCATGCATGTAGACATGATTGACAAGTATGCTAGCTAACCATATGCATTATAAAGTAGTTGGGAATGGTTAGATCAAGTCTAAATGAAGTAGAGTTATGAAAACTTGAAATACATTACTAATCTAATAAAAGCATGTTTAATTAAGACTTATTGATCTCATTGTATGAATATAATGACTAAACATGATGAACTTTGTTAAATCAACATGTGAAGTCTTGATTTTATGAGATTTGATAAATCATGGAAGGAACAAGTTATAAAAGAGACCAAACCTATTGATAGATATCATAACATGTATGATTCTGTAAGAGTCATCCTAAACGTGTTTGGGTGTGTAAGTCTTGCCTAGCTTCAGTTTAGCAGTCTTGGTTTGCACCAGGAGCAGCGCGGCCACGCCACTCCTTCGTACAAACCAAGCGCGGTCGCGCCACCCTGTAGTAGGATTAGTTTTTTATTGTTAATCTGGGGGATAGTGCATGCTTATATTGTTACCCTAATCTGTAATACATGTCTAGTATAATATTCATTTGTTAATAAGCATGTTAATGAAAGGATCCTATGTTGGATTAGTGTTTACAACTTTAAAGTCAAAATGTGATTTCAAACTATGTTCTTTAAATGACATAGTGTATTAGAAACTAATTTTCGTGTTATGTGATGGCATATGTATGAGATCATGCGACTAAGAGGAGACTAACAATTTATGTTTAGTATTAATGAATTTCACTTGTGTATCATAGTAAATTAAGATAGTAGATGTACATGTTGAACTTGTTTAACTAATGTGATTATACATGAATAGGATATTATAGTTCATTGGAGTGGTATTAAGCTTTACTTTTGTAAACTACGCGTAAGGCAAGTACTCGAACCCTACCCTTTATTGAGCATTACTTGAGCTTGTACTATTTTTGGTTGTACAAGTAAATAATTGAAAGCATGATTCTTATCCTATGACATAATGCTTAATAGATAGAATAGAGTTGTTTATTCTTGAACTTGGATTCGAGTATTAATCTTATAATTGTTCGTATATACATTTAAAGAGTGGTCTATACCAATTGATTCGGCTAGACCTAAATAATAATTTGAAAGTGATTCAAACCAATTGATTGGTGCGGAATCTTGTATTGACTGAGATGAACAATCTTCTTTGAAGGGAAAACTATAATTGTCGGGAGACCGACGTGCGCACATGAGTATGATTAAATGTTATGCATGACATAGGGTACTTTAGGATGATCACCTGTTATACTCATTTTGTAGAATTATCAGTTTATTACTATTAATTCACAGAGAAGTTCATAGTCCTTAGTGACTGCTCAGTATTCATAAATTTGAAATCTCAAACTGATTATGTATCGAATCTTATTGATATTTTTTGTCCTTATCGACTATTGTTGAGAACCATGGATACTTCTTGCTATCTTGAACTATCATTACTGTTGTACACTTCGGAAATTTAAAAACTATATTGAAAACCCTTATTGCTATATTACTAGTTGAGAAAAGTTGTTGCTCATTCTTGCTTTCCCTAAAAACATTTCAGTTAAGGCAGAGCAAGGCGGTCCCTCAGTCATTGATAAGGGAAAGGGAAAAGCTACAGATTAGTTTATATTTAGTGGAGATTATAATTTTTATGTAATGACAAAAGTTTTGTTATGTATTAGTTATATCTAAACTATGTTTTATTATGTTTAAGGTATGTAAGAGATGTTTTAGTTATGAACTCTTGGGACGAAAATAATTATATTATAACAATGTAATTTATTCTATTATTCCATTGATTTTAGTATATTATTAGAGTTAGCACGTGACAACCAAATTTGAGACAAGTGTGGTCTGAATTTGGGGGTGTCACAGGTTGGTATCAAAGTTGTACTTATAAACTTTAGGAGTGAGAGTCCTTATAAAGCCCCCAAATCCAGGTACTTGAAACCCGAACTCGGTGCTTTACGATACCATTTCTATGACCAGAATAATACTAATAATAATAACAATAATATAAATACCAACTTAATTTACATATTTATCAAAAGTCTAAATCCCAAGTACACAACCTTTAATACATTTCTCACAATGCGCGATAGGTAATATATCTCATACTTGTCTTAAAAAAGATAACTATTACATAAAATGGCATTGAATTCATTCTGCAACCTTTCCTTTCCCTTTATTCTTAGCCGAGCCTTCTACTTGTTCACACTTAGCTGAAAACATTTAAATTAAGCAAGGATGATCATTTGAGCACCCAGCAAGTAATAGCAATAATATATATATAAGCTGAAAAATTTAAATGTTTTCTTTATACAATCCTTATACAATAAATCAATAGTTGTGAAGTAATCTGAACCGATAATATTAACATAACAACCCTCTTTCAAATTTTAAAACTACGTACTGACTATATATAGGGTTAAGGGGACATACTATGAACACTATTTTCATTTTCGAATAGGTTTAGCAGAACTTCATCCGCAAACTGTCATAACTTACGGGCACGGAGGGTGATTAGCCCGTTGTACGTTGTATTGATCAATACTACATTACAAAAACAATATTATCGTTCACTCTGGCTACCTTGGGCACATAAAATTTTTCCCATGAATGGGATGTTCATACTTGTCAGGGTTCCACACCAAAGCAATTCGGTTGGATAATAGGTAGGTTTTATCTTATTCAACAATAATCTATAATTCAACATATATATATATACGGGTAATTAACAAAGGTGTATCAACATGTGGTTAAATGCAATGATTATGCAAATGAGGACACTTGTATAACCATTTGTAGAAATTATCGAATAAAATATATATCTGAATTTCCATATACTAACATGTTGATAATCAATGAGCGTATATAATATAGGGTTAATAATATGTACAGTAATAATATAATTTGAAACATTTTTACTCATGTCCATTGTGATAAAGGAAATGCAAAGGTAGGATACTTATTTCGATAACCGCCATAATCTATGCAACTTAGTTTTATCTTTTATATCACGACCTATCATTAATCGGATCATTCATTCTATTAGAACAATATACTATAACATATAGTCTTGCATTTATGCAACAAAGACATAACCTAATCACATTATCACACATGTTCAACAGTTATTGCATCACAAACAAACATTAATACAATCAAAATATTTAAATCCAGATCAATTTCTGAAATATGCCGATTATGCAAGCGACAGCTTTATCGGGTAATTATCGAGTCTAAAACTCTAATTTCTAACCCAATATCTGTAAACATTAGTCATATTATTTTAAATAACTTAATAAACATTTATTAATTTATCATGAATTTTCAAACACCGAAATCATTATTAAATGATTCAATATCAAATATTTTTATTATCATTTAATTATTATTAAACTATTAATGAAACCATTGCCAAAAGATTAAAGTTATTTATAATAACTCAAAATATTTTTAAAACATTTATATTACCCTTAAATGATTTTTAAAATATTTAAAATCATTTTAAACAATTACCATTAATATTAAAATATTAATGTACTATTTCTTAAAATATTAAACATCATTAAGTATAACTTAAAATATTTAATTCACTTAATATTATTAATCTTGATAATATTTAATTTCCCTCTTAGTATTACTAGTTCACTAATAACACTTTTATTCGCTTACTAATATTATTAACATCTTAATAATATTTTAATATTCTACTAATATTATTAATCCTCTTAATAATATTTTAATCATGCATTAATATAATTACTTTAGTAATATCTTACTTATGCTTTAATATCATTAATCAATTAATAATACTTTTAGTCATTTACCAATCGCATTTATTAATATTTTATTTATTTACCAATATCATTAATCAATTAATCTTAATATTTTTATTTACTTAACATCATCATATTCTAATATTATTAATATCATAATAATATTTTTAACAATTTATTGGATTAATAAAATATTTATTCTAATTGGTCACCCTTTATTAAACCTCTTATTTAATATCCATAAAAGGTCATAAATAAATTTCTTATTATAAATTACCAAAATTTCCTAAAATAGTCATAATATTATATATTAGGAGTATTCAGGATTAAAATCACATTTTTCTTATTTAAGACATCATTTAACTATTTATTTCTTTTTATCCATAACTTAATCATTTTTAGGAAAAATAGTAAACTGATTCCAAAAATTCTCATTTTCTGGATTTGGACAGTATATGACCCAACCATGATTCCCAAATTTGTCTGGAATTTTAGAAAATGATTTACTATTTTTAAAGTGCCCAAAACACTCGGATCTTGCTTCATTTTTCATAAATCGAGTTTTTCTCAGACAAATCTAAAATTTTCAGGATATACTCTCACAACATATATGAACCCACTGTAAATATTTTGAAATTTTCTAGTGTATACACAGTGAGATATTCGAGTGTTAATATTTAGGACTCCTTTACGGAAATAGCCATTACGCACAACCTATAAATCGAAACGCGTCCGTTCTTTTTCCTACACGTAGATAACTTCCTAAGGTACCTCTGTGATTTTTCCTAGACTTTTAAAAGACTTACAACTGACCAAAACAGCCTCAAGAAAAATGGGAACAGTAGCTATTTTAGGGTTTCAAAACCTCAATATACTATATGGACTGTTTTGGGGAAAACAGTCCACATGGCTTCAATACTTACTAGATTTGTGTTCTACCACTTGGTTTTACTAGATAACTCATGTATCTAGAACCCCCCTTTGACGGATCACAAATCCAAGTTGTATAACTTGAGTTATACAAGATTTAGTGGAAGAAAAACAAGGGTTTCACCCCTTGGAGAACATATGCTCATGTCCTTCCTCTAAACCTTTGATCTAACACTCAAGAGACTTAGTTTCATACATGATAATATGTAGAACTAGGATATCTTGAGTATTAATCCATAACTCCAACAAATCATGCTATAACACAAAATAGAAGAAGAATAAGAAAAAGAATGGATGAGAACCTCACCTAGTTTTATTTGCTATCCTTCTTGATCTTCCAAAGCAATGTATAATCTTAGGGTGCATTAAGCAACTAGCACACCTATCCCTCTCTCACAAAACCGAAACTCTCTCTCTCTCTCTTTATCTCTCTCTTGTATGTTGCTAGCTTGGGAGAAAAAGAAGAAGAAGGAGAATAAGAGAAATGGAAATGATCTAGCAAATGAATGGGAGATTAACTATTATCCCCCATACTTTTATTATCCCATAGACAAAAGGCTTCACCTTATCTCTTCCAATTAAGCCTAATCATGTGATTAAAGATGCTTAATAGATTTGCAACCAATGGGAGATTGACACACATGTACTTGTGTGTAAGACTTCTACTTATGGACATTGATTAGCATAATCTTCTTGCCATAAAAAGGCCTAATTGCCCGGTCCCCACTTGCCCATTATTTCTCCCAATTTGCTTTTATTTTAATACACAAATTTGATTAATCAAAAGTTAAAAATACCCTTAATCAAGTGGGCTACCCAAATTGTTTATTTGGGGTTTCCATTACCAATCTTATGAAATTTAATTACTTATACATGTGACTTTAGCTCATAACCTAATTAGGTTTACTAGAAATAGGTTTAAAATTATTAGTCACTTGAAATAACAAGATTATCCACATAAGTTAGTATACATATTAAATACTAACATTTCCTTATTATCATAATCCTTAGGTTATTTAATTGTCTCACCTAATGTATAATTAGGTTACGAAGCTTTCATTTAGGGTTTAAAATAAAATAAAATTAGTTCCTAAAATTTGTAATTAGGGTTTTCTTAATTTGATTAGGGTTCTAATCATACATGAACATTATGGTATTATATAATAATTATAATTGTCCTTGCTAATCTAGCAATTAGGGTTTATAATTAATAAATAGGATTTCAAGAAATTAATAAATCTAAATGTTAATTAGGGTTGACCTAATCAATCAAAAAAAATCATATAACACAGTTATATAATAGTCTTAAACTCACAATTGAGTTTCAAATTAGGGTTTCCCACAGTAAAACTAGGGTTTGACATAATACACCATAACTGACCAATCATTGTCAGTCCACATACATACAGTATATAATTATAGCACTGAAAAATAAAAATAAAAATAAAAATAATATTATATTATTATTCTCATTCCTTGATCAAAATCCAAAATTAGGGTTTAGATTCCATATATGATTTATCTGTCATACTTGACATTATTAATTAAGTTAGAAATAATTAACTTAATAATTTGAACAAAATTTATATAATAAAATAATTATTATAATAATTCTAAAAATCACTTCATATATTATATAAATAATATATAATTATACTTTCATGAAAAATAATTAATAAAAATATTTTATACTATAAAATTAATTATTATAATAATATAGTTTATAACAATCAATAATTCTAAAATAAAATTATTTAAAATCATTCATGTAATAAATATATCACATAAATACATACACACATTATCTTAGTACATATTCCCTATATTTTAAAAAAAAATTATACGCAAAATTTCTAATTTATTTGTATAGAAAATATCGGGTTATTACATTCACCCTCCCTTATAAAGATTCCGTCCCCGGTATCTCTGTTTTAAAACCTACACATACAAGTGTACGTAGCATATACAATCATTGCAAGTAGATCTTGATCATAAATGATCGCACTGATCTTTAATCTATTCACGTAAAGCTTGTCTATCTGATTAAACGAAAATTTGATTTCTAAAAGAACTCAAATTCCTTCTTCAAAATTTCTTTATAAAATAATTTATTATATATATAAGAAAATAAAATTTGAATAGAATACTACCCGGAGTTGCATCCTTCGCTGCCACCATATCTTGAACTGTCATACTGAAGACTCCTGTGGTTGGTTCTATTATTTCGTTTGTTGAAGTTGGTCCCGTTGTTGCCAATGTCCTGCTGCCTTTTCCCTTATTCACATTTCTTGCCTCCTTATCCTTCTTGGATGGGTCTTTCACCTTATGCTCCATTGATTCACAAATAAAACATCCACTATACATTCTCGGATTGGGGCAGTTGGGAAAGATATGTCCCTTCTGCCCACACTTATAACACGCAAACTCACCTTTAAGACACTCTTCTGAGTGACTCTTTTCGCAATTTCTACACTGCATAGCCTGTTTCTTTCCACCTCCTAGCCTAATATCAGTATTCCCGAAATTATCTCCTTTCCTTTTTCCAGTCCTACTACCACTACTCCCTTTTCCGGCTCTAGTTTGATTTGCCTCCCACCAAAAATTCATCCCCCCTTTCATTGTATAGGTGGCAAAAGTTGTCTTTTGTCCCTCTATTACCCTTGCTATCACAATTTCTTCCACAGGGTCAGTTGATCCTTTAAATCCTGGCGTTCTGACTTCCTTGAAGTCTTTGAAGTTCACTAATAGATTTTTTAGTTGATTTCCCACTGCTAATATTTCATTCTACATATCTTGAGCGACCATATTCGCAAAATTCTGTATCGGGTCTGGTTGTCCTCCAGCTTTATCGACAGGTTCTTCTGTCTGTTGATTTCGCTTTCATCTTGGCGGAATTATCTGATTAGTCATAATTTATCTTTCATCAACTTAACTTCTATATCTTAGGGTATTTACATAACGCAAAATTTTCTACTCGAATAATTATGTATTCAAAATATTAGATTTCAAAAAATTTGGTTTACTGTATTAACTAGTGCTTAGATAATTGATTACTATCTTTATACCAACTTATTTCATTAATCCATCATAGATTCATATTCATAACATTTGACATTCTATAACACAAACTACTATAAACATCCGATATCCCTTTGTGACTTAAAAGTCGGGAATCGCTGCCACAACTTATACAGAAGTTGAGAGTATTACCTTATACAGACATACTTATCATATACAGAACATAGAATTATACATATTCAACTAATACTAATACCACTTATTTCTTATGCCTTCACTAAGGATCAATTTGCTTTTTTTTCTTTTTTTTTTAAATTTTCAAACACTTATCATAATAATGTATTTATATTCATATACCACTATTTTAATACAGACCGACTAACATCTAGCATACTTCTATAAACGCTCAAGGCATAACTACCCACTACCAACTATCCTCTAATGGACAAAAAGTGAGGATTCACAACTATCTACCCCTCTATCAAAATAAAAGTTGGGGCCTAACTGCCATCCTATGCATACAGCAAGGCATAAGGATTTACAACAACTAAACAGTCTCTAATAGAAACAAAAAATGGGACTATATCGAACATGAATACAAATCAATGTCTGCTCTCACTGCTGGAGGGCAGCTCCATCCACTCAGCGTCGAACTGCATAAAGGCGATGTCTAAAGCTTGCTCCAAAGTATATATCCTTACATCTTTAGCTTCCATCTCAACTCTCAAGCTGTCCTAGGCTGTAGCTCTCTCTGCTCCAACCTCACTCATGACTCATTAACTTAACTGCACAGTAAGCGGCGTCCTTGTCTGGCCTTTGCTCACGCCAAATCTGGAGGTGTGGTTCTGCGCAGGCCACTCGCCAAATTCACCTTAACCTTTAGCTCGTCGTTCCTGGCCAATAAATCTCCTATCATCGCATGCTCCATGGACTCCTCACTAGAGTCCCTCGACTCTTAGCTCACTGAATAACTATCTTGACTCTCGTCAGCCATCCTATGACCATAATAAACAATCAAAACAACATCAGTACAACAATAAAATATATTCATTGATAAAATGAAAGGATATTTTATTCAGTACAACTAAAACTTGATGGATCTCCTCAACCCATCACCTAGCTAACATACTCTATAAAAATTTTCTACTACGGTTATAACCTAGGTTTCACATTCCTAATGTTTATAACCTACAACTTTGATACCAACTTATAAAGCCCCCAAATCCAAGTACTTGAAACCCGAACTCGGTGATTTACGATACCATTTCTATGAGCGGAATAATACTAATAATAATAACAATAATATAAATACCAACTTAATTTACATATTTATCAAAGTCTAAATCCCAAGTACGCAACCTTTAATACATTCCTCACAATACGCGATAGGTAATATATCTCATACTTGTCTTAATAAAGATAACTATTACATAAAATGGCATTGAATTCATTCTGCAACCTTTCCTTTCCCTTTATTCTTAGCCGAGCCTTCTACTTGTTCACACTTAGCTGAAAACATTTAAATTAAGCAAGGATGAGCATTTGAGTGCCCAGCAAGTAATAGCAATTATATATATATATATATATATATATATAGGCTAAAAGAATTTAAATGTTTTCTTTATATTATCCTTCTACAACAAATCAATAGTTGTGAAGTAATCTGAACCGATAATATTAACATAACAACCCTCTTTCAAATTTTAAAACTACGCATCTTGACTACTATATATAGGTTAAGGGACATACTATGAACACTATTTTCATTTTCGAATAGGTTTAGCGAGAACTTCAAGTAAGCGAAACCGTCATACTTATAAGCACGGAGGGTGATCACTCGTTGTACCTTGTATTGATCAATACTACATTACAAGAACGATATTATCGTTCACTCCGTACTTTAGGCATTATAAAAATTTTCCCATGAATGGGATGTTCATACTTGTTAGGGTTCCAAACCAAAGAAATTCGGTTGGATAATAGGTAGGTTTTATCTTATTCAACAATAATTATCCAAGTGGGGACACTTGTATAACCATTTATAGAAATTATCGAATGAATATATATCCGAATTACCATATACTAACATGTTGATAATCAATGAGCATATATAATATAGGGTTAATAATGCATAAAGTAATAATATAATTACGAAACATTCTTACTCATGTCCATTGCATAAAGGAAATGCAAAGGTAGGATACTTTCGACGCTACCGCTTACATAACACGCAACTTAGTTTTATCTTTTATATCACGACCTATCATTAATTAGATCATTAAATTCTATTAGAACAATATAATATAACATATAATCTTGCGCATTTCGTAGTCAACACATAACCTAATCACATTATCACACATGTTCAACAGTTATTGCATCACAAACAAACATTAATACAGTCAAAATATCTAAGTCCAGATCAATTTCTGAAATATGTCAGTGTACCGACAGCTTTATCAGATAATTATCAAGTCTAAAACTCTTTTCTGTAACTCAATATCTGTAAACATCAGTCATATTATTTTAAATAACTTAATAAACATTTATTAATTTATCATGAATTTTCAAACACCGAAATCATTATTAAATGATTCAATATCAAATAATTCTATTATCATTTAATTATTATTAAACTATTAATGAAACCATTGCCAAAAGATTAAAGTTATTTATAATAACTCAAAATATTTTTAAAACATTTATATTACCCTTAAATGATTTTTAAAATCATTTTTAAACAATTACCATTAATATTAAAATATTAATGTACTATTTCTTAAAATATTAAGCGTCATTAAGTATAACTTAAAATATTTAATTCACTTAATATTATTAATCTTGATAATATTTAATTTCCTCTTAGTATTACTTTAGTTCACTAATAACACTTTTATTCGCTTACTAATATTATTAACATCTTAATAATATTTTAATATTTCTACTAATATTATTAATCCTCTTAATAATATTTTAATCATGCATTAATATAATTACTTTAGTAATATCTTACTTATGCTTTTAATATCATTAATCAATTAATAATATTTTTGTCATTTACCAATAAATACGTATTAATATTTTATTTATTTACCAATATTATTAATCATTTAATAATATTTTATTCCTTTACTAATGTTATTATATTAATAATATTTTATTTAATCTCTTATATTATTATTTACTTAATAATATTTTAATCATTTAATAATACTTTAATTTAATATTATTAATCTTTTAATAATATTTTAATCTAAGATTAATATTTTAATCTAATATTATTAATCATTTAATAAAAATTTAATCATTTATTAATATTTTAAATCAAATTTGATTAACCATTTAATAATATTTTAATGAAGTTTTAATCTTAATATTTTTATTTACTTAACAATATCATATTCTAATATTATTAATATCATAATAATATTTTAAAAATTTATTGGATTAATAAATAATTTATTCTAATTGTTAACCCTTTATTAAACCTCTTATTTAATATCCATAAAAGGTCATAAATAATATTTCTTATTATAAATTACCAAAATGCCCTAAAATAGTCATAATATTATATATTAGGAGTATTCAAGGATTAAAATCATATTTTTCTTATTTAAGACAACATTTAACTAATTTTTAGGAAAAATAGCAAACTGATTCCAAAAATTCTCATTTTCTGGATTTGGACAGTATATGACCCAACCATGATTCCCAAATTTGTCTGGAATTTTAGAAAATGATTTACTATTTTTAAAGTGCCCAAAAAACTCGAATCTTGCTTCATTTTTCATAAATCGAGTTTTACTCAGACAAATCTGAAATTTTCAGGGTATACTCTCATAACATATATGAACCTACTGTAAAAATTTCGAAATTTTCTAGTGTATACACAGTGAGATATTCGAGTGTTAATATTTATGAGTCTTTTACGGAAACAGCCATTACGCATAACTTATAAATCAAAATGTGTCTGTTCTTTTTCCTACATGTAGATAACTTCCTAAGGTACCTCTGTGATTTTTCCCAGACTATTAAAAGACTTACAACTGACCGAAACAGCCTCAAGAAAAACTGGAACAATAGCTATTTTAGGGTTTAAAAACCTCAATATACTATGTGGACTATTTTGGGGGAAATAGTCTCCATGGCTTCAATACTTGCTAGAGTTATGTTCTACCACTTTGGTTTACTAGATAACTCATGTATCTAGCACCCCCCTTCGACGGATCACAAATCCAAGTTGTAAAACTTGAGTTATACAAGATTTAGTGGAAGAATAACAAGGGTTTCACCCCTTGGAGAACATATGCTCATGTCCTTCCTCTAAACCTTTGATCTAACACTCAAGAGACTTAGTATCATACATGATAGTATGTAGAACTAGGGTATCTTGAGTATTAATCCATAACTCCAACAAATCATGCTATAACACAAAATAGAAGAAGAATAAGAAAAAGAATGGATGAGAACCTCACCTAGTTTTATTTGCTATCCTTCTTGATCTTCCAAAGCAATGTATAATCTTAGGGTGCATTAAGCAACTAGCACACCTCTCCCTCTCTCACAAAACCGAAACTCTCTCTCTCTCTCTCTCGTATGTTGCTTGCTTGGGAGAAAAAGAAGAAGAAGGAGAATAAGAGAAATGTAAATGATCTAGCAAATGAATGGGTGATTAACTATTATCCCCTATACTTTTATTATCCCATGGATAAAAGGCTTCACCTTATCTCTTCCAATTAAGCCTAATCATGTGATTAAAGGTGCTTAATAGATTTGCAACCAATGGGAGATTGACACACATGTACTTGTGTGTAAGACTTCTACTTATGGACATTGATTAGCATAATCTTCTTGCCATAAAAAGGCCTAATTGGCCAGTCCCCCCTATCCCATTATATCTCCAAATTTTCTTTTATTTTAATACACAAATTTGATTTATCAAAAGTCTAAAATACCCTTAATCAAGTGGGCTAAGTATTGGTTTGCATTTTATTTCTTTTGGGCTTCTCCTTTAATTGTTTTGGGCCATGTAATGAACATAGTCTAACAATTTTAATATATGCTACCCAAATTGTTTATTTAGGGTTTCCATTACCAATCTTATGAAATTTAATTACTTATACATGTGACTTTAGCTCATAACCTAATTAGGTTTACTAGAAATAGGTTTAAAATTATTAGTCACTTGAAATAATAAGATTATCCACATAAGTTAGTATACATATTAAATACTAACCTTTCCTTATTACCATAACCCTTATGTTATTTAATTGTCTCACCTAATGTATAATTAGGTTACGAAGCTTTCATTTAGGGTTTAAAATAAAATAAAATTAGTTCCTAAAATTTGTAATTAGAGTTTTCTTAATTTGATTAGGGTTCTAATCATACATGAACATTAGGGTATTATATAATAATTATACTTATCCTTGCTAATCTAGCAATTAGGGTTTATAATTAATAAATAGGATTTCAAGAAATTAATAAATCTAAATGTTAATTAGGGTTGACCTAATCAATCAAAAAAATCATATAACACAGTTATATAATAGTCTTAATATAAGACCCCAAATTTTTATAAATAAAAATCGAATTTCCTCTAATTATTATTCTTGATTAATAAGGTGGTAATTTGATATAATGCTTTGGTTATGGGTGAAATGTGCAATTTTTGCAAAATAAACAAGTGGTTATTAAAATATTTATTTTGTCTGGGAATATTCGTTTGGTCGTGGAATATTCAAATCGGCTTGTGGGAATATTCGTATTTAATGCCAATGTGACCATGTGTGGGCCCATAACTGAAAGCGATTGGAGGAAAAAACGACAAATATAAGTTGTTTAAAAATAACTTACAGTAGTTGTTACCATTAACATCGTTGAATTACACAGTGGTTAAAATATACGAATGTCTGGCGTGGTCAGATAAAGAAGACTGCACGGTATTTGCACAGTATTGTTGAATTATTGATTAGACGTAAGAAGGCACTACTCAATAATTATTACGTGAAGTTATTATTCAATATTTTATTGATTCAATAATTGTTGCGTTGCTAGTTTATATTATTCTTTGTTTTAATAATTGTCATTTGCATAAATTATTTTCCATTATCGGATCAATAATTCATATTATTTGAATAATATTATCGAGATAACATTATTGGCAATGTCTAAAAAGTTCATCTAAGGAGAGGTTTGGTCACCTAATTGCGCCATGAAGAAGGAGAAATCCTTATTGGAAAGCCCCTCTTTCCGAGAACCGCACTGGTTGTTAGTAATGTGATTCTATAATATTATTTGTGAATAATTAATTATTGATTTATATGATATTGATTTTATGTGGATATAGATGGAGAAAATTTTTAATGTGACAATTGTTGAAAATTAATATTTTATCTTTTTCCCGATAAAATAATTCATTTAAATATATTATTTTAATAATATATTAACGGTGATATTTTTACAATGAATGTGGGATATATGAGTATATGAGGAGGAAGAGTATTTTGTGGCATTAAATGTTTAACATATGTTTTGTGTGTCGGTGGACACAATTCTTGACCGAAAATTGATTATGTATCGTAAAATCGCTTTCATTTATGGATTTGGATAATTTCATTTGGAATTTGGAAAAACTTCCTTACGCAAAGTTGTAGAGAATTGAATTTCCTATAAAACCTCGCGAGTTTCAAATTTTCTGACAAAAGGACTATTTATCATGAATTATTGAAGTTCCGGAGTTCCGAAATAATTGATTTTTGGAAGTTTTAATTATTTTATATAAGAAAAACGTTTTTGTGGTTGTTGGCACATGGGTGGCTGATGTTTTTGACCAAAGAAGGCATGCTAGAGTTTTCAAAACATGTGGGTAGGAATTTGGAATTAATAATAATATATTTTATTAATTTAGTCTTCTTTGGCGTTCTAACATTTTCCTATAAATAGAGGGCTAAGTTAGAATTGAAAATCACACCAGAAACTAAGTTTTCTCTCTTTCTCTCTCTATATTATCAAGCGTATTCTTGTGAGTATACTTTGAGTGTTGCTATACACGGTCAAGAGTTTCACAAGACTATACCTGAAATTCAAATCGAAGTACGGTTATTTTGAGGTAAGGGATGTTATTTCTTTCGCAAATGATATTATTTTCTTCAATATCATTATGCCAAAATCTTTGTTGAACTTTTTATCAAATTTGGAACTTTTTCATGTCGGGGTTACTATTCAAGAGTTACTATTCACGAGTTACTATTCATGAGTTACTATTCACGAGTACTATTCACGAAGCGTGATGATGTTTTTGTGAAATTTCTATCTTTTTGTGTCGGGGTTACTATTCACGATACTAAGACTATTCACGATATCGACACTATTCATCGAAAAATGAAAATTTTTCTTTTTGTCCAAGATGTCTATTTTGGCTACTATCTTTGATTGTATCCATGTTTTGATCGTTATTTTTGAGTTTCGCTTCAAAATCGCGTTTATTATGAAGTATTATCGATCTTGGATAAACTGCTGTACTAATCCTAATATTTGTCCTTCTATCTCATTGGATTCGTTCTTAAAAATATTTTTCATCATCCTCGGTCCTTAATGGTGATACTTGATGAATATCTTTGGCTCAGTAGTGCAAAAGATGAACAGTGTTGAGATGAACATGACCAATTTGGTGATATTAAAATGAATATCTTTGGCTTTGTAGTGCAAAGATGATTAAAGATGTATATTGATTGTTGTTACAGGGATGAAATATTGATGATGGACTTTTAAATCTTAGAAGAAAGTAGAATTCATTCTCTACGTGACTCTTCTAATGGATTGTTGTTTCCGCTGCATTTGTTGATCTAAAACTTGTTGTCTATTGTATTCTATTAGATTTTTCCCTGTTGAAGACTAACGATAATTTGTTGTATATTATCTTAGTCATAATATTCTTTACTGGGCTAGTTGAGCTCACCCTTTTCCTTGTTGTTCTATTTTCTTCTCAGGAGGTGAGAACATAGTAGGATCGAGTCGGGGTATGGAATGAAGGTTCTGGAGAGAGTTGTTTAGTAGTCCTCACCATTTTTGTAAAATAATGTATCAATAATTATGATGGGGATTTATTTGCGTGTGGATATTGTCTAGACGGCAATATCTGTATTTAAACTCACAATATGTATTGTCGTATTTCACACGACATTTGTATTATTGAAGTTGTAGTTATTTCTGTACCATGTATTTGGCGACTCAGAATGGGTTGGGTGGAATGGACCTATTTTGGGGGCGTCACACTTAAACTCACAATTGAGTTTCAAATTAGGGTTTCCCACAGTAAAACTAGGGTTTGACATAATACACCATAACTGACCAATCATTGTCAGTCCACATACATACAGTATATAATTATAGCACTGAAAAATAAAAATAAAAATAATATTATATTATTATTCTCATTCCTTGATCAAAATCCAAAATTAGGGTTTAGATTCCATATCTGATTTATCTGTCATACTTAACATTATTAATTAAGTTAAAAATAATTAACTTAATAATCTGAAAAAAAATTCATATAATTAAATAATTATTATTATAATTCTAAAAATCACTTCATATATTATATAAATAATATATAATTATACTTTCATAGAAAATAATTAATAAAAACATTTCTACTATAATATTAATTATTATAATAATATAGTATATAACAATCAATAATTCTAAAATAAAATTATTTAAAATCATTCATGTAATAAATATATCACATAAATACATACACACATTATCTTGGCACATATTCCCCATATTTTAAAAAAAAAAATTATACGCAAAATTTTTAATTTATTTATATAGAAAATATCGGGTTGTTACAATCCTTAGATTATAACTTAGGAGAACTTAGAAGATATAGAGGGATGAAACTCATGTAGAGTTCTCCTAGAGAGAGACTTAGTGTGTTATGGAATATAATTTCATTCTATACAATGAACTTATGTTTATTTAACATTCTAATGGAGTTGTTGTTTGTTTTGTCTTATGTTGGTGCTTGTAGATTGACTGATATGGGAAGACCTAGTCGAGTAGTAGAGGAGGAGCCGCGTGACATACATGTGGTATATGAGGCACCATTGATAGCGGAGCCTATATCGGTATTGGCCTTTATTGATGATGATGACAAGGAGGAGGAGATGGAGCCATTACCCGAAGAGTCTGATCCAGAGGAGGAGCCTATAGAGGAGGAATCTGTAAGGATGAGCCTATGGAGGACTCCGACGAGGCTACATTCGAGGATCGGATACTGGGGGAGTATGAGGAGAAAATTTTGGAGTTAGGATGCGGAGTTGAGGAGTTAGAGGCTGAGGCTAGAGAAAGGGAGTCCGAGTTCCAAAAACTGAGGGACGAGGACCATCAGAGAAAGTTAGTGCTGCAAGAGATGGAGGTGGAGATTGCTCACCACAAGGAGGCAAGAATCCATATGGGAACTTTATTTCACAGGTCAGTTGCTAGGAATGTGGAGTTGGCAGGAAAGCTTGAAGAGATGGAGAAGAAAGAGTTGAGCGAGAGGACAGAGAATGAAGTTCTCCGTACTCAGTTAGAGATGGAAGTGATGGATAGGATCCACTTCGAGGAGAATCCGGAAGAAGCTAATGATCAGGCTAACGACTTACAAGACAAGGTGAGGTGAAAGAGAAGGAAGATGAACAAGATGGGCTATGTTGTACGCACGGCCATGGAGAGACTGATCGATGGGGTAAATCACTACCCGGCAGAGCAAGGATAGACCCGACACACCATAAGCCGAGATTTGGTGGCGCACATCACCTAGAGGGAGTACCAGAGCGCTATGGAGCACGAGATGTTAGGTTAAGGTCTAGATGTTAGGAATTTAGTAGTTGTATTATTTCCTTATGTGATGTATATATTGTAATGTAATCTCAGTCTTTTGTGTAAGATATGAGATAGTTATAAACCCCAAACTTTTGAAAAATGTTAGAGGGGTAGTATGATTAGTGGTTGTCCTCGTCTTTTATGATATTAGGGGATATGTTGTTTCATTTTTAAAAGTATGCTAGAGATAATCATGTAATGTAACGATTTGGCATATGAATATAAATGATCTTATTCCAGAAACATGTTATAAAATTTTATTCTTTTTCTTTTAAGAAATGTTTAAGTAGTATAATTAGATAATAAAAATGAAAATTTTGTGATGAAGAAAAATGTCGCCCAGACATAGACTAACTGCACCGGAAGAGTAGGTTAATGATGAGAGAGGACAAGTAGATCCCATACAAAGGCTAGTAGATTTATTAGGGGAAGCTCTTAGGGGAAGAAATGAACCAGTACTACCACCCATTCCCCAGGTAGCTCCAGTCACAAACTTCAAGGAATTTAGGAGTGTAGGACCTCTAAAATTCGTGGGTACTACTGATCCGATCGTGGCACAGACGTGGATCAAGGAAATGGAGAAAGTTTTCACCATCACTCGTGTGGGAGAAGACCAGAAGACGGTATTTTCCACTTATATGATGAGAGGCAAGGCGAACAACTGATGGGAGGTGAATCAGCAAAGAGTCGGAGAAGGGATAATAACATGGGAGAGGTTTAAGACTCTGTTCTTCGAGAATTACTTACCGAAGAGCATGAAAAATAGGATGGAGGTGAAGTTCCTATAACGTAAGTAGGGGAGATATGATGGTGGCGCAATACGCATCAAAGTTCAATGAGCTAGCCCATTTTGCAGAACACCAAGTAGCAAGTGAAGAGAGGAAAGCTAGGTATTTTGAACAAGGACTGAAGCCTTGGTTATTCAACAAGGTGTCAGTTCTTTAGATCGGTTCTTTTATGACATTGTTGGAAAATGCTATTATTGCAGAGTGAGGTAGTGAAGCTTTGAGTTTGTAAAACAAGGAAAAGAAAAGTAAGAATACAAGAGGAGATAGTCATGGAGGAAGCAGCAGCGGAGGAAGTAACTTAGGAAAGAGGAAGCGGGAGGATCACAACAACAACAAAGGTTTCAATAATCAAGTGGGAAGGTTTCGTGGACAGTTTAAGAAGAATGTAGAAGGATGCCCGTAGTGTGTAAGGGATCACCAGGGCGAGTGTTGGAAAAGGCATAGTGTTTGTCACAACTGTGGCCAAGAGGGGCATATTTTTCCCAACTGTTCGAAGCGGAAGAAAATCAAAGGTTGTTATGCATTTAGCTCGACGGATCATCTGATTAAAGACTGCCCAAAGAAAGGAAGTAGCGGAAGAAGAAGCAGCAAAGGGAAGCAGTAAAATCGATGATCAAGTGACCGATGCCATCCAACCAAATCTAACCGCCGAACGTTTAATACGATCGTTTCAGGACGCAGAGTCGCAAAAGGCGCGTGGTGTCAGGTATCATCCCGATCAATGATATAAATGCCTATGTATTATTTGATTCGGGTGCCACCTGTTCTTTTGTATCTGAGGAATTTGCTAGTCGACTAAATTTACCCCGAGAACGATTAGGAAATCCCTTGAACATAGAAGTTGCGAATAAAGAAGTAATCACTGTAGAATATGTTTATCGAAATTGTCTCACAAACATTAGAAATCATGAACTAAGAGTAGACTTGATCCCGATAAGATTGGGATTGTTTGACATAATATTAGGAATGGATTGGTTGTATAACCATGCTGTGATAATTGATTGTCAGAATAAAAGTGTAAACCTTCAGACTTTGAATAAGTCTAAGGTAGTGTTTTATGGTAGCTCATCGCTTAAGCAATCATGTTGCCTTACGATGATGCAGGCCAAGAAATTGTGAAGGAAAGGATGTGTAGGTTAATTAGCTTACATTGTTGATACATGAAAAAAGGGAGTAGAAATTTAGGATATACCTGTAATGAGAGAATTCCAAGATGTGCTTCCGGATGATCTGCCTGGTCTTCCGCTAGACAGAGAAATCGAATTCGTAATAAACTTAGCACCAGGGATGACACCGATTTCGAAAGCCCCATATCGCATAGCGCCAGTAGAGATGAAGGAATTGATAATACAATTGCAAGAATTGCTAGATAAGGGTTATATTCGACCGAGTGTGTCTCCTTGGGAAGCACTAGTGTTGTTTATTAAGAAGAAGGATGGATCGATGAGGCTCTGTATCGATTATCGAGAATTAAACAGAGTAACGATTAAGAATAGATATACGTTACCAAGGAAAGATGATCTTTTCGACCAACTGAAGGGAGCAAAGTGTTTCTCAAAGATAGATCTACGAATGGGCTATCACCAGTTGAAAGTACTGGAGGAGGAGATATCAAAGACAGCATTCCGAACTCATTACGGACATTTTGAATTTCTAGTGATGTCATTCGGGTTGACAAATGCTCCGGCAGCATTTATGGACTTGATGAACCGAGTCTTCAAGCCATTCTTAGATAAGTTTGTAGTAGTTTTCATCGATGATATATTAATCTACTCAAAGATGGAAGAAGAACACGATTAACATCTAAAGATGGTTTTGGAGGCGCTAAGGAAGGAAAAGTTGTATGCGAAATTTTCCAAGTGTGAATTTTGGATGAAGAAAGTTTAATTTTTATGACACGTGGTGGATAAGGATGGAATTTCAGTAGATCCTAGAAAGGTAGAATCAGTGAGTAATTAGGAGCAGCCAAAGACGCCAATGGAAGTAAGAAGTTTCTTAGGGTTAGCTAGGTATTATCGAAGATTTATCCAGGATTTTTCTAAGATGGGAACCCCGTTGACCCATTTAACGAGGAAGACGGTGAAGTTCGTGTGGACGGACAAGTGCGAAGAGAGTTTTCGTGGAGTCAAGAAGAGACTAGTGAAGCTACCATTATCATTACCGGATGATGATGAGGAGGATTTGTGGTGTATAGTGATGCATCGCACAGAGGACTTGGCTGTGTGCTAATGCAGCATGGCAAGGTCATTGCGTACGCATTACGACAACTGAAGGATTATGAAAAATGATACACTACTCATGACTTAGAGTTAGAGGCAGTAGTTTTTGCGTTGAAAATTTAGAGACATTATTTGTACGGAGAAAAATGTGAGATATACACGGACCACAAGAGTCTGAAATATATCTTCACACAGAAGGAGTTGAACATGTGTTAAACGAGGTGGTTAGAATTAATCAAGGATTATGACTGCGATATTCTTTATAACCCGGGAAAGGAAAACTTAGTAGTCGATGCATTAAGTAGGAAAGGAAGGGAGAAGTTGTTTCAAATAACAACTCAGGAGGAGTTGATAAGGGAAATGGAGAAATTTGAAATAGAGGTAAAGGGACCGAGGAGGTCTGAGGAAGAATTATTTGCAGTGGAAGCTCGTCCAACCTTATTGGACAGAATAAAGGAATCACAAGAGAAGGATGAAGAATAAGAGAAAATTAGGAAAAGGATAACAGAAAATGAGGAAGAAAAGTTCAAGATGGATAGAGATGGTATTTTTAGATTCGAAGGGAGAGTGTGGGTGCCAGCGGTAATCGAGTTGAGGGAATAAATTTTGCACGAGACACACAATACGACGTATTCCGTTCATCTAGGAGGCATGAAGATGTATTAAGATTTGAGCCAACATTTTTGATGGCCCAATCTAAATTGAGAAATCGCAGAGTGCGTTAGTAGATGTCTTACTTGTCAACGGGTCAAAGCAAAACACTAGAGGCCAAGTAGTCTACCTCAACCGTTGGAAATACAAGAGTGGAAATGGGAGCACATTATGATGGACTTCGTGGTGCGACTTTCACTCACACAGAAAGGTTTTGATGCCATTTTGGTTATCGTAGATCGACTAACAAAGACTGCTCATTTTTTACCGATCAAGATCCAATATAGTTTAAATCAGTTAGGGAATATGTACGTAAAGGAAATTTTTTCATGACATGTAGTGCCGGTATCGATTGTCTCTGACCAAGATCCGCGCTTCACATCAAAATTCTAGAAAAGCTTACAAGAAAGGATGGGAACATAGCTGAGGTTAAGTATCGCTTATCATCCGCAGACAGATGGACAAAGTGAGTGAACGATATAAATGCTAGAAGACATGCTTAGAACTTACGTGATGGATTTTAAGGAAAGTTGGGACGAACACCTACCCCTAGTAGAATTTACATATAACAATAGTTACCATGTAAGTATCGGCATGCCACCGTACGAAGCTCTTTACGG
This sequence comes from Panax ginseng, assembly GCA_020205605.1. NCBI lineage: Eukaryota > Viridiplantae > Streptophyta > Magnoliopsida > Apiales > Araliaceae > Panax > Panax ginseng. The sequence continues at coordinate 52,559,022 of CM035129.1, read as the reverse complement.
AAGAAATTATAGAATACCATTATGTTGGGATGAAGTCGAGGAACGAAAAATGTTATGACCAGAGTTAGTGCAACAAATCGCAGATGTGGTGACAGTGATAAGAGATAGACTAGTAGCTACACAAGATCGCAAGAAGAAATACGCAGATTTGCATTGTCAGGACCGCGACTTTGAAGTCAGAAGTCACGTTTTCTTAAAAGTATCTCCCTGGAAGGGAAAAATACGATTTGAAAAAAAGGGAAAATTGAGTCTGAGGTTCATAGGACCATTCGAGATACTGAAGAGAGCGGACGAAGTGGCATACAAAGTTGCATTACCACCTGAGTTGGAGCACATCCACAATGTGTTTCACATCTCCATGTTGCGTCCGTACAATCCTGACTACAAACACGTTATTTCTTACGAGCCCATTCAAGTGGAGAAGAATCTGGCGTATGAAGAAATTCCTGTCCAGATATTAGATAGGAAAGAGCAGACGTTAAGAAATAAAAGTATATCTTCTGTAAAAGTACTTTGGCGAAACCACGACGCCGAGGAGGCCACGTGGGAATTAGAAGATAAGATGTGAAGGGAGTATCTCTATCTATTTGTGTAACCTTATACGAATTCTGAGGATGAAATTTTTATAAGGGGGGAGGATGTAAGAACCGTGAATTTCATGAATAAATATTATTTTGAAATAATAAGAGAATGAATATTTATTTGAATATAAATATTGATGTGTTGTGAAATGAATAATTCAATTAATTTAAATTGAATTTATAAGAATTGAGAAAAATGTGGAATTAGTGATGAGATTTGTGAAATTCCTTGTGTGGCATGAGAATGGAAATTTGAATGTTTTAATTAAGGAATGAATAAATTAAGAAGTGACTGATTAATTAATATTATATTATTAATTAATTGTTATTATGAATGATAGTATACTAATGAGCAAAGTAATTTACATAAGTAGTATTATATTGTTCATTTAATTGATGTGGGTAAGATATGTGATAATGTATAGTTCCTACATTAAAAAGAAAGTGTAGTGTGACATCTTAATGTGTGTTTATAATATATAAAACTATATATGAGAATTGAATGAATTATAGGTTGCATAAATAATGCTTATGTGACAATAAGTAGGTGTGGGAACGTTAAAGATGTACTTTATCAAAGAATTACAAATTATTTCAATAAGTGAGTCTAATTGGATTAATAAAGTAGTGAAGAGATATGGAATTATTAGTGATCAATTAAATTGAGCCCATACATGTTATAAACATTAATTAGATTGGACTAATGTACATGGATTATATGATGTGAGTACATAAATAATCCTTAACTTTCCATTATGTAATAGCATTAACACATTAAAATTACATTTTGGAAGTCTAAAGAAACAAACTAAGCATTATAATCACGTTGCTGGGATTTAAAACATGTGTTCCATATTAAGTATCCCAACAGTGTTCAAATAGTAGCCTATATCCTCATTGCATGAACTTGAGCTGCTACAAATCAATGGTGATGATGGCTATGAATTGGCAGTTGGCCAACTCCTATATATCCATTGTTTTCTTCCATTTTCCATTGATTCAAACCATAGAACAAGGCCATGAACTGGGCAGCCATTTCTCTATAAATGACAGCCAAATTCTTTATTTCTCAGTTGCTAGAATTTCACTGATAAGTGGATTAGAGAGTGTGAGTTGCTGAGCATTGATGGAATATAATCAGAGAGGTGATGGAATTCATTTAAGCTTCAAGAGGTATAATTTCTGACTTTTTGTTCTTAAATTTGAGTTTGTCAAATTCTTATAATTTTATGGAATTCTCTATTAGTTGATATAGAACAACATGTCATTGTGTTGTCTGAGTTTGTTTGCATGTCTAGGGGCTTTGTAGTTGGTCTGGATATATGTTTGACATGGGTTATGTTGAGGCTCTGCAGGTGAGCCTTCATTTTTTAGCTGTCAAGTGGGCGCGATCGCGCCATTTATATATATATATTACGCTGGGCTTGTACCACGGCTACTATCATGGATATCTTGCTTTTGTGGTCTTGTGTTATTCTGAGCATTTAATGTCAGTTAGAATATGCATATAAATAACCTTAACATGTGGACTAATGCTGCTATGTATATAGTAAGCCATGACTAGTTTGTTTTAGTTGGATATTCAAAAAAGGCTTAAAGATTAGAAAACTAGAATTTGTGTACATGGAGTAATATACATTCTGACCTTGTCAACATGTGTAAATAACCTATATATATATATATGCGTAAATAAGTCTAACATAAGGCATAAGTTTGCTTCATGTATAATATGTTTTGCTAGCTCGGTTTTAAATGATTTTGTGACACCCCCAAAATAGGTATACATCACCCATTCTGAGTCGCCAAATACATGGTACAGAAATAACTACAACCTTTATTATTACAATTGTCGTGCAAAATACGACAACACACATGCTGTGAGTTTAAATACAAATATTGTCTTCTAGACAATATCCACACTAAAATAAGTCCTCATTACATTTATTGATACACTATTTTACAAAACTAGCGAGGACTGCTAAAACAACTGTCTAGGACCATCACTCTTTACCCCGACTTGTTCATGCTATATTTTCACTTCCTGAGAAGAAAAATGGAACAAAAAGGAAAAGGATGAGCTCAACTAGCCCAGTAAAGAATATTATGACTAAGATAAAGAACAACAATTTATCGTTAGCCTTCAACAAATCATATAAAATATAATGGACAACCAATTTTAGATCAATATTCACAGCGAAAATAATAATTCATTATAAGAGTTAAGTAGAGAATGAAATCTACTATCATCTATGAATTTAAAAGTCCATCATCAATATTTTATCCCTGTAACATCAATCAATATACATCTTCCATTAAATTTTCATCTTTGCACTACGGGGCAAAGATATTCATTTGTATCACCAGTTGGCCATGTTCATCTCAACACATGTTCATCTTTGCACTACGAGCCAAAGATATTCATATGGTAATCATTTATCTTTGCACTACGGGCCAAAGATATTCATCAAGTATCACCATTAAAGACTGAGGATGATGAAAAACATTTTAGAGAACGAATCTAGTGAGAGAGAAGAACAAAGATTAGGGATTCGTACTTTAGATGATTCAAGTTTAAAAATGCTCCATAATAATCCATAGTGAAAATCAAAACATGGATTCAATTTCAAGAATAAGGGTCACAACAGATAACTTGAAAGGGAAAAAAAATAAAAAAAAATTTGTGAACGATTGACAGTGAATAAAGATTGTGAACAAAGAAACCAATGAGCGATTGCTGTGAACAATACCCGTGAATAAAGAATCGTGAACAATACTCAGTCATGAAAAGTTCCAAATTTGATTAAAAAGTTCAGATCAATATTCCTATGAAATGATATTAGATGAAGCGAAATTTCTAATCATTTCAGGAATTATAGAAGCCATACTTACCGTAGAAATTTCAAATTCAAGAATACGAGATGAAATACTATCGCTTATATAATATGGAGTATGAAAGAAAATAATATTTCTCACGAGTATTGCAATAAAATAATATCATTTACCTTAGTAAAAACTGGATTTGACTGGAATATCAGATATTATTCTGAGAAAATCTTGCAGAAAAACTACGCTCAAAGTATTCTTATACTCAAGAAAAATACTCACAATACTATAGAATAAATTTTTCTGATTATGAAGGTGTGTTGAGGAAGGAGGGGTTACCCCCTATTTATAATAATCAGAGGAAGAAGAAAAGTCATATGCAGCCTAACTTTTCTTTATCAGCCACACTTTTTTCAATGCCTAACATCTTAAATTCAAAATGGGTGGGTGCCACTCTTTGAAACAACTTGCAGGCAACAAATGTCACCAACCCAATAGCCAACAAATCAATTATTCATGCCACTTTTATTTTTCATCCTTGAGGTCCAATAAAAGTTAGGCAACTAACAATATTCAAACTACCAACCACTCTTAGAAAAAGAAATCAAGCATTCCAAAACCATTTTGATTACCTCCGTCCCTTAACCACATGTTTATATATATATATATATATATATATAATATTATTTAAACAATTATAATATATTTGAATGAATAATTTATCAGAGAAATAATTGTAATTCCACAAAAATTAGCCAAACTTTCAACAATTATTTCATGCTAAAATTCCTTCATTTATATCCACATAAAAAAAATAAATATTTTCTTATTATATAAATCAATAATTAATTATTCACAAATAATATTACAGAATAACAATTATGACAACCAGGCCGTTCCCAGGAAAGAGGGGGCTTTCCAATGGATTTCTCCTTACTGCGCGCAATTAGGTGACCAAACCTCTCCTTGACAGAAGTTTCTAGACATTGCCAATAAAGCTATCTAATAATATTATTCAAATAATATGAATTATTGATCCGATAATGGAAATATCATGCGTTGATAATTATTGAAACAACAATAATATAAAATATCAATCTTGCAATTATTGAATCAATAAAATAAAATATTGAAGCAAGAATTACTATAACAATTATTGAGTAGTGCCTTCTTACGTAAGAATCAATAATTCAAAATAATGTACAATACCGTAGTACATACTCTGCAACCACGCCAGACATCGTATTTTAACCACCGTGTAATCCAACAATGTTAATTGTGAACGATTATTACAGCTGTTATTTATAAAAACTCATACTTTGTCGTTTTTCTTCATCCGACGGTTATTCATTATGAGGCCCACAAATGGTCTGCGTGCGTGCCGCATTTAATATTCCCCGATAACAAGAATATTCCACGACCAAACTAATATTCTCCGACAAAAATGAATAATTTATAACCACTTGCTTATTTTGCAAAATTTGCACATTTCACCCATAACTAAATCATTATATCAATTTAACACTTTATTATTCAAAAATAATAATTAGAGGAAATTCAATTTTATTTATAAAAAGTTGGGGTCTTACAACCTCCCCTCCTTATGAAATTTCATCCTCAAAATTGACGTACGTAGCTGGTGTTTCAAAAAGGTGAGGGTACCTCGCTTTCATTTTCGTTTCCAACTCCCAGGTCATTTCTTCAATATCATGGTTCCTCCACAAAACCTTGACCTATGGTATAACCTTTGTTCGTAGGACATGCTATTTCCTATCTAATATCTTGACAGATACCTCCTCGTACGTTAAATCTTCGGCTATCTCATCTGGTTCTAACTCAATAATGTGGTTTGGGTCTTTCACATATTTATGAAGCATAGATATATGAAAAACATTATGAACACGAGACATGCTTAGAGGTAATGCGAGTCTATAGGCCACATTTCCTATTCGGTCAAGAATCTCAAATGGACCAACAAATCGTGGATTGAGCTTTCCTCTCTTCCCGAATCTTGTAAATCCCTTCCATGGAGCAACACGTAACAGTACATGATCTCCAATATTAAATTCCATGTCCTTTCGATGAAGATCAGCATAACTCGTTTGTCGATCTTGTGAGGTCTTTATACGTTGCCGGATCATTTGAATCTTTTCTGTGGTCATGCGTACTAATTCTGGTCCCAACAACGTTGCTTCACCCACCTCATCCCAACATACTGGAGAACGACACTTTCGTCCATATAACGCCTCGAATGGAGCCATGCCTATACTTGCTTGATAACTATTGTTGTAGGAGAATTCCATCAGTGGCAAGTACTTATCTCAACTTCCTTTAAAATCTAGGACACAGAGTCTTAATAGATCTTCAAGGGTTTGAATAGTCCTTTCTGATTGCCCGTCTATTTGAGGATGGTATGCTGAACTGAATCGTAAATATGTCCCCATAGCTTTCTGCAAGCTAAGCCAAAATCGTGAAGTGAATCTTGGGTCATGATCCAAAACTATGGATATTGGCATGCCATGCAATCTCACAATCTCATTCACGTACATACGAACAAGACTTTCAAGAGAATAAGTCTCACGTATATGCAAGAAAGGAGCAGACTTGGTTAATCTATCAATAATAACCCAAATCGCATTTATGCCTTGAGAAACCTTAGGAAGACCTATAACGAAATCCATGGTAATGTGTTCCCACTTCCATTCCAGAATCTCAAGTGGTTGCAATGGACCTTTTGGCACTTGATGTTCTGCCTTTACACATTAACAGGTTAAACACCTTGAGATAAACTCTGCGATCTCTCTCTTCATATTGCTCCACCAAAATGTATGTCGAAGATCGTGATATATTTTGGTACTCCCAGGATGGATTGCAAATGGTGTGTTGTGTGCCTCCATCATGATTTTATGCTTCAAGTCAGAGTCGTTAGGAACACAAAGTCTGGAGTTGACTCAAAGTATTCCCTCTTCATCGATTCTTACTTCTGGAATAGCACCTTCTTGCACTTTCTTCTTCATACGTATCATCTCTGGGTCTGTGGTTTGAGCAGCTTTAACTTTATCAATTAAAGTTGGTTCTACTCGTATGTTTGATATCATCATGTGGGCATTTGGAGCCTTTACCTCTATCTCCATCCTTTGCAAGTCATACAAAATGGGTCTTTGTGTTAACAACATTGCACTCGTACCCGCATATGATCTTCTACTCAATGCTTCAACTACAACGTTTGCTTTTCCAGGATGATATTAAATGCTATGGTCGTAATCTTTTAACAACTCGAGCCAACATCGTTGCCGCATGTTGAGTTCCTTTTGGGTGAAGAAATATTTGAGGCTTTTATGATCCGTATAAATCTCCACTTTCTCCCCATACGTGTAGTGTCTCCCGATTTTTCAACATAAAAACGCATCACGCTAACCCGGATCACGAGTAGGATAATTCCTCTCATATTCTTTGAGTTGTCGCGAGGCATAGGCTATGACTTTCCCATGTTGCATGAGAACACATCCTAACCCTTTACTTGAAGCATCGCTGTAGATAACAAATCCATCCGAACCAGATGGTATTGTCAGAAAAGGTGCCGAAATGAGTCTCCTCTTAAGCTCTTGGAAACTCTTCTCGCATTCCTCGCTCCATATGAATTTTGTATCTTTCCGAGTCAGCTGAGTTAACGGAGTAGCAATTTGAGAAAATTCTTCCACGAATCTCTGATAATAACCAGCTAAGCCCAGAAAGCTATGCACTTCGGTCACCGACATCGGCTGCTCCCAACTTTGGATTGCTTCAATCATTGCCGGGTCAACAGATACTCCATGTTTTGATACCACGTGCCCAAGGAATGCTACTTCCTTAAGCCAAAACTCGCATTTCTTCAGCTTGGCATATAGCTTATTGTCACGAAGTCATTGAAGTACCACATTCAAATGGTGCTCATGATCTTCATGGCTTTTGGAATAGATGATGATATCATCAATAAAGACAACAACGAACTGATCCAAATATTCCTTGAATACACGGTTCATCATATCCATGAAAGCAGCAGGGGCATTTATACCTTGAGAAACCATGGGAAGACCCGTAACAAAATCCATGGTAATGTGTTCCCACTTCCATTTTGGAATCTCAAGTGGTTGTAATGGACCCTTAGGCACTTGATGCTCCGCCTTTACACATTGACAAGTTAAACACCTCGAGATAAACTTTGCAATCTCTCTCTTTATATTGTTCCACCAAAATGTATGTCGAAGATCAAGATACATTTTGGTACTTCCAGGATGGATTGCAAACGGTGTATTGTGTACTTCCATTATGATCTTGTACTTTAAATCAAAGTTGTTAGGAACACAAAGTCTGGAGTGTACTCGAAGTATTCCTTCTTCATCGATTCTTGCTTCTGGAATAGCACCTTCTTGTATTTTCTTCTTCACACGCATCAGCTCCGGGTCTGTGGCTTGAGCAACTTTAACTTCATCAATTAAAGTTAGTTCTATGTGTATACTTGACATCATCGCACTCGTTCCTGCATATGATCTTCTACTCAACGCGTCAGCTACCACGTTTGCTTTTCTAGGATGGTATTGAATAGTGTAGCTGTAATCTTTTAACAGCTCGAGCCAACGTCGTTGCCGCATGTTGAGTTCCTTTTAGGTGAAGAAATATTTGAGGCTTTTATAGTCTGAATATATCTCCACTTTCTCCCCATATAGATAGCGCCTCCAAATCTTTAGCGCGAAAACGACTGCTGCCAACTCTAGATCATGAGTAGGATAATTCCTCTCATATTCTTTAAGTTATCGCGAGGCATAGGCTATGACTTTCCTATGTTGCATGAGAACACATCCTAACCCTTTGCCTGAAGCATCGCTGTAGATAACAAATCCATCCGAACCAGATGGTATTGTCAGAACAGGTGCCTAAATGAGTCTCCTCTTAAGCTCTTGGAAACTCTTCTCGCATTCTTTGCTCCATACGAATTTTGTATCTTTCCGAATCAGCTGAGTTAACAGAGTAGCGATTCGAGAAAATCATTCCACGAATCTCCGATAATAACCAAATTAAGCCCAAAAGCTACGATGATTTTGGTCACCGAACTTGGTTGCTCCAACTTTGTATTTCTTCAATCTTCGTCGGGTCGATAGATACTCCATGTTTTGACACCACGCGCCCAAGGAATGCTACTTCCTCAAGCCAGAACTCGTATTTCTTCAACTTAGCATAAAGCTTATTTTTATGAAGCCTTTGAAGTACCAGCTTCAAATGGTGCTCATGATCTTCACGGCTTTTGGAATATATGAGGATGTCATCAATAAAGATAACAATGAACTGATCCAAATAATCTTTGAATACTTTGTTCATCATATCCATGAAAGCCGCAGGAGAATTAGTCAATCCAAAAGACATGACTAAGAATTCATAATGCCCGTACCGAGTTCTGAAGGCAGTCTTCGGAATAGCCTCAGTTTTAATCTTCAGCTGATGATATCCAGAACGAAGATCGATCTTTGAAAAGAATTGTGCTCCTTGCAACTAGTCAAACAAGTCATCAATGCGAGGTAGCGGATAACTATTCTTGATGGTGACATGGTTCAATTTTCAGTAGTCAATACAGAGTCGCATACTCCCGTCTTTCTTCTTTATAAATAGAACATGAGCACCCCAAGGAGATGTACTAGGACGAATGAAACCGATGTCTAACCATTCCTGTAGTTGGACTTTTTACTCCTGAAGTTCAATAGGAACCATTCGATATGGGGTTTTAGAAATGGGCTTTGTACTCGGTTCAAGATCAATAAAGAATTCAACTTCACATTCCGGGGGTAGACCAGGAAGTTCTTCAGGAAATACGTCAGGAAATTCATTAACAACAGGAATATTATTCAAATCTGACGTGTTTTTGTTCAAGTCCATAATATGGGCTAAGAAAGCTTGACATCCATTTTTCAATAAACGAATAGCTTTATGGCTTGATATGACAATGACTGATTTTAGTGGTTTAGTTGTTTGAATTCGTATGACAGGTTGGTTAGGAATATGAAAACTAACAACCTTACGAAAATAATCAATTTTGGCATGATGAGTAGTTAACCAATCAATCCATAAAATCACATCAAATGCAAGTATCTTTAAAGAAATAAGATCAACAGGTAATATGATTGTGCCATCTTGGATCAAGCAAGATTTATAAACTATAGATGTAATGAAGGTTTCACCCAACGGAGTTTCAACAGATAAGTTAAAGTCCAATAGCTCTGGAGTCAAGTTTAAACGTTGAGCACAAGCAGGAGAGATAAAAGAATGGGTAGAACCGGTATCTAGTAAGGTATAAACTTTGCAAGAGTTCAATATTAGCTTACCCGTGATCACCCAGTTCGGGTTTCTTGCATTTTGGCCAGTCACAACAAACGCCCTCAATTGAACCACCAGCTTTGTTTTGTCTGTATTCGCCTTTGGTGTCGCCGTCCCAGTTGGACTTGACTTCGCTACCGGAAAAAATCGGGCTATATGACCATCTTTTCCATAATTGAAACACACCTTGGAAGGCTGTGAACAGTTTGGACTTATGTGTCCCTCCTCTTCGCATTTGTAGCATCTAACTGACGGTCGTTCTCCTCCCCTAGAATTTGTTGTTGGTGCTGGTGCTGGTGCTGATGTCTTCCCATCATTGTTGAATCTTCTCTTTTTGAAATTTCCCCTTGACTCACCTCTCCTATTATCATGGCCACGATTACCACCTGAGTGATTGCCGCTTTTGTCCGTATTTTTCCTCCTCATTTGGTTATCATCACTCCAGGATGATCACACACATCCTTAGATGACCCTGGTTGTGGTCCCTCGATTGAACATACTCATTGTCTTGCTCTAATAGTTGAGCCCTGTTTACAACATCTGAATATAAAGAAAATTTATGAGAGATTAGATATTTCCGAATCTCGGGTTTTAGACCTCTCAGAAACATGCGCGTCATTCTTTCCTCATTCTCTACCAAATGAGGTGCAAACCTGGATAATTCTACGAACTTTGCCTCGTACTGGGAGACCGTCATGTTGTTTTGTTCCAGTCTAATAAACAATACCTCCTTCATATGACGAATACTTTCAGGGGAGTACTTGTCTTTGAATAGTTTCTGAAATCTTTCCCAAGACATGTTGAGTGCGGCTGGCTGGGTATGCTTAACAGATTCCCACCAATAATTAGCCTCACCACGGAACATAAAGGTGGTGAATGAAACCTTTTGTTCTTCCGTGCATCCCAAGACATCAAATATCTTGGTAATTTGCTTTACCCACGTTTTCGCCTTAATCGGATCTGGCTTTCCCCAGAATTCTGGTGGTCCCAACTCCTTAAACTGCTTGGCTGTGACACACCGTGCATTTCTATCATTTGCACTCGTATTTTGTACACGAGTCTCCCTCGTCTGATTTTGCATGAACTGCAAAAAGCTTCTAAACATCCCATCATTCATCGTTTGCTCAGTAGTGTTGTTTACAGGAGGAATATTGCCTTCCTGTTGCACGTTCTATTGGTTGGTGATTGATGGTTGTTCCACAGTCTCATACACTCCATTATTAACGTTCTCAGTTGACATTCTTAAAAACTGGCATAAAACAAGGGTTAATTAAACAAATTAACATAACACATAATATCCCAATATTATGACCGACCAACAAAATAAGCTTAGATAGGACACACTAGCGAAGGATTTACTCGTCTGTCCCTTCCTAGTTCTATTCCTCGATCTCCACCAGAGACCATATCCCTAAGCTCTGATACCAACTGTGACGCCCCCAAAATAGGTATACATCACCCATTCTGAGTCGCCAAATACATGGTACAGAAATAACTACAACCTTTATTATTACAATTGTCGTGAAAAATACGACAACCCACATCCTGTGAGTTTAAATACAAATATTATCTTCTAGACAATATCCACACTCAAATAAGTCCTCATTACATTTATTGATACACTATTTTACAAAACTAGCAAGGACTGCTAAAACAACTGTCTAGGACCATCACTCTTTACCCCGACTGGTTCCTGCTACATTTTCACCTCCTGAGAAGAAAAATGGAACAAAAAGGAAAAGGATGAGCTCAACTAACCCAGTAAAGAATATTATAACTAAGATAAAGAAAAACAATTTATTGTTAGCCTTCAACAAATCAGATAAAATATAATGGACAACCAATTTTAGATCAATATTCACAGCGGAAATAACAATTCATTAGAAGAGTTAAGTAGAGAATGAAATCTACTATCATCTATGAATTTAAAAGTCCATCATCAATATTTTATCCCTGTAACATCAATCAATATACATCTTGCATTAAATTTTCATCTTTCCACTACGGGGCAAAGATATTCATTTGTATCACCAGTTGGTCATATTCATCTCAACACCTGTTCATCTTTGCACTACGAGCCAAAGATATTCATCAGGTAATCATTTATCTTTGCACTACGGGCCAAAGATATTCATCAAGTATCACCATTAAAGACTGAGGATGATGAAAAACATTTTAGAGAACGAATCTAGTGAGAGAGAAGAACAAAGATTAGGGATTCGTACTTTACATGATTCAAGTTTAAAAACGCTCCATAATAATCCATAGTGAAAATCAAAACATGGATTCAATTTCAAGAATAAGGGTCACAACAGATAACTTGAAAGGGAAAAAAATAATTTTTTTTTGTGAACAGTAACCATGAACAGTACTCGTGAACAGTAACCATGAACAATACTCCTGAACAGTACCCGTGAATAGTACTCATGAACAGTACTCAGTCATGAAAATTTCCAAATTTGATTAAAAGGTTCAGATCAATATTCCTATGAAATGATATTAGATGAAGCGAAATTTCTAATCATTTCAGGAATTATAGAAGCCATACTTACCATAGAAAGTTCAAATTCAAGAATACAAGATAAAATACTATCGCTTACATAATATGGAGTATGAAAGAAAATAATATTTCTCATGAGTATTGAAATAATATCCTTTACCTTAGTAGAAACTTGATTTGACTGGAATATCAGATAATATTCTGAGAAAATCTTGCAGAAAAACTACGCTCAAAGTATTCTTATACTCAAGAAAAATACTCACAATACTATAGAGTAAAATTTTCTGATTATGAAGGTGTGTTGAGGAAGGAGGGGTTACCCCCTATTTATAACAATCAGAGGAAGAAGAAAAGTCATATGCAGCCTAACTTTTATTTATCAGCCACACTTTTTTCAATGCCTAACATCTTAAATTCAAAATGGGTGGGTGCCACTCTTTGAAACAACTTGCAGGCAACAACTCTCACCAACCCGATAGCCAACAAATCAATTATTCATGCCACTTTTATTTTTCATCCTTGAGGGCCAATAAAAGTTAGGCAACTAACAATATTCAAACCACCAACCACTCTTAGAAAAAGAAATCAAGCATTCCAAAACCATTTTGATTACCTCCGTCCCTTAACCACATGTTTATATATATACATATATATATATATATATATATATATATAAAATATTATTTAAACAATTATAATATATTATAATAGTATATTTGAATGAATAATTTATCTGAGAAATAATTGTAATTCCACAAAAAATATGCCAAACTTTCAACAATTATTTCATGCTAAAATTCCTTCATTTATATCCATATAAAAAAAATAAATATTTCATTATCATATAAATCAATAATTATTTATTCACAAATAATATTATAGAATCATAATAATGACAACCAGGTCGTTCCCAGGAAAGATGGGACTTTCCGATAAGGATTTCTCCTTAGTGGCGCGCAATTAGGTGACCAAACCTCTCCTTGACAGAAGTTTCTAGACATTGCCAATAAAGTTATCTAATAATATTATTCAAATAATATAAATTATTGATTTGATAATGGAAAATACTGTGCAGTGACAATTATTGAAACAACAATAATATAAAATATCAACGCAGCAATTATTGAATCAATAAAATAAAATATTGAATAAAGAAACATCGTAAACAATTATTGAGTAGGTCTTTTTACGTAAGAATCAATAATTCAAAAATATGTAATACTGCAAAGCTTTCTTTGTGAAACCCCAGCAGACATTATATTTTAACCACCGGCTATTCTAACAGTTAACGATAAAACTTTAGCCGTTATTTTATAAAAAGATATTTTTGTCGTTTTCTCAATTCGACAATAATTCCGTTTGTGGGGTCCACCAATGATTGTGTCGTCGTACGAATATTCCCTGTTAAAATGAAAATTTCTTGACCAATTGAATATAATATAACAACTTGCGTACTTTGCAAAATTTATAAATATTACCCACAATTATAACATTATATTAAATTCACTCCATAATATTCAAAAATGATATTTATAAAAAAAATCATATTTATTCATAAAAGTTGGGGTCTTACAAAATATATGACTAATCTAATGAAAGCATATTTAATTAAGACTTATTGATCTCATTGTATGAATATAACGGCTAAACATGAAGGACTTTGCTAAATCAACATGTGAGGTCTTGATTTTGTGAGATTTGACAAATAATGTAAGGAACAAGTTATAAAATAGACCAAACCTATTGATAGATATCATATCATGTATGATTCTGCAAGTGTCATCCTAAACGTGTTTGGGTGTGCAGGTCTGGCCTAACTTCAGTTTAGTAGTCTTGGTTTTCACCGGGGAAGCGGTAATGCCGCTTACTCCTTATTACAAACCAAGCACTACCGATACCTACCCTCTGAAGAGGATCAATTTTCTGTTGTTAATTTGGGGGATGGTGTGACAACCCGAGAAATTAGACAAATTATTAAAACCTTAAATTATTGATTTAAAGTCAAATAATAGACCTAGACAGAAAATAAGTGTATGCGTTTGATATTTTTGGGATGAAATTTTGAGGATTTCAAAATTCTGTGTAGGATTTTGGAGAATTATTCAGGATTAAGTGTATATGTGAATATGTTCTGTGTATATGGTATTATATGTGTTCAGAATATGTGGTTAAGGGTCAATGGTTGACCAGATAAATTTTATTAGTGTCAAACTCTAATATTATTAAGAACGTCAACGTTCAATTAGAAAACCCGATTTTGAAACCCTAATTTTGAGTTGAAATGAATCCAAACCCTAACCCTAATAATTTAAAACACTAATTCTGGAATTTAAATGCTGTGTATAAGGTTTAACGTCATTAATTATAATTTATTAGGGAAAACCTTAACGAATTACTTGAAACCTTAATTGCTTATTAGAAAGCCCTAATATCTAATCTGGGAACTATAATTTCAAATTTTGGGTATTTGAAACCCTAATCTGGGAACTTAAAGGATGATTATATTGCTTAATTATTATTAATTATAATATTAATTAGGGTAAAGCTTAATTAATTAGCAAACCCTAATTTTAAATTTTTAAACCCTAATTATCGTGTCAGGAACCCTAATATACAATTATTGATTTAAATTGCTAAATTAGCAATCTTAATTAGGAAATATTAATCCTAATTTGTGTTAGCTGTTATGTGATTAGGAAAGTATACTGTAATTAAGAAAATCTAATTATATTTAAAGATGTTAATTTTCATTTTTGAAAAACCATAATTTAGAAATCCTAAAATGTGAATTATGGAAAGTTTAGGTTTTAACCCTAAGGGTTTGCAACAAATAACAATTCTAGAAATAAAATGGTATGGAAATGACTAGTTTACCCTTATTGCATTATTTAGTAGATTGCTTGTAGATCTAGCACTAAAATGAGATGGCACACTACTCTAACTCTAGACCTAGATGTGTGTCCAAATATCAGCCACAACTTGCTAGCAAATATCTTGAATCATATCTATTATATAGATCAAAGAGAGAGAAAATGTCACTTTACTTCTCATTCTCTCAAACCCTTTCTCTCTCTTCCAAATCCGAAATTATGAGTGAGAAAGTGAGATATGATAGGTCTATTTCAGTCTCTAACTTGGCAAGATCAGATCATCAAAGTTAGATTCATGATTAAAGTTAGAAAAAGGTATAAAAACCCTAACTTAGAAATCCTTAGATCTTATGTTAGATGAAGTTGTTTGTTGTTAAAAGTTATGTTATAGAGTGTCATTTGATGATCTGGGTTGACAAAACTCAGATCCATATCATTGTGATGCTCGAATTTAAAGATTTCTCAAATCTGGAAATTTAAGGCCTGACAGCCTAATGTTAGGACCTCTATATCCTTTCTTGTTAATTTTTTTTATGTGTTTTAAGAGTTTATACTTGTAGTATGTTGTATGGACTTCAATATAGACCTTGAATAATGTACATATCATGTGTAGATAGAACAGTATAAGCAATCAAAGGTCGTTGACCAGTCACGAAAAGTCGAATCTGGGCAACCCAAAAATTTTCTATGTTGTCTGACAAGATTTTCCAGGCCCTTAATCTTGCTGTTATTTGATGTTATGGCTATGTTGTTGATTGATCCTTGTATTAGGACATGTTGTGTACATACTAAAACCTTTAGATCACCCAGATCTGTAACAGGATCGTAGAAATTAATGGTCAAACCATCGTTAACCGAACTGCTTGATGAACAATCTAGAAAACCCAGATTTGATCTTGAGCATGTACCTGACATGTACTTTGACCAGCCATGATTTCTTTTATATGTTGTTGTTAGACCAACCTATTGACATATTATGGTACCCTGACATGAGATCTACGCGATGAAACCTTTAAATCACACTAACCAAACTGGGAACGTGTAGATTCAATCGGACAAAGTATGATTTTCGGATCGTTTCTTCATTTCGGAAAACCCGTAAATGAAAAACAGTCCCGACAGTGATTCTATAGCTTAGATCTTGCATGTTGTTCATGTTTTGGCCATGTAATTTGCTTAGGGTTGTAGTACTCATTACTAATACAACATTACTACATTCTAGAGCCCAGAAAACCTCAAGAACATGAATCTATTGATGGACAAACCACCTATCTCAAACACTGACATGGTGTTCTGGGTTTGTTGAAGAACAGTCCAAGAACACCATTAGCGGCCCGGATTAGATACGCCTAATGCCCCTATAGCGACAATTTATTTTGAAAATTAATTATTTTAATTAATAAATAAATAAAAATAGTTTATAATTATTAAAAATACATAATAAATTATGAAAAATTATTTTAAAGTCCTAAAAAATAGTTTTAATTATTTTTGTATATTTCAAAAACATTTAATATTTTTGGAATATAAAAGGTATTTATTTATTTAATTATAATATTAAATAAATTATTTAAAAATGGTTTTAATTCATGAAAAAATTATATTATGATATTATTAGAAAATATTTTAAGTTATTTTTGATGACTTTTAATATTTTGTGATGAATTTCTTAAATAATTTGATATTAATGATAATTAATTTATTTAATAAATATATTAAATAAATTATGGAAAATTAGAATTTATGATTTAAAAATCATATAAAAATGATTTAAGTGTTATAAAAATATTTGAAGTTATAAAATATAACTTTTGATATTTTGACATGAAAATATTAATATTTTAATATTAAAAGCAATTATCGGATAATAAATTTAAGTGTTTAAAATCATATAATTATGATTTTAAGGTATTAAAATACTTTGATATATTATAATTATATTATAATATTATGTTATGATTTTCATTAATAATAAATATTGATGATTAAGGAATTATGTGGTATTTAATTCATTTAAATACGATTTTAATGATTGAAAAATGTTGATAAATGATATTAATTATCTGAAAATTATTACAAGTCTATGAAAAGTGTTTTGATTGATAATATGATTATCTAAGATATTGTTTAGTGTCTAGGCAGAGTTTAATTGAACTTAAACTCGATGATTGTCCGACTTGACCGTCGTGATGTTAGAATTTTGTCGGGTTCAACTCAGACTTAAATAGTCTGACTTGATGCTAAGTTTTATGTGTATTGTAGACTGATAGAATTATGTGCTATGTGTTTAGGCTATTCTATGTGTATATATAATAGTATTATATTGTGATGATATTATTCTAATATTGGAAATCTATATTACTAATATTAGATCTTCGGATAAAGCGTTATAAATTGCGTAGCGGTAATCAACGGTTCAGGCAAGTTTTACTTAACTCTACTAAGAGTTGTTTTATTCATATATGCTTATGGTTAATCATTGCTGATTGCCATGTGGAATTGTACTTTGTACATATTGCATGTATAAGTCAGGTATGAAAGGTTGATCACCTTCATTACCAGTTGATCCAGATATATTTGTTCATGTTCAATACTTGTTCAGTCAAAAAATTTGTTCGTGCTAGTTCTCAATTATATTGATGAATTATAGCCAGCTTATTATTCAGACTCTTTCAATCATGATATATCCTTAAATTGTATTTAAACTTGCTGGGCAACTTTCATGCTCACCCTTGCTATATCATGATAAACATTGCAGATAAGGCGAATGCGTTCGGATACAGGAAAAAGGTTAATGTCAAGTTCAGCTTGGGATAAAATGTGCGGCTAGTTTGTAATAGTATAGTTAGATAATAATGTTATGTGTTAGATAGTTTATGATTTGTGTATAAGTTAAGGTTACTCAATTTTGGGAAATAGTGTGTAAAGTGTACTGTATAAACAATTTATGTTTATATCTTCCGCAATAGTTATAGAATGATTGAACCGAATCCGCGGTGATTTCGGACCCGGATTTGGGGCTCTCATAGTTGGTATCAAAGTTATTGGTTATGAAGCTTAGGTAGGAATACTTGAGACCAATAACCGCAGTGATTAGGATAAGTACTAACTCATATAGAGTTAGTTGGTCGGTATGATTCAAAGATGAATCTCGACGAGTTGTAAAGATACAGGGTCCCCTAACTCTGATCATAAAAGTGAACAGTAATGGTGAATAGATAGAGTCTAGAAGACTAAAGTTCAGGGATAGGAGATCGTAAAACAAAATGATCAAGAGATAGAAATGAATCGTAATATTTATGATGAGATCACCCCGTGATCTGGTAAAGTGATAGTAGGAAGAAGAATCAATCTAAGGATTCAAAAGTTTACAACAAAATGTTGTGTGGCAGTTGTACCATGAATTGGTATGATTAGAAAGGATTATGAAACACGGATTAAAAATGAAATTCATTATTGAGAAGGGAGTTAAGATTAGGTGGGGATTTCAATTGAGGACTCATGCCTTAAAATTGAGTTGTATGATTCCTTGTGTGGGCGGAGAATTATACTTGGTGTAAAAACCACTTAGTTTCTGACATTGATAATCATTGAAATGTTTGTGTCGCGCTATTTGCTATATGCATGTTAAGAAGGTGATTCCTTTCTCGTGTGTATAACAAATAGATAGAAGTTCTGTGTAGAGGATATAGGTTAAGTACGAGTTCTTAAAACTCATACGTATGTGACATTCTTGACTCATAGTTATATGAAATGTTTATGAACCCCTCAGCGAATGGACGCCAAAGTCTGACTAAGACAAGTCCTTAAACTCATATGATTGTGGCAATTTATGAATTCATAAGTTTGGTTTGATGAACTGGGTATAGTTGTGTGTGAATGGAGAATTGAGGATTATAGGAATAGATAGATTGTTAAGCAAATGATTATTAGTGGAGACATAAGTTTTCCAAAATTCCTAGCTATGCTAGACTTCGAAATTTTGACATCAAGATAAATACGCACTATGTGCTTTTAAAAAAAAATTGTAGACTCGTAACCATTTTTGAAATGGTTTAAAGTACAGTCTATGCTACTTATTTCGGCTAGACGCAAATGATTTGAAATATCAAAATTTATTTTAATTATCACTTATGTACCATGAAACCCGGTGCAGAGATGATAAAAAGGTGATGGAGTTGTAAATACAGGAATACTTAGTGTGAATTTGACCTAAAGTCATTGTTCCACTATGGTATGATGTGTTATGAAAAAGTCATACAATGACGGCATCCTCAATCGAACTGTTAATACAGTACGGCATCATGACGTCATTCTCGAAAATATTTTCAAAATTTTAATTTGCCAACAGGGTTTGGCTACACCTAAATAATTCGATTCAGCTAGACTAATGTTTATGAAAACTCTAAGTGTTCATTGAAAGAAATTTCCCGAACCAAATTGTTTTGGTGCGGAATCCTATAATAAGACTGAGGTGAACTATGTTGTTTGAATAAATAATCCAATCTAATAGCGTAAATATTCGCTAAATATAATTAATACGTTATGCATGCGTAAGAGTACGATATGCTAATCACCTAAAGTACTAGCAACAGTAGTTTACCTTCTTTGTGATTGTAAACCTACCAAGTAATGTAAAGTTTTGCGGTAGGAATACCGTTAAAACTAGGTGTTCATGGTCTATATGACCCCTCAGCAATTTGAAAACTTTTACTCATGTGAGTGGTGTATTGGGTAGCATATGATGATGTGTATGATTGGTGTCTAGTGCATGGTATAAGGAGTAAGGTGTAAGGTAAATTTTGGGGACGAAATTTTTAGAAGAAGGGATGAATGTGACAACCCGAGAAATTAGACAAATTATTAAAATCTTAAATGATTGATTTCAGGTCAAATAATAGACCTAGACAGAAAATAAGTGTATGCGTTTGATATTTTTGGGATGAAATTTTGAGGATTTCAAAATTCTGTGTAGGATTTTGGAGAATTATTCAGGATTAAGTGTATCTGTGAATATGTTCTGTGTATATGGTATTATATGTGTTCAGAATATGTGGTTAAGGGTCAAGGATTGACCAGATAAATTTTATCAGTGTCAAACCCTAATATTATTAAGAACGTCAACGTTCAATTAGAAAACCCTAACGTCTGATAAGAAACCCTAGAAATCGGTTTTGAAACCCTAATTTCAGTTTCGGGAATCCGAAACCCTAATTTAAAATTTAAAACCCTAATTTTGGAATTTAAATGTTGTGTATAAGGTTTAACGTCATTAATTATAATTTATTAGGGAAAACCTTAACGAATTATGAAACCCTAATTGCTTATTAGAAAGCCCTAATATCTAATCTGGGAACTCTAATTTCAAATTTCGTGTATTTGAAACTCTAATCTGGGAACTTAAAGGATGATTATATTACTTAAGTATTATTAATTATAATATTAATTAGGGTAAATCTTAATTAATTAGCAAACCCTAATTTTAAATTTTTAAACCCTAATTATCTTGTCAGGAACCCTAATATACAATTATGGATTTAAATTGCTAAATTAGCTATCTTAATTAGGAAATATTAATCCTAATTTGTGTTAGCTCTTATGTGATTAGGAAAGTATACTGTAATTAAGGAACTCTAATTATATTTAAAGATGTTAATTTTCATTTTTGAAAAACCCTAATATAGAAATCCTAAAATATGAATTATGGAAAGCTTAGGTTTTAACCCTAAGGGTTAAACCCTAAGGGTTTGCAACAAATGACAATTTTAGAAATTAAATGATATGGAAATGACTAGTTTACCCTTATTGCATTATTTAGTAGATTACTTGTAGATCTAGCCCTAAAATTAGATGGTACACTACTCTAACTCTAAACCTAGATGTGTGTCCAAATATCAGCCACAACTTGCTAGCAAATATCTTAAATCATATCTATTATATAGATCAAAGAGAGAGAAAATGTCACATAACTTCTCATTCTCTCAAACCCTTTCTCTCTCTTCCAAATCCGAAATTAAGAGTGAGAAAGTGAGATATGATAAGTCTATATCAGTCTCTAACTTGGCTAGATCAGATCATCAAAGTCAGATTCATGATTAAAGCTAGAAAAAGGTATAAAAAGCCTAACTTAGAAATCCTTGGATCTTATGTTAAATGAAGTTGTTTGTTGTAAAAAGTTATGTTATAAAGTGTAATTTGATGATCTGGGTTGACAAAAATCAGATCCATATCATTGTGATGCTCGAATTTAAAGATTTCTCAAATCTGGAAATCTGGAAATTTAAGGCCTGACAGCCTAATGTCAGGACCTCTAGATCCTTTCTTGTTAATTTTTTTATGTGTTTTAAGAGTTTATACTTGTAGTATGTTGTATGGACTTCAATCTAGACCTTGAATAAAGTGCATATCATGTGTAGATCGAACAGTATAAGCAATCAAAGGTCGTTGACCAGTCACGAAAAGTCGAATCTGGGCAACCCAAAAATTTTCTATGTTGTCTGACAAGATTTTCCAGGCCCTTAATCTTGCTGTTATTTGATGTTATGGCTATGTTGTTGATTGATCCTTGTATTAGGACATGTTGTGTACATACTAAAACCTTTAGATGACCCAGATCTGTAACAGGATCGTAGAAATTAATGGTCAAACCACCGTTGACCGAACTGCTTGATGAACAATCTGGAAAACCCAAATTTGTTCTTGAGCATGTACCTGACATGTACTTTGACCAGCCATGATTTCTTTTATATGTTGTTGTTAGACCAACCTGTTGATATATTATGGTACCCTGACATGAGATCTACGCGATGAAACCTTTAAATCACACTAACCGAACCGGGAACGTGTAGATTCAACGGACAAAGTAGTGATTCGATCGTTTCTTCATTTTCGGAAAACCCGAAATGAAGAATATAGTCTCGACAGTGATTTCAGTAGCTTAGATCTTGCAGAAGTTGTTCATGTTTTTGCCATGTAATTTGCTTAGGTTGTAGTGTTACATTACTAATACAACATTACTACATTCTAAGCAAAATTAAAACCTCAAGAACATAAATCTATTGATGGTCAAACCATCTATCTCGAACACTGACATGGTGTTCTGGGTTTGTTGAAGAATAGTCCAAGAACACCATTAGCGACGGATTCGTCGCCTAATGTCCCTATACCGACAGTTTATTTTGAAAATTAATTATTTTAATTAATAAATAAATAAAAATGGTTTATAATTATTAAAAATACATAATAAATTATGAAAAATTATTTTAAAGTCTGAAAAGTAGTTTTTAATTATTTTGAGTATATTTTAAAAATATTTAATATTTTTGGAATATAAAAGGTATTTATTTATTTAATTATAATATTAAATAAATTATTTAAAAATTGTTTTAATTCATGAAAAATTATATTATGATATTAGAAAATATTTTAAGTTATTTTTGATGACTTTTAATATTTTGTGATGGATTTCTTAAATAATTTGATATTAATGATAATTAATTTATTTAATAAATATATTAAATAAATTATGGAAAATTAGAATTTATGATTTAAAAATCATATAAAATGATTTAAGTGTTATAAAAATATTTGAAGTTATAAAATATAACTTTTGATATTTTGACATGAAAATATTAATATTTTAATATTAAAAGCAATTATCGGATAATGAATTTAAGTGTTTAAAAATCATATAATTATGATTTTTAAGGTATTAAAATACTTTGATATTGATATATTATAATATTATGTTATGATTTTTATTAATAATAAATATTGATGATTAAGGAATTATGTGGTATTTAATTCATTTAAATACGATTTTAATGATTGAAAAATATTGATAAATGATATTAATTATCTAAACATTATTACAAGTCTATGAAAATTGTTTTGATTGATAACATGATTATCTAAGATATTGTTTAGTGTTTAGGCAGAGTTTAATTGAGTTTAAACTCGATGATTGTCCGACTTGACCGTCGGGATGTTAGAATTTTGTCGGGTTCAACTCAGACTTAAATAGTCTGACTTGATGCTAAGTTTTATGTGTATTGTAGACTGATAGAATTATGTGTTATGTGTTTAGGCTATTCTATGTGTATATATATAATAGTATTATATTGTGATGATATTATTCTAGTATTGGATATCTATATTACTAATATTAGGTCTTCGGATAAAGCGTTATAAATTGCATAGCAGTAATCAACGGTTCAGGCAAGTTTTACTTAACTCTACTAAGAGTTGTTTTATTCAGATATGCTTATGGTTAATCATTGCTGATTGCCATGTGGAATTGTACTATGTACATATTGCATGTATAAGTCAGGTATGAAAGGTTGATCACCTTCATTACCAGTTGATCCAGATATATTTGTTCATGTTCAATACTTGTTCAGTCAAAAAATTTGTTCGTGCTAGTTCTCAATTATATTGATGAATTATAGCTAGCTTATTATTCATACTCTTTCAATCATGATTTATCCTTAAATTATATTTAAACTTGCTGGGAAACTTTCATGCTCACCCTTGCTATATAATGATAAACATTGCAGATAAGGCGAATGCGTTCGGATATAGGAAAAAGGTTAATGCCAAGTTCAGCTTGGGATAAAATGTGCGGCTAGTTTGTAATAGTATAGTTGGATAATAATGTTATGTGTTAGATAGTTTATGATTTGTGTATAAGTTAAGGTTACTCGATTTTGGGAAATAGTGTGTAAAGTGTACTGTATAAATAGTTTATGTTTATATCTTCCGCAATAGTTATAGAATGATTGAACCGAATCCGCGGTGATTTCGGACCCAGATTTGGGGCTCTCATAGTTGGTATCAAAGTTATTGGTTATGAAGCTTAGGTAGGAATACTTGAGACCAATAACCGCAGTGATTAGGATAAGTACTAACTCATATAGAGTTAGTTGGTCGGTTAGATTCAAAGATGAATCTCAGCGAGTTGTAAAGATACAGGGTCCCCTAACTCTGATCATAAAAGTGAATAGTAATGGTGAATAGATAGAGTCTAGAAGACTAAAAGTTCAGGGATAGGAGATCGTAAAACAAAACGATCAAGATATAGAAATGAATCGTAATATATACGATGAGATCACCCCGTGATCTGGTAAAGTGATAGCAGGAAGAAGAATCAATCTAAGGATTGAAAAGTTTACAGCAAGATGTTGTGTGGCAGTTGTACCATGAATTGGTACAGATTCAGGAAAGGATTATGAACACGGATTAAATGAAATTCGTATTGAGAAGGGAGTTAAGATTAGGTGGGGATTTCAATTGAGGACTCATGTCGGCAGCTGAGTTGTATGATTCCTTGTGTGGGCGGAGAATTATACTTGGTGTAAAAACCACTTAGTTTCTGACATTGATAATCATTGAAATAAGGTTAAGTACGAGTTCTTAAAACTCATACGTATGTGACAATCTTGACTCATAGTTATATGAAATATTTATGAACCCCTCAGCGAATGGACGCCAAAGTCTGACTAGGACAAGTCCTTAAACTCATATGAATGTGGCAACTTATGAACTCATAAGTGTGGTTTGATGAACTGGGTATAGTTATGTGTGAATGGAGAATTGAGGATTATAGGAATAGATAGATTGTTAAGCAAATGATTATTAGTGGAGACATAAGTTTTCCAAAATTCCTAGTTATGCTAGACTTCAAAATATTGACATCAAGATAAATACGCACTATGTTCTTTTAAAAAAATATATTTGTAGACTCGTAACAATTTTTGAAACGGTTTAAAGTACAATCTATGCTACTTATTTCGGCTAGACGCAAATGATTTGAAATATCAAAATTTATTTTAATTATCACTTATGTACCATGAAACTTCAGTGCGAGATGATAAAAAGGTGATGGAGTTGTAAATACAGAATACTTAGTGTGAATTTGACCTAAAGCCGTTGTTCCACTATGGTATGATGTGTTATAACAAAGTCATACAATGACGGAATCCTCAAATGAATTTGTTAATCTGAGACGGCATCATGACGTCATTTCTAAAAATATTTTCAAAATTTTAATTTTCAAGGGTTTTACACCTAAATTTGCCAATGGGGTTTGGCTACACCTAAATAATTCGATTCAATTTAGACTAATGTTTATGAAAACTCTAAGTGTTCATTGAAAGAAATTTCCCGAACCAAATTGTTTTGGTGCGGAATCCTATGATAAGACTGAGGCGAACTATGTTGTTTGGATAAATAATCCAATCTAATAGCGTATATATTCGCTAAACATAATTAATACGTTATGCATGACGTAAGAGTACAATATGCTAATCACCTAAAGTACTAGCAACAGTAGTTTACCTTCTTTGTGATTGTAAACCTACCAAGTAATGTAAAGTTTTGCGATAGGAATACCGTTAAAACTAGGTGTTCATGGTCTATATGACCCCTCAGCAATTTGAAAACTTTTACTCATTTGATTGGTGTATTGGGTAGCATGTGATGATGTGTATGATTGGTGTATAGTGCATGGTATAAGGAGTAAGGTGTAAGGTTAATTTCGAGGAAAAAATTTTAGAAGAAGGGGTTAATGTGACAACCCGAGGAATTAGACAAATTATTAAAATCATAAATGATTGATTTAAGGTCAAATAATAGACCTAGACAGAAAATAAGTGTATGCATTTGATATTTTTGGAATTGAATTTGGAGGATTTCAAAATTCTGTGTAGGATTTTGGAGAATTATTCAGGATTAAGAGTATATGTGAATATGTTCTGTGTATATGGTATTATATGTGTTCAGAATATGTGGTTAAGGGTCAAGGGTTGACCAGATAAATTTTATCAGTGTCAAACCCTAATATTATTAAGAACAGCAACGTTCAATTAAAAAACCCTAACGTCTGATAAGAAACCCTAGAAATCGGTTTTGAAACCCTAATTCAGAATTTAAAACCCTAATTCTTGAATTTAAATGCCGTGTATAAGGTTTAACGTCATTAATTACAATTTATTGGGGAAAACCTTAACGAATTACTTGAAACCCTAATTGCTTATTAGAAAGCCCTAATATCTAATCTGGGAACTCTAATTTCAAATTTCGGGTATTTGAAACCCTAATCTGGGAACTTAAAGGATGATTATAGTGCTTAAGTATTATTAATTATAATATTAATTAGGGTAAAGCTTAATTAATTAGCAAACCCTAATTTTAAATTTTTAAACCCTAATTATCCTGTCAGGAACCCTAATATATAATTATGGATTTAAATTGCTAAATTAGCAATCTTAATTAGGAAATATTAATCATAATTTCTGTTAGCTCTTATGTGATTAGGAAAGTATACTGTAATTAAGAAACTCAAATTATATTTAAAGATGTTAATTTTCATTTTTGAAAAACCCTAATTTAGAAATCCTAAAATGTGAATTATGGAAAGCTTAGGTTTTAACCCTAAGGGTTTGCAACAAATGACAATTCTAGAAAAAAAATAGTATGGAAATGACTAGTTTACCCTTATTGCATTATTTAGTAGATTACTTGTAGATCTAGCCCTAAAATGAGATGGTACACTACTCTAACTCTAGACCTAGATGTGTGTCCAAATATCAGCCACAACTTGCTAGCAAATATCTTGAATCATATCTATTATATAGATCAAAGAGTGAGCAAATGTCACTTTACTTCTCATTCTCTCAAACCCTTTCTCTCTCTTCCAAATCCAAAATTAAGAATGAGAAAGTGAGATATGATAAGTCTATATCAGTCTCTAACTTGGCAAGATAATATCATCAAAGTCAAATTCATGATTAAAGTTAGAAAAAGGTATAAAAACCCTAACTTAGAAATCCTTAGATCTTATGTTAGATGAAGTTGTTTGTTGTTAAAAGTTATGTTATAGAGTGTCATTTGATGATCTGGGTTGACAAAACTCATATCCATATCATTGTGATGCTCGAATTTAAAGATTTCTCAAATCTGGAAATTTAAGGTCTGACAGCCTAATGTCAGGACCTCTAGATCCTTTCTTGTTAATTTTTTTATGTGTTTTAAGAGTTTATACTTGTAGTATATTTTATGGACTTCAATCTAGACCTTGAATCAAGTCCATATCATGTGTAGATCGAATAGTATAAGCAATCAAAGGTCGTTGACCAGTCACGAAAAGACGAATCTGGGCAACCTAGAAATTTTCTATGTTGTCTGACAAGATTTTCCAGGCCCTTAATCTTGCTGTTATTTGATGTTATGGCTATGTTGTTGATTGATGCTTGTATTAGGACATGTTGTGTACATACTAAAACCTTTAGATCACCCAGATCTAATAAAGGATCAGAGAAATTAATGGTCAAACCACCGATTGACCGAATCATTTGATGAACAACTGAAAACCAGATTTGTTCTTGAGCATATACCTGACATGTACTTTGACCAGCCATGATTTCTTTTATATGTTGTTGTTAGACCAACCTGTTGATATATTATGGTGCCCTGACATGAGAT
This sequence comes from Panax ginseng, assembly GCA_020205605.1. Classification (NCBI taxonomy): domain Eukaryota; kingdom Viridiplantae; phylum Streptophyta; class Magnoliopsida; order Apiales; family Araliaceae; genus Panax; species Panax ginseng. Next base: position 52,531,423 of record CM035129.1, on the reverse strand, counting down.
CTACGCGATGAAACCTTTAAATCACACTACCAAACTGGGAACGTGTAGATTCAACGGACCAAAGTATGACCCTCGAACTGTTCTTCATTTCTGGAAAACCCAGAAATGAAGAACAGGTCTGACAGGTGATTCTGTAGCTTAGATCTTGTAGGTTGTTCATGTTTTGGCCATGTAATTTGCTTAGGGTTGTAGTACTACATTACTACTACAACATTACTACATTCTACAGCCTAATAAACCTCAAGAACACGAATCTATTGATGGTCAAACCATCTATCTCGAACACTGACATGGTGTTCTAGGTTTGTTGAAGAACAGCCCAAGAACACCATTATTAACGATTCGTCGCCTAATGTCCCTATAATGACAGCTTTATTTTGAAAAATAATTATTTTAATTAATAAATAGATAAAATGGTTTATAATTATTTAAAATACATAATAAATTATGAAAAATTATTTTAAAGTCCGAAAAATAGTTTTTAATTATTTTGAGTATATTTCAAAAATATTTAATATTTTAGAATATAAAAGATATTTATTTATTTAATTATAATATTAAATAAATTGTTTAAAAATGGTTTTAATTCATGAAAAATTATATTATGATATTAGAAAATATTTTAAGTTATTTTTGATGACTTTTAATATTTTGTGATGAATTTCTTAAATAATTTGATATTAATGATAATTAATTTATTTATTAAATATATTAAATAAATTATGGAAAATTAGAATTTATGATTTAAAAATTATATAAAAATGATTTAAGTGTTATAAAAATATTTGAAGTTATAAAATATAACTTTTTATATTTTGACATGAAAATATTAATATTTTAATATTAAAAGCAATTATCGGATAATGAATTTAAGTGTTTAAAATCATATAATTATGATTTTAAGGTATTAAAAATACTTTGATATATTATAATTATATTATAATATTTTGTTATGATTTTCATTAATAATAAATATTGATGATTAAGGAATTATGTGGTATTTAATTCATTTAAATACGATTTTAATGATTGAAAAATGTTGATAAATGATATTAATTATCTGAAAATTATTACAAGTCTATGAAAATTGTTTTGACTGATAATATGATTATCTAAGATATTGTTTAGTGTTTAGGCAGAGTTTATTTGAACTTAAACTCGATGATTGTCCGACTTGACCGTCGGGATGTTAGAATTTTGTCGGGTTCAACTCAGACTTAAATAGTATGACTTGATGCTAAGTCTTATATGTATTTTTGACTGATAGAATTATGTGTTATGTGTTTAGGTTATTCTATGTATATATATATAATAGTATTATATTGTGATGATATTATTCTAATATTGGAGATCTATATTACTAATATTAGGTCTTCGGATAAAACGTTATAAATTGCGTAGCGGTAATCAACGGTTCAGGCAAGTTTTACTTAACTCTACTAAGAGTTGTTTTATTCAGATATGCTTATGGTTAATCATTGTTGATTGCCATGTGGAATTGTACTCTGTACATATTGCATGTATAAGTCAGGTATGAAAGGCTGATCACCTTCATTACCAGTTGATCCAGATATATTTGTTCATGTTCAATACTTGTTCACTCAAAAAATTTGTTCGTGTTAGTTCTCAATTATATTGATGAATTATAGCCAGCTTATTATTCAGACTCTTTCAATCATGATATATCCTTAAATTGTATTTAGACTTGTTGGGCAGCTTTCTTGCTCACCCTTGCTATATTATGATAAACATTGCAGATAAGGCGAATGCGTTCGAATACAAGAAAAAGGTTAATGCCAAGTTTAGCTTGGGATAAAATGTGCGGCTAGTTTGTAATAGTATAGTTGGATAATAATGTTATGTGTTAGATAGTTTATGATTTGTGTATAAGTTAAGGTTACTCGATTTTGGGGAATAGTGTGTAAAGTGTACTGTATAAATAATTTATGTTTATATCTTCCGCAATAGTTATAGAATGATTGAACCAAATCCGCCGTGATTTCGGACCCGGATTTGGGGCTCTCACAGTAGGTATCAAAGTTGTTGTTTATGAAGCTTAGGTAGGAATACCTGAGACCAATAACTGCAGTGATTAGGATAAGTACTAACTCATATAGAGTTAGTTGGTCAGTAAGATTCAAAGATGAATCTCGGCGAGTTGTAAAGATACAGGGTCCCCTAACTCTGATCATAAAAGTGAATAGTAATGGTGAATAAATAGAGTCTAGAAGACTAAAAGTTCAGGGATAGGAGATCGTAAAAAAAACGATCAAGATATTGAAATGAATCGTAATATATACGATTAGATCACCCCGTGATCTGGTAAAGTGATAGCAGAAAGAATAATCAATCTAAGGATTGAAAAGTTTACAGCAAGATGTTGTGTGGCAGTTGTACCATGAATTGGTACAGATTCAGAAAAGGATTATGAATACGAATTAAATGAAATTCGTATTGAGAAGGGAGTTAAGATTAGGTGGGGATTTCAATTAAGGACTCATGTCGGCAGCTGAGTTGTATGATTCATTGTGTGGGCGGGGAATTATACTTGGTGTAAAAACCACTTAGTTTCTAGCACTGATAATCATTGAAATGTTTGTGTCGCGCTATTTGCTATATGCATGTTAAGAGGGTGATTCCTTTCTCGTGTGTATAACAAATAAATAGGTTACAGGTAGAGGATATAAGGTTAAGTACAAGTTCTTAAAACTCATACGTATGTGACATTCTTGACTCATAGTTATATGAAATGTTTATGAACCCCTCAGTGAATGGACGCCAAAGTCTGACTAGGACAAGTCCTTAAACTCATATGATTGTGGCAATTTATGAACTCATAAGTGTGGTTTGATGAACTGGGTATAGTTATGTGTGAATGGAGAATTGAGGATTATAGGAATAGATAAATTGTTAAGCAAATGATTATTAGTGGAGACATAAGTTTTCCAAAATTCCTAGATATGCTAGACTTCGAAATTTTGACATCAAGATAAATACGCACTATGTTCTTTTAAAAAAAAATATTTGTAGACTCGTAACCATTTTTGAAACGGTTTAAAGTACAATCTATGCTACTTATTTTTATTAGACGCAAATGATTTGAAATATCAAAATTTATTTTAATTATCACTTATGTACCATGAAACACAGTGCGAGAGATGATAAAAAGGTGATGGAGTTGTAAATACTGAGGAATACTTAGTGTGAATTTGACCTAAAGTCGTTGTTCCACTATGGTATGATGTGTTATGACAAAAGTCATACAATGACGGAATCCTCAAAGCGGACCGTTGTCTGAGACGGCATCATGACGTCATTCTCGAAAATATTTTCAAAATTTTAATTTGCCAACAGGGTTTGGCTACACCTAAATAATTCGATTGAATTGAATTATTGATGTGAGTCTACGCTATTCGATTCAGCTAGACTAATGTTTATGAAAACTCTAAGTGTTCATTGAAATAAATTTCCCGAACAAAATTGTTTTGGTGCGAAATCCTATGATAAGACTGAGGGGAACTATGTTGTTTGGATAAATAATCCAATCTAATAGCGTAAATATTCGTTAAACATAATTAATACGTTATGCATGACGTAAAGAGCACGATATGCTAATCACCTAAAAAATCAGCAGCGATGAGTTTACCTTCTTTGTGATTGTAAACCTACCAAGTAATGTAAAGTTTTGCGGTAGGAATACCGTTAAAACTAGGTGTTCATGGTCTATACGACCCCTCAGCAATTTGAAAACTTTTACTCATTTGAGTGGTGTATTGGGTAGCATGTGATGATGTGTATGATTGGTGTATAGTGCATGGTATAAGGAGTAAGGTGTAAGGTAAATTTCTGGGACAAAATTTTTAGAAGAAGGGGTGAATGTGACAACCCGAGAAATTAGACAAATTATTAAAATCGTAAATGATTGATTTAAGGTCAAATAATAGACCTAGACAGAAAATAAGTGTATGCGTTTGATATTTTTTGGATGGAATTTTGAGGATTTCAAAATTCTGTGTAGGATTTTGGAGAATTATTCAGGATTAAGTGTATATGTGAATATATTCTGTGTATATGGTATTATATGTGTTCAGAATATGTGGTTAAGGGTCAAGGGTTGACCAGATAAATTTTATCAGTGTCAAACCCTAATATTATTAAGAACATCAACGTTCAATTAGAAAACCCTAACGTCTAATAAGAAACCCTAGAAATCGGTTTTGAAACCCTAATTCAGAATTTAAAACCCTAATTCTTGAATTTAAATGCCGTGTATAAGGTTTAACGTCATTAATTACAATTTATTGGGGAAAACCTTAACGAATTACTTGAAACCCTAATTGCTTATTAGAAAGCCCTAATATCTAATCTGGGAACTCTAATTTCAAATTTCGGGTATTTGAAACCCTAATCTGGGAACTTAAAGGATGATTATAGTGCTTAAGTATTATTAATTATAATATTAATTAGGGTAAAGCTTAATTAATTAGCAAACCCTAATTTTAAATTTTTAAACCCTAATTATCCTGTCAGGAACCCTAATATATAATTATGGATTTAAATTGCTAAATTAGCAATCTTAATTAGGAAATATTAATCATAATTTCATTAGCTCTTATGTGATTAGGAAAGTATCGTAATTAAGAAACTCTAATTATATTTAAAGTCATTAATTTTCATTTTGAAAACCCTAATTTAGAAATCCTAAAATGTGAATTATGGAAAGCTTAGGTTTTAACCCTAAGGGTTTGCAACAAATGACAATTCTAAAAAAATGGTATGGAAATGACTAGTTTACCCTTATTGCATTATTTAGTAGATTACATATAGATCTAGCCCTAAAATGAGATGGTACACTACTCTAACTCTAGACCTAGATGTGTGTCCAAATATCAGCCACAACTTGGTAGCAAATATCTTGAATCATATCTATTATATAGATCAAAGAGAGAGAGAAAATGTCACTTTACTTCATTTCTCAAACCCTTTCTCTCTCTTCCAAATCCAAATTAAGAGTGAGAAAGTGAGATATGATAAGTCTATATCAGTCTCTAACTTGGCAAGATCAGATCATCAAAGTCAGATTCATGATTAAAGTTAGAAAAAGGTATAAAAACCCTAACTTAGAAATCCTTAAATCTTATGTTAGATGAAGTTGTTTGTTGTTAAAAGTTATGTTATAGAGTGTCATTTGATGATCTGGGTTGACAAAACTCATATCCATATCATTATGATGCTCGAATTTAAAGATTTCTCAAATCTGGAAATCTGGAAATTTAAGGCCTGACAGCCTAATGTCAGGACCTCTAGATCCTTTCTTGTTAATTTTTTTTATGTTTTTTAAGAGTTTATACTTGTAGTATGTTGTAAGGACTTTAATCTAGACCTTGAATCAAGTCCATATCATGTGTAGATCGAACAGTATAAGCAATCAAAGGTCGTTGACCAGTCAAGAAAAGTCGAATTTGGGCAACCTAGAAATTTTCTATGTTGTTTGACAAGATTTTCCAGGCCCTTAATCTTGCTGTTATTTGATGTTATGGCTATGTTGTTGATTGATTCTTGTAGTAGGACATGTTGTTTACATACTAAAACCTTTAGATCACCCAGATCTGTAACAGGATCGTAGAAATTAATGGTCAAACCACCGTTGACCGAACTACTTGATGAACAATCTGGAAAACCCAGATTTGTTCTTGAGCATGTACCTGACATATACTTTGACCAGCCATGATTTCTTTTATATGTTGTTGTTAGACCAACCTATTGATATATTATGGTACACTGACATGAGATCTACGCGATGAAACCTTTAAATCACACTAACCAAACTGGGAACATGTAGATTCAACGGACCAAAGTATGACCCTCGAACTGTTCTTCATTTCTGGAAAACCCAGAAATGAAGAACAGGTCTGACAGGTGATTCTGTAGCTTAGATCTTGAAGGTTGTTCATGTTTTGGCCATCTAATTTGCTTAGGGTTGTAGTACTACATTACTACTACAACATTACTACATTCTAGAGCCCAGAAAACCTCAAGAACATGAATTTATTGATGGTCAAACCACCTATCTCGAACACTGACATGGTGTTCTAGGTTTGTTGAAGAACAGCCCAAGAACACCATTAGCGACTGATTCGTCGCCTAATGTCCCTATAGCGACAGTTTATTTTGAAAATTAATTATTTTAATTAATAAATAGATAAAAATGGTTTATAATTATTAAAAATACAAAATAAATTATGAAAAATTATTTTAAAGTCTGAAAAATAGTTTTTAATTATTTTGAGTATATTTCAAAAATATTTAATATTTTTGAAATATAAAAGGTATTTATTTATTTAATTATAATATTAAATAAATTGTTTAAAAATAGTTTTAACTCATGAAAAATTATGAAAAATTATATTATGATATTAGAAAATATTTTAAGTTATTTTTGATGACTTTTAATATTTTGTGATGAATTTCTTAAATAATTTGATATTAATGATAATTAATTTATTTAATAAATAAATTATGGAAAATTAGAATTTATAATTTAAAAATCATATAAAAATGATTTAAGTGCTATAAAAATATTTGAAGTTATAAAATATAACTTTTGATATTTTGACATGAAAATATTAATATTTTAATATTAAAAGCAATTATCGAATAATGAATTTAAGTGTTTGAAAATCATATAATTATGATTTTAAGGTATTAAAAATACTTTGATATATCTTGAATCAAATATTCATCTTTGCACTACAGGCCAAAGATATTCATTTGTATCACCAGTTGGTCATGTTCATCTCAACACCTGTTCATCTTACGAGCCAAAGATATTCTTCAGGTAATCATTCATTTTTGCACTACAGGCCAAAGATATTCAGTTATATCATCATTTAGGACTGAGGATGATGAAAAATGTTTTTAAGAAACGAATCCTGTGGAATAAAAGAACAAAGATTAGGGATTCGTACTTTAGATAATCCAAGTTTAAAAACGCTCCATAATAAACTATAGTGGAATAAATTCAAGAATGAAGATCAAAACATGGATACAATCAAAGATAGTAACCATAATAGACATCTTGGACAAAGAAGAGAAAATTTCATTTTTTCTGTGAATAGTGTCGTGTGTGTGGATAGTGTCGTATACGTGAATAGTAACTTCGACACAAAAATATGGAAATTCCATAATAAAATTCATACCAATATTTCAGCATAATGATATTGAAAGAAATAATATCATTTACGAAGAAAATAACATCTCTTACCTCAAAAGAACATTAGTTCTGACTGGAATATCGGATGTAATGCTAAAGGAAACTTGCACTGAATAACAACTCTCAAAGTATCTAAATACTCACAAAATACGCTCGATAATATATATATAGAGAGAAAAAAAAAACTTGTTTCTGGTGTGATTTTCAATTCTAACTAAACACCTTATTTATAGAAAAATGCTAGAACACCAAAGTAGACTAAAATAATAAAATAGTATTATTATTTTTTCTATTCTACTCACACCTTTTAACACAATTATCAGCCCACCACATTAAAAAAATTAATTCAGCACATTTTATCAACAAAGGACAAAAGTGGGTCCCACCCATAATTTTAATAAAAAAATTTATTTTCGAAACTTCAATAATTCATAATAAATAGCCCTTTAATCAGAAAAATATGAATTTTATCTCCATTCCATAGGAAATTAAATTTTCTACAACTTTGTATAAGTTTTTCCAAATTCCAAACGAAAAATGACCAAAATCCACATACTAACGATTTTTAATACCTCCATTCTGACAAAATACTGATAAAACACCTCAGCATTAATTCCTTCATTTATACCCACACAAAATTAAATATTTCACTATCCATCCACATAAAATAAATATTTCCTTATCATATAAATCTATAATTAATTATTCATAAATAATATTACAGAATCAAAATTATGATAACTGTGTCGCTCCTGTGAAAAGAGGGCTTTCATAAGGATTTCTCCTTATTGGTAGCGTAATTAGGTGACCAAACCCTTTTCAGAGCGAAATTCCTTAGACATTGCCAATAATGCTATCTAATAATATTATTCAAATAATATGATTTATTGATCCGATAATGGAAAAATCGCAATGACAATTATTGAAACAATAATAATATAAAATATCAACGCAAACAATTATTGAATCAATAAAATAAAATATTGAGCGAAGAATTATTGTAACAATTATTGAGTAGTGCCTTTCTTACGTAAGAATCAATAATTCAAAATCATGTAATACCGGTGCCATCGCGTGCAACCACGCAGTATTACTATATTTTAACCACCAGATAATCCAACAGTGTTAACGGTAACAATTACGTCGTTATTTATAAAAAAATCAAACCTGCCATTTTCTTTATCCGACCATTTTCTATTATGGGGCCCACAAATGGCTGCGCCGTCATACGAATATTCCCTGACAGCAAGAATATTCCCTGACCAAACGAATATTCCCTGATAACAATGAATATTTTATAACCACTTGCTTATTTTGCAAAATTTGCACATTTCACCCATAACCAAAGAATTATATCAAATTAACTCCTTATTATTTCAAGATAAAGAATAGAGGAAATCCAATTTTATTTTATAATAAGTTGGGGTCTTACACTAACAATATATGTTTAGTATTGATGAATTTCACTTGTGCATCATAGTAAATTAAGATAGTAGGTGTATATGTTGAACTTGTATAACTAATGTGATTATACATGAATAAGATATTATAGTTCATTGGAGTGGGATAAAGCTTTACTTTGGTAAACTACGCGTAAGGCAAGTACTCGAACCCTACCCTTTATTGAGCTTTACTTGAGCTTGTACTATTTATGGTTGTACAAGTAAAAAATTGAAAGCATGATTCTTATCCTATGACATAATGCTTCATAGATAGAATAGAGTTGTTTATTCTTGAACTTGGATTCGAGTATTGAACTTATAATTGTTCGTATATACATTTAAAGAGCGGTATATGTCACTTGATTCGGCTAGACCTAAATCATAATTTGAAAGTGATCCAAACCAATTGATTGGTGCGAAATCTTTTATTGACTGAGATGAACAACCTTCTTTGAAGGGAAAACTATAATTATCGGGAGACCGACATGCACACATGAGTATGATTAAATATTATGCATGACATAGGGTACTTTAGGTTGATCACCTGTTGTACTCGTTTTGTAGAATTATCAGTTTATTACTGTTAATTCTCGGAGAAGTTCATAGCCCTTAGTGACTGCTCAGTATTCATAAATTTGAAATCTCGAACTGATTATGTATCGAATCTTATTGATATTTTTTGTCCTTAGGGATTATTGTTGAGAACCATGGATACTTCTTGCTATCTTGAACTATCAATACTGTTGTACCCTTAAGAAATTTTAAAACTATAGTGAACACTCTTATTGCTATATTACTTGTTGAGCAAACTTGTTGCTCATTCTTGCGTTCCCTAAAAATATTTCAGTTAAGGCAGAGCAAGGCGGTCCCTTGCATTGATAAGGGCAAGGGCAAAACTACAGAGTAGTTTATATTTAATGGAGATTATTATGTTCATGTAATGACAAAAGTTGTGTTGTGTATTAGTTATATCTAAGCTATGTTTAATTATGTTTAAGGTATGTAATAGATCTTTAAGTTACGAGAATAATTATATTATAACAATGTAATTTTTTTTTTATTATTCCATTGTCAATGATTTTAGTATGTTATTAGAGTTAGCACGTGTCAACCAAATTTGAGACTAGTGTGGTCTGAATTTGGGGCGTCACATTAGCAGTGTTTACATCAATATTAAAGCTATCCGCAAATGAGATTTGATATGAGGTTTATTTGATAGCAGGAAACAACATGCAATAGGCTTGAAATTAGGTTAAGTATGGCTCAAACGCCTAAAGCGCTCAAATTAAGCCTGTGCCAAACGCCCTAGGCGCTCTGCTACAGGAAATCCAAGCAGCGAAATCCCAATCCCTGCCTGCAAGCGCCTAAAACGCTCAGTCATGTCCAAACCAAGAGCCTAAAGCGCTGCAGCGAAACCCCTTCCCTGTCTGCAAGCGCCTGGAATGCTCTATCAAGTAAAAACTCAGCAACTAAAGCGTTGCAGCAACTGCCATTCCCTGCCTGCAAGTGCGTAGAGCACCCCCACATGCCCAATCCGAGTGCCTAAAGCGCACCCTCAGTACATTTGAAAAAAAAATACTAAATAAAATTTTAAGCCCTAATCAGGCACCAGTCTACCCAAACCCAAATCTAACTCTCTTCTTCTCTCCTATTTCAAACCAAACTCAATCATGTCTTTCCTCTAACCCATAACATCCCAACCTCTGCTCTCCTTAACAAAATCTAAAACAAATCTCTACCCAAACGCAAGGACTAGGGCTTAAGCACACGGATTAGACCATTCCCATCACTCACCTCTATTCAAGCACACAGATTGAACATTCAAGCATTAAGTGTAAAAATTGGTTCATCAATTCAATTTGTACATAATCTAGTGACATAAACAAGTAAGTTTAACCAAGATTTATCTTTGATTACTTAAAATTGCACGATTGGAGGTTGCACTAGTACATACATTGATGAAATATTGAATATTTTTGTTTGAGCACCCATTGAGTTTGTGTTGGCTCAATTGGGTTTGGGTATTCTTAATTGTTGATTGTATTGTATTTGAAGGATATTGTGCTTAGTTAATTGACAGATTTGGTGAAAATCAAGTTTGGGGGAAGGCCACACAAAAGGATTTGTGACAGTGCACGCCAAGTGTTTGATATTGTGCCGCAAAGAAAATTTTTCTCCTTTGGGCTGCTGGACACTATTTTTGGGAAAGGAAGTGCCTTCTTCAGTTTACAAATGGCTTCCAAGAGACACAGAGGAGAGAGAGTTCAGGCACCAAAGGTAAATTTGACCTCCTTATTCTGGGCCCCCTAAATCTTGGAGTGCCATAGTATCCAAAAATTATGGTAAACCTTCCTAATCTTTATCCTTTTTCCCTCCTACTTCAAATGAGGAGGGCATTCTGGTTAAGCCTCCTGTGGACACCCTTACAGCATCTCCAGTAGATAGAGTATCCCGTGGATTATATTTAGTCGATATGACACAGCAGATGTCCTTTAATCTTCAATCCTTCCAGCAGATGGACTATTCCGTGGACTATAATATAAAAAGATTAAAATAATCAATGAATTCAAAAAAAAAACTATTATTAAATATAATAAAAATGCAAATTTTAACAAAATACTTACAATTGTACATATTTATAGATTTTCCAATTTACATTTTCAATTTCTATTCATTGATATTTTATTACCGTTCTAACCAAATTTGTTTTGTAGTTCTGATTTTTTTTATATCCGTCGGAGCAGCCCTGGCCCTTCATCTCCTTCTTCAGCTGCTTCTCCTTCTTCAGTTGCTCCATTTTCCTTCTTCTTCAGCCATCTCTCTCATTTAAATATATTAAAAATTATAATCATAATTATAGTCCACTAACTCTTGTTCCTTGATATAGTCTTTGTGCCTCGCAGAAAAATTCAATGGACTATATTTAGTCCATCTGCTGGAGCGAGATCTGTGTTCCTAGACTAACTATAGTATTTAGTCTAGGATTTGTGCACACCGGCACTGCTAGAGATGCTCTTAATAGGGGAAATAAGCTCTGGTCTTCTAGCCTTGTTGGTTATTTTCTACGGTCTAAACCTTATAAGGTGGTGGAACCAATTGCTCGCTGGTTGTGGGGGAATATGGCTAAAGTGTTCCTTCATGACTAGGGATATTATATTTTCAAATTCAACTCTTCGGCTGACCGTGATAACGTCTTAGCCTCTGGTTCTTGGCATTTTGCCTCGAAAGTTATTGTCTTGCAACCATGGAAAGAAGGGGTTCTTTCTCAAAATCTGACTGTGTTGTTGCTCCCATATGAGTTAAATTTAGTAATATCCCTCTTTCTCATTGGTCTGCGGAGGGTATCAGTTATCTTGCTAGTGGTATAGGCAAACCTCTCTTCACTGATGAAATGACTGCTAAGATGGATCCTGTGAGCTTCGCTCGAGTTTTTATTGAGGTAAATGCTACCTTTTTTTTCCATCTTCTATTAATGTTGTTGTCATCAATGATGAGACTTCTGGGGATATCATTGTTCCTGTTTCTGTTGATTAACAACCGCCCTCTTGTCCTTCTTGTAAAGTGTTTGGTCACTCTCCTCTCAAATGCCCAAAGTCTTCTTTCAATGGGTCCCAACAGAACTCCATGTGCCTGCTATAGGGAAGGAGGACGAAGCTGTTGTTGCAAAGGCTAACTCCAATGTAACATGTCTGATCATAATACTTCTGTCTCAGTCCCAGGAAACAAGTCAAACAATGACTGGGTTACTATTTCAAAAGGAAATAAAGCTCAAGGAAAGGACTCTATCCAGCCCCAAATGCTCATATCCAATTCCTTCTCTCGCATAGCCAATGTTTCTTCTCTTCAACTTGCTTCTCCAAACACCGTCTCTCCTATGGCTAGTAACCCTCTTGTTAAAAAGCTCAAAGATATTCATGAAAAGGAAGAGAAAGACCTCAAACAGAAGTCCAAAGCTGGAAGAGACCCTCTTCAAGATGCTCCGACCTATCTCCGGTAGGTTGAGGTAGTGGCCGACAGGTGCTGTCCTGCAGGCAAGTGCAGACCTTGGTCTTTGGATTGATTAGGTTCTTGCTGCTGTTGGGGATGTCACCGGGTCCCATCTCATTGCTATTTCAAATTTGAATGCTGAAATCTAATTGTTTGGATAACATGGGGTCCCACGTTGTTGACTTCCTCTTCCCACTATCACCAAATTGTGTGTGATGCTTAGAGTTTTATTCAGCTTCTCTCACGGATAACCATATGACCAGCTGCTTTCTCTTGTTTTGTAACAAAATCTGATTAACTATTTTATTTAGTCTAATTTTGTTGTTGTTTTCTTTAACCTCACCTCGGGTTGTGAGGATTATTATATTAAGTTAGATTTTAGGTTTCCTAGTTTTAACTAGGAGTTTTAGTCCCTAAGGGAGATGGGACTATGCTATGAGCTTCATTGTACTATCAAATTTTTGCAAATTAATATACAAACCAAATTTAGCAAAAAAAAAAAAACCTAAGCAAGCATATGTAAAACAGGTTCTTGTAGATAACAATGTCTTTTTGTTGGGTTGCTTGAAACTAGGGTCAAGGAGCATAAGGCTTCTAGGATTTCAAAGGGTATATCCGTATATGTAAAAACCGGAAATGGATGTTCAATTATGATTCCCACTAAAATGGGAGAATTTGGGTAGGATGGAATCCAGCTATGTGGAAAGTGGATGTCTTTTTTGTTTCCTCCCAACTTATCCATTGTAAAGCTCGGAAGCTCCATTGTAATGATAATGAATTTCTAGTTTCTTTTGCGTATGGTCTTAATACTTGCCTGGAACGAAGAGAGTTGTGGAGAGACCTTGTTTCTCTTTCATCTTCTCAGCCTTGGTGCCTTCTCGGTGACTTCAATGCAATCAAATGCCTGAATGAAACTGATAGAACTGATGATACTTGGGACTCTAGTATGGAGGATTTCAAAACATGCATTGACTCAATTGGCGCAGATGATATTCGTGGATTTGGCCCTCTCTTTACATGGTGGAATTGTCAAAAAGAAAACCCAATTCACAGGAAGATTGATAGGGCCATGGGAAATGCTGAATGGATCTCCTTATTTCCTCATGCTCTTGTTATTTATAGTCCTAGAGGTCTATCAGATCACTCACCAGTCATCCTCAATACTGGTCTTTCTACTATGCAGCCAAAAAGACCCTTTCAATCCTTTAATCATCAAGTTTGAAGGTTTTAGGGACCGTGTCGCCTCTGTCTGGAATTGGGATAAATCAACTTTTGAGTGCTTTGTCTTTGGGACCCACTTACAATTTGGTCTTAGAAGTGAAAAAGTTATTCTGTTGGTGATTATCTTTCGAAAAAACGTTCAATTTCAGATTAAGCAGTAGAGGTTCCATCCTTATTCTGTTTGAAAATTTGACAGGTCAGATGCAAAGGATGACATGGCGATGACTGGGCAACAAAGTTGTATTGATGTGTATTTCTCCATGTATAAAGGTCCCTTTTCTTTTCCAAATTCCATACCTCGTCCTCAACCACTCTCTTTTCAGAAATTGGTTGCTCTGTTTGACGTTACTCCTCCACCCTTAGCTCTCTGATTTCTTTCGGAGTGATCTCGGTTTTCATTAATATCTCCTTCTCACTTGCCTTCAAAGCTTCTATCCAAGCCTGCGCTGCAGCAACCTTTCTATCTACAACTTCCTCAGCCCCAGCTGCTTGCCCTTTTAAGTACTCGTATTCAAAAGTTGAGATAGTTATTGTGGACCTTGTCTGAGCAGCCGAAGCTCTAGCAATGAAGATATATATGATGCTGATTGGAACCGATAAAAAAAGCACCGTGCTAAACACACATACATCAGAAAACAAGGGAAATTAAGCAACTTACATTCAGGAAAATCAGCCTTTGCAATGATTCCCTCAAGGGTATTATAAACAAACTTGTTGTCCACCAAAAATTTCAGTAGCCTTCAACAGCAGGCTCCCATTTAGCCACAGGCTTCCCCTGAGGCTCCTTTTCTCCCTCCTTAGCCTGATCCTTGGTGTGTAATTTCATGGCCACAAATCTCATCTCTTCCACAAACCCTTTAGCCTCCCCGGGATACCTTTTCTGGGGCTTCTCCGCTGCAGTTGTTGCTGACACAACCACCATTTTCTTTATAGCTACAGACTTTCTGATGAATCCCCAAGAATTGGGATTAAGGTTCTTGATGGAAAGAGAGAAGAAAGTGGTCTGAGGCTTTCTAGGTGAAGGGACTTGGGGTTTGTTGAATTTGGGTTGGGATTGAGAAATCGAAGTGATTGAAGCCATTAATTTGAAGCTAGAAAGATGGAATCTTTAAGTATAAATTTGCAAAGGGATAATGATAGGTTAAGTTTCTCGAGTAAAAAACAATTGTTGCTTCTAATGGATGTTCACTTACTATTCAAGCCAAAGCTATAAGTATGAATATTTATATATATTCTTTGTATAATTGATGAATAAAGAAAGAGAAAAGCAGGGTTTTTGGGTAGAGTGAATGTCAGATGAGTAAGCCACGTCAGTTGAGTAAGCCACTTACTTTATTTCTGGTTCCCTCAAGCGTCGATGAGTGAGTCACGTCAGAATTTTTCATCTACTCCGTTAGTCAATTTTAATGATTATTTAAAAATTGAAAAGTACAAGCACCGGATCACAACATTTTTGAGACAATAATCGGGTTTGAATTTTTTAATTTAAAGACTAAATTGTAAGTGGGCCCCAACACAAGTCATCAAAAGTTGATTTATCCCACCTGGAATTACAGTATATCTGGTAACCCTTTTCATGTCTTCTTGGATAAATTGAAGAGAACCAAAAAAGCTCTGATCTATCTCAATATAGTTTCTGGGATTCTTTCTACTAGAGTTAAACTTGCCACATAGGAATTACATCACACTCAATCTCTGCTTCATGAAAATCCAATGGATCATAAGTTGATTACTCTTGACGAAAGATGCTCACAAACACGCTGGTCTGCTCTTGACATGGAGGAAATTATAATGCAACTTAAATCTATATCTTCTTGGCTAACTCTTGGGGATAAGAATTCCAAATTCTTCTCGAACATGATGAAATGTCGATGGCACATGTAACGCCCGAAAAAAATTAGATTTTTTGTGAATTAAATTCTTATTTGATTATTTGAATTAAATGAATTTAATTGTTTATTAAAGTGAGTAAGTTGTTGAAAGGTCGTTCTATGACCTGGAATGTGCGGATGTGGTTTGGATTCTGGCTATGTGCTAGGATTAATTGTTTTGAATTTTCAAGACGAAAATAAAAGTTTTCTGAGAAATTTTCATAAAACTACTATTCATCCATTTCTGCTCAGGAATTAATTTTGAATTTTCGAGAAATGTGTAATGATAGAATTCTAAGATGAGATATATCCAATAATATTTCAGTTATGGAAAACGAAGTTTTCGCGTGTGGACTTAAAACCCAAGTGTTAGGGAAAGTGAAATTCGAGAACTAAATGACTATGTATAATAAGAATTGTTATTATACGGGAGAAATATGAGTATGATACTAGTTATTATACAAGTATATTATAAAGAATATTACGACGTATAATACGAATATATACGAAGAGAATACTAGGATAATACGATAAGAATACGATTTGTTCTTAATGGACTTTAGCAATTGGACCTAGACTTTGACAACCCCAATTGGATGATGGGTGAGACCTGATGATGAATTATATCAAGGCCCAATGTTAAATTAAATCAAGCCCAATGATAGGCCCGATATGAATTAATTTTAAGCCCAAATCAAGAAACAAAATCGTGGGTCGAACCGATAGATCACGGGATGGGTAAAACCTTGGGGCAGCCTATGTGGGTCCCCCAAAAGGAATGTGGGCTGGCCACTTGGTGCCCGAGAAAGGAAGATAGCTTGGTGGGGAAGAATTGAATAGTAAGAAGGTGGCCTTTTGACCAAAATACCCTCAATTTAATTTTTCTATATATAGAAGTCTATGTTAGTTTATTTGTTGTTTTAACCAACATTGAACACTATATTGAGAGAGAGAGAGAGAGAAGAACAATAGCAAGTAATCAAGAGGAATCATAGCAAAGTAATCAAGCTGAAGTCAAGAACGCGAAGAACACCAAGGTAAAAATGCGTAAACCCTAGCCTTCGATTCTTTTTTATTTATTTTTCTTAGAGAAGTATGAATTGGTGGAGCATGTCTCTTCCAGAGGAATAAGGATGACTATTACTGAACAAAAACATTAATAAGCCATGTATACGTGAAAATCATAATCGACAAATTAAGCTTTAATCGAAGAAAACCATTAAAACGTGAATTGGTTGTTTATGGACAAATTGAAAACCACCGGGTATAGGTTGAATGAAATTTGATTGGTTAGGATATAGATAACTAACCAATGGATAGATTCCATTTGGATTGGTGTAAAAATCTCGAGTAACGAAATTCTTTAAGATTAAGTGGTAATCGTCAAAATCGTAGGATATCCGGATTGATAGTCAAAAGTCGTTGTTTAACTCGGAAATCGTAGAACAACATGTTTATGAGTTGTGGACTTAAGAATGGTCGAATTATGACTTAAAACGAAGAAACGAGCTATGAACATTCCCGAACGTTAAATGAACGCGTAATAAAAAATTTATATAGTAAATTTATAGTTAACGGATTCAAAAACTAATTCAATCCAAATGAAATCGAAGTATATGAGATATGTGAGATAACGACTTTTGAATGAGCCAATTCCGACTTATAACGATCAAGTTACGAGCCCAAAAAGAATTTGAAATGCTAAACTAAAAAAAAATTCAAAGGCTAAAAGCCGGCGCCGCAGCGCCTCCCAAGCCTAAGAAAGTGGTCTTTGTAGTTTGGGAGCAGAGGTCAACTATCGCTAAGCGGCACCACAATGTGACTTGTAAACCTATAATTGGCGTCCACAGTATTTGTTAAGTGGAAAAAGTATTAAACATGCAGTTATGTATTAATCCAACTTTTTACATGATAACTATGGGGCATGCATATACTTAATAAACCCGAAGAGACAATTCCTAAAGAAAATGTATAACAATGATTTTAGGAATTAAGCGTTAATTAAAAGTATTTAAACGAAGAACGTAAAATGCGAGAACATAAATTGTGAATCGTATTCAAGTTTAACGCACGTCCTAAAGATATATAATATGTAATAGGTATGCGTGATAAGAGAATGATAAGAAATGAAGATAAAACTTATGTATTTTTTGTAAGACCCCAACTTTTATGAATAAAGATGAATTTTTTTTCTCTAAATATCATTTTGGATTATAAGGTGTGAATTTGTTATAATGTTATAGTTGTGGGTGATATTTATGAATTTTGCAAAGTAAGCAAATTGTCATAAAATATTCGATTGGTCGGGGAATATTCGTTTTATCAAGGAATATTAAATGACAAGACAATCATTGGTGGACCCCTAGCAAATGTAATTATTGTCGGAGTTAGAAAAGCGATAGAAATATCTTTTTATAAAAATAACTATAAAGTTTTACTTGAATTAGCTGTTGAAATATCCGGTGATAAAAGTACAGTAATACGCGTGGTTGCATAGTAGCACACAGTATTGATTATTGATGCTTACATGAGAAGTCACTCAGTTATACTCAACTATTGCTACAATAATTGTTGCATAGTATCTCACGTTATTGATTCAATTATTGTCACAATATTTTATATTATTAAATCAATAATTAAGACGACAAAGTTATTCATATTATTATTTGTATTATTGACGATGTCTAAAAATTTCTGTCGAGAAAAGGGGTTTAGTCACCTAATTGCGTGCCAATAGGGAGAAATCCTTATCGGAAAGCCTCCTCTTTCTTATGAATGATCTGGTTGTTGACATTGCAAGTTATAATATTATTGATGAATAATTGTTGTTCAAAAATGTGTTTATTGAAGTCATGTGGTTTGTGATAAATAGAGGGGATTTTTATGAATTATTTGTTATAAAATTGGCTAATTTTATGGACCCTCACCCATTTTTCAAAATAGTCGGGAGAAAGCTATCTCAATTTTGTTTATATATATATATATATATATATATATATATTATATAAGTTTTGTTTTTTTTATGTAAAATAGAATATATTATATTTTATTATGCATAGTGTTTGCATAGTGTCTGCATAGTATTTGTATAGTAAAATCAGAAAATTTTAGCCAATCGAAATGTCGCCCGTGAACTTTTTCCTGTGCATCCGTGATTTTTATTTTTAAATGGTATCCTGCAATTCTCCTATAAATAGGATGCTTAGTTTAGAATTGAAAATCACACCAGAATCAGAGAATTCTTCTTCTATAATATTCAACATATTTCTTTAGAGTTTAAGGAAGCTTTGAGTGTAGAAAACAGTGCAGGTTTTCTTCAAGAATATCCCCGCTATACCAGTCAGAAGTACTCTCCTTTGAAGGTAAGAGATATTATTTTTGTTCAATATTCGTATGAAATAATATTTTCATCCATACTCTGTTGTATGTAAGTAATATTATTTCGTTTCAGATTCCAAATTCTACACTCATTTTGTTAAAGTATGGCTTCTATACTCCTTGAAATTAGTAGAATATCCTTGAAATTTGCGCTTCATCTAGTATCTTTTCACGAAAATATTATTTTGAACATTATTGATAATTTTTAATCTTTTTATGCCGGGGTACTATTCACGGGGTACTATTCTCGAAGTAATATTCACGGGATACTATTCACCTAGGTACTATTCATGACAAACAATTGATTTCTTTTCGGTCAAAATTATTTTTGATACATTATTATTCTTGAATTTTACTCCACAAAGAAGTATCATGTTGACAATTTGGACATTATTAAATTTTGGATAAATTAAATTATAAATCTTTAAAATTTATCCTTGCTATCATTTAATTGAATTCTTATATTATTGTCATCATCATCATGCTTATATTGTGATGAAAGTCATCTTTGGCTCGTAGTGCATAGATGGACTGTTGATTGGTATGATTATGACCACGGATTATTTGGTATAATCATGACCTGTAATGTTACAAATGAGGTGGTAAAAGTCTTCATTGGCCCGTAGTGCATTAATGGATAGTTGTTGGCATGATCATGACCATTGGTGATAACACGAATATCCTTGGCCCGTAGTGCATGGATAATTCGTGGATGTGATACTAATGAATATCCTTGGCCAATAGTGCATGGATAATTCAGTGATGTGGATTATTTATTGAATTTGAGTCTCAAATGATAAAATTGATGATAAACTTTTAAATCATAGAAGATAGTAGATATCATGCTCTACTTGACTCTTCTAATGGATTGCTTGTTCCGCTGCAGTTAAACTTGTAATTTATTATATTTTATCAATTTAACACTATTGAAGGCTAACGATAATTTATTCTGCATTATCTTAGTCATAATATTTCTTACTGGGCTAGTTGAGCTCACCCTTTTCCTTTCATTGTTCTCTTCAAGAAATGAGAACGTAGCCGAGACTAGTCGGGGAATGGAGTGACGGTCCGAGATGGTGGTTGTAGTAGTCCTCACTATTTTGTAAAATAGTGTGATAATAATTATAATGAGAACTCCATTTGAGTTTGGATACTGTCAATGAGACAATATTCGTGTTGAAACTCTCAGCTCATGTTGTATAATTAAGTTTGTATTTGTATTCTGTACCATGTATTTGGCAACTCAGAATGGGTGATGTATACTTATTTTGGGGGCGTCACAGTTGGTATCAAAGCTTAGGGATATGATCCCTGGCTGAGATGTGAGACTAGAACTAGGAGGGGAGAGACGGGTAAATCCTTCGCTAGTATGACCTACCTAAGCTTATTTGTTATTTAATCGGTCAGTCAAAATTTAGGGATAATATGTGGTATGTCAATTAACCCTTGTTTTGTGGTAGTATTTGAAAATGGCATCTGAAAATGTTGAGATAAGCAATAGAGCACAGGAGACCGTTGAGTCACCACAGATCAGTAACCAGGATAATGTGCATCGGGAAGGCAACAATCCTCATGTAAATAACAACACCAACCAAATGATGAATAATGGGATGTTCAGAGGCTTTCTGCAATTCATGCAACATTAGGCGAGAGAGACTCCTGTGAAAATGCAGGTGGAAACACTGGTAACTCACGGATGGTCACCGCTAAGCAGTTCAAAGAGTTGGGTCCACCGGAGTTTTTGGAAAAGCCAGAACCACTTAAGGCAGAGACGTGGATAAAGCAGATCACCAAGATATTTAATGTCTTGGGATGCTCCGAGGAGAAAAAGTTTCCCTTTGCCACCTTCATGTTGCGAGGAGAGGCATATTACTGGTTGGAATATGTAAAACGTACTCAACCTGCCGCATTGAAGATTTCTTGGGAGAAGTTCCAAGAACTATTCAACGACAAGTACTTTCCCGAAAGTATTTGTCACATGAAGGAGGTAGAATTCATCAAGCTGGAACAAAACAATTTGACCGTGTCGCAATACGAAGCTAAGTTTACCGAGTTGTCTTGGTTTGCATCCCATTTAGTAAATAATGAGGAGCATATGACATGGATGTTTCTAAGAGGCTTGAAACCCGAAATGCGTCAATACCTCATTTCTCACAAACTGTGTGTTGGAAGAATGCATATTTTGATTTGATGTTTAAAGTAAATGCTCATGATTATATATAAAGTCCTTCAAGGAATATATGTACAAGGACTTAGTGATAGATCAAAATTGTTAGGTTGATCTTAACTTTTAATGTTCATCATTCTATAAATGAATGTATAGATAGAGAGATCAAAGATGTTAGGTTGATCTTTAATTTGAAAGAAATAGATAGGCTTCAACAAGAATCGTAGTCTACCAAGCTAATCAACAGATTGCAGAAGCCAAGGCAAGATCGTAGAGCTTAGAAGATAGTAGAGTGGTCCAGATATTTGCTGAAGCTAACTCAGAGATTGTAGTGTGCTCTCGGAAACGTAGAGTCTACAAGACGAGCAAGCAAAGGTCGCAGTGTGCAAAGACCGTAGCTTGCAAACCCTTGAAAGAAATTGTAGTGTTCTATTCAGACACAACACAAATATGATAAGACACCACGATATGCATCGTAGAGTATCATCTATCTTGTGTCAGAAGCATCGAGCCCTATCTTTTGTTTGGAAACGAATTCCAATAAATGTGGAATGAGTTTTGAACGTTGAAGCACTCACCAGTCCTAACGGTACAAAAGATATCCTTAGTATTGATCAAAAGGAACGTATTCAAGAAGCTAAGAAAAGGACCATTGGGCAGAGGAAAACACCTTTTCAGGTGTTCGGTGAGAAAGCAGTCTGCTGTGTCAGTGGGCCAGATTACAATTTAGGAGATATGCAGAAAAATCTCCATCAAAGCTCAGAAATGTCAAATGCATTTAATGCCTCATCAGATGACTTCAACAAATAGATTTAAAAAGATCACATATATACAGAACACAGACAGATGAGAGATCAAGTAAGCATTGAACAAAAACGCACAAGAACACTCAACGCTCAACTCTACGATCTGAGAAAAAGAGAACGCTTGCTCAGCTACTCAGTTCCTTTGAACAAGGGCTTAACTACAACTGAGTAGCATCAACTACGAACTCAACAATTACCAACCAACTGAAGTAAGAGTTCCAAGTCAGAAGGACTTGAAGAGTTCTAAGTGAACTGTGAAGATCCAAGTCTGCTGGACTTTAAGAGTTCAAGAGTGAACTAAGAAGTGCCTAGACTGTTGGTCTAGAAGGAATCTGTGAGATTCAAGAAGTGTAACAGACATCCTTAGTTGATTTCCTACTCGAGCAGTAGAAGAGTGGATTAGGAGCTTTAAGTGCTCTGAACCACTTAAAACTGTTGTGTCCATTATATTCGTGCTATAACTGCTATAACTGCCATAACTGCTTCACTCTCATTAACTCAAGATATCTAAAAGAAGGTTTATCAAATACTCATTCCGCTGTGCATTAATCACCATCAAAACTATAGTTTAAAAGAAAAGTTTTTAAATATCTATTCAACCCCCCCTTCTAGATATCTATTGTTCCTCCGAGAACTAACAATTGGTATCAGAGCAGGTTCTATAATATAGCCTACAAAGCTTAGATCCAATGGCACACTTACCAAGCGAATCAAAGACTGGAGGAGGCAGCAAGCCTCTTATGTGCAACAAAGATAAATTTGCTAACTGGAAGGTTAGGATGCAAGCTTACATGGATTCAATAGATGAAGATCTATTTGAAACTGTTCAGAATGGGCGCTATGTTCCTACGAAGCTTGTACCAACTACAGACGACCCAAACAGAATACAGATCAAGGTCAAAGAAGAATGGACAGAAAACGAGAAGAGAGTTGTCCAACTCGACAAAAAGGCGAAGAACATCTTATTCCAATCCCTAGAGGATGATCTGTTTGAAAACGTAGTCAACAACAAAACAACAAAGGAGGTTTGGGAAGTACTACTCATTATTCATAAAACAAACAATCTCTCTTGACTCAGCAATATGAGATGTTTTCTCACGTTCAAGGAGAGAACATCACTGCCACCTACGAGAGATTTAATGTTCTGTTCAACTCTCTACGAGCCTATGGAAAGATCTATCCAAACAAAGATCTAATCATAAAGTTCACGAGAGCCTTACCAAGCAAGTGAGATGCCAAAACCACTGCCATTAGAGAATTGAAGAATTTACATGAAATGACTGTCCAACAGTTGTATGGAAGCCTTCTCACAAACGAACTGGAGCTGACTCAACGAGCAAGAACCTTGTTTGAAGGAAGAAAGAAAGATAAAGGTGTTGCTCTCAAAGAAACTGAAAACACCTACAAAGTCAGCACTGAAGCTGATTCTGACTACGATGAAGATGATGATGAGGACCTTGCAATGCTGGTGAAAAGACTAAGAAGGTTCATGCGACAAGGCAAAACCAGCAAGCCAGAGAAAGTCAGCAACTACAATAGCCAGGAGAAAATGAATGACCTATACTACAATTGCAAGAAACCTGGTCACTTCATTGCCAATTGCAACAAAACTCTTATAGAAGAACTCAAGAAGAAATCACATTCAAAGAAGGAATACAAAGGCAATAAGAGGCCTCAGAAGAAAGACAAAGGCCTTGTAGCTGGAGGATCGTGGAGTGACTCAGACAATGACTTAACTCCAGAATCTGGAGATGATGAAGATCCTCAAATGGCAAATCTTTGCATGATGGCCAAAAATGCAAGGGTCAAACAGAAGTCCAACATACATGAAGTAAGTATCGAAGAGGTATTTGACTTCAACTCTCCTGATTTAGATATTGATGACCTAAGAACTGCACTGCATGGTATAACATCTGATCTGCATTAATACATGAAGTGGTTTAGAGTTCTGTCTAAGGATTATTCACTTCTTCAAAAGGAGAAAGAAAAGGTTCAAGAAGAACTGAAACAGCCCTTCTGAGTACTAATTCTCTCTCCAAGTTTGAAGCTGAGAATAAGCTCTTGAGACAAACAAATGAGCTTAGTGCAAAGAGAGAGTCAAGTCTAACCTCTAAAATTGAGGATCTAGAAAAGGCAATCTCTACATGGAATAAATCCTCTTCATCCATGGACTCCTTAATCTCTAACCAGAGAAGTGTCTCTGATTGAATAGGGTTAGGCTTTGGGGAATCTACCTCAGAGTCATTTATGAAAAAAGAAAAGGAAATTAGCACTAGTAATGCCTCAAGTTTTAGTAGAATCATTATATTTGTGAAATCCTCACAAAAGGTTAAGCCTGTCAAACCCTGCTCAGCTGATTCAATTCACATTCCTAGGAGCAAGGGATCTCATGTTGCAGTGCAGGTTTGAGAAAAAGAAGAGTAATCTAGCTACTACTCACCAACCTCAAGGATCGTAGAGTTTGATGAGATCAACTCTGAACCAACAGAGAAAATACGATGAGAAGTAAGATATACTCCTCACAAATCATGAAACAAGAGAACACATGGAAGAAGGAATATCAGCCTATCAGGAGGATGACCAATAACCCACAAAAGTCCAAATGGAGGAAGAACATTCACACACACACAAATATACATCATATCAAATGTTTTGTGTGCCATAGAGCTGGCCACAAGGTTGCAAAATGTTATTACAGTTCAATGCATGTGATACCCAAAATCAAGCAGATTTGGGTCCCCAAAGGCACTAACAATGTAGGACCCATGCAAGTATGGGTACCAAAATGAAGGTTTAATGTTATTATGGGAAAAGAGCTCCACGATCACAACTTTGGTATACGGGCGTTGGATGCTCAAGGCACATGACAAGGAACAAAGCCCTTCTGTCTGACTATATAGAGAAGGAGGGTCCCTCGGTCATCTTTGGAGACAACGGCTCTGGCAAGACAAGAGGCTATGGCTCAGCTGGAAATGGTGCAGTATCCTTCAGCAAAGTGGCCTATGTGGAAGGACTACAACACAACCTTCTAAGCATTAGCCAACTCTGCGACAAGGGTCATCAAGTAACATTTCTCAACAATCAATGTCAAGTCCGAGACCTGAAGACATCTACTGTAAAGTTAACCGAAAGAAGAGAAGGAAATGTCTACATAGTAAATCTTGGAAAACTAAGCTCAGACGAGACTATATGTTTTTTGGCTAAAGCATTTGTAGAAATGAGCTGGCTATGGCATCGAAGATTATCTCATCTCAACTTCAAAAGCATGTCCAAATTAGCTTCAAAAGATCTAGTTGCAGGCTTACCCAAGTTTAACTTCGTCAAAGAAAGGTCGTGCAATGCCTGTCAACTTGGAAAGCAGACCAAAAGCTCATTCAAGAGAAAAACCATCAACTCAATTGACAAGCCTCTGCAATTGCTACATATGGATCTTTTTGGGCCAATTCCAATGATGAGCCTTGGGGGAAAGAGATACTCTCTAGTCATAGTCGACGACTACACCAGATTTACATTGGTGTTCTTTCTAACCTCAAAGGATGAAACAAGCTCCCAACTGATCAAGATGTTCAAGCTGGTGATGAATGAGAAAGGAGAGAAAATCAAGGCCATAAGAAGTGATCATGGCAGAGAATTTGATTTCTCAGAAATAGATCAGTTTTACATAGATAATGGCATTAGTCATAATTTCTCAGCTCCACGAACTCCCCAACAAAATGGAGTAGCCGAGAGAAAGAACAGGACATTAATAGAAGCTGGAAGAACTCTGCTAGCAGCATGACCCATCCTGCTGAATACTTACAGGCGAAAGTAATTTGTTAACTTGCATGCTACACTTAGAACAGATCACTCATACACTCTACGATTAAAAAGACTCCTTATGGACTGTGGAAAGGAAGAAAGCCAAGTGTCAGCTACTTTCATGTTTTCGGCTGTGCATGCTACACACTCAACAATGGAAAGCAGTACTTGATAAAGTTTCAACCAAAATCAGATGAAGGAATCTTTCTTGGATATGCCACAGACAGTAAGGCCTACAGAGTGTTCAACAAGAAGACACTAAGTGTTGAAATCTCGATTCACATCATCTTTGATGAGACAGACTTAGACAAAATATTTCCCCAAGACACTACGACCAACAGTTCAGACATTACGAACAAGATCGTCAAGCTCAACACTACGATCGTAGTACCAGACAGTGAAATCGTTGAGTAAGAAAATGAGATCGTAGAGAGACCTATACCAAACGACGAACCTCCACACCAAGAAGAAGAAATAGATCTTGAAGATCTAAGACAAGAAGGCATAAGAACAGATGTCCCAACAGGAAACAGATGGGCAAGAGATCACACTCAAGATCTAATTATTGGAGATCCGAGTGCAAGAGTCAAAACAAGAGCTGCCACCCAAAGTGAATGCTTTTATCTAAGCTTCCTATCATAAATGGAACCAAAGAAAATAGAGGATGCTATGGAAGACTCCAGCTGGATAGAGGCCATGCAGGAAGAACTTAATCATTTCAAAAGAAGCAAAGTATGGAGATTGGTTCCAAGACCAAAGAATCATCCTGTCATTGGAACTAAGTGGGTCTTCAGAAACAAGATGGATGAAGATGGAGTGATTACCAGGAATAAGGCTAGACTAGTGGCAAAAAGGTTACTCTCAGGAAGAAGGCATTGACTACGATGAGACATTTGCACCTGTTGCCAGACTAGAAGCCATCAGAATATTTCTTGCCTTTGCTACTCACATGAAATTCAAGGTCTTTCAGATGGATGTCAAAAGTGCATTCTTGAATGGTGAACTTCAAGAAGAAGTCTATGTAGAGCAACCTCCAGGTTTCATCAATCCATCTCTTTCTAATTATGTATTTAGATTAGACAAAGCCTTATATGGTCTTAAACAAGCACCTAGAGCATGGTATGAAACACTAACTAACTTCCTTATTGAAAATGGATTCACTAGAGGTAGAGTAGATACCACACTATTTCTTAGAAGCATAAAGATAAAGTCCTATTAGTTCAAATATATGTTGATGATATTATCTTTGGATCTACTGATGAAAAGCTATGCAAGAGATAATCCAAGCTTATGCAGAACAAGTTTGAAATGAGCATGATAGGTGAGCTGAACTTCTTCCTTGGACTGCAAGTAAAGCAGACTGATGAAGGAATCTTCATCAACCAAGCCAAATAATTAAAGACTTACTTAAGAAGTATGGCATGGAATCAGCCTCTCCCATGAAAACCCCAATTGCTTCTGCAACCAAGCTTGACAAAGATGAAAAAGGTAAAAGTATTGATATAACTCAATATGTAGAGGTATGATAGGCTCTCTCTTTATATCTAAGCGCGATGAGACCGGATATAATGTTTGCAACATGCATTTGTGCTAGATTTCGAAGCTAGTCCTAAAGAATCTCATTTAATTCTTTGTAAAGAGGAATTTGTGTATCTCAAAGGTACACCCCACTTGGGGCTTTGGTATCCCAAGGAGTCCTCATTTGAGCTAACAGGATACATAGATGCTGATTTTGCAGGCTGCAAAATTGATAGAAAAAGTACCAGTGACACCTGTCAATTGCTAGGAAACAGACTTGTGTCCTAGTTTAGCAAAAAGAAAAATTCAGTATCTACTTCAACTGCAGTAGTTGAATACATTGCTGCTGGCAGTTGCTGTGCTCAGATCTTATGGATGAAAAATCAACTAACAGATTATAGGTTTGAATTTAAATCCATAACTATTCACTGTGATAACACAAGTGCAATTGCTATAACTCATAACCCTGTCATGCATTCTAGGACTAAGCATATAGAAATAAGGTATCACTTCATTAGGGATCATATGCAAAATGGAACTATATCTTTACAATATATCCCTACTAAAAATCAACTTGCTGATGTCTTTACAAAGCATATAGATGAATCCAGATTTAACAAGTTAATAAGTGAGCTAGGCATGCTTAGCTTACAACCTTGAAAAATATGCTCTAGTATGTGCTAACCATACAGGTTTAAAGGTTATGTTCAAAATCATAGACATGATCAAAGGAAGTCCACGATCGTAGAGGCGAAGTGTCATAAAATGACAATGATCGCAGTGAAGACTCAATGATCGTGGTGCAGACTCAAGGATAGCAGGGTTCCATCAAAGCGAATGAGCATCTTGTGATAATGAAATTCAAAACAAAGCAATCTCTCCAAACAAGCACCTCAGGAACAAACCTAACCCTTGATTCACTCTATGAGGTTGGCCCTTCCTGAGTTATCTTGAACCAAGAGGAATGCTAAGTCAAAAGTTCATCACAAGGACTTGGTCAGACTCGACGATCACAGTTTAGACTCTACGATTGCAGCTCAGACACAATGACTGCTGAACAGACTCAATTATGGTAGAACAGACTCGAAAATTCCAAGGACCATCTCAACGATCGTAGTCCTCCTGAAGAATATGTTAGCTTAGAAGGAGTTAAGGGCAATTCAGTACAATTCAACTCAGTCAAATTCGTAGAGCCAAGCAGAATTCGACACCTGTCCCACTAAGCAAAATGGAGAGAGGGAAGTTATAAGTACAAATTGAAATCGTCTTTTTGAAATCAGAAGTTCAAAAGATTATCTTTCTCATCCTTTCTTAAAATAGAAACCCTAAATCAGAAGAAAGCTCAGTCAATCACACTTCTTGCAAGAAAATTAATGGCAGTCTCCAGTGTTATCTCCGGCTATAGACTCTGCTTTGACGAGTTCAAAATAGCAGAACCAAAATTTCATAAGATTCTGTCGTTACTGAAGAAGGCGGGTCTCAAAGAAGCTTTGGGTACAGACACATTGATCTACCCGAAGCTGGTAAAAGAATTCTACAATAATGGTGTATTTGAAAACAACACCATCACTATGAAAGTTAGGAACGTAGAAATCAGACTAAAGGCTGAGGACATCAATCTAGCCCTAGGTCTCAAACCTGAAGGGTATCTGTCCATAGATGGCATAGACTTCCATAAGGGACTCAAAAAGGTGCTTCTCAAGAAATCACCCTCTGTCAAAGGATACAAGAAGAAGGAGTTTCCACAGAGGTATGAATTTCTAGCTGATATTGTTGGAAAATATATATGTTGCAAGAGCTCTGGTCATGACTTTGTAAATGAGGTGCAACTCAAGCTCATGACTGCCATATGTTATGAAATACAACTTAACTATGGGGCTCTATTGCTTGAATGGATTGGGAAGAGGTTAATCAGCTCAAAGAAGACAAAGAGCTCTCAAAAGATGCTCTACGAGCGATTTATAAGCATCATCCTACAAGCTGCTTTGGGTGACAAGATTGAGGACGACGAAGGAGAAGTAATCCAAACAGGCGAATGACCCAACAACTATTTGAAAACTGAAAAAGGAATCCAGCTAAAATTGTGCGAATGATGTCTGAATCCAATGGAAGAACTGATGAAATAAAGGAATCAGGAGTGTCAGGAAATATGTCAGTTGTCAGAGAAACTAAAGAAGAAGCTAATAAGGAAGAACCCATTGCTTTGATTAGAAAAAGCAAGGACAAAAGAAAATTGAAAGCCAGAACTACAGAAGAGCCTCAAGGATCCACTACCGATAAGCCCGTAGAGTCCTCAAACATTGAGACTCTAAGAATTCTAAGAAGGAAGAAACAACAGGCTGAGGCAGAAGAAGATAGAGCTACCATATCTCAGCTGTTGAAGAAGAATAAAATCAGCCACAAGTCCAAATGGCCATCAATCTCTTCGATCGTAGAGTCTCTACCGATCGTAGAGACCAGACCAAACACATCAAGTAAGGAAGTAGCTGAATCAAACATTCTGGCTGATCAGCAGGACAAAACTGAAGTTCAAGAAAGTCCTGTGGCTGTGGCTTAGCCTAGAAAATAAAGAAGAAAACTGGTCAAGAAATATATTCTTATCAATGAAGAAGTACTAAAAATGGGAAGACAGAGAATTGGGTGCTGAAAAGGAACCAGCAAATGAAAGCCAAAAAGTCAAAGCTCAAACTGAGGGGGAGACACCTAAAGCTTTGATAATAAAGAATACACCTGCTGAGGGGGAGATGCTTGAAGCTCCTATCCTAGAAGGTGCTCCAGTTGAGGGGGAGGCTCATGACATCTCCATGGCAGAAGAAGAGGTCCCTGCAAGAAATGAAGAAGAACCAGTGTAGGAACATCATGAGGCCATTGAGATAATGGAATCCTCCAACGAAAGCAGAGAAAAGGATGAAGGTGATGAGGTCGAGATTATAGATGTGGGCATTAATGGGTATAGAAGAGCCAACTATGAGAAACTATTTGCATATCTACCTATGATGCCTTTCCATTAAGATCAAATTCTAAACTCTTGGAGTCACATGTTTTGGAGCTTTAAAGAGTATCCGACCATCTCAGTGCTAGCTAATGGATTCCCAGGAAGATTCAACTTTGCCAAGAAGTTACTCACAAACAACTCTTCATCAAAGAATAAACTTGAGGTACTGTCTAACCCAACCCTCTTCAGAGTTAATCACTTGCCATCATCCTTATTTAATCAATTTTATGAATTCCCACGATGGTTGGAAGTAATTCTTCATCCACTAAATCAATTTCGAAATGAGAATCCCAAAATTTCAGAATCGAGGAACCAAATGTGATCAACTTCATAATGCTCCCATATCCCATCATCTCTACGATCACTGACTCTAGCCCCATTGTAGAGTCTCCACCTCAAATCGTAGAGCCACCAAACTTAAACATCCAAACCCAGGCCCCTCCATCAGATATTCCCTCCTCATCCAGTAACGAATACTTCAATCTTGATCTTGCCCTCTATTCATTGCAAGATCAATTCAAGAACACACCACCTCCTTCACAAATTCCCCAACTGAATGAAATTCTTTCAGAGTTGTCCACAAAGGCTGATGTGTCAGAAATGTCTACGAAAGTTATCAAGGCACTTAATGAGAGTCTTGAAGATCACACTGCACTTATTCAGCTGAGATTAACATCAATGATCAATGCTGCAAATAATCTCCCAAGCTCCCTAAGCTCTGAGCTCTCTAAAACGCTTAAAGAGATCATCAAAGAAATGCTTCAAAGCATAAAAGACAGGGATGACATCCACTTTCTCGCATCTAAAAAGCATCGGGATGCTGTTTTGATCCTACAGAAGACTCAAGAATCTCAAGAATCTCAGAACGATCTAATGATAAATAGCATCAAAAGTCTTCAAACTGCAGTAAAGGAATTTCAAGACTTCTCCATGGGTCAAATGCAGCAGACTAAAACTGTCCTAAGCAGCCTTCATCGACGTGAAACTCGTTCTGATGCTTTGATCCAAGAAAATCACGAGGTCATTGCTCAAACTCAGAGTCAACTCAACGAGCTTGTCCAAGGAGTCACTCGCCTCTCTGAAGACATTCAACCCTTGATGTTGACATAAGGGGGAGAATAAAGGAAAGGAGATTAGGAGGCAAGGGCAAAAGCAAGAGGTCAATTTAAACTCAATCCTTCGAGGAATCCTCCCGCAAGGAAAATCCACGAAAGAGACTCCACGATCCAAACCCATCGGACCCAACGAGCTAATCGGAGGAAGTTTTAATGGCTCAACCATTAAGGAGTCTAGGGCCAACTACCAGCTCTCATGAGGTGACAAGAACAGGCCTAAGAATGCCAATTGGAGATCCTGCATTCATGAATAGGCATGATCACAATCCTAGACTAAGCCCAAGTGAGCTGGAAGATTTAGCCAGAAGAGACGAACCGAGCATAAAAAGGAGAGCTGAGGAATATGCAAATCCTCCAAGAAGCAAAAGGCCGAAGAAATAGAGATAAGTTGAATTTTAATTCGTATTGATGTAGTCAAACATAAATGTAATATCTATCTTCATACATCAATAAATTCATGCTTATTCTCTAGAAATTTCAGCTACTCACTGAAATATTAAGTCATATTTACTTTGCTGCAATTGATAATCATGACAACAAATCTCCTTGGTTATGTCAACATCAAATAAGGGGAGATTGTTGGAAAAATGCATATTTTGATTTGATGTTTAAAGTAAATGCTCATGATTATATGTAAAGTCCTTCAAAGAATATATGTACAAGGACTTAGTGATAGATCAAAATTGTTAGGTTGATCTTAACTTTTAATTGTCATCATTCTATAAACGAATGTATAGATAGAGAGATCAAAGATGTTAGGTTGATCTTTGACTTGAAAGAAATAGATAAGCTTCACCAAGAATCGTAGTCTACCAAGCTGATCAACAGATTGCAGAAGCCAAGGCAAGATCGTAGAGCTTAGAAGATCGTAGAGTGGTCCAGACGTTTGTCGAAGCTAACTCAGAGATCGTAGTGTGCTCTCGAAAATGTAGAGTCTGCAAGACAAGCAAGCAAAGATCGCAGTGTATAAAGATCATAGCTTGCAAACCCTTGAAAGAAATCGTAGTGTTCTATTCAGACCAAGCACAAATATGACAAGACACCACGATAAGCATCATAGAGTATCATCTGTCTTGTGTCAATAGCATCGAGCCCTATCTTTTGTTTGGAAATGAATTCCAACAAATGTGGAATGGGTTTTGAACGTTGAAGCACTCACCAGTCACAACGGTACAAAAGATATCCTTAGTATTGATCAAAAGGAACATATTCAAGAAGCTTAGAAAAGGACCATTGGGCAGTGAAAAACACCTTTTCAGGTGTTAGGTGAGAAAGCAATCTACTGTGTCAGTGGGCCAGATTGCAATTCAGAAGATGTGCAGAAAAGTCTCCATAAAAGCTCAGAAATGTCAAATGCATTTAATGCCTCATCAGATGACTTTAACGGATAGATTTAAAAAGATCACATATATACAGAATACAGACAGATGAGAGATCAAGCAAGCATTGAACAAAAATGCACAAGAACACTCAACATTCAACTCTACGATCTGAGAAAAAGAGAAAGCTTGCTCAGCTACTCAGTTCCTTCGAACAAGGGCTTAACTGCAACTGAGTAGCATCAACTACGAACTCAACAATTACCAACCAACTGAAGTAAGAGTTCCAAGTCAGAAGGACTTGAAGAGTTCTACGTGAACTGTGAAGATCCAAGTCTGCTGGACTTGAAGAGTTCAAGAGTGAACTAAGAAGTGCCTAGACTGCTGGTCTAGAAGGAATCTGTGAGATTCAAGAAGTGTAACAGACATCCTTAGTGGATTTCCTACTCGAGGAGTAAAAGAGTGGATTAGGAGCTTTAAGTGCTCTGAACCACTTAAAACTGTTGTGTCCATTATATTCATGCTATAACTGTCATAACTACTTCACTCTCATTAACTCAAGATATCTAAAAGAAGGTTTATCAAATACTCATTCCATTGTGCATTAATCACCATCAAAACTAACTAGTTTAAAAGAAAAGTTTTTAAATATCTATTCAACCCCCCCTTCTAGATATCTATTGTGCCTCCAGGAACTAACATTGTGTTTGTATTCAGATGTTGTAATTAAGGCTTAGTTATTAGAGCGTGATAATGAGTCAACCCAACCAAGAGATAGCAGTTGACAAAACGATAATACCAGTGCTAGCAGTCATCGAAGTGGTGACAACAAACGTGGAGGTAATCAACATGTCAGAAATGGTAACCACTTCGGTGGTAATCATGGCCAAGATAATAGAAGTTGAAATTTCAAGAAAAGAAGATTCAATAATGATGGAAAGACGTCAGCACCAGCAACCATTGTTAAAGAAGGAGAACGACCACCGATCGTATGCTACAAATGCGGAGAGGAGGGACACATCAGGCCAAACTGTCCGCAGCAGTCCATAACATGTTATAATTGCCGAAGAGAAGGTCACTGTAACGTCCACAAATTTTAAACTCCTTATTAATTAAATATGTGATTTAATTTTAATGAGTTAGTTTTGTGAGCCTATTTAAACCTTAAGTGGTTATGTGAATTTACGAAATGATTAAAGGGAGTCACTAATAGTTGATTTAAATTAGTGGACTAACCCTAAGATTCTAATATCAAAGACTTGATAAGATTATTAATTAAATATTCAATTTATTTGAATATAGTAGCAAGAGTTGAACATATTGATTAATTGCAATTATGAGTAATTAATTGATAATGTGTTAATTAATAATTATTATAAATAAATAATAATTAATGTGTAAAAGATTAATAAATTATTAAATGATTATATGTTACTTGATTAATTTGTGTAATATAGTAAACCTTTATTATATGGAAGGTGACACATTAATATGTCTATATATTATATATATAGACTATATAGTAAGAGTTATTTGCATTCATTTGAGTGCATAATAATAGTGTTATATGATATGAAGTGTGTAGGTAAACATTCATGTATACCCTATTGATATATAATAATATCAATTACTAAATTAATAATGATTTCATTAAGTTATTATGATAATAACAGTCATGGTAATTGAAAATGTACATGAATTATATGCATGTACACTACTTGAAACCTTGTAATTGGGAAATACATTGTATGCCCTTTTAAATTATTATACCCTATGTTATATGAAATAAATTGTGTAGAGATATTTTATAACTAAAGTTTATATTATGTGTATATAAGGTATACGCAAATTTTTGCATTACATGTTTTGCAAGTGCTGGGATTTCCTTGTCCCATAATTAGAGTCCCATTTCTTTCTTCCCACGTGAACAAGCTAGCAAGCCTAGCCTAGCTTCATCTCAAATTCATCAAACCTAGATCAATTAGTGGATGGGGAGTGGGATTCATAATTGAAATTACCAACTCTCACAAACTTTCCCTTAACCCTTGTGCATTCTTGAAAGCCAATGGTTTGATTTGTGAGGTAATGGCATTAACTAGTTAACCATTCTTCTATAAATAAGACCTTCATCTTCCTTGTTGCAATTGCTGAGATTTATTTGCTAAGGAGCTTGTAAGGAGTGAGAGTATTGCAACTCAATTACCTCAAGAGGTATGAAAATCCCAATGTATGTTCTTAGTTGAGTTTTGTTAAGATTATTTGAATTAACATGACTTAGAATAAGAGCATTGTGTTAGGGTGTATGTGTATATACATAGAACCTGTAATTATGGTTGGGAGCATGTTTAAATCAGAGAATTTTATGGATGTTTGATGCTCTGCAGAATAGAGAAAGTTACTGTCTCTGATGTAGGCATGGCAAGCAATTGCGCGCCTACTAATTGTCTTTAGGTGCAGGTGTGTTGCTCATCGTAACCCAAAGTCAGTTTCTATTTCTGGCTGGCGTAGTTGTGCCCTAATTGTACTAGGGTCTGCATGTATTGCTGCCAGAGTGCACTGCACTGATGTGTTTACGTTAGGATTCTGTTGTGATAACTTGTTGACACTTGGTTAGAGCAAGCATGTAAACTATTTTAGCACACACACATAAGCATATGCATGTGGTATGAACAAGTATAACGATGTTAGTACATATGATTGACATAATACTTGTGGTCTTGAAATGAAATTTGTGATTTCAAAAGTGAACTTTATCACGAACACATCATGTGAGCATTCTGACTTTATGAGTAAGATAATATGTCTTATATTGACATGAAATGCAAGACTAAAGTGATTGAACACACTATCATACATGATTAAAAGTTAAGACTATTTCAAAGATAAGAAACATAAAGCTTTTCAAAGAGAACTTGATGAAGATTTTTATCTAGTAAGTTTTGACTATTTGAACATGTATATGTGACTTTATTATATGTTGTAAATGCATGAGAGTTATATGTTAAGATGCCTTGTATGTACTAAGTTGGCTTAGTGTTAAATTCCAAAAACAATTGGAATGAGGAAGCTAATGTTATCAAGAAATGAGTAAAGTACGTTATGACCATGCAAGCATGTATATTAGGACTCATTATGCCTATAGATATATTGGCATGAACATCATTTGGTTAATGTATGGTTTTCACTTATTCACACATTGTCATGAAAGGGAAATTTCTAAAATATGAACTATGTGAGTAAAGTATACATGTGTTGTCTATATACAACCATGACTACTAAGTATTGAATGATCAAGTTAGGCACAAATGATTACATGACCTTTTTGTGTTTTAATGACATATAAATTGTAAGTTAAACTTGAAGTAATGAACTCAAGTATGATCATGTGTTATAAGTGAAACTATAGCATGAATGTATGTTAATATATATGTATAGGTGTATGTTAGAGTTGGACTGAAGTAAGGAAGTGCAAAAGCTCAACCTTAGTGCAGCGCTAAGGGACGGTATGCATTCTTGGTCAGTAAAGCCTAGACCTGAGGCATAATGGCAATGCCCCCAATCTCTACGATCTTGCCAAGATTCTATTTTTGGTTCTGAAATTTAAGGCATGCTTACATGATCTCTTTATCTTGTAATATGTGACCAATGTGCCATATAATGTGTTGAGAAGCATGCTATGTGAAGACTTGATTATTGTAAGTGTAGACTCGTATTAGTTTACACATACTAATTGAAATGATCGACTTGATAATGTTAGGTCATTTCAACGCGAGTTAGTTAAAGCTAGTATTATATTGTAGCTGAGCAAACATGCAAGTTTCCTAAACTTACTCCAATTATTATTAAGCAAGTTTCTTTGAACTTCACTCTTTGATTGTGCAATTTCCTTGAACCTTATTTTTATTGGGCAAGTTCCCTAATCTCACTCAAATTTATATTGAGCGAGTATTCGGACACTATTTTATTGTGTTGCAAGTTTCCTAACTTACACAACTTTGTTTGTTGTGAAAGTTTCTTATCCTTCTCATATTGTATTGAGTAGGTTATTGTTGAATTGAAAGTTATTCATTTAAGCTTGAATCTTATTTCCATGCATGCTATTAAGTGGTTTAATTACTTTACAATTATTCCACATCGATATTATTGATATTCGCACTTGGTGCACTTGAGTTCGTACAGTCTTGGACTTGTACATCATTTAAAGTTCAAATAATTCTTGAACTGTGTGAGATAGAGTCTGAACCTTTGTTCGGTCAGACAAGCGTATGGAGTTTTATAAAAGCTCTCCAAACCTATTGAGGGTAAGGATTCTTAGACTGAAAGAACACCCCTTTCTATGATAGGGGAGTACCAGGTATCTAATATAAGATACACAGAGCAGATTTAAATGTTATGCATATACATAGAGTACGTGAGGTTGATCCCCTCAAGTACTTATTTTGTAGCCAGTAACCAAAGGGTCAATTAGCTATATATTCCATTGGAGTGTTATTGTTCAAATTCTATTCGACTAGCAGTTATTCTAAAAGCAATCATTATCTTTGCTTATGATATTCATATTGTTGAATCCATTGCCATATATTTTTCCATTCATCATGATATATCCTTATTGTTGTATTTAAACTTGTTGAGCAAACTTGTTGCTCATCCTTGCTATATCATGAATATATTGCAGCTAAGCCCGAGATCTCAGGGAAGGACAAGGGTAAAGGAAAGATGTAGAATAATGGCATGGAGTAGACTTTACCTTGTGCTTAGTTTAAATTACTGTTATGTAATATGAACCCTAATGATTATTTTAGGGTATGTTTGTAAGATGATATTCAGGTTATCGTATCTTGGAACTAGTAACACATTTTGAATGAACAACGTACGTTTTATTATATTCCACATTTTAGTTATTGTATGTTGTTTAGAAGTGGATGTTTGTATTTTATCGTGATGACCGAACCGGGGTCAGACCCGGATTTGGGGGTGTCACAGGTTGGTATCAAAGTTGTAGGTTATAAACGTTAGGAATGCGAAACGTAAGTTATAACCTTAGTGGAAAACTCAAGTAGAGTATGTAAGGATGGGTTGAGAAAATTCATCGAGTTATATTGTGATACTGAAGTTATTTATTTAAATCAAGAATGATTAATAGACGTCTTAAACTTCTTAATGTTAACATGAATAAGGTATGAAATAAAGACTAATAATTTTCTTCCTTTCCTCAGATCATGCCGCCTACGAGAATTCTGCGGAATCAGAGGAAGGAAGGATCCGTTAACAATGGTGGAGGGGCAAATGTCGATCCAATGCAGAACTTCGTTAACCTGTTAATGGAGGTTGTAACGATCGAGAAATTTATAATTTAATTTAAATATTTATTGAATTAAATAAGTATTTTAAATAATTTATTTATTGAGGAAAATAAATAATTGATGAATTGTAGTGAATTAATTTAGTAACTAAATTGATTAGTGTTAATTAAATTGAGTAATGATAATTTTATTTGAAGGATTTAATTTAAGGAAATAATTAAATTAAATCAATTGCTTAATATTTAAGAAAATAGTTAAATTAAATGAATTGTTTAATTTAAATGAAATAAATAAATTAAATAAAGTGATGTGTCTAATTTATTAATTAAATTAGATATATAATTGTTTATTAATTATAAGATATAATGATAATAAGAATTTTATTATTATTATAAGTTAGCTAAACTAAAGTTATTCAAATTAACTAAATTAAAAGTGTGACAATTGGAAACTATATAATATAAGGTTATTAAAATAAATTAGTTTATGGGATTTATGTGGTTGCTAAACAAGGCCCTATGGCCTTTGGCATTATGCAACTGACGTCTTTTGTTTTCTTTAACGGATGAATACATGGGAGGGTTAAGCCATATTAGTTTTGTTCGCGTCTTATTTTTCTCTAAGTCTAGTTATCAGTAAAGGGTTGAGAAAGAGAGCTTGGGAGAAAGAGAGAATCACAAAGAATTTAGAGAAGAAAGTAGTTGTTCTGAGGTTGTCAAGAGAAAGAGAAGGGTTGCTAATTGTTCTTGCTAATCAAAGTAAAACCTACTTTAATTTTTAACTATTAAGTTTTGATATTTTTGTTGGAAGTATGTTGGATTATTGTTGAAAATGAATTTATATATATGGTTTTTTTGTGAAATCTGTTATTATACATAATTGTTGATTGTTATACATGGGAAATTGAATTGTAAGAAGGAAATATAAATAATAGTGTTAGTGTTCATATAATATGGCTTTAGAAAGTACAAAAAATTGATGTTTTATATGTGTTATAATCTGTAATTTGTTGGTGGATTATGATAATATATTAAGAAATGAAAACAATGTAGTTCGAATCATGACAATTGATCAAGAAACGAGTTCATGGCGATCAAATTCGTTAAAAGTATAAAAATGAGGAAATTTGGGAAAAATATAGTTTTGATTCTTCAAAATGGAGTTTATATAATGTTTTTGTGTAGAATGGTGTTTAACATGTATAACAACAATATGTCATAGTTTTAGATGTTGAATTTGGGAGAAATTCTGTTGAATTTGGATTTTTGGCCTTTAGCAATGTATTAGTTCGCGTCTCTAAAAACTGAGTCTGGTGCATCACGAGGGTATTTGCTGGCGTTGGTTGTCGCATGCGTAGGCTTGGTGTGCACGCACTTGATGTCATATGATGTCGTGTACGCTGTGATAGCCTAGATATTACTTCGCAGCTACTTGTGAAGTTTCAATCATGAACATAATCTGAAGTCTGCATAATTTGTAGGTCATGTATAATGGACTTATGTTTTCTAAGCAAGCATGTTAATGATGTTAAGGCATAATAGAAACTATAATGACAGATTCCAATGTGTTGTAATGCAAAGTGTAAAGATTTGGAATAATTATTTAAATAAGTTCTAAAATGAAACCAAGTGTGATGTTTTTAAAGTTAGAGATGAATGATTAAGTTATGTTGGCTTGTAATGAGATTTCAGATTCGTTAAGTATATTAACCTATGTGGTTAGGTGCTAGGTTAGGGTTATGACCTAAATGATGGTTTGAACCCTAAAGCTAATATTCATGCGATTAATTGTTGTTGCGATTTCAATGATATATGTAGGATAATTGGAGAATATTTTACACTTGTGTAGCTTACAAACAAGGCAAGTTCTCTAACTCTACTTTTATAATTGTGCAAGTTTCTAAACCTTATCTCCTTACAATTGACCAAGCTTTTTAACTTCATTCTTTTCATATTGAATGCAAGTTTCCATTCCAATATT
The DNA here is from genome assembly GCA_020205605.1 of Panax ginseng. NCBI lineage: Eukaryota > Viridiplantae > Streptophyta > Magnoliopsida > Apiales > Araliaceae > Panax > Panax ginseng. The sequence goes on along the minus strand of CM035129.1, from coordinate 52,491,310 downwards.
ATTATTGTTCAAGTTCGTAAAATTGAGCAAGCCTAGTTTATCTTGTGTATGTTTATGCAAGCTCTTGTAACCTAATTCGTTACATCTAGCGAGTTTTATTTTCCTTATTATCATTCGAAGCATATATTGTTCTAATACATTGATTTATAGAAGATTGTTCTAAACTCCTTTGAATATAGCACTTTGCATGTATATAATGTTATTCAGTTATATATATTGTTGATATCCGATCTTTGACTTTAATATCCTTGTTCAGTTATACATTCTCGTATTAAACCTTTATTGATGGAAGTTGAATAGTGTTCTAAAATCCTAGAGACACTGATAAGCTAGTTCCAAACTAAATTTTCTTTAGTGCGTAAATTCTAAATTCAAACTGAGACGAACAACCCTAATATAGGGCATTTTTGTACATGTAACGTTTAGATGTTTGTGCACAATACATGGTACAAAAGGCTGACCCCCCCTAAGTACACTAAGAAGGGTCTGTACAGTCTAATGACTGTTAAGGTTAAGGTAATAATACCTATATACCGGAGACATAGTTCGTGGTCTTAAGACCCTCAGACATTGATTTTGAACTTGTTTTCTATTCTTAATTCACAGAACAAGTTCATTATTGTTAGAATTCGTTGTTCATTCTCATGTTGTTATTTTTACTACTTCCTATTTCAGTGAGCAATTGTTTGCTCACTCTTGCAATTAACACTGAAGCTAAAGTTGAGAAAGTCAATGAGCCGTCTACTAGCAAAGGAAAGGGCAAGATGTCCAAATGTTGAAGACATGTGAGAATTTTATTTTAATGAAGTATGTTAAAGACTTGTTTTAATATGTGATGTATTCCGCAAACTAATGTAATAATGTTAAGGTTAGATTACTTGGGATATATTTTGAGAATATGATGTAACCCTTTAATAGGAAAGATGATTGTTTAAGTTATTTTAGTTACTTCTTTATCCTTTGATTATGGGTAGTTAGATGTAACGTTTGGATAGTGAACACCAAATTCTGTGGGAATGAAGTACCTGGATTTGGGGGTGTCACAGGTTGGTATCAAAGCTTTAGGTTATGAACCTTAGGTGGGGAAACCTTAGGAAGTAACCTTTAAGGAAATAGAAAACATAGAGGTATTCAACTCTTACTGAGTTTTAAGGAATGGATTAAGGTATCCATTGAAGTTAAATAATAAAAGACATTATGTGCAATGTGTTAATAACTTATGTGCTCGCGAGTATCGAAAATGTTAAGTAAAACTTCAAATATTTTGTTGTTAGGATATCTAACGAAGGAGGATCCAGTCCAGCTAGAGAAGTGATACCTCAGATACCTATAGATGATGAGCCCCGAGATATTCATGTAGTTCGGGAGCAGTTAATCCAGGAGGATGTGCTTGTGATCGGTCTCGAGGAGGATAGTTATGAGGAGATAGAGGAGGAAGATGAGGAAGGGGATCCTAAGGAGTTTCCACCAAACTGCGTATCAGCTGAGATGTATGACGCTCTGTAAGACCGTAATGTAGAATTACAGGATGAGGTTGAGGAGCTGAAGGAGTTGGTTGGGATGAATCATGCTTCAATGGAGCAGAAGGATGCAGAGATTCAGGAACTTAACTCAAAACATGGAAACACGGAGTGGGACCTAGTTCATACCAAGGGTCAGCATGAATACCTATTGGCGGTGAACGAGAAGATGGAGACTGACATGGAGAAATTGAAAGATGATTTCAAGGAGGAGTCAGCTAAGCGTGCAAGAGCGGAGGAAGCATGGATGAAGGCGACTCAACGTGCAGACCGTGCTGAGGCTAAGGTTCAAGTGAAGAAAGACAAGATGAAGGAAATGGATTATGCTTTTAATTCGGCGATTGATAGGGCCCAGGATCGAGTCTACTATTACCCACCTTAGTTTCAGAATTCACCGTGGTTCGTGATGGATCGTAGAACGACGTATCGTATCATGGAGGAAGAGTGTCGGGAAGCCTTACGACATCTTAATATGCCTAGATAGAATAAGATAGATAATAATGTGTGGTTAATTATGTGAATAAATAAACTATGAATCCCTTATTCTAAGATAAATAAAGGGATAGTATGAGCATGTAATCCTAAAACTTGTTGAGTTCAGGAAAGTGAATGTTTGTAGTGATTATGCTATTTTGAGGATGTTTTAAAACTTTATGAATGAATAAAATATTAGAGTTATTTGAAATGTTATGTGTTAAAGCTTTAATCTAGGAATGTTTAAGTTAAACTTCAAATACCCAAGAAGTTGAGTAATGAGCTAATAAGCGTATATTTTAACAGAAAATGCCTCCTAGAAGAAGACAACCACATCAGCAAGCACCTCCTGAGGGGTCTACTAACAATAACAATGAGACCAACGCTAATCCGGTTCAACAATTGGTAGCTTTGTTGACGGGTGCACTTGCGAATCAACCGTAAGCTCAAGTCACGACTTTCAAGGAATTCAAAGTGGTTGGACCGCCGAAGTTTCAAGGGTCTATGAATCCAGTGGAAGCCCAAACCTGGATCATGGAAATGGAGAAGGTGTTCGACGTTTCTAGAGTTAATGAAGATCAGAAGACTGCGTTCGCAACGTTCATGCTGAAGTTTGAAGCTAGCTACTGGTGGCAAGCAAATAAGGTTCGTGGAGGACAAGGAGTAATAGCGTGGGATAGATTCAAGGAAATGTTTTTTGAAATGTACTTTCCAGTGAGTTCTCGAAATTAGCTGGAAGTGAAATTTCTGGAGTTGAAGCAAGGAACTATAACGGTGCCGGAATATGCTGCGAAATTTAATGAGTTGGCAAGGTTTTGCCACATATCCAGTCAATACTGATGAGCGTAAAGCGAGAAGGCTCGAATAAGGATTGAAGCCCTAACTTTACAATGAGGTTTCAATGTTCCAGCTGAACACATTTGCGGCTGTACTAGAGAAGGCAATTATCGCAGAAGGTGGAAACGATGCTTTGACCAAGTACAACCAAGAACAAAAGAAGAGGAAGAATGAAAATGAGAATAAGGCTGGTGGAAGTAATGTTGGAAGTAACAATCAAAAGAGGAAATGGAGCGAGAATTCGACTACGGGAGGACAACAAGGAAATCAGCAAAAGAAAAAGTTCGAGGCTTGTGCAAGGTGCGGGAAGAACCATACTGGGGTATGTTTAAAGGGGAAGAGGGTGTGTTTCAACTGTGGTCAGGAGGGACGCATTGCACCAAACTGTTTTATTCCGAAGAAAGGATAATGTTTAACATGCGGTTCAAAAGATCACATGGCTCGTGGTTGTCCCAAGAAGCCAGCAGGAAGTGCAAGTGGTGGAATGCGAAACAACAACGGTGGTGGTGCATTGAATATCACTGGACCAGCACAGTCAAGTTGACCTACTACGAGGACTTTTAATATGATCGTGCAAGATGTTATACAGTCTAAGGATGTGGTGTCAGGTATCATTCCGATTAATGGTATTAATGCTTATGTACTATTTGATTCGGGTGCTAGTTCATTTATATCCGATGAATTTGCTCAGAATTTAGATTTGCCTCAGGAAGAATAAGAGTTTTCCTTAAGTATAGAGATTGCGAATAAGGAAGTGATTCCTGTCAGATACATATATAGGAATTGTAGGGTGGTTATAAAAGGTCACGAGATGATGGTAGATTTGATACCATTTAGACTTGGTGAGTTTGATGTTATTCTGGGAATGGATTGGTTATTCAATTACGGAGCAGTAATTGATTGCCAAAGAAGTGTTTTAACCTTATGACTCCGTCAAAGGTTGTGTTTTATGGTAGCAAGTCACCTCGACAAGCAAGTTGTCTAACGGTGATGCAAGTCAAGAAGTTGTTGAGACAAGGATGTGTAGTATATTTAGCCTACATAATCGATACACAGAAAAGGAGTGCGAAATTGGAAGAGATACCGATTATAAGAGATTTTGCAGACATATTTCCAGGCGATTTGTCGGGTCTTTCACCGGATCAAAAAATCGAGTGCGTGATTGACTTACTACCAGGAACGACCCCAATATATAATGCACCATACAGAATGGCCCCGATGGAGATGAAGGAGTTGATGGTGCAGTTGCAAGAATTGCTAGACAAGAAGTATATTCAGCCGAGTGTTTCGCCATGGGGAGCACCGGTGTTATTTGTTAAGAAGAAAGACGGTTCGATGCGGCTCTGCATTGACTACAGAGAATTGAATAAGGTCACGATTAAAAATAAGTATCCATTGCCTAGAATTGATGACCTGTTCGATCAGTTGAAGGGAGCAAGGTATTTCTCTAAGATAGACTTGAGAAGTGGTTATCATCAGTTGAAGGTGAGGCCGGAGGATGTACCGAAGACAGTGTTCAGGACTCAATATGGTCATTACGAGTTTTTGGTTATGTGTTTTGGTTTAACCAATGCACCTGCAGCGTTCATGGATTTGATAAACAGGGTGTTTAAACCATTTTTAGACAAATTTGTGGTGGTGTTTATTGATGACATATTGGTCTATTCCAAAACCAATGAGGAACATGTGGAACACTTGAAATTGATGTTGGAGACGTTGAGAAAAGAGAAGTTGTACGCTAAGTTCTCAAAATTTGAATTTTGGTTGGAACATGTACAGTTTCTTGGGAACGTTATTGATAAGGACAGAATTTCGGTAGATCCATCAAAGGTTGAAGCTGTAATAAACTGGGATCAGCCGAAGACACCGTCAGAAGTAAGGAGTTTCTTAGGATTGACAGGATACTACAGGCGTTTTATTCAAGACTTTTCCAAAATCGCAACTCCGTTGACAAATTTAACTAGGAAGATGGTTAAGTTTGTTTGGAAAGAGAAGTGTGAGGAAAGTTTTTGAGAGTTAAAGAAGAGGTTGAGTTCAACACCTGTGTTGTCGTTGCCTGATGATACATGGAATTTTGTGGTATATAGTGATGCATCACATAAAGGACTAGGCTGTGTGCTTATGCAGAACGACAGAGCTATTGCGTATACATCATGTCAGTTGAAAGATTACTAAAAGGCGTATCCGACTCATGACTTAGAGTTGGCAGCAGGGGTGTTTGCCTTGAAAATTTGGAGACATTATCTGTATGGAGAGAGGTGTGAGATATATACCGACCATAAAAGTCTGAAGTATATCTTTACACAAAAAGACCTGAATATGAGACAAAGAAGGTGGTTGGAACTGATCAAAGATTATGACTGCGAGATTTTCTATCATCCTGGAAAGGCGAATGTTGTTGTTGATGCTTTAAGTAGGAAGGGACGGGAGAAGTTAATGATGTTAACTGCTCAGGAGAAACTAGTCTCGGAAATGGCTAAGATGGAGTTGGAAATTAAATATCCGATAGAATATGATGAAAAGTTGTTACAGATAGGTAACAGTTCAATGTTGGTGGATGAGGTGAAAAATGCACAACTTCAGGATGAAGACTGTGAAAAGATAAAACAGAAGATATTTGAAGGTGAGGAAAACAAATTCAAAATCGATTCGGAAGGATTACTTCGATTCGAAGGGAGGATTTTGGTTCTGCTAGTACCAGAGGTTAAAGAAGAAATTCTGAGTGAAGCTCAAAATTCAAGATATTCGTTTCACCCTGGGAGTAAAAAGATGTACAAAGATCTTAAACATCATTTTTGGTGGCTGAATATGAAGAGGGATGTGGCTGAATGCGTGGAAAAATGCTTAACGTGTCAGAAAGTCAAAGCTGAACATCAAAGACCAAGCAAATTGTTACAACCGTTGGAGATACCAAAATGGAAATAGGAGCATATCATAATGGATTTTGTGGTAGGTCTTCCAACGACCCAATAAGGTTACGATGCCATTTGGGTGATTGTCGACCGATTGACGAAGTTGGCACACTTTTTGCCAATAAAGATTTGATTTACCCTAGATCGGTTAGCAAAGTTGTACATGAAGGAAATTGTTTCGAGGCACGGTGTACCTATGTCTATTGTATCAGACAGAGATCCATGTTTCACATCTAATTTCTGGAAATAACTACAAGAGTGTTTAGGAACACAGCTGAGCATGAGCACAACGTACCATCCTCAAATCGACGGATAGAGTGAGAGACCCATCCAAACACTAGAAGATATGCTCTAAGCATGTATTATAGATTTCAAGTGAAATTGGGATGATCATTTACCATTGGTGGAGTTTGCTTATAATAATAGTTATCACGCGAGTATTGGCATGCCGCCTTACGAAGCATTATACGGCAGGAAGTGCATAACTCCGTTATGTTGGGACGAGGTAGGTGAACGTCAACTATTGGGTCCAGAATTGGTACAACAGACTGTCGAAATCATAAAAGTGATTCGAGCGAGATTAATAGCCGCACAAGATAGACAGAAGAAATATGCTGATCAGCATCGACAAAATAGAGAATTCGATGTCGGTAGTTATGTTTTCTTGAAAGTGTCTCCTTGGAAGGGGAAAATCCGATTTGGCAAGAAAGGAAAATTTAGCCCTAGATTTATAGGACCTTTTGAAGTGCTTCGACGAGTTGGTGAAGTGGTGTATGAGGTAGCTTTACCTCCGGAGTTGGAACATGTTCATAATGTTTTCCATGTATCGGTATTACGGCCATACAAACCTGATTATAAGCATGTTATAGAATATGAGCCCTTACAGTTTGAGAAAGATTTATCCTATGAAGAAGTCCCTATTGACAGAAAAGAGCAAATACTGAGGAATAAGGTGATACCTTTTGTTAAGGTAGTCTGGAGGAACCACAATGCTGAAGAAGCTACGTGGGAACTTGAAAGCGTTATGATGAAGAATTATCCTCAGTTGTTTGCTTGATTTTGTATAGCGATTCTGGGGACATAATCTTGTTAAGGAGGGAAGAATGTAATGAATAAATTTTTCGAGTAGTGATTCTGGGGATAGAATCCTTTTAAGGAGGGAAGGATGTAACGATCGAGAAATTTGTAATTTAATTTAAATATCTATTGAATTAAATAAGTATTTTAAATAATTTATTTATTGAGGAAAATAAATAATTAATGAATTGTGGTGAATTAATTTAGTAACTAAATTGATTAGTGTTAATTAATTGAGTAATGATAATTTTATTTGAAGGATTTAATTTAAGGAAATAATTAAATTAAATCAATTGCTTAATATTTAAGAAAATAGTTAAATTAAATGAATTGTTTAATTTAAAGGAAATAAATAAATTAAATAAAGTGATGTGTCTAATTTATTAATTAAATTAGATATATAATTGTTTATTAATTATAAGATATAATGATAATAAGAATTTTATTATTATTATAAGTTAGCTAAACTAAAGTTATTCAAATTAACTAAATTAAAAGTGTGACAATTGGAAACTATATAATATAAGGTTATTAAAATAAATTAGTTTATGGGATTTATGTGGTAGCCAAACAAGGCCCTATGGCCTTTGGCATTATGCAACTGACGTCTTTTGTTTTCTTTAACGGATGAATACGTGGGAGGGTTAAGCCATATTAGTTTTGTTTGCGTCTTATTTTTCTCTAAGTCTAGTTATCAGTAAAGGGTTGAGAAAGAGAGCTTGGGAGAAAAGAGAGAATCACAAAGAAATTAGAGAAGAAAGTAGTTGTTCTGAGGTTGTCAAGAGAAAGAGAAGGGTTGCTAATTGTTCTTGCTAATCAAGGTATAACCTACTTTAATTTTTAACTATTAAGTTTTGATATTTTTGTTGGAAGTATGTTGGATTGTTGTTGAAAATGAATTTATATGTATGGTTTTTTTGTGAAATTTGTTATTATACATAGTTGTTGATTGTTATACACGTGAAATTTAATTGTAAGAAGGAAATATAAATAACAATGTTAGTGTTTATATAATATGGCTTTAGAAAGTACGAAAATTGATGTTTTATATGTGTTGTAATCTGTAATTTGTTGGTGGATTATGATAATATATTAAATAATGAAAACAATGTAGTTAGAATCATGACAATTGATCAAGAAACGAGTTCATGGCGATCAAATTCGTTAAAAGTATAAAAATGAGGAAATTTGGGAAAAATATAGTTTTGATTCTTCAAAATGGTATAATGTTTTTGTGTGTAGAATGGTGTTTAGCATGTATAGCTACAACATATCAAAGTTTTAGATGTTGAATTTGGGAGAAATTCTGTTGAATTGGGATTTTTGGCCTTTAGCAGTGTATTAGTTCGCGTATGTAAAAACTTAGTCTGGTGCATCGTATGTAAGCTGTATTTGCCGACGCGTGGTTGTCGTCATGGTACAAGAACATTTAGGTCTAAGTATGCAGTTAATCATGTATTGTGCGTAGGCGTATGTGATAGTTCAGATATTACTCATATGGCATGCTGAGTAGCCGGTCTGCACACTAAAGTCTGCTTAATTTGCAAGTCATGTATAATGGACTTATGTTAGCTAAGCAAACATGTTAATGATGTTAAGGCATAGTAGAAACTATAATGACAGATTCTAATGTGTTGTAAAGCAAAGTGCAAAGATTTGAAATAATTATTTAAATAAGTTCTAAAATGAAACCAAGTGTGATGTTTTTAAAGTTAGAGATGAATGATTAAGTGATGTTGGCTTGTAATGAGATTTCAGATTCGTTAAGTATATTAACCTACGTGGTTAGGTGCTAGGTTAGGGTTATGACCTAAATGATGGTTTATGTAATGCCCTAGAAAATCGAACCTTTGTAAATACTTTTAATAATGAATAATATAATATTATTTATTATTACTACGTGTTGATAAGATGAATGTCGTTCTATAACCTAGAAACGTCAGAAAGCTGTAGTATTTTAACTACGTGAATGAATTAAAGTGTTTGAATTTCTAAGACGAAAATGAAGGCTTTCCGAGAAATTTTCCGAAAAACATTATTCATCGATTTACGCTTTCCGGAATTATTTTGAACTTCGAGAAATACGTAACGTTATAATATCAAGGTGATATTGATTATGTAATAATAATCTAAGTATGGAAAACATAATATTTCGTATTTGGACTTAATTTGAGAACGTTAGAAATATTAAGCGGTAAAGAAAGAAAGTGGTAATCGTATGATGCGTATGCATTATACGAGGTAATGAACGTAAGTATAATACAACGTATTATACGAGTATGTATGAAGAATGAAATAACGTATATGACGAATTAGTATACGAGTTAGCATACGAGAATTATACATGAGGTATGTATGTTAAGTTGTTTAATTAAAGGGAATGGACTTGTAGGATTATTAGCTTAATGGTAGAAGTCTAATTAGTAAGTGATACTCAAGCCCAAGTGTTTGATATGTCATGAGTTCAAACAATTGTAGTGTAAGCCCAATAAGAAATTAGCTAGATTAATTAGGAAGCCCAATGAGATTAAGCTATGATCCATGGGGCAAACCAAGTGAGATATGGGTAGACTTGATGGGAAAACATTTTGTGTGGTGACAAAGTGTTGTGATGGCCAAGAAATAGAAGGCCAAGAAATAGAAGTAACTAGCAAGTTTACTTGGTTGCTAGGTTATGAATAGTAAGGAGGTGTATTAAGGAGGTTAATTGAGGAGGTGCAATGCCTAAATTACTAAAGTGCCCTAACTTTGGGTTGCCTATAAATAGAGAGCTCTCAATTTATTTGATTACTTGATTAAAATTCCTCTCAACTCCTCTCAAGATAAGTAACTTATTTGTTAGAGAGAATAAGCCACATCAGCACTTATAAGTCATTCAACCTTTGCTAGATTTTCCAAAGAGAAGTGAAGTAATAGTCTTCAAGGGTAAGACTCTTTTCTATTATATCTTTATCTCTACCATGATAGGATTGATAGAGAAGTGGGATGGTATGTTAAGAACATATAATAAGTCATTGATGAACGAACTTAAGCCGAATAAGTTAAATAAGCAACTTGAACCTAAATAAGTTGATGAACTTGTGATGAACTTGTCATATGTTTGTCATATGATGTTAGTATGTTGAAAATAGTATGAGAACATTGATTGATGGACTTAAGTTCCTAGTAAGTCATAAGTATGCGAAATTATAGTTCATAAGTTGAATAAGTCATTGGCTTATGAGAATAAGTCAAAACCTACTTTATCAATAAGTTGGTATAATAAGTAACTTGAAATGTCCATGTGTTGGTTAATATCCATATAGAATGATTAGTAATGAAGCTTTGCCGGAATTCACACGATTGGACGATTATCGTCGAATTTGTGAAATTCTCGGAATGGAAGTCGTATTTTGTGTTTGAAGTCGAAAATGTTGGTTTTCGATGGAGACAAGTCATATTTGGCATTATAGAGTTGCGGACTCAAAAATGACTGGATTTCGACTTAGAACAAAGAAACGAGCGTTGAACGTTCACGAACGTTTATCGTTTTCGTTAAAATGAACTAATAGGTGAAATTTTAGAAAACGAAGTCAAATAGATAAAATTCTTGCATGAACGCATAGAGTATGTAATTAGTGAACCGTAGGCTTTTGAACGAGCCAATTCAGACTTATAACAAAGAAGTTATGCGTTCAGGAGTTTCGTAAAATTTAAAATCTGCAAAAATTATCTGAGGCACAGAGTCCGCGTCGCGGCGCGACTCACAACCTTAAATCCCGCGCCGCAGCGCGAGGCTAGAACCGAACATACTGGTAACTTGCGTCGTGGTGCGAGATGCAGAGTTAAGTGTGGCGCCGTGGCGCCAGTCCCAGAGTTTTGACAGACAAGAATGTTTACAAGTATAGAAGGAAAGATAATTCATTAGTAATGAACTAAGGTGTTAATATAACATTGTTAAGGCATTGTTAGACATGTAATGTAAAATGATTAGAGTTAATAATCAATTGAATGAGAACGTAATGTGAATGACGTAATAAAAACCCAGAAATCATAATAACAGATCTAAGTCAGAATTTAGATTGAGATGAAGGGTAAGATATAATAATATACCTACTTGAGTATATAAGACCTAATGTGGTACGTTATATGATCATGTATTGTAGAGACTTAGAGACTTAAAGTGTACGTGTGATAATCAATAAGTAGACGCTGAAGGCAAGTATTCTAACCCTTGTTCCAGTTCAATCTGGACAAGCTTTGTGATTCATGTATTCTTACGCATGAATTGATGTATGATGAAGTAAAAGCCAATTCTTTCGGCTAGACTTAACTTATGTTTCTATCAAAGCATGAACAATGTTTACCAAGTTATATTGGTGTGGTTTTCAATCGAAGACTGAGTATGTTAAAATATTTTCGTCGTTTAACGACAGGCACGTGAGGTTGCCACAACTTAAACGTATACACGTTTAATGAATGTAGTGTTGATCAACATAGAGTACTATGGGCTGATCACCCAGAAGTGCTCGTAAGTTTTGTCGAACTTACGGACTTAGTGCCGGGACATCCTTTTTAAAAGAACTTATGAAATGCTCAAGGTCTTGGACCGGAATTGATGTTTTACTGAATATTGTTGTTGTAAAACATTTTGAATGAAAAGAAGGGCTATTTTGAATTATCGATAGTACTTCATAACTATTGTTCAGATATTGAAGATATATGAGTTCTATATTTCAAGCATGTTGTTTATTAGAATTATAGTACTTGCTGAGCTAGTCATGCTCACTCTTGCTTGAACCAGATGAACACAGCCAAGATAGAATGGACCGAAGGCTCCGGTAAGGACAAGGGTAAGGCGAAGACGAACCCTTAGCTTACCTATGTAATAGTATAGGTGTATGTTTGTAATATAGTAAATATTATGACAAGAACGAATGAATGGGTTATAAAGAACCTGAGAAATGTAATATTATTTTGAATATATAGAAGTTATATTATTCCTTTTGAGACTGTTCAATTGAATGAATGAATGAATGGTAGTACAGTGTAGCACCATCTGTCTGGTTGGAAGATACCCGAATTTAGGGGCGTCATAGGTTGGTATCAAAGCATTAGGTTATAAAACTTAAGGGGGGATTAAAAACCTTAAGTCATAACCTTAAGAGAAGTCAAAGAAGTAAAAGAAGAAAATAACCTTATAAAAATGCATTATGATTATGTTAGGTGTTTTTATTATTCTACTGACGTGTACTAATCAACTTAATTGTTTTATGTAGATGTCAGGAGTAAACGGAATGTATGCAGATGGTCAAGCCATTAGTGAAGAATGGATGAACCAAATAGAGGTTTTACCGAACCCCATAGCAGCAGATCCGGAGGTGGTAGTTATTGAGTCTGGAGACTCAGATGATGCTGACTACATGTCAGTATTTGATGGGATGATAGAGGAAGAAGTGGAGACAATGTCCTTTAATCCAGTAGCTATAGCAGCGGGGATAGCTCCTGGGGGGTCAATGATGTCTCTGTTTATGTCAGTATTGGATAGGAATATCCATTACTGTCAGGAGGTCAAGGAGCTGTAGGCAGAGCTCCATACTGTTATAGAGGATAAGACTGATGTCGAGTCCATATGGGAGTAGGAACATGATGAGAGGATTTTGGCCAAGGACAAAGTCCACGAGTTAAAGCATAAGGTCTTTGAGCTCAAGGAGGAGCTAAAGACCAAACTGCAGAAGATAGGGAGAATGTCCTATATCTATAGGAGTTCTCGCATAGATTTCCAGCAGCAGGTAGTTGGTTATCCTGTAGAGGTGGGGCAGACGCGGCATACTATCAGCCGTGATATTATTGCTGGTCTTGCCAAGGCAGATTTCAATAATGCCTTAAGACAGATGTAGATTAGTAGTAGCTAGAGTAGTTTCAGCATGTAAATATGTTGTAACTAGTAGTGACGTAAAGCCCTTTTTGTATAGTAAAGGGTAGTCTTTTGTAAATCCCAATTTTTTGGAAAGCAACAACGGAAAAGTAATGTAATCAGCTTAGGCTGTGTAATGTAACTGATGTAGTATAATACTACAAAGAATGAATATAAGTCTTTTTATAGAAATCAATGAGTAATGGATGTTGAAGTTATTGTTTATTAGTAAATAATAACTAATAAAGAAAGGAATAATAACAAAATGTGTTTATTATATCAGCAAAATGCCGCTGAGAAGAGTACAACGTAATCAAGGAGCGAATGTGAATCAACCGGAGGGAGGTCCGGTTAATCCGATGCAGGAGTTTGTTAACCTGTTAACAGCTGCCTTTAATAGAATAGGGGCTAATATCCCCGTAAATCCAAGAGTAGCACGAGCTACTACCTTTAAGGATTTCAAGAGCGTGGGTTCGCCGAAGTTCAAAGGAACTACGGACCCTATTGAAGCCCAAATGTGGGTTAAGGAAATAGAGAAGGCATTTATGATAGCAAATGTCAACGAGGCCCAAAAGGTTGCCTTTTCAACCTATATGATGAAGGGAGAGGCCAACTTTTGGTGGGAAGCCAATCAGGCTAGGGCCGGGATAACGAATCTGACGTGGGAGAGGTTCGAGGAGATATTCTTCGAGAACTACTTTCCCACGAGCATGTAAGGAAGGATGGAGATGCAGTTTCTCGAGTTGAAGCAAGGGGACATGTTGGTTCCCCAATACACTGCTAAGTTTAATGAACTGGCGAGGTTCGCTCCACACCAAGTGGATACTAAGGTTAGGAAGGCGCGATGGTTCGAGCAGGGCTTGGAACCCTGGCTCTATAACCATATTTCGGTGTTCTAAAGTACTTCTTTTGGAACAATTTTAGAGAAGGCGATAATCGCTGAAGGTGATAGTGAGGCTCTAAGTCAATACCACAAGGACAAGAAGAGTAAGGGGAAAGTAGACGGGGGAGTAAAGATTGAGGGAGCCAGTGGTAGTGGCGAGGGTCAGAGGAGGAAGGTGTTTAGATCTGGGAATACTGGAGTGAAGCAAGGAGACCCGAAGAGGAGAATGGAGGCCTGCAAGACCTATGGGAAGACTCACTTAGGAGTTTGTCTCAAGGGGAAGGCCGTCTGTTACAACTGTGGATAGGAGGGGCACATTGCGCCTAACTGTCCGAGTCCAAAGAAGAATTATAGATGCTTTGTGTGTGGGTCAACTGACCACATGGAAAAGAACTGCCCGAAGAAGGGGACGGACGGGAATCGGGGCACTAATAGCGGTAAGTTAACTATTAGTGGACCAGTACAGCCGGGTAGGCCGATGGGTCGTACCTTTAACATGACAGTCCAAGATGCAGTTGCATCAGGGGACATCATCGCAGCTATTATTCAGATGAACAACATAAATGCTTACGTGCTGTTTGATTTGGGTGCTACTTGTTCGTTTATAGCATGCGATTTTGCTAGACGATTAGGATTACTTCCCGAAAAGTTGCCTATACCTTTAAATATTAAGGTAACAAACGAAGAAATAATTCATGTTGAAGATGTTCATAGGAGTTGTTGCGTAGATATACGGGGTTGTAAATTTGTTACCGATAAAGTTAGGAGAATTCAATGTAATTCTCGGAATGGATTGGCTAGTGAACCATGGTTCAATTATAGATTGTCAAAAGAAATGTGTGAATATTAAAATATTAAAACAACCTCAGGTAGTATTTTATGGGAATAGATCGTCGGGACATTTGTGTTGTCTAACCATGACACAAACTAGAAAATTATTGAGGAAGGGATGCGTAGGTTATCTGTGTAATGTTGTTGATACCCAGAGAGTGGTAGCAACCATGGAACAAATACCTATAGTGAGAGAATTCGCCGACGTATTCCTGAGTGAATTGTCGGGTCTACCGCCGGATAGGGAGACAGAGTTTGTAATAGACATCATGCCAGGAGCGACACCAGTTTCCAGGGCACCGTATCGTATGACGCCAGTGGAGATGAAGGAGTTGATGGTGCAGTTACAAGAACTGTTGGACAGGAAGTACAAACAACCGAGTGTCTCACTGTGGGGAGCACGGTACTATTTGTCAAGAAGAAGGACGGGTCGTTAAGACTTTGTATTGACTATAGAGAGTTGAACAAGTTAACGATAAAGAATAAATACCCATTGCCCAGGATCGATGATCTCTTTGATCAGGTGAAAGGGGCTAAGTATTTTTCAAAAATATATTTAAGAATGGGGTATCACTAGTTGAAGGTTAGAAAGGAGGATGTACCAAAGACAGCATTCAGGACTCGTTATGGTCATTACGAGTTTCTAGTGATGTCATTTGGGTTGAAAAATGCACTAGCTTCATTTATGGATATGATGAACAGAGTGTTCAAACAATATTTGGACAAGTTCGTCGTGGTGTTTATAGATGATATTCTAGTCTATTCTAAGACACCAGAAGATCATGCTGAACACCTAAGATTAGTGTTGGAGACACTAAGGAAGGAGAAGTTGTATGCGAAGTTCACTAAGTGTGAATTTTGGTTAGAGAAGGTACAATTTTTAGGTCATGTCATTGACCATGAGGGGATTTCAGTAGATCCAGCGAAGGTGGAAGCCGTAATGAATTGGGAACAACCGAAAACGCCAACTGAGGTATGGAGTTTCCTAGGGTTAGCAGGTTACTATCGGAGATTCATCTAGGATTTTTTGAAGATAGCTACTCCGTTGACTAACTTGACAAGGGAGATAGTGAAATACGCGTGGACTGATAAGTGTGAGGATAGTTTTCAAGAACTAAAGCAAAGGTTGAGTGAAGCGCCTATTTTGTCATTACCCGATGACACATGAAATTTCGTAGTTTATAGCGATGCTTCACATAGAGGAGTTGGTTGCATTCTCATGCAGCGTGGAAAGGTCATTGCGTATGCATCTAGGCAGTTGAAGGATTATGAGGAAGTTTACCCTACTCATGATCTCGAACAGCATGATGAGTTTTTGCTCTAAAGATATGGAGACATTATCTTTATGGAGAAAAATGTGAGATATACACGGACCACAAGAGTCTAAAATATATTTTCACACAGAAGGAGTTGAATATGAGGCAGAGGAGATGGCTGTAGTTGATAAAGGATTACGACTGTGAAATCCTGTATCACCCTGGAAAAGCCAATGTAGTTGTCGACGCCTTAAGTAGGAAGGGTCGGGAAAAGTTGTCTTTGTTAACGGCTCAAACTGAGTTAATAACAGAGATGACTAGGATGGAATTGGAAGTGAAGCTGCCAAGTGAAGGACGACAAATGTTGTTTACGACTGAGATGCAATCTACCATCGTAGAGAGAGTTAAGGAGGTACAACTCAAAACTGATGAGTGTGACCGGATGAAGGAGCGATTGGCCAATGAAAAAGATATTAAGTACAGTCTTGATAATGAGGGATTATTAAGATTTGAAGGAAGAATTTGGGTTCCGAATGAGACAGAATTAAAGGAGCAGGTATTACAAGAGGCTCATAGTTCGAGATTTTCGATTAATCCTGGTAGTACTAAGATATATCAAGATCTTCGACAGAGTTTTTGGTGGCCGAACATGAAGAGAGAGATAGCAGAGTATGTTTGTAGGTGCTTGACTTGTCAAAAGGTTAAGGCCGAACATCAACGACCAAGTGGCTTGCTACAGTCATTGGAAATTTCGGAGTGGAAGTGGGAGAATATCACGATAGATTTTGTGGTAGGACTTCCGACAACAACAAAAGGGTATGATGCGATTTGGGTAATAGTGGATCGATTGCCGAAGTCAGCTCACTTTTTACCAATTAGGGTTAAGTATAACTTAGATCAATTAGCTAGACTCTATATTAAGGAAATAATTTCCAGACATGGAGTACCAGTATCGATTGTGTCAGATCGTGACCCATGGTTCACATCGAACTTTTGGAGGAGTCTACAAGAGCAGTTAGGAACGCAGTTGAATTTGGGTACGACGTATCATCCATAAACCGATGGACAGAGCGAGAGAACAATTCAGATGTTAGAAGATATGTTAAGATCTTGCGTCATGGATTTCAAGGGTAGTTCGGATGATCATCTACCATTAGTAGAGTTTACGTATAACAATAGTTATCATGAAAGCATAGGTATGCCGCCTTATGAAGCTTTGTATGGGAGGAAATGCAGAAAACCACTGTATTGGGATGAGGTAGGAGAACGCCGAATGTTGGGACCAGAATTGGTACAACAGACAACGGACATTGTTAAACTGATACGGATGCGTTTGGTAGCAGCTCAAGATAGACAGAAGAAGTTTACAGATTCGCATAGAGAGAATAGAGAATTTGAAGTAGGTTCGTACGTATTTCTAAAAGTATCTCCCTGGAAAGGGAAGATACATTTTGGAAAGAAGGGAAAGTTAAGTTTGAGGTTCATAGGACCTTTTGAGGTATTAAAACGGGTGGGTGAGGTCGCTTACATGATATCATTACCTCCAGACCTAGAACGAATACATAATGTATTTCACGTATCCGTATTATTTCCTTATAAGACAGATTATAAGCACGTGATAGAGTATGAACCTATTCATATCGAGAAGGACTTAACGTACGAGGAAACGCCGATTCAAATTGTCGATAGAAAAGAACAAGTTCTGTGGAATAAAGTCATACCTTCCGTGAAGGTGATATGGAAGAACCACGACGCAGAAGAAGCAACGTGGGAGTTAGAAGAAGTGATGAAAAAGAACTACCCTCAATTATTTGTGTAATTTTTTTTTATATAGAAAAATTCTGGGGACAGAATCCCTATAAGGGGGACAGAATGTAATGCCCCAGAAAATCGAACCTTTGTAAATACTTTTAATAATGAATAAAATAATATTATTTATTATTACTACGTGTTGATAAGATGAATGTCGTTCTATAACCTAGAAACGTCAGAAAGCCGTAGTATTTTAACTACGTGAATGAATTAAAGTGTTTGAATTTCTAAGACAAAAATGAAGGCTTTCCGAGAAATTTTCCGAAAAACATTATTCATCGATTTCTGCTCGGGAATTATTTTTGAACTTCCGAGAAATACGTAACGTTATAATATCAAGGTGATATTGATTATGTAATAATAATCTAAGTATGGAAAACATAATATTTCGTATTCGGACTTAATTTGAGAACGTTAGAAATATTAAGCGGTAAAGAAAGAAAGTGGTAATCGTATGATGCGTATGCATTATACGAGGTAATGAACGTAAGTATAATACAACGTATTATACGAGTATGTATGAAGAATGAAATAACGATATGATTTAATTAGTATACGAGTTAGCATACGAGAATTATACATGAGGTATGTATGTTAAGTTATTTAATTAAAGGGAATGGACTTGTAGGATTATTAGCTTAATGGTAGAAGTCCAATTAGTAAGTGATACTCAAGCCCAAGTGTTTGATATGTCATGAGTTCAAACTACTGTAGTGTAAGCCCAATAAGAAATTAGCTAGATTAATTAGGAAGCCCAATGAGATTAAGCTATGATCCATGGGGCAAACCAAGTGAGATATGGGTAGACTTGATGTGCAAACATTTTGTGTGGTGACCAAGTGTTGTGATGGCCAAGAAATAGAAGTAACTAGCAAGTTTACTTGGTTGCTAGGTTATGAATAGTAAGGAGGTGTTTTAAGGAGGTTCATTAAGGAGGTGCAATGCCTAAATGACTAAAGTGCCCTAACTTTGGGTTGCCTATAAATAGAGAGCTCTCAATTCATTTGATTGCTTGATTAAAATTCCTCTCAACTCCTCTCAAGATAAGTAACTTATTGGTTAGAGAGAATAAGCCACATAAGCACTTATAAATCATTCAACCTTTGCTAGATTTTCCAAAGAGAAGTGAAGTAATAGTCTTCAAGGGTAAGACTCTTGTCTATTATATATTTATCTCTACCATGATAGGATTGATAGAGAAGTAGGATGGTATGCTAAGAACATATAATAAGTCATTGATGAACGAACTTATGCCGAATAAGTTGAATAAGCAACTTGAACCTATATAAGTTGATGAACTTGTGAAGAACTTGTCATATGTTTGTCATATGATGTTAGTATGTTCAAAATAGTATGAGAACATTGATTGATGGACTTAAGTTCCTAGTAAGTCATAAGCATGAGAAATTGTAGTTCATAAGTTGAATAAGTCATTTACTTATGAGAATAAGTCAAAACCTACTTTATCAATAAGTTGGTATAATAAGTAACTTGAAATGTTCATGTGTTGGTTAATATCCATTTAGAATGATTAGTAATGAAGCTTTGCCAGAATTCACACGATTGGACGATTATCGTCGAATTTGTGAAATTCTCGGAATGGAAGTCGTATTTTGTGTTTGAAGTTGGAAACGTTGGTTTTCGATGGAGACAAGTCATATTTGGCATTATAGAGTTGCGGACTCGAAAATGACTGGATTTCGACTTAGAATGAAGAAACGAGCGTTAAACGTTCACGAACGTTTATCGTTTTCGTTAAAATGAACAAATAGGTGAAATTTTAGCAAACAAAGTCAAATAGATAAAATTCTTGCATGAACACATAGAGTATGTAATTTTTGAACCGTAGGCTTTTAAACGAGCCAATTCGGACTTATAACGAAGAAGTTATGCGTCTGGGAGTTTCGTAAAATTTAAAATCTGCAAAAATTATCTGAGGCACAGAGTCTGCGCCGCGGTGCGACTCACATCCTTAAAGCCCGTGATCGCAGTCACTAAAAGGTCGAACCGAGCATACCGCTAACTCACATCGCAGCCATGAGATACAGAAAGTTGGCGTGTATGCTGCCATAGTGCCCCGTAGTTTTGATGACAAGAATGTTTACAAGTATAGAAGGAAAGATAACTCATTAGTAATGAACTAAGGTGTTAATATAACATTGTTAAGGCATTGATAGACATGTAATGTAAAATGATTAGAGTTAATAATCAATTGAATATGAACGTAATGTGAATAACATAATGAAAAGTCGGAAACCATAATAACAGATCTAAGTCAGAATTAAGATTGAGATAAAGGGTAAGATATAATAATATACCTACTTGATTATATAAGACCTAATGTGATACGTTATATGATCATGTATTATAGAGACTTATAGACTTAAAGTGTATGTGTGATAATCAGTAAGCAGACGCTGAAGGAAAGTATTTTAACCCTTGTTCCAGCTCAATCTGGACAAGCTTTGTGATTCATGTATTCTTACGCATGAATTAATGTATGATGAAGTCAAAGCCAATTCTTTCGGCTAGACTTAACTTATGTTTCTATCAAAGCATGAACAATGTTTACCAAGTTATGTTGGTGTGGTTTTCAATCGAAGACTGAGTATGTTAAAATGTTTTCGTCGTTTAACGACAGGCATGTGAGGTTGACACAACTTAAACGTTTACACGTTTAATGAATGTAGTGTTGATCAACATAGAGTACTATGGGCTGATCACCCAGAAGTGCTCGTAAGTAATGTCCTTTTCAAAAGAACTTATGAAATGCTCAAGGTCTTGGACCAGAATTGATGTTTTACTGAATATTGTTGTTTTAAAATGTTTTGAATGAAAAGAAGTGTTATTTTGAATTATCGATAGTACTTCATAACTATTGTTCAGTTATTGAAGATATATGAGTTCTATGTTTCAAGCATGTTGTTTATTAGAATTATAGTACTTGATGAGCTAGTCATGCTCACTCTTGCTTGAACCATATGAACACAACTAAGATCGAATGGACCGAAGGCTCCGGCAAGGACAAGGGCAAGGCGAAGACGAACCCTTAGCTTACCTATGTAATAGTATAGGTGTATGTTTGTAATATATTAAATATTATGACAAGAACGAATGAATGGGTTATAAAGAACCTGAGAAATGTAATATTATTTTGAATATATAGAAGTTATATTAGTCCTTTTGAGACTGTTCAATTGAATGAATGAATGAATGAATGGTAGTACCGTGTAGCACCATCTGTCAGGTTGGAAGATACCCGGATTTGGTGGCGTCACAGTTTAAACCCTAAAGCTAATATTCATGCGATTAATTGTTGTTGCGATTTCAATGATATATGTAGGATAATTGGAGATTATTTTACACTTGTGTAGCTTACAAACAAGGCAAGTTCTCTAACTCTACTTTTATAATTGTGCAAGTTTCTAAACCTTATCTCCTTATATTTGTTCATTCTTTTCATATTGAATGCAAGTTTCCATTCCTATATTATTATTGTTCAAGTTCTTAAAATTGAGCAGGCCTAGTTTATCTTGAGTATGTTTGTGCAAGCTCTTATAACCTAATTCGTTACATCGAGCGAGTTTTATTTTCCTTATTATCATTCGAAGCAAATATTGTTCGAATACATTGATTTATAGAAGATTGTTCTAAACTCCTTTGAATATAGCACTTTGCATGTATATAATGTTATTCAATTATATATATTGTTGATATCCGATCTTTGACTTTAATATCCTTGTTCAGTTATACATTCTCGTATTAAACCTTTATTGATGGAAGTTGAATAGTGTTCTAAAATTCTAGAGACACTGATAAGCTAGTTCCAAACTAAATTTTCTTTAGTGCGTAAATTCTAAATTCAAACTGAGACGAACAACCCTAATATAGGGATTTTCAGCACGTGTAACGCTTAGATGTTTGTGCACAATACATGGTACAAAGGGTCGATCCCCTAAGCACGCCGAAGAAGGGTCTGTGACAGCCTAAGATCATATAAGGTTAAGGTAATAATACCTATATACCGGAGACATAGTTCGTGGTGTTAAGACCCTCAGACATTGATTTCGAACTTGTTTTCTATTTTTAATTCACATAACAAGTTCATTATTGTTAGCATTTGTTGTTCATTCTCATGTTGTTATTATTACTACTTCCTATTTCAGTGAGCTACTGTTTGCTCACTCTTGCAATTAACACTGCAGCTAAAGTTGAGAAAGTCGATGAGCCGACTACTAGCAAAGGAAAGGGCAAGATGTCCAAATGTTGAAGACATATGAGAATTTTATTTGAATGAATTATGTTAAAGACTTGTTTTAATATGTGATGTATTCCGCAAACTTATGTAATAATGGTAAGGTTAGATTACCTGGGATATATTTTGAGAATATAATGTAACCATTTAATGGGAAAAATGATTGTTTAAGTTATTTTAATTACGTCTTTATCCTTTGATTATGGGTAGTTAGATGTAATGTTTGGATAGTGAACACCAAATTCTGTGGGAATGAAGTACCTGGATTTGGGGGTGTCAAAGAGGTTATGCAAAATAGACCCCCGCCAGCAGCAGAGCAGCAAGGACAACACTTGGCTAGCTTTAAAGACTTCAAATTGGTAGGACCACCAGAATTTCGGGGAACCTTGGATCCAATTGAAGCCCAAACATGGATAGAAGAGATGGAGAAATTGTTCGAGGACGCACGTGTGGCCAAAAAACAAAAGACGAGTTTTGCCACATTCATGATGAAGGGCGAAACTAACTATTGGTGGAAAGCCAATAGGGGCTGAGAAGACGAAGGAGTTATTCCTTGGGACAGATTTAAGGAGCTATTCCTCGAGAATTACTTCTCGGAGAATACGCACCAGGATATGGAAGTTAAGTTTCTGGAACTGAAGCAAGGTAGTATGTCTGTCGCAGAGTACGCGGCAAGATTTAACGAGTTAGCCCGATTCGCTTCACATTAGGTTGACACGGAGGCCAGGAACGCAAGGAGGTTCGAATTAGGACTGAATCCATGGGTGCAGAAGGCAATGGCTGTGTTGAAGATCAAAACTTACTCTGATCTTTTGGAAAGGGCTATCATTGCCGAAGGAGGCAATGAAGCCATCGCTCGATTCAAACAAGAAAAGAAGACCGGTCAGGAAGGTCAGAAAGGGGGAAGCAGCGGGGGCAGCAACCCCAACAAGCGTAAATGGACAGAGAGCCAATCCTCTGGAGGTAATAAGTCCGGGGGAGAAGCCAAGAAAAGTATAAAGTGCAACAACTGTGGGAGGAATCACTCGAGGGAGTGCATGAAAGGAAAGAGTGTTTGTTATCGTTGCAGACAACCGAGGCACATGGCTCCTCAGTGTCCGAATAAGCAGAAGGGAGGATGTTTCTCGTGTGGAGCCACACACCATCAAATTAAGGACTGTCCGAAGAAAAAGGGCGATGCAAAATGAAAGGCAACCACAACAACAACAACAACAATGGGTGAACATTGAGGGTCACCTACCAAGCCAATGTGCCAACGACACGAACATTCAACATGACCGTATAGGATGCGGGGGAGTCTAAGGACGTGGTGTTATGTATCATTTCGATCAATGATATAGATGTCTACATGTTATTTGATTCGGGTGCTACCTGCTCTTTTGTTTCCCAAGAATTCGCTAAACGGTTAGAATTACCCCATGAGAGATTAGAACACCCTATGAACGTAGAAGTAGCGAACAAGGAAATTATCCCCGTAGAATACATTTATAGGAATTGTTATACTAAATTGCAAGGATTTAAGATCAAAGTGGATTTGATACCGATTCATTTGGGGGAGTTTGATGTAATCCTTGAAATTGATTGGTTATCGGTTTACGGAGCAGTTATATACTGTAAGAAGAAGTGTGTACACCTTAAGACTCCGAATAAGTTAAAGGTGGTATTTTATGGTAGTAAATCGCCAAGACAATCTCATTGTTTGACGATGGTGCAAGCACAAAGACTGCTTAGGAAGGGTTTTATAGGTTATTTGGCTCACGTGGTTAATACTCGACGAGTCGAGGGTGAACTGAGTCAGATACCTATTGTAAGGGATTTCGTTGATGTCATCCCAGACGAGATTCCGTGATTGCCACCGGATAGAGAGATTGAGTTTGTCATTGATTTGGCACAAGGGATAACACCGGTATATAAAGTGTCGTATTGTATGGCACCGGTAGAGATGAAAGAACTGATGGCTCAATTACAAGAGTTGTTAGATAAGGGATACATTCAACTGAGCGTATCACCGTGGGGAACACCAGTCTTATTCGTAAAGAAGAAAGATGGGTTGCTAAGACTTTGTATCGACTACCGAGACTTGAACAAGGTCACCATTAAGAATAAGTACCCATTGCCCATGATAGACAATTTGTTTGATCAATTGAAGGTGGCAAAGTACTTTTCAAAGATTGACTTAAGGATCGGTTATCAACAACTAAAAGTTAGGCCAGAGGATATTCCAATGACGACATTCAAAACTCGGTGTGGACACTTTGAGTTTCTGGTAATGTCATTTGGTTTGACGAACGCGCCAGCAGCATTTATGGATTTGATGAACAGAGTGTTCAAATAGTATTTGGATAAATTTTTTGTCGTATTCATCGATGACATTCTAGTGTATTCAGAGACGGAGGAAGAACACGCCAAACATCTTCGGATAGTGTTGGAGACATTAAGGAGGGAGAAGCTATATGCGAAATTCTCCAAGTGTGAGTTTTGGTTGAAGAGAGTGCAGTTTTTAGGACACATTATCGACAAGAATGGTGTTTCGGTGGATCCGGCGAAGGTAGAAGCGGTTATCAATTGGGAGCAGCCGAAGACGCCAATAGAAATTAGGAGTTTCTTAGGATTTGTGGGATACTATAGAAGATTCATTTGAGATTTTTCAAAATTAGCATCACCGTTGACCAATCTTGTAACACCCCCAAAATAGGTATACAACACCCATTCTGAGTTGCCGAATACATAGTACAGAAAGCAAACTACAACTTCAATAATACAATTGTCGTGCAAAATACGACAACACATACTGTGAGTTTAAATACAAATATTGTCTTTTAGACAATATCAACACTCAAATAAGTCCTCATTACAATTATTCATACACTATTTTACAGAAATAGTGAGGACTGCTAAAACATCTTTCTAGAACCATCACTCCATACCTCGACTCGATCCTGTTATGTTCTCACCTCCTGAGAAGAAAAATAGAACAAAAAGGAAAAGGGTGAGCTCAACTAGCACAGTAAAGAATATTATGACTAAGATAATATACAACAAATTATCATTAGTCTTCAACAGGGAAAAATCTGTTAGAATATAATAGACAACAAGTTTTAGATCAACAAATGCAAATAAAATAAAGAATCCATTAGAAGAGTCAACGAGAGAATGAATTCTACTATCTTCTAAGATTTAAAAGTCCATCATCAATATTTTATCCCTGTAACATCAATCAATAGACATCTTTAATCAAATATTCATCTTTGCACTACAGGCCAAAGATATTCATCAGTTAGTCACTCATCTTTGCACTATAGGCCAAAGATATTCATTTATATCACCAGTCGGTCATGTTCATCTCAACACCTGTTCATCTTTGCTCTACGTGCCAAAGATATTCAATAATATCATCATTTAAGGATTGAGGATGATGAAAAATATTTTAAAGAAAACGAATCTAGTGAGACATAAGGACAAATATTAGGGATTCGTATAACACTTTATCCAAGATTAATAATACTTCATAATAACCAATTGTGAAGCAGAATTCAAAAATAATGATCAAAACATGGATACAATCAAAGATAGTATCCAAAATAGACATCTTGGACAAAAAGGAAATTTTTTATTTTTTGGTGAATAGTGTCGTGTACGTGAATAATGCCGTATACGTGAATAGTAACCCCGACACAACAAGTTCCAAATTTGATTAAAAAGTTCACCAATATTTCGGCATAATGATATTGAAGAAAATAATATCATTTAAGAAGAAAATAACATCCCTTACCTCAAAATAACCGTACTTCTAACTGAATTTCAGATATAATGCTGATAGAAACTTGCACCGTGTAGCAACACTCAAAGTATCAAAATACTCACAAGAATACGCTCGATAATATAGAGAGAGAAAGAGAGAAAACTTGTTTCTGGTGTGATTTTCAATTCTAACTTAGCCCTCTATTTATAGGAAAATGCTAGAACGCCAAAGGAGACTAAATTAATAAAATATTAATAATTCTTTTATTTTCTCTACACATGCTAGGTTGGACAGTCAACCATCTTTGAACAAAATTAGCAGCCCATGTGCATTCAACACCAACCAAAAAGTAGGTCCCACCCATAATTTAATAAAAATCATTTTATTTTTCGAAACTTTAGTAATTCAAAGAAAATAGCCCGTTTATCAGAAAAATATGAATTTTATGTCCATTCCACACGAAATCGAATTGTCTACAACTTTGTAGCTCTGAGTTTCTCCAAATTCTAAACCGAAAATATTCGAAATCCATAAACGGATGATTTTTAATACCTCCATTCTGACAAAAATACTGATAAAACACCTCAACATTAATTCTTTCATTTATGACCACATAAAATAAATAAATCCATCAATTATATCCACATCAAATAAATATTTTTTTATCATATAAATCAATAATTAATTATTCACAAATAATATTAAAGAATCACAATTATGACAACTAGACCGTTCCTAGGAAAGATGGGGCTTTCCAATAAGGATTTCTCCTTACTGGCGCGCAATTAGGTGACCAAACCTCTCCTTGACAGAACTTTCTAGACATTGCCAATAATGTTATCTAATAATATTATTCAAATAATATGAATTATTGATCTGATAATGGGAAATACTGTGCAGTGACAAACATTGAAACAACAATAATATTAAATATCAACGCAGCAATTATTGAATCAATAAAATAAAATATTGAAGAGTAACTCATCAGAATAATTATTGAGTGAAGTGCCTTCACGCATTTAATCAATAATTCAACAACATCATGTAATACTGCAGTGCTATTTCGCAACCACGCCAGACATTCACGTATTTTAACAACCAGGTAATCCAACAGTGTTAACGGTAACAATTACGTCGTTATTTATAAAAACTCATACTTTGTCGTTTTCTTCATCCGACAATTATTCTGGTATGAGCCCCACGAATGGTTGCGCCGTCATACGAATATTCCCTGACAAAAAGAATATTCTATGACCAAAAGAATATTCCCCGATAAAAATGAATATTTTATAACCACTTGCCTATTTTGTAAAATTTGCACATTTCACCCATAACCAAAGCATTATATCAAATTAACACCTTATTAATTTAGAATAATGAATAGAGAAAATTCAATTTTATTTATAATAAGTTGGGGTCTTACAAATCTTACCAGAAAGACAGTTAAGTTCATTTGGACGGAGAAGTGTGAAGAAAGTTTCCTAGAATTGAAGAAGAGGCTTAGTCAAGCACCTATGTTGGCTTTACCAGACAACAAGGAATGGTTTGTAGTGTATAGTGATGCGTCACACAAGGGACTTGGCTATGTACTGATGCAACATGGCAAGGTCATTGCGTACCCTTCACGTCAGCTAAAAGATTATGAGAAGGGATATCCGACTCATGATGTGGAATTAGCAACGGTAGTTTTTGCCTTGAAGATTTGGAGGCATTATTTGTATGGCGAGAAGTGTGAGATATATACAGATCACAAGAGTTTGAATTATATCTTCACGCAAAGAGAGTTAAACATGAGGCAGCGCCGATGGCTAGAATTGAACAAAGATTATGATTGTGAGATTCTGTACCATCCATGCAAAGCAGATGTAATGGCAGATGCCTTGAGCAGAAAAGGCAGAGAGAAGTTATTGAAGTTGACCATTCAAGAAGAATTGGTGAAAGATTTTAAATGACTAAACTTGGAGATTAAGTATCCGATGGAGACCAATGAATAATTATTTATAGTGACAACAAGTCTGACTTTATTGGATAAGGTTAAAGAAGCACAAGAAAAGGATGAAGATTGCATTAACATCAAGAAGCGATTGACTGAAGGTGATGAATTGAAATTTAAAATTGATAGCACTGGAATGCTTAGGTTTGAAGGACCAATTTGGGTACCGCTAGTACCAGAACTGAGTGAGGAGATTTTGTAAGAAGCGCACAGTACGAGATACTCGATACACCCAGGAAGCATGAAGATGTACCAAGATTTGTGTCACCACTTCTGGTGGCTAAACATGATGAGAGAGGTTGCGGAATGCATAAGTAGATGCTTAACTTATTAGAGAGTCAAGGCAGAGCATCAACGACCAAGCGGGTTATTACAACCATTAGAGATTCTAGAATGGAAATGGGAGCACATCACGATGGACTTTGTTGTGGGACTTCCGACAATGCAAAAAGGGCACGACGCCATATGGGTAATTATAGATCGGCTTACTAAGTCAACTCACTTTTTACCGATTAAGACTAAGTATAGTTTGGACCAGTTAGCCAAATTGTATGTTAAGGAAATTATCTCGAGGCATGGGGTGCCGATATCTATCGTGTCAGATAGAGATCCGCGATTCATGTCAAATTTACGAATGAGTATCGCGTATCATCCGTAGACTGATGAGAAAAGTGAAAGAATGATTTAAATACTTGAAGACATGCTCCGAGCTTGTGTGATGAACTTCAAGGGTAGTTGGGAGGATCACCTTCCATTAGTAGAGTTCGCGTATAACAATAGTTATCACGCTAGTATTGGAATGCCACCGTATGAAGCACTGTATGGGAGGAAATATAGAACGCCCTTATGCTGGGAAGAAGTTGGAGAACATCGACTGTTGGGACCAGAGTTGGTACAACAGACGGTAGTAATCATCAAGGTGATAAGAGCAGGATTAGTAGCAGCTCAAGATCGCCAGAAGAAGTATGCGGATTTACATCGGAAGAAGAGAGATTTTGAAGTAGGAAGTTATGTAATTCTGAAAGTATCTCCCTAGAAAGGGAAGATTCATTTTGGGAAGAAGGGCAAGTTGAGCCCTAGGTTCATAGGACCATTCGAGATTCTGAGGCGAGTCGGTGAAGTGGCGTATGAGGTAGCGTTACCTCCTGAACTTGAGCACATTCACAATGTGTTTCATGTGTCAGTATTACGACCATATAAACTGGATTACAAGCATGTTATCTCCTATGAACCAATTCAAGTCGAGAAAGACTTATCGTACGAGGATGTTCCTGTCCAGATACTAGATAGGAAGGAACATAAGTTGAGGAATAAGATTATCCATTCCGTTAAGATTCTCTGGAGGAATCACGCAGTCGAAGAAGCTACATGGGAGCTAGAAGAGAAAATGAGAGTGAATTATCCATTTTTTATTTGAGTAACCTTAGTTTTACAATTCCGATGATGGAATTTTTATAAGGGGGGAGGGATGTAACGTCCACAAATTTTAAACTCCTTATTAATTAAATATGTGATTTAATTTTAATGAGTTAGTTTTGTGAGCCTATTTAAACCTTAAGTGGTTATGTGAATTTATGAAATAATTAAAGGGAGTCACTAATAGTTGATTTAAATTAGTGGACTAACCCTAAGATTCTAATAACAAAGACTTGATAAGATTATTAATATAATATTCAATTTATTTGAATATAGTAGCAAGAGTTGAACATAATGATTAATTGCAATTATGAGTAATTAATTATAATGTGTTAATTAATAATTATTATAAATAAATAATAATTAATGTGTAAAAGATTAATAAATTATAAAATGATTATATGTTACTTGATTAATTTGTGCAATATAGTAAACCTTTATTATATGGAAAGTGACACATTAACATGTCTATATATTATATATATAGACTATATAGTAAGAGTTATTTGCATTCATGTGAGTGCATAATAATATTGTTATATGATATGAAGTGTGTGGGTAAACATTCATGTATACCCTATTGATATATAATAATATCAATTACTAAATTAATAATGATTTCATTATGTTATTATGATAATAACAGTCATGGTAATTGAAAATGAACATGAATTATATGCATGTACACTACTTGATACCTTGTAATTGGAAAAACATTGTATGCCCTTTTAAATTATTATACCCTATGTTATATGAAATAAATTGTGTAAACATATTTTATAACCAAAGTTTATATTATGTGTATATAAGGTATAAGCAAATTTTTGCATTACATATTTTACAAGTGCTGGGATTTCCTTGTCCCAAAATTAGAGTCCCATTTCTTTCTTCCCACGTGAACAAGCTAGCAAGCCTAGCCTAGCTTCATCTCAAATTCATCAAACCCAGATCAATTAGTGGATGGGGAGTGGGATTCATGATGGAAATTACCAACTCTCACCAACTCTCCCTTAACCCTTGTTCATTCTTGAAAGCCAATGGTTTGATTTGTGAGGTAATGGCATTATCTAGTTAACCATTCTTCTATAAATAAGACCTTCATCTTCCTTGCTGCAATTACTGAGATTTATTTACTAAGGAGCTCGTAAGGAGTGAGAGTATTGCAACTCAATTACCTCAAGACGTATGAAAATCCCAATTTATGTTCTTAGTTGAGTTTTGTTAAGATTACTTGAATTAGCATGACTTAGCATACTAGCATTGTATTATGGTATATGTGTATATACATAGAACCTATAATTATGGTTGGGAGCATGTTTAAATCAGAGAATTATATGGATGTTTGATGCTCGCAAAAGCAGATTGTTATCATCCTCGATGCGAGGCGTGCATGCCATTGCGCCTCTAATTGTACTAGGGTGCAACAAGAATCGCCATGCACACTGCACTGCACTGATGTGTTCTGTTAGGTTTCTGTTGTGATAACTTGTTGACACTTGGTTAGAGCAAGCATGTAAACTATTTTAGCACACACACATAAGCATATGCATGTGGTATGAACAAGTAGAACGATGTTAATACATATGCTTGACACAATACTTGTGGTCTTGAAAGGAAATTTGTGATTTCAAAAGTGAACTTTGTCATGAACACATCATGTGAGCGTTCTGACTTTATGAGTAAGATAATATGGTTTATATTTACATGAAATGCAAGACTAAAGTGATTTAACACACTAGCATACATGATTGAAAGTTAAGACTATTTCAAAGATAAGAAACTTAAAGCTTTTCAAAGAGAACTTAACGAAGATATTTATCTAGTAAGTTCTAACTATTTGAACATGTATATGTGACTTTATTATATGTTGTAAATGCATGAGAGTTATATGTTAAGATGCCTTGTATGTACTAAGTTGGCTTAGTGTTAAATTCAAAAAAAAATTAGAATGAGAAAGTTAATGTCATCAAGAAATGAGTAAAGTACGTTATGACCATGCAAGCATGTATATTAGGACTCATTATGCCTATAGATATATTGGCATGAACATCGTTTGGTTAATGTATGGTTTTCACTTATTCACACATAGCCATGAAAGGGAAATTTCTAAAATATGAACTATGTGAGTAAAGTATACATGCATTGTCTATATACAAGCAAGACTACTGAGTATTGAACGATCAAGTTGTAAGGCAAAAATGATTACATGACCTTTTTGTGTTTTAATGACATATAAATTGTAAGTTAAGCTTGAAGTAATGAACTCAAGTATGATAATGTGTTATATGTGAAACTCTAGCATGAATGTATGTTAATATGTTTGTATAGGTGTATGTTAGAATTGGGTAGAAGGAAGTGCGTAAGCTCAACCTTAGTTCGCCAAGGGACGGTATATTGCCGTCAAGTAAGTAGTTCCAGACCGTGCACAACAATTGCGTCCGTCTGCGATCTTGGCAAGATTCTGTTTTTGGTTCTGAAATTTAAGGCATGCTTACATGATCTCTTTATCTTATAATATCTGACCAATGTGCCATGTAATGTGTTGAGAATCATGCTATGTGAAGACTTGATTATTGTAAGCGTAGACTCGTATTAGTTTACACATACTAATTGAAATGATCAACTTGATAATGTTAGTTCGTTTCAACGCTAGTTAGTTAAAGCTAGTATTATATTATAGCTGAGTAAATAGGCAAGTTTCCTAAACTTACTCCAATCATTATTGAGCAAGTTTCTTTGAACTTCACTCTTTGATTGTGCAATTTCCTTGAACCCTATTTTTATTGTGCAAGTTCCCTAATCTTACTCAAATTTATATTGAGCGAGTATTCGAACACTATTTTATTCTGTTGCAAGTTTCCTAACTTACATAACTTTGTTTGTTGTGAAAGTTTCTTATCCTTCCCATATTGTATTGAGTAGGTTATTGTTGAATTGAAAGTTATTCATTTAAGCTTGAATCTTATTTCCAAGCATGTTATTAAGTGGTTTAATTACTTTAAAGTTATTTTACATCGATATTATTGATATTCGCACTTAGTGCACTTGAGTTCGTACAGTCTTGGACTTGTACATCATTTAAAGTTCAAATAATTCTTGAACTGTGTGAGATAGAGTCTGAACCTTTGTTCGGTCAGACAAGTGTATGAAGTTTTATAAAAGCTATCAAAACCTATTGAGGGTAAGGATTCTTAGACTGAAAGAACACCCCTTTCTATGATAGGGGAGTACCAGGTATCTAATATAAGATACACAAAGCATATTTAAATGTTATGTATATACATAGGGTACGTGAGCCTGATCCCCTCAAGTACTTATTCTGTAGCTAGTAACCAAAGGGTCAATTAGCTATTGATTCCATAGGAGTGTTATATTTCAAATTCTATTCGACTAGAAGTTATTCTAAAAGCAATCATTATCTTTGCTTATGATATTCATATTGTTGAATCCATTGCAAGATATTTTTCTATTCATCATGATATATCCTTATTATTGTATTTAAACTTGTTGAGCAAACTTGTTGCCCATCCTAGCTATATCATGAATATATTTCAACTAAGCCCGAGACCTCAGGGAAGGACAAGGGTAAAGGAAAGATGTAGAATAATGGCAAGGAGCAGACTTTACCTTGTGCTTAGTTTAAATTACTGTTATGTAATATGAACCCTAATGATTATTTTAGGGTATGTTTGTAAGATGATATTAAGGTTATCGTATCTTCGGACTAGTAACACCTTTTGAATGAATGGCGTACATTTATTATATTCCGCATTTTAGTTATCGTATGTTGTTTAGAGGTGGATGTTTGTATTTTATCATGATGACTGAACCGGGGTCAGAGGACCCGGATTTGGGGGTGTCACAGTCACCTAGCCCGATTTTGTCGTGTGCAGTGAAGTCAAGTCCAGCTGGGATGGAGACACAAAAGGCCATCCCAGACAGGTCAAAGCAGGTAGTTCAAGGGACATCATTTGTCGTAACCTCCCAAAAAGTGAAGAACCCAAACGAGTTTATCACGAGTAAGCTAATAATAAACTTTTGTGAAGTCTATACCTTATTTGATACCGGTTCTACCTATTCTTTTATTTCTCCTACTTACGCTCAACATTTAAATTTAACTCCAGAGAAATTAGATTTTGACTTATCTATTGAAACTCCGTTGGGAGAAACCTTCATTACATCCATTGTTTATAAGTCTTGTTTGATTCAAATTGGTACCCTCACGTTACCTGTCGATCTTATCTCTTTGAAAATACTTGCATTTGATGTGATTTTAGGGATTGATTGATTAACTACTCATCATGCTAAAATTGATTATTTTCGTAAGGTTGTTAACTTTCATATTCCTAACCAACCTATTATGCGAATTCAAGCAACCAAACCACTAAAGTCAATCACTGTCATATCAAGCCATAAAGTTATTCATTTATAGAAAAATGGATGTCAAGCTTTCTTAGCCAATGTCACGGATTTAAACAAAAATATATCAGATTTGAATGATATTCATATTGTTAATAAATTTCCTGACGTATTCCCTGAAGAACTTCCTAGCCTACCCCCAGAGCGTGAAATTGAGTTTTGTATTGACTTTGAACCCGTTACAAGACCAATTTCCAAAGCCCCATATCGAATGGCTCCTGTTGAACTTTAGGAGTTAAAAACCCACCTGTAGGAATTGTTAGACACCAGTTTCATTCATCCTAATACGTCTCCTTGGGGTGCTCTTGTTCTATTCGTAAAGAAGAAAGATGGGAGCATGCGACTTTGTATTGATTATCGGTAGTTGAATTATGTCACCATAAAAAATAGTTACCCGTTACCTCGCATTGATGACCTGTTTGACCAGTTGTAAGGCGCTAAATTCTTTTTAAAGATTGATCTTTGTTCCGGATATCATCAATTAAAGATTAAAAGTAATGACATTCCAAAGACTGCTTTTAGAACTCGGTACGGGCATTATGAATTCCTAGTCATGTCTTTTGGATTGACTAATGCTCCTGTTGCCTTCATGGATATGATGAACCGAGTATTCAAGGAATATTTGGATCATTTTGTGGTTGTCTTTATTGATGACATCCTCATTTACTCCAAAAGTCGTGAAGATCATGAGCAACACTTGAGGCTCCAAAAGCTTTGTGAAAACAAGCTATATGCTAAGTTGAAGAGATGTGAGTTCTGGCTTGAGGAAGTAGCATTCCTTGGGCACGTGATATCAAATCATGGAATATCTATTGACCCAATGAAGATTGAAGCAATTCAAAGCTGGGAGCAACCTAAGTCAGTTACCGAAGTACGTAGCTTTCTTGGCTTAGCTGATTATTATCGGAGATTCGTGAAAGGATTTTCTCGAATCGCTAATCCATTAACGTAGCTGACTTGAAAAGATACAAAATTCGGTTGGAGCGAGGAATGTGAGAAGAGTTTTCAAGTACTCAAGAGGAGACTCATTTCAGCACCTGTTCTGACAATACCATCTGGTTCGGAGGGATTTGTCATCTACAACGATGCTTCAGGCAGGGGGTTAGGATGTGTTCTCATGCAACATAGGAAAGTGAAGGCATTACCTGTATGGGGAAAAGGTGGAGATCTATACGGAGCATAAAAGCCTCAAATATTTCTTCACCCAAAAGGAACTCAACATGCGACAATGCTGTTGAAAGATTATGATCATACCATTCAATACCATCCTGGAAAAGTGAACGTGGTAGCTAACACGTTGAGTAGAAGATCATAAGCGGGTACAAGTGCGATATTGTTAACGCAAAGGCCCATTTTGAATGACTTAGAAAGGATGGAGATAGAGTTAAAAACTCCAAGTACCCACGTGATGATGGCAAATATACGAGTATAACTAACTTTAATCGATAAACTTAAAGTTGCTCAAGCTACAGACCTGAAGCTAATGCGTATGAGGAAGAAAGTACAAGAAGGTGCTATTTCAGAAGCAAGAATCGATGAAGAAGGAATACTTCGAGTCAACTCCAGACTTTGTGTTCCTAACGACTCTGATTTGAAGTATAAAATCACGATGGAGGCACACAACACACCGTTTGCAATCCATCCTAGAAGTACCAAAATGTATCATGATCTTCGACATACATTTTGGTGGAGGAATATGAAGAGAGAGATTGCAGAGTTTATCTCAAGGTGTTTAAATCGTGTCAATGCGGAGCATCAAGTGCCAAAAGGTCCATTGCAACCACTTGAAATTCTAGAATGGAAGTGGGAACACATTACCATGGATTTCATTACTGGTCTTCCCAAGGTTTCTCAAGCATATATGCAATTTGGGTTATTGTTGATAGATTAACCAAGTCTTCTCATTTCTTACCTATACGAGAAACATATTCACTTAAACGTCTTGCTTGTATATATATAAAAATAAGATTATAAGACTGCATGGTATGCTAGTATCCATAGTTTCTGATCGAGACCCAAGATCCACTTCACGATTTTTGGTCAGTTTGCAAAAAGTTATGGGCATAGATTTACGATTCAGTTCGGCATATCATCCTCAGACGGACGGGCAGTTGGAGAGGAATATTCAAACTCTTGAAGATCTATTAAGACTCTGTGTCCTTGACTTCAAAGGAAGTTGGGACAAGTTCTTGCCATTGGTGGAATTCTCCTACAACAACAGTTATCAAGAAAGTATTGGCATGGCTCCATTCGAGGCGTTGTATGGACGCAAGTGTCGTTCTCCAGTATGATGGGATGAGGTGGGTGAAGTAACGTTGTTGGGATCGGAATTGGTACGCATGATAACGAAAAAAGATTTAAATGATCCTACAATGTATAAAAACCTCACAAGATCGACAAAAGAGTTATGTTGATCTTCATCGAAGAGACGTGGAATTCAATGTTGGAGAGCATGTGTTGTTACGTGTTGCTCCATGGAAATGAGTTACAAGATTTGTAAAGAGAGAAAATCTCAATCCTCGATTCATTGGGCCATTTGAAATCCTCGATCGTGTAGGAACTATGGCCTATAGACTCGCCTTACCGCCAAGTATGTCTCGTGTTTACAATGTTTTTCATATATCTATGTTACGTAAATATGTGGAAGACCTGAACCACATTATTGAATTAGAACCAAATGAGATAGTGGAAGATTTAACGTATGAAGAGGTACCTGTTAAAATCTTGGATAAGAAGGAATATATTCTACGCTCCAAGGTTATACCTCAAGTCAAAGTTTTGTGGAGAAACCACGATGTTGAGGAAATGACCTGGGAGTTAGAATCTAAAATGAAATCAAAGGATCCTCACCTCTCTGACATACCAGGTACGTACACTAATTTCGAGGATGAAATTTCATAAGAAGGGGAGGTTGTAAGACCCCAACTTTTATGAATAAAGATGAATTTTTTTTCCTCTAAATATCATTTTGAATATTAAGGTGTGAATTTGTTATAATGTTATAGTTGTGGGTAATATTTAGAAATTTTTTAAAGTAAGCAAGTTGTCATAAAATATTCGATTGGTCGGGGAATATTCTTTTTATCAAGGAATATTCGTACGATAACATAATCATTGGTGGACCTCACAACGAAATTACTGTCGGAGTTAGAAAACGACATAAATATCTTTTTATAAACGGTGAATGTTTTACCATTAACTATTGAAATACCTAGTGATAAAAGTACAGTAATACGCGTGGTTGCATAGTAGCGCACAGTATTGATTATTGATGCGTACGTGAGAAGTCACTTAGTTATACTCAACTATTGCAACAGTAATTGCTGCATAGTATCTCACGTTATTGATTCAATTATTGTCACAATATTTTATATTATTAAATCAATAATTGAGACGACAAAGTTATTCATATTATTATTTGAATAATTGACGATGTCTAGAAAGTTCTGTCGAGGAAAGGGGTTTGGTCACCTAATTGCTGTGAAATTCTTAGTATTCTTCCTATGCAACTATGCGTAAGACGAACTGATAGCCAAGCGTAAAAAAAAGAAAACTGATAACCTTAATACGCATACTTATTAGAACATCAGTTATAGAATAACGTTTAGGTTATAATTATATTTTATTTATTTTATTTAAATTCAAAAATTAAAAAAAATACAAAAGCCATAAGGCTTTGTTTGGAAAAACCATTTAAAATTTAAAGACTTAATATATTTAAGTCTTGTTTGGCAAAACTAAATTAAAATCCTGTAATTTATTTTAATAACTCATTTATACTATAGTTATTTATCACACTTTATTTAATTAAGTTTTCATACTTAATTTAATTAATTCTAATAAAAATTTATTGAATAAATCATTTAATCATTATAAACTCTCTAACTTAATTATTAATTTAAATTAGAATATTATCTCATAATAATTAATTTCTTTAATCCATTAATTATTTATTAAACAAATAATTAACCAAATCAAATCAAATCAAATTAAACAAATATTTATTCAACAATAAACACATCCATTA
This sequence comes from Panax ginseng, assembly GCA_020205605.1. Classification (NCBI taxonomy): domain Eukaryota; kingdom Viridiplantae; phylum Streptophyta; class Magnoliopsida; order Apiales; family Araliaceae; genus Panax; species Panax ginseng. The sequence goes on along the minus strand of CM035129.1, from coordinate 52,453,960 downwards.
AATATTTATATAATTCAATAAATATTTATAATTACAATTAAAATTCTAGTTTGTTACATTAATCACATCGTAATAAGAATTTCAATTATTATAATCTTATTTTAATAACTTGTGAAAATTCGGATTGTCACATCCTTCCCTCCTTATAAGGATTCCGTCCTCGGAATCAACGAAACATTCCTTACTCGGTTTTCACCAAATCTCTTTTTTTTTTAAAATATCGTTGAATATCTTCAACACATTACCTTAATATAGATTTTATATTTCCTACTACATTCATTACTTCAACAAATTCTAGGCTTTATTTCATAACTTTCACTTGAACTCAATTATATTTTTAGTATTATATACCCTTTAACCCATTCATTTCCTTAGCTAAGGACCGTTATCATAAACACTCGGGATATTACATTCACCCATTCTTCTAAGAATTTTGTTTTTGAAATTTTATCTATTAATCTTTATTCATTCAATCTATCAAAATAGATTTTACGTTAATACTTTATTCATTCATTGGGTTCTACAACCAAATTCTTTCTCTAAGGATCTTTCTAAGATCATCATATTCATCTCCTCTTCCTCTTCTAAGAGTTTTACATTTCTCTTCTTTTTGGAGTTTCAATTATTTCTTGAAATTATTATGTTTTGCTTAATTTTCTCATCCTTTCCACTTTCACCTTTCAGAATATTAAGAATCTTCCACAATTGCTCAATAATTGGGAAGCGATATGAATAATAGGAATTTCAAAGATTCCAATCATGCTGAGGGGTCACAAGACCGTGAACTCTATTCTCGGTTTACTAGTGCTTCAACTCAATCCTTCACACTGCAAACTAGAGTGTTTATCAATCACAAAAACTGAAAACACCCTCCTCACGTACACTAGGTGGCCAACCTATTGTACCACTACGTTGGGCCGCAACGTAGTGTTTGGTAATGACTATATGCGTTACGCTCGGAACTATTGTCCCTGAAAATATGTCCCCTTATAAGATTGGTCACCTCAGCTTTTCAACATTTGAATCCACACCAAAATAATTTGGTTTGGCATAACTTCTCAATAAACGCTTGAATTTCATGATCATCTTTCAATATTCGTCTAGCTTAATCAAATAGCATAGACTTCTACAACAATTCGGACATCAATCGAAATATACATATATATATATATATATATATATATATTCTCATATCTTAAAGAAATCTCAAAAATCGTTTTATGACGTCATGATACCGCACTGCATTTACAGTCGTTTGAGGATTCCGTCATTTGGTGATTTATCATACTACATCATACCATAGTGGGTTGACGATCCTTAGATCACATCCAACACCAAGTAATACTCCATTGATGACTCCATCATTTTTATCATCTCTGCACCAGGTTACACGATGCATTGATGATATATATAAAAAAAATATTTTGATATATTTCAAATCATTTTTGTCTAGCCAAAGCAATTAGCATAGATATACGAATAATAGCATTGTTTTTAAAAATTCTTTGGTTCACTAGTGTGACCCAACATTTTTCAAAAATCAAAAGTATAACCATTGGCACGAAGTCAATAAATTTCAAAAATCTAGCAAAGCTAGAAGATTTTGAATACCTATGTCTCCACTTTCTATATTGATCCATTACTTAATAATTCTATCTGTACCCATAATCCTCAATTCTTCATTCATAACTTATCTATTGTAACATTCTAGAATTTTAATTGTTATATTAAATATTTATTGAATTATTTAAATATTTAATGGATGTGTGTATTGTTGAATAAATAATTGTTCAAATTTGAATTGATATGATTAATTATTTGTTAAATAAATAATTAAGGAAAATTAATTATTTGCTAATTTAATTTTGATTAATTGAATTATTATTCTTTTTATTGGAATTGTAATTAAAAAGGATGTGTTAGTTGATTAAATAAAGTTATAATTATATAGAAAATTATAATTTTGGTGGTATTGATTTATGTGATGAAGTGATTTGATAAATTGTTTTTAAAATTATTTTAATCAAGTTAATGTGTGACAAATAACCTTGTTATAAAGGACTTACTAAAATAAATTAAGGGAGTTTAATTTAGTTTTGCCAAACAAGACTTATTGCTTATTAAGTCTTTATTCTAATTGGGTTTTACCAAACAAGGTGTTAGGATTAATTGGTTATTTTTGTAGTGACTAGCCAAACAAGCCTTATGGCTTTTGATTTTTAAAACTTATATAACTGATATCAGTTATATTTATATTTATATTATATAATTAATATATATTATATCTTATACGTTATTATTCTAGTACGTATGTCAGACTAGAGAAAGAAAGAAAGACTCAGTAGAAGAGAAGAAGAAAACTTACAGAGAAAAAATAAGAGAGAATTGGGAGAAGTCTAGAGAAATTGAGAAAAGAATTGGGGAAGAGAAGATTGTAATCAAAGGATAGCCATTATCTTCTAACTCTAAGGTATCATCTAGACTTTGTTATTCTTCAAAAGCTATAATTGTTTTCTCCTCCAATATTCTCTATAAAATCTTTGAAGAAATTGAATTGTTTGTTATAGATAGTTTTATATGATAAATTGGTTGTTGTAAAACTATTTTCATGAGTTATAATCAAAGAATTGATGATATGTATGTATTTGTGGAGAAAAGTATTTTACAAAGAGTTTTTTTATATATATATTGTTTAGTTAAAATAGAAATTATGGGTTGTTTAGTTGTTTTATTGATAAATTGGCTATTCAATTTGTTAGAGTATATATATAGTTTGATAAAAATGCTTTGAATTAGTGATTTTGGTTGAGAAACAAAATTACAGTGTTTATTTTCATCAAAAATATCAAAAAGTGAGTTTTAGCCAAAAACAGTGAATTTGGGTGTATTAATTTTGTGGTTTATGTTGTTATACGAGTAGAAACATGTAAGGAGTTCTTGAATTTTGTTTACATGAAGTTGTTTTATGATTTACATGCTATTTGGTCAGTTAGAAACGAGCTTGTAGGCCAAAATTACCTTTTTTTCCTGTCTTTGTTGTCGAAATTTTGTCTCATAGAGGTTCTGATTCAATGTTAGGCCACAAGTGACTAGCTTGATACATTTGTGTCGCCATAATGTTATGCTCACGCCGCAGCGTGGCTTTGTAGTTTCATTCCGTCTTTGCGTTGACTTTACATGCTCCTGCGCTTGCAGCCATGAAGTTAGCGAATGGTCTGATAGTGTACTTTTTGTACACAAAATTTTAAGAAAAATTATGTGATGATAGTAGGACTGCTAAATGTTGATTTTAGTATTTCTATACTATGAATAAGTATGTTATTAACAATTAACTTGTGTTATAACTCGATTATGTGATTAAAAATCCAATTTTTAAATGATGAACGTACTTAGTTATGTTTGTAAGATGGTAATGACTAATTATGTCATGATGACATATGATTATAGGATATTGTGATTCGTATTGATTTGGTTTAGCCTACGAGCAAGGCAAGTTCTCTAACTCTACTTTTGTAATTGGAATCCATTATTGTTCCCAATATAATAATGCAAGTTCTCTAATTCTTTATCTTGTTGAACTATTTATTGTTTCAATTCGATTACTTTATAAATGATGCAAGCTTGCTAAATTTTAGTTTGATGTTGACAAGTTATTCTTGTATTTAACTTGTTGTTTAGCATTCACAACTATTTATACTAATGTCGAGCTATTTTACCGTTCAAACTGTTATGCATGCTTAGTACTCAATTCTAATTAACCTTGACTTAATATTGTTAAAGTAAGGCATGTTATAGTTATTCAAAGTATATGCTATTAGATTATTCCTAAAGCATGATTTTGGCTTACCATGTTGATTCAATTACGATTATTCTGTAATATTCAACTAGTCCTTTAGTTGATGATCGTTGTACTTCAAATTACCCTTGAAAGCTTATCCAAACCAAACTCTCTTTGGTGAGGACTTGTACTCCAAATACTGAGATGGAGTTGTACTCCAATACATGGTACGAAGGGCTGATCCCCCTAAGTACGAGGAGTCCTTATAGTCTTATGACTGTTAAAGTTGGAGTTGAAAGATTACTCGCAACTGTGGACATAGTTCATGGTCTTATGACCCTCAGTTATATTTATTCCACATTTTGGATTTCAATTTCTGATTATTGATGATAGAGTACTATTCATTGTTGATGAGCCTATTATTGGAAATTATTATTGCTATACTCCTGTTGATTCTATATTACATTCAGTGAGAAATTGTTTTGCTCACTCTTGCATATTTATAAACTCATTGCAGCTAAATAGGAGAAGGTAGATGAACCTTCGACTAGTAAAGGAAAGGGAAAAATGTACAAGTGATGAAGACTTGTAATTTTTACTTTAGACTTTTATTATGATGATCTTAGACTTGGTTTGAATGAAGCTTTGTTTAATTTCCGCATATGAATGTTTGTATTTAAAGGTTAGATAACCTGGGAGATTTTATTATGTAACCCTTTAATGGGAAAGGTTTTATTTATCCAATTTTATTGTGATTGGGTAGTTAGATATGAATGTTTGATTAAGTGAACACCAGATCTTGTGGGAATGAAGTACCTGGATTTGGGGGTGTCACAAATTGGTATCAAAGCCTTAGGTTATGAACCTTAGGTGGGGGAAAAGCCTTAGGAAGTAACCTTTGAAAAGATAGTGATGAACTCTTATCTGGTTTTAAGGAAGAAGTAATAAAACACTTATGTGCTTATGTGTTTACAACTTATGTGCTCGTGAGAGTCGAGTAGTAATGATTAGTAACTAAAACTTAAAAATTTGTTGTTAGGATGTCGAATGTGGGAGGATCTAGTCGAGCTGGGGAGGAGGAATCCCGAGTACCTATAGAGGAGGAGCCCCGAGACATTTATGCCGTCAGGGAACAGCTGGTACAGAGAGAGACATCTCCATTGATCACTGTTGTTGGTCAGGAGCATGAGCCTGAGACTGAGACTGATTCAGAGGAGGATCCTGAGGAAGAAGAGGAGTTCCCACTGAACTCCATTGATGCTGAGATGTATGATGCACTTTATGATCATAACATAGAGTTACTGAGGATCTTGTCAGGGATCTCGTTGAGGTGGCAGAGATGGTCAGAGATTACTATTGAGCAGAGGGATAGGGAGATTGTAGCTCTTCACAGACGTTTAGGAAACGTGGAGTGGGACCTGGTCCACGAGAAGGGTCAAACTGAGGATAAGTCTGCAGAAATAGAGAAGCTGAAGAAGGATCTGAAAGAGAGCTCGGAGAGGCTTGCCATAGCAGAAGAGGACTGGGTACGAGAGTCACGTCGGGCTGATCTTGCAGAAGATGATCGTCATGCGAAGAAGGCTAAACTTGAGGAGACGTACTCTACACTACAAAATGCAATGGATACGGTCCAAGATCGAGTTAGGAAATATCCAATCCAGTTTGAGGATCTACCATCATATATGCTGGATCGCAGAACGATGGCTCACATCATGGAAGAGGAACGTAGCAAGGTTATTCAGCGCTTTAACAGATAGCGATAGTATTAGTTTAATTATATGAAAGTCATTTGGTAGTTAATAATTTAAATTCCGATGTGTTTATAAACAAAGGAATATTTTGATATTTTAAATCCTGTAGATTATTTATCTCGGGATAGTGGATGTAAATAGCAGTGATGCTATTGATATGATGTTTTTAAAGAAGTTATGAATAAAAGATATTATTTTCTCTTATCCAAAGTGTTATGTGTTATGAAATGATTACTTTCATGGGGGAAAGTTAAGTAGAAATTACTTGAAAAGAGTTGAGTAAGAATCTAATGAATGTATTTTTTTAACAGAAAATGCCTCCAAAACGTCAACCACCCCGTCAGAGAACCACCGCAGGAACCAACAATGATAATGCTGAAGCTAACTCCGTTCAACAGTTGGTGATGTTACTAACAGGTGCACTGCAAAAGCAATCGCAGAATCAACCTCAGAACCAAGGTGCTACGTTTAAGGACTTCAAGGCAGTTGGACCACCAGAATTCCGTGGATCCATGAATCCACTTGAAGCACAGACTTGGATTATGGAAATCAAGAAGGTTTTTGATGTGGCTAGGGTAGAGGAGAAACAGAAGACTGCTTTTGCAACGTTAATGTTGAAAGAGGAGGCTAGCTATTGGTGGCAGGCCAACAAAACTCAGGAAGGACCAGGAGTAATGACATAGGATAGGTTTAAGGAGCTGTTCTTCGAGACTTATTTCCCTGAGAGTTCGAAGAATCAGCTGGAGGTCCAGTTTTTAGAGTTGAAGCAAGGAACAATGTCGGTGTCGGAGTATGCCGAAAAGTTCAACGAGTTGGCGAGGTTTGCGTCATATTAGGTCAGCACAGACGAGCGCAAGGTGAAGAGGTTTGAGCAGGGACTGAAACCCTGGTTGTAGAGTAGGGTCTCCCTGTTCCAATTGAAGACATTTCCAGCAGTGTTGGAGAAGGCAATTCTCGCTGAAAGTGGAGGCGAGGCGGTAACAAAGCATAATCAAGAGCAGAGAAAGAAGAAAAGCGAAGGTGAAGCTAAGAGTGGTGGTAACGGTAGTAATGGCAACAACCTGAAAAGGAAGTGGAATGGGAATGGAGGAGCTGGAAATCAAAGAAAGAAAACGAAAGAAATAAGAAGTTCGAAGCATGTGCTACGTGCGGAAAGTTTCATAAGGGAGTGTGTTTGCTGGGGAAACGAGTATGCTTCAATTGTGGCCAGGAGGGTCACATCGCCCCGAATTGCACTCAAGCTAGGAAGAATGTTTGCTTCACGTGTGGATCCAAGGATCACTTTGCTCATGAATGCCCCAAGAAGAGATCTGGTGAGACAAATGGGAGCAAGGGAAATGCTAGTGGAGGTGCGTTGGCTATTGCGGGACCAACAACAACAAATAAGCCCACAGCCAGAACCTTCAACATGACTGTGCAAGATGTTGTGCAATCAAAGGATGTGGTGTCGGGTATTATCCCAATCAATGATATTGATGCTTATGTATTATTTGATTCGGGTGCTACTTGCTCATTTATATCTAATGAATTTGCTATGAGATTAGGATTGCCTAGTGAAGAATTGAATTTCCCTTTAAACATAGAAATTGTGAATAAGGAAGTAGTTCCTGTTAGGTTCGTATACAAGAACTGTAGGGTGAATATTAACGAAAATATTTTGATGGTAGATTTGATTCCGATCAGGCTAGGAGAGTTTAATGTTATTTTGGGAATGGATTGGTTGTTCAATTATGGAGCGATAATTGACTGCCAAAAGAAATGTGTAAACCTTATCACTCCATCAAAGGTAGTATTCAATGGTAGCAAATCGCCTAGACAAATGAGATGTCTGACGATTATGCAGGCCAAAAAGTTGTTAAGTCAGGGCTGTGTGGGTTATTTAGCTTACATAGTCGATACTCGTAAGAAGGTGCTAAACCGGAAGAAATACCAAATTGGTTAGGGAATTTGTGGACGTGTTTCTAGAGGATTTGCCGGGACTTACTCGACAGAGAATCGAGTTTGTGATCGACTTAGCGCCAGGAACCGCTCCGATATCGAAAGCCCCGTACAGAATGGCTCCAGTGGAGATGAAAGAACTGATGGTACAACTACAGGAGCTGTTGGACAAGAAATATATTCAAAAGTGTGTCATTTGGGGGGAGCAGGTGTTATTAAATAAAGAAGAAGGATGGGTCAATGCGACTTTCCATTGATTATAGAGAGTTAAACAAAGTCACTATTAAGAATAAATATCCTCTGTCGAGAATAGATGACTTGTTTGATCAATTGAAGGGTGCTAGATATTTCTCGAAAATAGATTTGAGAAGTGGGTATCATCAACTGAAGGTAAGAAAGGAGGATGTCTTAGAAGACGGCATTCGAACTCGTTATGGACATTACGAATTTTTGGTAATGTCTTTTGGTTTGACAAATGCCCCTGCAGCGTTCATGGATTTGATGAACAGGGTGTTTAAACCATTTTTGGACAAGTTTGTGGTGGTTTTCATCGACGATATTCTAGTGTACTCTAAAACTCAAGAGGAATATGTAGAACACTTACGTCTAACGCTGGAGACGCTAAGAAAAGAAAAGTTTTATGCGAAATTCTCTAAATGTGAATTTTGGCTAGAACGTGTACAATTTCTTGGGCACGTAATTGACAAGGATGGAATTTTAGTGGATCCATCAAAGGTTGAAGCTGTGATAAATTGGGAACAACCAAGAACTCCATCAGAAGTAAGAAGTTTCTTGGGATTAGCAGGGTATTACAGACGGTTTATCCAGTATTTCTCCAAGATTGCCACTCCGTTAACAAATTTAACGAGGAAATCTGTAAAATTTGTTTGGACGGAGAAATGTGAGGATAGTTTTAGAGAATTGAAGAAGAAGCTCAGTATGGCACCTGTGTTATCATTACCAGATAATACATGAAATTTTGTGGTGTATAGTGATGCTTCACACAAGGGATTAGGGTGTGTCCTTATGCAAAATGGTAAAGTCATTGCGTATGCATCAAGACAATTGAAAGATTACGAAAAAGGGTATCCGACTCATGATTTAGAGTTGGCTCTGAAGATATGGAGACACTATCTCTACGGAGAGAAATATGAGATTTACACAGACCATAAAAGTCTGAAGTATATTTTCACACAGAAGGGCCTGAACATGCGTCAAAGAAGATGGATGAAACTGATAAAGGATTATGATTGTGAGATCTTTTATCATCCAGGCAAAGCAAACGTGGTTGCAGATGCCTTGAGTAGGAAAGGCACGGAGAAGTTGATGTTGTTAACTGATAAGGAGGAGCTTATTACAGCAATGTCAAGGTTAGAGTTGAAAATCAAATTTCCAAGAGAATCCAATGAAAGATGTTACCAGATGGAAGCTATTCAAACTTTGGTGGACAAAGTGAAGAACGCTCAACTACAGGATGAGGAATGCAGAAAAATCAGAGAAAGTGTGGTTGAGGGAAAAGAGGAGAAATACAAGATTGATACCGATGGAATGTTGAGATTTGAAGGACGAATATGGGTTCCAGCAGTACCAGAGATTAAAGAAGAAATCTTGACTGAAGCTCATAACTCGAGATATTTGATTCATCCAGGAAGTACGAAGATGTATCAAGATTTGCGACGACATTTTTGGTGGCCAAATATGAAAAGAGACGTTGCAGAATGCGTTGCAAAGTGCTTGACATGTCAGAGAGTCAAGGCCGAGCATCAAAGACCAAGCGGGATACTTCAACCGTTGGAAATACCGGAATGGAAATGGGAACATATCACATTGGATTTTGTGGTAGGTCTTCCAACAACTCAGAAAGGATACGATGCGATTTGGGTGATAGTGGACAGATTGACAAAATCTGCACACTTTTTGCCAATAAAGATTAGATTCAATCTTGATCAGCTGGTAAAGTTATATGTTAAAGAGATTGTGTCGAGACATGGAGTTCCAGTGTCAATTTTGTCAGATAGAGATCTGAGGTTCACATCAAACTTCTGGAAGAGACTACAAGAATGTATGGTAACCCAGTTACGAATGAGTACTACATATCATCCGCAAACAGATGGCCAAAGCGAATGAACGATCCAGACGTTGGAAGATATGTTGAGAGCATGCGTCGTGGATTTTAAAGGAAGCTGGGATGAACAATTACCATTGGTGGAATTTGCCTACAATAACAATTACCATGCTAGCATCGGCATGCCGCCTTACGAAGCATTATACGGTAGGAAGTGCAGAACTCCACTGTGCTGGGATGAAGTCGGAGAACGTTAACTATTAGGACCAAAACTGGTACAACAGACTACTGAAGTTGTTAAACTCATCAGAACAAGATTGATAGCTACTCAAGACAGACAAAAGAAATATGCTGATCAACACAGGCAGAATCATGAATTTGAAGTAGGAAATTTCGTATTCCTCAAGGTTTCTCCTTGGAAGAGAAAAATTTGATTTGGTAAGAAAGGGAAACTAAGTCTGAGGTTTATTGGACCCTTCGAAGTGCTGTGAAAAGTTGGAGAGGTGGCTTACGAGGTAGCTTTACCTCCAGAATTACAAAACATTCATAATGTTTTTCACGTGTCGGTGTTACGACCGTATAAACTTGATTACAAGCACGTGATTGAGTACGAACCATTACAATTTGAGAAAGATTTGTCCTATGAAGAGGTTCTTATCCAGATAGTCGACAGGAAAGAACAAGTTCTCATGAATAAGGTGATACCTTCTGTAAAGGTAACATGGAGGAACCACAACGTCGAAGAGGCTACGTGAGAACTCGAAGCTGAAATGATGAAGAATTACCCTGAGTTATTTGTTTAATCTATGTCTTCGATTATGGGGACATAATCTTTGTAAGTAGGGGAGAATGTGACGAATGAATTGTTTGAATTGTGATTCTGGAGACAGAATCCTTGTAAGGAGGGAATGATGTAACATTCTAGAATTTTAAATTTTATATTAAATATTTATTGAATTATTTAAATATTTAATGGATGTGTGTATTGTTGAATAAATAATTGTTCAAATTTGAATTGATATGGTTAATTATTTGTTAAATAAATAATTAAGGAAAATTAATTATTTACTAATTTAATTTTGATTAATTGAATTATTATTCTTTTTATTGGAATTGTAATTAAAAAGGATGTGTTAGTTGATTAAATAAAGTTATAATTATATAAAAAATTATAATTTTGGTTGTATTGATTTATGTGATGAAGTGATTTGATAAATTATTTTTAAAATTAATTTAATCAAGTTAATGTGTGACAAATAACCTTGTTATAAAGGACTTACTAAAATAAATTAAGGGAGTTTAATTTAGTTTTGCCAAACAAGACTTATTGCTTATTAAGTCTTTATTCTAATTGGGTTTTACCAAACAAGGTGTTATGATTAATTGGTTATTTTTGTAGTGACTAGCCAAACAAGCCTTATGGCTTTTGATTTTCAAAACTTATATAACTGATATCAGTTATATTTATATTTATATTATATAATTAATATATATTATATCTTATACGTTATTATTCTAGTACGTATGTCAGATTAGAGAAAGAAAGAAAGACTCAGTAGAAGAGAAGAAGAAAACTTACAGAGAGAAAACAAGAGAGAATTGGGAGAAGTCTAGAGAAATTGAGAAAAGAATTGGGGAAGAGAAGATTGTAATCAAAGGATAGCCATTATCTTCTAGCTCTAAGGTATCATCTAGACTTTGTTATTCTTCAAAAGCTATAATTGTTTTCTCCTCCAATATTCTCTATAAAATCTTTGAAGAAATTGAATTGTTTGTTATAGATAGTTTTATATGATAAATTGGTTGTTGTAAAACTATTTTCATGAGTTATAATCAAAGAATTGATGATATGTATGTATTTGTGGAGAAAAGTATTTTACAGAGAGTTTTTTTTATTATATATATTGTTTAGTTAAAATAGAAATTATGGGTTGTTTAGTTGTTTTATTGATAAATTGGCTATTCAATTTGTTAGAGTATATATATACTTTGATAAAAATGCTTTGAATTAGTGGTTTTGGTTGAGAAACAAAATTACAGTGTTTATTTTCATCAAAAATATCAAAAAGTGAGTTTTAGCCAAAAATAGTGAATTTGGGTGTGTTAATTTTGTGGTTTATGTTGTTATATGAGTAGAAACATGTTAGGAGTTCTTGAATTTTTTTTATATGAAGTTGTTGTATAATTTACATGCTATTTGGTCTGTTAGAAACGAGCTTGTAGGTCAAACTTGGCTTTTTTCCTTGGTCGTTACCTAAAGTCAGTTCTGTCGAGGTCTGCGGTAGTGTGTCATGCTTAGCGGACTAGCAAAAGACATTTGTGGTGCCGCAATTCCATGCTCACGCCGCAGTGCGGCTTTGTAGTTTCATTCTTGCGTCATAGTGGCGTGATCCATGATGTAAATCGTAGCCATGCATACATGAAGTTAGCGTAATAATCCGACAAGTGTACTTTTTGTACACAAAATTTTAAGAAAAATTATGTGATGATAGTAGGACTCCTAAATGTTGATTTTAGTATTTCTATACTATGAATAAGTATGTTATTAACGATTAACTTGTGTTATAAATCGATTATGTGATTAAAAATCCAATTTTTAAATGATGAACGTACTTAGTTATGTTTGTAAGATGGTAATGACTAATTATGTCATGATGACATATGATTATAGGATATTGTGATTCATATTGATTTGGTTTAGCCTACGAGCAAGGCAAGTTCTCTAACTCTACTTTTGTAATTGGAATCCATTATTGTTCCCAATATAATAATGCAAGTTTTCTAATTCTTTATCTTGTTGAACTATTTATTGTTTCAATTCGATTACTTTATAAATGATGCAAGCTTCCTAAACTTTGGTTTGATGTTAAAAAGTTATTCTTGTATTTAACTTGTTGTTTAGCATGCACAACTATTTATACTAATGTCGAGTAGTTTTACCGTTCAAACTGTTATGCATGCTTAATACTCAATTCTAATTAACATTGACTTAATATTGTTCAAGCAAGGCATGTTATAGTTATTCAAAGTATATGCTATTAGATTATTCCTAAAGCATGATTTTGGCTTACCATGTTGATTCAATTACGATTATTCTGTAATATGATGTTATTAATTCAACTAGTCCTTTAGTTGATGATCGTTGAACTTCAAATTACCCTTGAAAGCTTATCCAAACCAAACTCTCTTTGGTGCGGACTTGTACTCCAAATACGGAGATGAACAACCCTATTATTATTAGGTAAATGTTTGTACACAATACATGGTACGAAGGGCAGACCCCCCTAAGTACGAGGAGTCCTTATAGTCTTATAACTGTTAAAGTTGGAGTTGAAAGATTAATCGCAACTGTGGACATAGTTCATGGTGTTATGACCCTCAGTTATATTTATTCCACATTTTGGATTTCAGTTTCTGATTATTGATGATAGAGTACTATTCATTGTTGATGAGCCTATTATTGGCAATTATTATTGCTATACTCCTGTTGATTCTATATTACATCCAGTGAGCAATTGTTTTGCTCACTCTTGAATATTTATAAAATCATTGCAGCTAAAGAGGAGAAGGTAGATGAACCTTCGACTAGCAAAGGAAAGGGAAAAATGTACAAGTGATGAAGACTTGTAATTTTTACTTTAGACTTTTATTATGATGATCTTAGACTTGGTTTTAATGAAGTTTTATTTAATTTCCGCATATGAATGGTTGTATTTGAAGGTTAGATAACCTGGGAGATTTTATTATGTAACCCTTTAATGGGAAATGTTTTATTTATCCAGTTTTATTGTGATTGGGTAGTTAGATATGAATGTTTAATTAAGTGAACACAAGATCTTGTGGGAATGAAGTACCTGAATTTGGGGGTGTCACATCTATACCCCAATATAGTTCATCAAACTTACTACACATTAGAAGTTCATGAACTTGCCACAATAATATGAGTTTAAGAACTTATCCTAGTCAGACCATAAACGTCCATTCGCTGAGGGGTTCAAAACATACCATATTATTGGGAGTCACAAACTTACCATATGCATTAGTTTTAAGAACCGCACCTAATCCTAATAATATTTGACTAATCTTAATAGTTTCTAACTATCAAACATACACATGAGAAAAGAATCACCTTTTCGCCACATAGACATTGATAACGCGACACCAATATTCCAATGATTATCAATATGATAAACTGAGTGCAAGCACAAAACCCTCGCCCATACAAAGGTTTGTACAACTCAGCCATCACTTGAGTCCTCAAATTAAAATCCCACCTAACCCTATCTTACTCATAACTTGCTCTTTGCTCGATACAAATTCCTCGTATCACATCAACTATAACTCCTCATGAGTTTATCTCTTACTATTTCATAACACATCATCTTCATAGCATCAAGCTATAATTATTCAAAGATTACATACCATCTTTCCTTTATAACTTAAACAGATCACGTCGTGATCTTATTCTATAATCATCTCGCTTAAAATTCTTTTCTTAACTCGTGATCGTTTTATTTTACGATCCTCTTTCTTTCCTTTTTCATCATTTATGATTTCATTTATGCTTTTAATCTTACAGGCTTTGTCTATTCATCATTATTCGTTATCTTGGCTATTGGAGTTAGGGTAACTCCAATTTCTTATCTTTATATCTCTTCAAGATTCTTCTTTGAATTTTCTTGTTTATATAACAATTCTTCCTTTAAGAATTTCTAACTTCATTTACATTGCTCAACATTTCATTCGAGTTTCACATTTTCATTATACGTATCCACTTTTTATACTTGGTACACATCGAGTCTCTAATAGTTTCAATATGGTACGCTGAGTGGTTTCCCACAAACAACCAACAAACTAGGTTCCGAGTTAGTAGTTCGTATATACCTCCGCTCTATGAAAGAATCGTTTAGCCCAGATACAATACATCAACTATTAAAGAGTACAATTGTACCATACTTAAATATAACTTTTTATTCTTAACTTCTTTATCACCCTCTTCTTATAGACATTGTCTATTTATTATCACCTTACATCCTTATTATTGGAGTTGGGTAACCCCACATTCATATTCTTTATAACTCAGCGAGATTCTTCTTTGAATCCTCTTACTCATGTTTTAATCCTTTCTTTATAAATTTCTTAAATTACTACTTATTGTTCAAACTCTATTTGAGTTTATTCTTTCATTATCTGCACCTTCCTTCTCTAAGGTTATAGCCTATGGTACTCCTACCTAAGGTTTCTAACCTATCAGCTTTGATACCAACTGTAACGACCCCAAAATTCATACAATTAAATTCTCGACTTCGGTCGTTAATAATACATTCAACCTCTAATTTTACATTATTAAACGATAATACAACCATTGAAATTTGCGGAATAATTAAAATTTTCTATTACAAACTATCCTTGTTCCCAAAACCTTCAATCTTTACATTTAAATATCTCAGAATCATTTTAATACTACAATAGTTTACATCGCAAAACGTTATTACAGTTCAACATTTATACATTGTTCAGAACCTTAAACATGGTTTAAATAATCATAACTCAACCAAAGTATATAATTCTTCAAGTATCACATCTAATTCATATCTTTCAAGTAAGACATAATTTTACCTTGAATCTTGACCCTGCAAAAGTGGTTATTTACAAGGTTGAGCTCGACAGCCCAGCAAAATCTAACAGTTTTCATGCATCACGTAGCACATAATAACACGCTCAACATATATCTTATAAAAATCGGACTAACATAACATACATGCTACAATTCATATAACAATTATAAAGATTGAGTTCCTTACTCAATCAACATGCTTTAGTCAAACAACGTAGTCATAAATTGACTTTAACATTTCATACATTCAAAATATATATAACACATCATGCTCTTTGCAATAAAGATTTAAAACAATCAAATTCACATAGCAAATAGGAACTAAAAGACTTGCCTTGATCGTTGTTTACCAATAACAATTTAATAGCTTACGGTTATCTATATTGCACGTGCCCTACACAGTTATATAAACATTCACATCAACTATTAGTCACATAGCAACGCATAGTAGTTGTAATATAAACTTTAATCTACATCTTAAAACTCTTCCTATTAATCAATACACAATATTCAAGTTGATTGTGTTAACTTTAAACTTATAACTCACTATATTTTTTCTTAGTTAAACCCAAAGTTCATTCAAGTGCTTAAGTCTTGCTAGGACTACTTATTGGTTTTAAATCCATTCCATATCTTATAATATTCATTTTAGTTGAATTGAAACACTTTTTAAGTTTATTTACACTTGGCACGGTGTTTCGACGTTCATTCGTCACACGCCCGATTCGTCTCTCATGTGTGTACTTAGTATACTTATATAATTTATCTAATACATCATTTATTAATGTTAAGCATCATTATATTTACTAATACTCATGTTTTATAACTTAGGACAACATCTTTTATCGTCAGGAGCACTACATTTGCATATGTGCATTCTGGACGCCCTCCGATTGCCTCCTAATACATATCAGTCCCACGAATGACCATTTTGATCCCTGTTTCAGACCTCAAATTGAATGACTTAAAGAAAGAAAGTTGTAGGTCTATTCATCCTCTTTCCAGATCATCTTTATTCACCTTAATCGGAGTTCTTTTGAAAATGTTATAGCCGTTTTACTACAGCAGGTTAAAACTGTCCGACCCACACTAGTATTCCGTATTGCATGCACCGAGAACTAAGCTATAAAGTGACGTCAAGGAACTTGAACTTCAATGGTGGGCGAATTTCAAATTGAGCGTGAATTTTGGCGCAGGGGCGCGAAATTTGGCGATGGGGCTCCGAATTACAGAACACCCATCCACGAAGAACAGAATAACAAAATTCTGTACTAATTACTACTGTTAACATCTAAATTAAGACCTAAAACTTATATAGATTACTCATAAACATTTACTTATCATACATATACCAATTTTAAAGCAATCAAACAATAATTTCAGAAAATTTAAATCCTTGAAACCATAGTTTAAAGCCCAAAACTCCATGTTTGATATTTCTTTGACACAGTGACTCTGTAAATGCCAATGATAAACCAATTTGATGTTTTTAAACTATGTTATTTGTAATTCTTAACAAACTAATTAACATAGCCATAGTTCAATTTCACATATTAGCTCAAAATTCAATACTAATTTTGTTATCCTAAGAAACATGTTCATGTACATGTAATCACTGTAAAACTAAATTCTTTTCTTGCAGACTTAATTTAGCATACAATTCTTGCCTAAACCTAAACTCTAATCATCATAAACACGTATAACCGCAATTATTCAATTATCAAGCAATAATTCGAAGAGGTGAAATTTACAGAACATGCAATTTTATCGTAAAATATATATATATATATATATATATATATATATATATATATACTAATGTTGTGAACATACCTTCAATTTGCTAAGATAATTCTTGCTAAACTCATTGGAATTGTCGTGAAATCCTTAAACTTCCTCTCAATCTCTCTCAATTCTCTCTCAGCTTTCTCTCTATGAAATTCTTAGTATTCTTCCTAGGCAACTATGCGTAAGACCAACTGATAGCCAAGCGTAAAAAAAATAAAACTGATAACCTTAATACGCATACTTATTAGAACATCAGTTATAGAATAACGTTTAGGTTATAATTATATTTTATTTATTTTTTTTAAATTCAAAATTTTAAAAAAATACAAAAGCCATAAGGCTTTGTTTGGCAAAACCCTTTAAAATTTAAAGACTTAATATATTTAAGCCTTGTTTGGCAAAACTAAATTAAATTAAACTCCTGAAATTTATTTTAATAACTCATTTATACTATAGTTATATATCACACTTTATTTAATTAAGTTTTCATACTTAATTTAATTAATTGTAATAACAATTTATTGAATAAATCATTTAATCATTATAAACTCTATAACTTAATTATTAATTTAAATTAGAATATTATCTCATAATACTTAATTTCTTTAATCCATTAATTATTTATTAAACAAATAATTAACCAAATCAAATCAAATCAAATTAAACAAATATTTATTCAACAATAAACACATCCATTAAATATTTATATAATTCAATAAATATTTATAATTACAATTAAAACTCTAGTTTGTTACATTAATCACATCGTAATAAGAATTTCAATTATTAAATTCTTATTTTAATAACTTGTGAAAATTCAGGTTGTCACAGGTCTGAAGAATAGCTCTCGGATTTCCTCCGCGGCGCAACTTGAAAGTGATTTATGAAAGCAACCTACAGACTTTACATAGCCACGTTTGGCCGCAGGTCCACCCGCGGCTGCCGTATGTGTACCTGCGGCACCCCTACATGGGTCCCACCCTTCTAGCTCGGTCCAATTCGAGTTGCAAAGGAGGTCCCACAAGCTGAAAAGGTTAAATTAGGAATAAAAATGCAACGCCATTGAGCGGAATAGCCTGGAATCCTGGTTTTCACGGGCCAAACTTTGGCTCCACACATCATTGGTATTCACCTGAATGCAAGGTATACTATACCAATGACATCAGTTTTTGCAAAACATGCTCGACAATACCTCACATAGGTTCAACGCCGCCAAATACAGGGTCGTAACCCTAAAAGACACGTATCCCTAGCGGGTGTTACAACGCAATTAGACCATTGATATACACATCAATGAAGGTCAAGCAGCCTTGACATAATCCCCGACGGGGGCCACAATGTAGACTTTCACTCATCCACGTATCGTCGGCGGGGGTTACAATGAATTCTTCATCCATAAATGAATCCTCGGTGGGGATTACAACGCAATTCAACCTTTGATGTACAAATCAATGAAGGTCAAACAACCTTGACGTCATTTCAACCGATGGCAAGTAAACCCATCGAAGCATCGGAGGCCATTCGATGATCTCATCCATCGGTGCACTTATCCACAACCTTCCCCGGCGGGGGTCAAAAAGCAATTCAACCATTGACACACACATCAATGAAGGTCAAGCAGCCTTAACAGTTCACCCAACAGGGATCTATCCAGTGATACATACATCGACGAAGGTCAGGCAGCCCTGGCAATACATACTGTTGGCAGTAACTCCAATAAATCCGTGGTATATGTTGGTGACACAAACCAGAGAAGACTACCCTCATCGGAGAGGACCGATGATGGAATATGTTATACACATCCTCAAACAGACAAAGCTTTATCCCCAAAGATCTCTTGCACACAAGATGCACATCTTCGGAGTGAAGTCTGTATCAAAGATCCAGGACTTTGGTGATAACCCCAACGTCAACATCCTGGAAGACTTGGATCACATGTTCAAGGCATCACTGATTGTCATCCCCGGCAGGATTAATAGGGAACCATCAATCATTCCATCACATTGGAAAATGATCCAACATACCACATGCATCATGCATTTGCATCATGTTCCTGCACATAACATCATGTTTATCTTGTTGAATTTCAAGTGTCTAGGATTCTTTATCCTATCCATGCCTTGCATTGCATGAATATGATAAAGATGGGCATCTGTAGACACTCAAAATTTTCTACACACCTATTACTAACATTGTAGGAGGGCATATTCGTCTTTTAGAGATAACCCTGGAAGACAGCTCACATCTATTCCGGATACCACTAGAAGTTCAGTCTCAACCCCGGAACACACACCTGGAGTATTAATTCCAACCTCTGAGATAACCCCGAATTTTGTCCTTGGAGATAATCCCAAGGAATGTTGTTGCAGTTCCGGCGATAACCCCAGAAATACTTGTTTCAAATACATGAAATCAGCTTCAATCTCAGACCTCCTGCCGAGGCACTCATTCAAAAGACCCGGAGCTAACACCAGGAAGACAGGCACACTCAAAGATGACCCTACAGAATTCAAACACTTGCAGCAGTCCAATCTCAGAGATAACCCTGAGCAACGTCCACTATCAGCCCAAATCGGAGATAACCCCAGTGAGGAGAAAAATCGTCTTCTTGCCACCTCAACCCCCAGCGCGCCGTCTCAACACTTCATACATACATTTCTACACATTAATGTCCCACAAGAGCCAAGGAGTTCCAATCCCGAGTGACTATTACACGTGGCAGCACACTGTATAAAATTTGAAGCTTGAAGACCACGGGCATGGTCCCCCTGTTCTTGACTTCATACAACCTCTAATCCCATGTCATTATGTAACTCTCAACAAAAGCGGTCCAAAGAAGGTCTTGTACACCTCATTCAGATGCTCGGATTGAAGTTTTACAAGTTCGAGCGGACATCACAGTACACGAGTGCACGATTGCCCGTGATGCTAGGCCCGCAGAGCCGGGGCACCTTAACAACCAAGCAGTGCATCGTGTGGTCGCCAGCAGTACACCTGCGGCCACTAACTCCATAAATATAGAGCTTGGGGTGGCCATTTGAGAAAGAAAAAGAGGCGAAGAAGCCCTGTCCAATTTGCTCTGTACACGCCCCATACTGAGTGCTTTCTCATTTTAAACACCTGTTAGCTCACATATAGCTATATTTTACCGGTGAGAGCTGAGTGTTTATCCATCTAGAGTCATAAAAGCCTGACTTGGCAGCCCACTGTAAGCCTTCTCACACTTTATAAAGCCTTTCTCTTCATCTTTGCACACACTATTCTTCACATTAAGAGTCGTGTTGAGTGTGTATGCCCGGACTTCGGTCCGTGATTTTCATTTCTGTCTCTATATATATAATTATATATGTATATATATTTATATATGGACTAACATTATCGAGTTATGCCTCGATTGAGCCTAGACTTATGTCTCGAGCGTTTATTTGCTTATATATATATACATATATATGAACTGTTGTCGAATTATATCCGATGAACCTGGATTTTATATCCGTAGCGTTTACTGCTTATATATATATATATATAGAGAGAGAGAGAGAGAGCGACAAATCGTTGAAATGATAAACCGAGCCGGGATTGAGAAACATCCAGTTCGTTTACCGCTTATACACACACACACACACACACACATATATATATATATATATATATATATATATATATATATATATATGTATATTTACATTTCTCTTTGGCCTCGGAGTTTACTTATTGGCCTTTTCGCTTTATTTACATTCCGTCCCTTTGGAGTTTACTTAAGTGGCGGTAGATAAATCTTTTGCTTTCTTTACATTTAGTCCCGCCTGGAGTTTACTTCGTGGCGGTTGATTGCATTTATTTCTTTATTTACATTATTGATCCCCCATGGAGGTGCTTCGTGGTGGTTGATTATGTCTATATATATATATATATATATATATATATATTTACCGCTTTTATATATTTACATTTCCGATCCCCCATGGAGGTGCTTTGTGGTGGTTGATCATGTCTGTATGTATGTGTGTATATATATATATATTTACAACTTTTATATATATAACTGCTTACTGATTTTCATATAAACTGCGGAATCATGTGAGCCTAGTAATCATCTGATCACAGATTCAGTCTACAGAATCTAGATTCGGTTCCCGTGATGGCCATTTTCAGCTGTAAGAAGCTTGTAAATTATTCACGGTGTTTGAATTTCCTTAGATGGCTGTCATGCCCATGAGGAGTTCGGCACCGCTATATATTATTTTCTCGAAGATGCTTCGCATCTCAAAAATAAAAGCAAACAAGTCGAACATTTGATAATAAAATAGAAGTATGAAAAGGTCTCAATTACTATTGAGAACAGGGTTTGAAAAACCCCTTTACAAAACTTCACTGCTATATCATGTTTAAAATTGAATTTTTCATATAAATTCAAACCCTTTGTATATAGGTGCGAACGAGGCCTCACACTACTTCCAAATAAATTGCACATTGATCAACACACACACACACACACATTCATCTAACAGTTTCTTTAAAAGTGGCGGTAACCATGGTAACACGGATGTCGGGGGGTGCCTAACACCTTCCCTCCGTATAATCAAGCCCCCAAACCCAAATGAATCTCGGTTTCACAGACCCGTCTAGCAGTGTCATGTCACTAGGTCAATGTGCAAACCTTTTTTTGGTTACATTGGTGCAACTAGTTAAAAATACCAACTGGCGACTCTTACAGTTAAATCATCGACATTATACATATCGTACCTTTTTCACTTGTTTTTTCAAATAAATCTCACATAAACATGAGAACACCAAAGAACAAGAAATGAAAAGGGACAAATAAAAATACCAACGTTAACACCGGTCCGCCACGATACTACTATCGTCAAACTATTTATATCATTTATTCATAACTTAATGAATATAACCTTACTTATTACAATTTAGATTATAAATTCTTTCCATTTCCAGGATCTGTATAATGACCCCAAACTTTTATAAGATTCAAATATTTGTCATTTACCATCCATGTCTTACATCATATTCGATGTTAAATAAATGCGAAATAATTTAAAATTTTTCCAATCTCCTTTAAAAATAAATATTTTATTGATGTCTTAACTTGAGTCAATTATATATCCTTGGAATCAAATTATGTTATGATTCAGTCTATCCGAATTACTGTATAAATCTTTACATCTCGATTCAAATTTCTCTATGTATCACATAGTATAACTTAATATCTATTACACATTATAAACTACGATCATATACATCTACTAGAACCTAAACATGGTTTAAGAGCATCTAGTTAAATAATAAATCAATCTACTTCGATACTATTGAACTTTATCAATCAAGTAGCACGTAACCTTTATCATGAATCCTTAACCGGCAAAAGTGTTTATTTGCAAGGTTGAGCTTGACAGCCCATCAATTGTAACAGTTTTCATGCAACACATAGCATATAATAGCATATTAAATTCATGCATTCATAATCAATTAATATATACTACGTATGTTACTTCTCATATAACAGACATAGAGATTTATTTCACACGCATTTCATCAAAGATTAACTTCCACATTTAATACATATCTCATATGCATTTCATATATATACATCAATATTCTCATGGCATAATATAGCTCAACTAACAGTTATCGAATTCATATAACAAATAGGAACTAAAAAACTTGCATGATTCGTAGTTTATCAACTACGACTTAACTGTTTAAATCTTATCTGCACTTTGTGTATTTCTACACAGTTATATAATCGTGGATTCATATCCATTAGTCATACATTTTTTACATTCTTAATGTAATAATAATAATGTTACATTGTTCTCTATCTTGGTTTTTTAAAACCTTCCCTTTACTTTCTTACTAAACTCTAAAAATAGCTATGTATATATGTATATATAGTACACCTTAGCTACACATGCTTCATATCAACATTCATAAATATTTATCACACACTTAACTTGCTATGTGTTTGCCACATATTTAAAGTCTATAGATACACTATCTATAATAAAATTTAACAAAATTGGGTTTTATATAACCATCATACCAATGAATATTTAAAACAGCATTGAGACTCTGTCTTATAGCTTAGAATAGTACTATAAATAAATTGTCAAAATCAAAAAGCAAATAAAATGTCCGGATCCATCATCTGCGGTAGCAGTCACAAATTGCTACCGAGGTTAGGATTGGGACTAGTCTTGTTCTACATTGTCCCTTGGCCAGATCAAACTTGAGCTTTTATCTTCTAGGTTTCATTCCACTTTTTAGTATACCAAAATATTAACACATAGCATGCATACATCTTATGATAACTTGGACTTTCTTAGAGTCGTATCAAGTCCACTTGTAGACACTCGAAATTTCATTTTCCTGTTACTAACTATGCAGGATGACAAAAGCGTTTTTTTCACACTCTAGAGATAACCCTGGAAGACAACAACATCAATTCTAACCCCAGAGATAGCCCCGGGAGATCAAGTGCAAAGCTTGGAGACAACCTCGGGAGGTCAAGCCAACCTCATAGATAACCCTAAGGATATTCAGAGTCGACAGTAGGCCAATTTCAGAGATAACCCTGAGAAAAGACTACTACAACTGTGCCAAAATCGGAGATAACCTCGGGGAGGGGCAAAATGGTAATTTTTCCAACTCAACTTCAACTCAAATCAAAGAAACTCATTTCAATACAAATTACATCAAAATATGTCCCACAAGAACCATATCCTAACTTCTGAGGACAAACTACACAAAATAACTCAACGAACTGCCTAACGGAGACCCGGGGATGCTATTTCGATCATGGACCAAACTTCCTGGAATCAAAAAAGGGAAAATCCTATGTTATTGCATTTCTCTTGAAAAGCGCTTTCTGGAATGGTATGTCACGCTTCCATCAGACTCCCGGATTGAAAGTTATGAAGGTTCGAGAGAACAACGCGTTGTCTGAGTGCACGTACTTCGAGATAGCAGGAACCACATTGCCCAGGGCACCTCGGGCAGTCGCAAGTACACCTGCTGCTTCCGCAGGTACACTTGTGGCTCCCCCTCTATAAATAGAGGGCTTAGAGTGGCCATATTTGCAAGAGAAAAGGCGAGGAAGCCCTGTCTAATTTGCTCTATACACTATAAATTGAGTGCTTTCTCATTTTAAACACTTGTGAGCTCGTATATTTTCATATTTTTACCGGTGGGAGCCAAGTGTTCATCCACTTAAAGCTATAGAAGTCTTCTTTGGCAGTCCACTGTAAGCCTTCTTACACACTTTAAAGCCTTTCTCTTCATCTTTGTACACACTCTTCTTCACGTTGAGAGTCGAACTTTGTTCGGTGAGCCTGGATTTTACATCCGGAGCATTTATTGCTTTATATATATATATATATAACGACAAATCGCTGAAATGATAAACTGAGCTAGAATCGATATAATTATATATATATATATATTTACATTTCTGTCAGGCCAGGAGTTTACTTCGTGGTCTTTTACTGCTTTACTTACATTCCGCCTCACCTTGAGTTTACTTCGTGGCGGTAGATCATCTTTATTGATGGAGAGTTGAGCCAAGATTTGATCTTGCAGTTACTCCCGGACTCCTTTCACAATTGTTGTGAATATTTCATATGAACAAGCTAGATATCCACTTCGCTGATTCGTTTAACATGTTGAAAAACAGCTGAGAGTTACTTTCCAACCAAGAAAACCAAGTCTTACTGGTAGGGGTCAAAGTCTCTTCTAAAAGGAAGAACGATTCTAAGAAGGTAAATAGAAAAAAATAAAATAAAACAAAGGATAATAAGAACAAAGCTGATATGGATAGCAAAGGAGTTTGCTTCCACTGCAATAAGCCAGGACAATGGAAAAGAGACTACGAGAAGCATCTTGCAGAGGCTAATCACAAGAAGCTTAATGAAGCTTCGGTTGCAAATATAATTTTGTTCATGATTTAAAA
The DNA here is from genome assembly GCA_020205605.1 of Panax ginseng. NCBI lineage: Eukaryota > Viridiplantae > Streptophyta > Magnoliopsida > Apiales > Araliaceae > Panax > Panax ginseng. The sequence goes on along the minus strand of CM035129.1, from coordinate 52,429,060 downwards.
TAAATTTTTTTTAAGTCAAGGTTCTACTTGGGTATTGGATACCGACTTTGGTTATCATAAATATAGATTTATGAAGGGACCAAGCAGAAGTAGAAAGCTAAACAAAGATAAGTAATCCTATGTGTGGGAAATGAAGCAAAGGTTGATGCATTAGCCATAGAAACTTATAGTTTAGCATTGCCTACGGGAAAATCTATTAAGTCAATAAGTTGTTATTGTATTCCAGTTCTCGTTAGAAACATTATTTCCATTTTATTGTTGGAAAATGAAATCTTTGGTATTATATTTAAGAACAATTATTGTTCTATTTATAATAAAAATGTTTTATATAGAACTGGAATATCACTTAATGGATTTGTATACTTGACTTACGTGAAAATATATTTTGCAAATTGAACAAACTAGTATAAGAAAAGGAGATTATCATTCAAAGAGTTTAATGTGAGTATTTACTGAAATATAAGTGTGAATTATTTGAAAGGTTCAAAGAATTCAGAAATGAAACAAATTGGCAAAGTATTAGGATTCTTTGATCGGATCAATGAAGGAATACTTGTGCAATGAGTTTCTAGATCATCTTAAATGGTTTTCTTATAATGGACACCTCCTGGTACGCAATAATTGATTGATTTATCTAAAAGGAAAAATCATACCTTGTTGGACACGGTGCGGTCCATAATGATTTTACCAACATTCCAATATCCTTCTGGGGTTATGCCCTAGAAATGGCTGCATATCTACGGAAAAGGTAACCTCAAAATTCAACCCCAAGAGTCTATAAGAGTTATGGACATGGAGGATTCCTAATCTTAAGTATGTTAAGATAAGGGGTTGTCCAGTTTATGTGAAAAAGGTTTTAAAGGATAAGCTTGGGACAAGATTTGATAAGTACAGATTTGTGGGACATCCTAAAGTAAGTTTAGGGTATATGTTCTATAATCCTACTTAGAAAAAGGTGTTTATTGTAAAACACGCTACCTTCTAAGATAAAGATGTTTATCATTGAAGGGGCTAGTGGGAGGATAATACATCTTGAAGAGTTCAAGAACCACAAAACACTATAAGTCAAATAAGAGGAACCTGTAGATAGACCTATTATACCACAACCGAAATGTAAATCTGGAATAGTACCGATGATACCTGAGAGGTATGGATTCATCATAGATGATGATGATGAGGTACACATCATAGAAGATGATGATTAAGTTACATACGATGAGGTAAAAGTTGTAGACACTTAGAGAAATGGATTGAAGCAAGCTTCTTAAATATGGAACATTCGTTTTGATGAGACAGTCAAAGGAGTTTGATTTTATCAAAAACAAGAATGAACCTAGTGTGTACAAAAGGGTCAGTGGGAGCGTCGTGACATTCCTAGTATTATATATTGATATACTACGGATAAGGAATAACATACCAATGTTACAATCAGTAAAGATAAATTTGTCTAAACATTCCTCCATGAATAATTTGGGAAGAGTATCGTAATTGGGGATACAAATCTATATAGATAGATTTAAGAGGATGCTCGATTCTTAGTCCTTTTTTGATTCTATAGGTTTGTAACTCATAAAACTACAACATACCAAATACCCAACAATTAACATAAACATTAACTAACACAAATATCAATCTAAAACTCATGTTCACACTAAATGTTCATGTTTTGATAAATTTAGCGAATTCATTCACTACGAATTCATTTCTCAACCAAATTGGTTCGTTTAACTTCCGTTGTTTTTACATATGACTATATTATCAGTATTTAGCAAGAATTCATGGATTACAACAATCTTTGGCCATCAATTTTGTGACTTAAAAGCAACTATTTCTTGTTATTACTAAGAAATTTCAAAACTTAGAACTCAAGAGTATTTATGTCAGTAATATTACCTCTTGAATGCTTTAATATGCTAAGTATAGCTCTTCAATCTTCCAATCTCAGATTGCTCTCACTAATGGCAACTCACTCTTAATAGGAAACTTATCAGAGAACTTAACCAACGTGAAAGAGGAAAGAGGGTCTTCCATTTATAGGGAATTCATTACCCATATAATTATTTTGCCTCCAATATAGAATCTAATAGAAGATGGAACGAAATGATGGTTAAGGAGGAGTTGGTGGAAAGTTGATACCAACTCTTATCATCAGCCTTCTTGTTTTCAGTAGAAACAATAGGCTAGGCCAATGGCCTATTCACGTGATGAATGAGATGAGACACACAATATGGGACAACCAATTTGGGTTCCCAGCATTAGCAAAATGGGTATTTAAGACATTTATATTTACTTCCTTTTGGACTTACAAGCTTAATTTAATAACTTAATGTTATTACTATATGATAAATTAAGGGTACATATACCCATAATCATACAATTCATGTATATTAGTCCACATAATATTTCAATTGAGCTAAATATCATTCAGTTGGGTACTTTCAATCCATTATCACATTTTAATATCACAATGATTAATTAATATTAATCATTTAGTTTCTTACAATAATTAATATGGAACTACACTAATTAATATAATTCTTTCATTTCTTACATAGAATATAATACTAGCAACTCTTTCAGTTCTACAGGTGCCATCCTATATTGTGCCTTAGAAACTAGTGTCATGCCTGGTGCAAGGTTGATAACAAAATCGATTTCCTTATCTGGAGGAAGACCTGGTAAGTCATCTAGAAATACATCAGGAAACTCCTTAACTATAGGTATTTGATCTAGTTTTACTCCTTCCTTTTGAGTATCAACTATATAGGCCAAATAACCTGAACAACCTTTTCTAAGTAATCTTTCTGTCTGAGTGATGGTCAGACATCTAGATTTCTAAGATGAACAACCTCCGTTGAAAACCTTTGACTTCGACACAGTCAATAGGTTTATACATTTTGTATGGAAATCAATCATCACGTTATGATTAACTAACTAATCCATCTATAGGATATCGAATTCCCGTAACTGTATTCGAATAAGGTTCACAAAAAATTTGTGCCCTTTTATATCCACGCTATAATTCCTATATATAGTTTTTACAAGAATCTTCTCATTATTTGTAATTTCTACGAAGAATGGTATGTCTATGTTGTGAGACCCCAAATTTTAGCAAATAAAAGTATTCAATTTTCTTATAATTATTCTATTTAGTAAATGGTTAAATTGATAAAAGGTTAAAGTTAATGGTGATATGTGAAAATTTTGAAAAGTATGCAAGTTGTTATAAAATATTCGTTTGGTCGGGGAATATTCTTTTTATCGGGAAATATCCATACGACGACATAATCATTAGTGGACCCCACAACGGAAGTATTGTCGGAGTTAGAAAATGACAGAATTATCTTTTTATAAAAATAACGGTGAAAGTGTTACCTTTAAAACTATTGAACTACCCGGTAGTAAAAGTACAGTAATACGCATGGTTGCATAATAGCACACTGTATTGATTATTGATGCTTACGTAAGAAGTCACTCATTATACTCAATTATTGCTGTATCATATCTCTCATATTATTGATTCAATTATTGTCACAGTTTCATCTATATAATATGTTATATTATTAAATCAATAATTGAGACGATAAAGTTATTCATATTATTATTTGTAATATTGACAATGTCTAGAAGTTCTTTCAAGGAGAGGTTTGGTCACCTAATTGCGCGCCAATAAGGAGAAATCCTTATCGAAAAGCCCCCTCTTTCCTGGGAACGACCTGGTTGTTAAATATTGTGAGTTATAATATTAATGATGAATAAGTTCATGTTGATTAAAGATGAAATTGATAATTTCATTGTGTGGGAATTATTAGTGTTAGTAGAAATTGCAATTTATTTCGATAGTAATTGATGTCTGGAGGTTGTATTGATCAATTGGGTAATTAATCGGATAAATGAGCAATTAATTGCTATTAATTCACATGATTATAACTATTTGTTCACATGCATGTACTATTGATTCACATTCTTGTACTATTAGGGGAGGTGGTGCAAGATTGATAATACTTGCATGACTAAGTTAAAAATAGAGGTATAGATGGAAGTACTATACTGTAATTCGTATTTTCACATGTCTAGAACTATTGATTCACATGATTTACTATTAGGGGAGGTGGTGCAAGTTTGATAATACTTACAGGACTAAATTAAAAATGAAAGAAAAGAGGAAGGTATTATACTATAATATTTCGAGCCCCAAAATGTGCAATTATCGAAACTATATTTTCCTATAAATAGAAGCACATTCTTCCTTCATTTTTCACCAATTCACTAAAGCTATAGAGCAATTATTATAGAGAGAAAGAAGAAGAGAAGTCTGCTACCTCAATATTCTAGTATCCAGTTTTCTTCTAAGGTAAGGGGTTTTATTTCTTTCGTATTCATGAAGAGAGCTTCTGTTATTCCATTCTTTATTATTATGTTGGAATAACCTGTTTATGCGAAGTACTGCATATATGGTGAAATTCTTCTGTTATTCCATTCTTTATTATACTATTGGAATATCCTGTCTGTGCGAAGTACCGCATATATGGTGAAATTCTTCTTTTAATCCATTCTTTATTATTCTGTTGGAATATCCTATCTGTGCGAATTACGCATGACCTGGTTCCATTCTTTATTATTCTGTTGGAATATCCTGTTTGTGCATATTACGCATGACCTGGTTCCATTATTTATTATTCTGTTGGAATAACCTGTCTGTGCGGTTTATCGGATGCCTGGTGAATTCTTCTATTATTCCATTCTTTATTATTCTATTGGAATAACCTGTCTATGTGGATTACAGCATGCATGTTGAATGATCCTTCGTATTCATTCTTTATTAAATTGTGAAAATGATTTGTCTATGTGGATTACTGCATGGAGGGTGAAAATCCATTTGTAGTTTCGTATATTCTATTATACTCGTTTGAGATATCATTTCTTTTGTACTCGTCATGAAATATCATTTTCTTTGGTATTTTTCTTTTACGAGTTACTATTCACAGGTTACTAATCACCCAGTTACTATTTACTCTAGTATTATTCACTAGGATATTCGGGGTACTTTTCATACCGGAGTACTATTCACGAGTTACTATTCATGGATTACTATTCACCTGAATTACTATTCACCCAAATATTATTCACTCGAGTATTTGGGGTACTTTTTATGTTGGGGTACTATTCACGAGGTATTATTCCCAAAGTACTATTCATGGGGTACTATTTACCCAAAAAATATATTATTTTCTGTCCAAATTATTTTTAGTACATGAATATTATTGTTTAATTTTACTCTACAAAGCAGTATCATGTTGACAATTTGGACGTTATTGATTTCTAGATAAATTAGATTATAAATCTTTAAAATTTATCCTTGACCTTGTTTTATTGAATTATTATGTCATTGTAATTATCCTAATTCTTATATTGTGATTAAAGTCATCTTTGCCTTACGTGCATAGATGGACTTGGTATGATTATGACCAGGGATTATTCGGTATAATCATAACTGTAATGTAACGAATGATGTGGTAAAAGTCCTCATTGGCTTGTAGTTCATTGATGGACAGTTGTTGGTATGATTATGACCAGGGACTATTCGGTATAATCATAACCATTGATGATTACATGAATATCCTTGGTCGTGGTGCAGGGATGATTCGATTTTATTTATTGTCGAGTCTCAAATGATAAAGTTGATGAAAACTTTTTAAATCATAGAAGATAGTAGATTTTATGCTCTACTTGACTCTTCTAATGGATTGCTTATTCCGCTGTAGTTGTTGATCTAAAACTTGTTTTCTATTATATTTTATCAGTTGTTATACTGATGAAGGCTAATGATAATTTATTCTGCATTATCTTAGTCATAATATTTTTTACTGGGCTAGTTGAGTTCACCCTTTATTTCATTGTTCTCTTCAGGAAAAGAGAATATAGCTGGGACGAGTCGGGGAATGGAGTGATGATCCAGTATAAGTTGCTTTAGTAGTCCTCACTATTCTATGGAATAGTGTGTTAATAATTGTAATGAGGACTCCATTGAGTGTGGATATTGTCTAGATGACAATATTCGTATTTAAACTCTCAGCATATGTTTTGTCGTATATATTACACGACAGTTGCATAAAAGAACTTTTTATTTGTATTATGTACCAAGTATATGACGACCCAAGATGGGTGATGTATACCTGTTTTGGGGGCGTCACAGTTGGTATCAAAGCTTAGGGATATGATCCCTGGCTGAGATGTTAGATAAGAACTAGGATGGGAAAGACGGGGAATTCCTTCGCTAGTATGACCTAACTAAGGTTATTTGGTATTTAATTAATCGGTTAGAGTATAGGGATAATATATGGCATGTCAATTAACCCTTATTTTGAAACTATATTCTAGAATGATATCTAAAATACAGGAGATGAGAAATGGGAAAATCATGATAGAGAAGAAATAATCGGGAAGGTTCAATCCGAAAAGAAAGCAAGGTATTCTCATCTCTTCGAACTACCAGGTACGTAAATTTCGAGGGCGAAATTTCATAAGGAGGGGAGATTATGAGACCCCGAATTTTATGAAATGAAAGTATTTAATTTTCTTACAATTATTCTATTTAGTAAATGGTTAAATTTATAAAAGGTTAAAGTTAAGGGTGATATGTGAAAATTTTGCAAAGTATTCAAGTTGTTATAAAATATTCGTTTGGTCGGGGAATATTCTTTTGTCTTGGGAATATCAAATGCGGCGACGACACAATCATCGGTGGACCCCTAACGGAAGTATTGTCGTAGTTAGAAAACAATGTAATTATCTTTTATAAAAATAACGGCGAAAGTGTTACCGTTAAAACTGTTGAACTACCCGGTAGTAAAAGTCCAGTAATATGCGTGGTTGCATAGTAGCACACGGTATTGATTATTGATGCTTATGTAAGAAGTCACTCATTTATACTCAATTATTGCTACAGTAATTGCCGCATCATATCTCTCATATTATTGATTCAATTATTGTCATAGTACCATCTGTATAATATGTTATATTATTAAATTAATAATTGAGACGGTAAAGTTATTCATATTATTATTTGCAATATTGACAATGTCTAGAAGTTCTGTCAAGGAGAGCTTTGGTCACCTAAGTGAGCGCAAATAAGGAGAAATCCTTATCAGAAAGCCCCCTCTTTCCTGGGAACGACCTGGTTGTTAAATATTGTGAGTTATAATATTAATGATGAATAAGTTCATGTTGATTAAAGATGAAATTGATAATTTCATTGTGTGGGAATTATTAGTGTTAGTAGAAATCGCAATTTATTTCGATAGTAATTGATGTCTGGAGGTTATATTGATCAATCAGGTAATTAATCGGATAAATGAGCAATTAATTTCTATTAATTCACATGATTATAACTATTTGTTCACATGTGTGTACTATTGATTCATATTCTTGTACTATTAGTGGAGGTGGTGCAAGATTGATAATACTTGCATGACTAAGTTAAAAATAGAGGTATTGATGAAAGTACTATACTGTAATTCGTATTTTCACATGTCTAGAACTATTGATTCACATGATTTACTATTAGGGGAGGTGGTGCAAGTTTGATAATACTTCCAGGACTAAATTAAAAATGAAGGAAAAGAGGAAGGTATTATACTGTAATATTTTGAGCCCCAAAATGTGCAATTATCGAAACTATATTTTCCTATAAATAGAAGCTCTTTCTTTCTTTATTTCTCACCAATTCACTAAAGCTATAGAGTAATTATTATAGAGAGAAATTATAGAGAGAAAGAAGAAGAGAAGTCTGCTACCTCACTATTCTAGTATCCAGTTTTCTTCTAAGGTAAGGGGTATTATTTCTTTCGTATTCATGAAGAGAGCTTCTATTATTCCATTCTTTATTATTATGTTGGAATAACCTGTCTATGTGAAGTACCGTATACATGGTGAAATTCTTCTATTATTCCATTCTTTATTATTATATTGGAATAACCTGTCTATGTGAAGTACCGCATACATGGTGAAATTCTTTTGTTATTCCATTCTTTATATTCTGTTGGAATATCCTGTCTATGCGGATTATGCATGACTGGTTCCATTCTTTATTATTACATTGGAATATCACATGCGTGCGTATTACTCATATTTTGGTTCCATTATTTATTATTATTCTGTTGGAATAACATGTTTTGTGCGGTCTATCGCATGCACGGTGAATTCTTTCATTATTCCATTCTTTATTATTATATTGAAATAACTTTTGTCTATGTGGATTACTGCATGCATGTTGAATGATCCTTCGATTATTCATTCTTTATTAAATTGTGGAAATGATCTATCTACGTGGATTACCGCATGGCGGGTGAAAATCCATTTGCAGTTTCGTATATTCTATTATACTCGTCTGAGATATCATTTCTTTTGTACTCGTCATGAAAATATCATTTTCTTTGGTATTTTTCTTTTACTAGTTACTATTCATGGGTTACTATTCATCCGGTTACTATTCACTCTAGTATTATTCACTCGACTATTCAGGGCACTTTTCATGCCAGAGTACTATTCACGAGTTTCTATTCATAGGTTACTATTCACCCGAATATTATTCACTCGGATATTTGGGGTACTTTTCATGTCGAGGTACTATTCCCGAAGTACTATTCACGAGGTACTATTTACCCAAAAAATATATTCTTTTCTGTCCAAATTATTTTTGGTACATGAATATTATTCTTGAATTTTACTCTACAAAGCAGTATCATGTTGATAATTTGGACGTTATTGATTTCTGGATAAATTAGATTATAAATCTTTAAAATTTATCCTTGAACTTGGTTTTTTTGAATTATTATGTCATTGTCATCATCCTCATGCTTATATTGTGATTAAAGTCATCTTTGGCTTACGTGCATAGATGGACTTGGTATGATTATGACCAGGGATTATTCGGTATAATCATAACCGTAATGTAACGAATGATGTGGTAGAAGTCCTCATTGGCCTGTAGTTCATTGATGGACCGTTGTTGGTATGATTATGACCAGGGACTATTCGGTATAATCATAACCATTGATGATTACATGAATATCCTTGGCTGGGGTGTAGGGATGATTCGATTTTATTTATTAAGCTGAGTCTCAGCGATAAAGTTGATGAAAAACTTTTTAAATCATAGAAGGGAGTAGATTTTATGCTTTACTTGACTCTTCTAATGGATGGCTTATTCTGCTGCAGTTGTTGATTTAAAACTTGTTGTCTATTATATTCTATCAGTTGTTATACTGTTGAATGCTAAGGATAATTTATTCTGCAGTATCTTAGTCATAATATTTCTTACTGGGATAGTTGAGCTCACCCTTTATTTCATTGTTCTCTTCAGGAAATAAGAATATAGCTGGGATGAGTCGGGGAATGGAGTGATGATCCAGTATAAGTGGCTTTAGTAGTCCTCACTTTTCTATGGTATAGTGTGATAATAATTGTAATGAGGAGTCCATTGAGTGTTGATATTGTCTAGATGACAATATTCATATTAAAACTCACAGCATATGTTTTGTCGTATATATTACACGACAGTTGCATAAAAGAAGTTTTTATTTGTATTCTGTACCAATTATATGGCGACCCAAGATGGGTGATGTATACATGTTTTGGGGGCGTCACATATGTTTTCACATGGTATATGCAAATTTTTAGAAAAACTATTAGACACAAAGGAACAAGTAGCACCAGAGTCGAATAACACATGCATTTAAAGTGTTGATAAGGATGATACCTGTCACCATGTCCTGTGAAGCAACGACATCCCTCACTGACATATTAAATGTTCTGGCGATCGGTCGACTCTGAGCTCCAACTGCAGCTACTGTTGACCTATTATTATTCTCTGGTACTCTATTTCCCCCTCCTCCTTGGCTCTTGGGTTTGGTACAGTTCTTTTCTAAATGTTCTAATGAACAACAGTTGAAACATTTATTTTTATTAGGGATATGGCACTGTGGAGAATAGTTCCCCTCCTGACCACAATTGAAACATTTATTTCTAAGACATATACCTTTATGTCTTCTACCACATGTAGGACAAGGTTTAATTTTTTTATTGTTGTTATTGTTAAAATTGTTGTTATTATTACTTACCTTTTTCCCAGAGTTGTTTGATAAAGTAGTATCTCATTTCCTCTTATTATTAAACCAATTTGAACTGGGTTCTGTCTCAGGTTTCCCTCCCTCATTTTGATTCTTTTTATCTTTGTTAAATTTAATGAGGTTTTGATTTTCACTCTCGGCTGTGAAAGTTTTTTTGAGTATTTCAGAAGAAGTCTTTATTTGGAATATAGACAATTTACTACATATCTGAGGTTCCAAACCTTCCTGATACCTTCGAGTGTTCATAGGTTCAGTATTAACCTAATGCGGAGCAAACCTGGACAGTTTGTTAAACTTGGCTATATACTAAGATACAATAAGTTCTCCTTGTTTTAATTCTAAGAATGGCACTTTTATACGATCCTTCAGAGATTAGAAAAAATAATTTTCAAAGAACAATTCATTGAATCTATCCCATGACAAAACTTCTATTTTTACACGACCCCTAGTAGATTACCACCATTAATTTGCCTCTCCTTTTAAGAAAAAGGTTGCAAAAATTGTCTTTTGATTGTCATTAACATTGGTTACTAAGAAAAAAATTTCTATCTCGGTAATCTAGATATGTGCATCAACAGGTTTAGATTTACACTTAAACTCAGGTGGACCTACTAGTTTAAAGTCTTTAAATGGTGTAGTTTGAGTTGTGGGTCTATTAATAGCACCTAATAAGAGTTCTACTAACTATTTGGTAGGATTAACATCATTATCTATCTCTCGCTGAGGTCTTCTGGTTGGTGGCATGATTCTATAAAAATTATATATTAACATCCATAATAAGAATTTGTTTAAAAATAAACAAACATATTTTCTATTCATATTTCATAATAGTATATAACATAACCATCTATTGGTTTTATATATAACATTACTAGCTACAATACAAACAACAAATGCTCTTTTATTCATACTAATACAGAGCATTTATATTTCTATACTATATTCTAGAAATCATTAACTTCATCATATGAATCCTGGATTATGTGACATACCACAGATCGATCTATCAGATAAGCAGTCTTCTTCCCCTCCACTGGATATCGAACCACTCGACGTTGTAAATCAATGAATACATCTCGAGTTCCTAGAGCAGATTTGGTTAACTTCAACTGTATTTCCCTCTTGCCACTCTGTGCGTGATGTAGTACTTTTAGTTGATTTGTGGTTCCCATTTCATACTCCAGCATACCCTCGGCCAAAAGTGCCCTAAACTTCATTTGATCATTATCATGCTTAGATTTTTGTACTAGTGATGCCATTGCCTCTTCATGGTCTTCAATCCTTATCAATTGTCCTGCTACTAGATTCCCCTCTTTCTCAGCATCTAACAATTGTTAATTATGAAGCAACTCGTCCTCTTCTACATCACTATCTTTAACTGACTTAATTCTTGGTGGAATATTTTCTATCAACATTTCCTCAGCATCGGAGTTAGACATCCTATAAAAACACTTCTTTTTACTTATATTTATAAAACTTACATAGAACATAAAGTTTTTAATGTTATTTTGTGTAATTTAATATTTTTACGGACTCGAAGACTATATAATAAAATACCTCTTCCTTAGCTGTTTTTGCAAAATTCGTCATCGTATAAACTTTCTGGACTGCTTTGGTAACTTTTACATGTTTTCTTTTCAAGTTTTAATCGTTAAAACGTTAGATTTCATATAGAATGGTTCTAAGCACAATATAGTGATATGCATGCTCATATGACTTGATAAAAATTATGAAACTCAGTAAATGTTCATATTTTAAAATGCTGAACATACTAATGCAAAAAAAAAATAATTCTAAGATAGTCATTTGGCACCCTCTTTTGCTAGTTTATTCATCCTATTTGAGGACAAATGAGCACGGGTTTTCAAATAAAGCATGTCGACGTCGAGATTTTTATTTGTCCCTTTCTGTTCTTGTCTTTTGGTGTTCTGATGTTAGGTGAGATTTGTTTGAAAAAAACAAGTTTGAAAAGGTCTGACATGTATATGTTGACGATTTAACTGTAAAAGTCGCTAGTTGGTATTTTTAAATGGTTTCACCAACTCAACCGAGAAAAAGTTTATACATTGACCAAGTGATGTGACACTACTAGACTAGTTTGTGAAACCGAGATTCGTTAGGGTTCGGGGGCTTGATTATGCAAAGGGAAGGTTTTAGGCACTCCCGACATCCGTGTTACCACGGTGACCGCTACTTTTCAATTTAAACTTATATTTGAATGTGTGTGTGTAGGTCAATGTGCAATTATTTGGAAGTAGTGCTATTCCTCATTTGCACCTATATACAAAGGGTTTGAATTTTGTATAAAAGTTCAGTTTTAACAAGATATAGCAATGATGTTTTAGAAAAAGAGGTTTTTCAAACCCTTATGCTCAATAATAATTGAGGCCTTTGATACTTCCATTTTATTATTTATTCGGCTTGATTGCTTTTCATCTTCGAGAAAATAATATACAAAGTAGTTCCGAACTCCTTATGGACTTGTAAGCCATCTAAGAAAATTCAAACACCGTGAATAATTTACAAGCTGGTTACAGCCGAAAATGTCAATCACGGGAACCGAATCTAGATTCAGGGACTGAATCTGTGATCACATGATTCCTAGGCTCACATGATGTTGCAGTTTGTAGGAAAACCTGTAAGCAGTTATATATATAAAAGCTATAAATATATATACGAATGATCAACCGCCACAAAGTAAACTCCATGGGGGATTGGAAATGTAAATATATAAAAGTGTTAAATATATATATAAAGACGATGAAACGCCATGAAGTAAACTCTAGGTGGGACGAAAAATGTATGTAAATATATATATATATATATATATAAGCAATAAAAAGCCACACACCAAAGTCTGGGTATACGCAGACACACGACTCTCAATGTGAATAACTGTGTGTGAATGAAAGTGGAGAAAGGCTTTAAAAAATGTGAGGTGTCTTATAGTGGGCTACCAAGAAGACTTCAGATAACTTTAAATGAATGAATAACCGTTTTCCATCAGTAAAATGTAGCAAAACACAAGCTCACAGGTGATTAGAAAGATAAAACACTCAGTTTATAGTGTGTACAGAGAAATATGGATAAGGCTTCCTCACCTTTTCCATTTTTAAAATGGCCACCCAAAGCCCTCTATTTATATAGAGAGCCACAATTGTACTGCTGGTAGCTATCGCGGGTCTACCTGTGATAGTCGAGGATCTACCTGCAGCTACCCGGGGTACCCACGGCTGCTCGGGTTTCCCCTGGCTCTGTGGGTCCCGCCGTCTCGAAGTACGTGCACTCAGACAACGGGATGTTTGCTCGAACCTTCATAACTTTCAAACCAAGAGTCCCATTGAAACGTGCCATACCATTCTGGAAAGCTCTTTCCGAGAGCTACGTAATGAGATGGGATTTGCCCATTTTTTTAATTTTGGGAAGATGGGTCCATGACTAAAATAACATTTCTGGGTCTCTGTCAAGCAGTCCGTTGAGCTGTTTTGAGTAGTTTGAGCTTAAAAGTTAAAATATGGTTCTTGTGGGACTTCTTTTGAAAAGTTTTAGAGGAAATGAGTTGATTTAAGTTGATTTAAGTTTGAGTTGGCAAAATGACTATTTTTCCCTTGCAGGGTTATCTATGAATTTCGCACAGTTGTAGGAGTCTTTTCTCAGGGTTATCTCTAAGGTTGACCTGCCACTGACTATGACTGTCTTCAGGGTCATCTCTAAGGTTGGCATGACCTCCTGGGATTGACTCTGGGCTTTGAACTTGATTTCCCAGGGTTATCTCTGGGGTTGGAACTGACTTTCCCGGGGTTACCTCCGGGGTTTGAGGTTGATTTCCTAGGGTTATATCCGTGGTTAGAAACTGAATCTCCTTGGGTTATCTCTAGGGTTGGAACTGATGTTTTGTTCCTCCAAGGTTATCTCTGGAGTGTGAAAAAGACACTTTTATCCTCCTGCATAGTTAGTAACAGGAAAAAGAAATTTTGAGTGTCTACAGATGCCCCTCTTTATCATGTTCATGCAATGCAATGGAATGAACACGATAAAGATTACTAGACACTTAAAATATGACGAGGTAATTTTTAATGATGCAAATCACAAAGTAATGAATATTATCATGAATGTTAAAATTTTTTCGCAAATCGCAGTTCGCAAATCGTACATCGTATTTTGCTTTTCCTTTTGCCCAATCGCACTTCACACATCGCATTTTTCATATCACAAATTGCACTTCGAACATCGCAAATCGCTTTACCTTTACCAATTATTGCTGATGCCTATGATGGTGTTGACTCCAACGGTTTGGCTTTTTGTCGGTGCCATCGATGAATGTTTGATGAAGATAAATTGAGATGTTTTCTACATCTCTCTTTGGGGACGCGTTCGAAATCACGGACCTTTTCCGATGTATATCTTTGGCGGTTTTGCAGCGGTGCTTGCTTTCTTGGTACTTTGACAACGGATCCTACCCTGTTAGTAGTTGACTATGCTAACATCACAAAACTGTTTCGATTCCCACTTGAATTGTGGTTTACAAAGCTTTCATTGATTAACTGTCTTGATGTCGCGCTAAATTGATGCCATTGGTTTAGAATTTCGGTTATTCCGATACCTTCATTGAAGTAATATTCAATGGCTTAATTCACCAAACTCCGCTTGATGTTATGCTGGATTGATGGCAATGCCTTATAATAACAAATGGTGTTTGTGACGAAATTTTTCTCTAATCTAGGCATTTAATATGCACGCATATTTGAATCTACTGGAGATACATGCTAAACCTTGATGGAGATGTATGCTGATGTAGCGCTTGTGCATATGTGCAGATCATGCAAGATGTGATGACCTAGATTTATCCTTAGAAGTCTATTATCCTAGGTTGATGCACATTTTAAAGTGTTTAAAGTAGAAACTTACTTCACCCTTACTGAGGTGATTTGGAGTTTTTTTTCGTTGTTGGGTGCTTCTGCCCCATTCCCTTGAGCTTTTGATTCGCAACCCGGTTGAACTGATGATATGAATGCCACTGACATCCTTGGAGGGTGCAGCCCATTCTTTCGTTGCCCAACTTTGAACTTTTATCGTTGGGCTTCTATTATTGAGTTAAGGACATTCTTGAGAATTTTTCACTTCTTCTATAGGGGCAAGCTTATGTCTCCATGATTTCTTTCAGAAGTTCTCCCTTTTCTTTTGATAAGAATCTTAATCCCACCTTAAATTCCTTCCCTTTCCTCGAATCGGAAAATGCCCCAGTCTTTTTGCATGTTGTCACTGGGGATTCATATGAGAAACTGTCTTTGTTGACTAAGTCGCGAGTGAGTAATGTCCTGCACGTCAAAAGAACAAAATGCACCAAAATCTTGACGGCTTGGCCGTTAGGGTTAGTATACTCTTGTGAATAAGGCATTTGAAATAAAAGTTCATGAAATTGAATGAGTTATGAAATTGCAAGGAAATTTTAAAACATCCATGGTCATTATTCATGGGTAGGATTAGATTCAAAAGATATATCTCCCTATATCAGAGATACTTCATCTTCGATCCAGATGTTCTTTTTTGCAGACTTGATTTTATATGACACGTGCACTATGAGTGACGCAACTCCTAGCAGGGTTTTTATTTCTATGCATTCACAAATTTTTATTGATTTTCGCTCTTTTTTCCTCTCTCCTAACTTCTCTCGTTTTCTTAGGCTATTCAGAATTACTCATGCAATGAGTTTAGGACCAGTGACTCCCAAACCGGAGGGCTTTAGGGCACTAGGTGTTAAGACACCCCTTCGAGTTTACTGGCTCGATTAATAAAGACTACGCTTCGAGACAAGTTAGGCGATCACTTTATTTGCTCCCTTACCTGAGTTTGATAGGTCCATTTTTTTAGGCTCTAAGTCAACCATGTAGGGAGCGTTGGGCCGGCGACTCCCAAACCAGATGGCTTTAGGGCACCAGGTATAAAGACACCCCTCGGGCTTAATTACTTGAATAACCTACGCCACGATTCGGATCTGCTCAGGTTTTTCCTTTTCTTATTTTTTTTATTACTCGTTTTCTTAGGCGCTAAGTTACCCAATGTAACGAGCGTTGGGCCGATGACTCCCAAACTAGATGGCTTTAGGTCACCAGGTGTAAAGACACCCCTCAGGCTTAATAACTTGAGCAACTTAGGCCACGATTTGAGACATTAGGCTGACGACTTATCTTTTATCTCCTCATTAATTACAATTATTTTTGCCATAGCTTCATACCCCACAACTAAGAGTCAGGGCAATCACAAAGTGCAGACAAGCATATAAGGTCAAGTATGTTCTAAAAAGCACTTTGAACTAGGATTTCGTGCCTAATCAAAAGGTTGAATAGTCTTAACTCTCTAAACATTCTCGTGATTCTCGCCCCATGAACGCTTATCAAAATTAATCCCATTCATAACATGTTAAGCAAAAACCTTTTTCTAAGAATACTTCACATTTATATTATCGCTAATGCATGTAAATAGAGAATAAAAGCTCATAAAGAGATGAAAGAGTCATACCTCAGATGTGGGTTATTCATTCTTAGAACAATATGATGGGAAAAGACCAATTGATCATAATAAATTTCCAGTGAGATGATATGAGGGAAGCTCTGATGATAATTGGCCATGCTGATGGTGGTGACTGGTGCATTTTCCTCTTTAGGATGGTTGATAAATGCCCCAGTGTTGAGCTATCGCTATTTTTGAGATTGCCCCGGTCTTATTGTAAGGATTCTAATATCGGGTTGTCGCCAATTTTGAAATTTCCCCATACTTGCTTGTTATTTGGGATAGTTGCTTTGACATATGGGCTGATAAGATGCTGATATCGAAAGAGTCTTTAACTGTGTACCATATGGTGAACAGGTAGTGGATTTTGGCTTTGATGCTTTCAATCATGGTTCCTGAATTGTTCACGTAATTGGTCTTAATCATTTTCTTCTATTTTGATGAAGACTTGTGATTGAGGGTGTAGGCTCTTTGAAGGTCCTCGATGCTGGTTGTCTTAGTGTGTTGTTGTTTTTTCCTTTTTGGGACTTGTGCCAGATTTGATGGAATGACATTAAAGTGTTGTTGGGTATTCTTGTAACGCCCGAGAAAATTAGATTTTTATGACAATTAAATTTTTATTTGATTATATTAATTAAATGAATTTAATTGATTATTATGTGAGTAAGATATGTGAAGGTCATTCTATGACCTAGAATATGCTAACGTGGTTAGTATTCTGGCTACGTGTTAGAAATAATTGTTTGGAATTTCCAAGATGAAAATAATTGTTTTTCAAAAAAAATTCGTAACAACACTATTCATCCGTTTCTGTTCGGGGAATTATTTTGAAATTCTGAGAAATGCGTAATGATAGAATATTGAGATTAGATGGAATATCTGATAATATTTCATTTATGGCAAACGTTGATTTTTACGCTGGACTTAAAACCTAAGGGTTGAGTATATTGATTTCAGAGAAGGAAATAATATGCGTAGAAGAAATGGCGTTAGGGTTAATGCGATTATTATACAATCATGATACTTTTTAGTGTCTATGTATAATACGTTGGATAAATACGAAGTACAATACGATTATTGTACGTAGGATATACGAAGGGAATACGTGAATTGTAAGTGTGGAATACGATGCGTATTATAGAATTAACCTAAGTCTCAATGATTAATTCATTGGACTTAGATTATGTTTAGTCCAAATGATTTAATGAACAAGCACAAGGAGTTTAAAGGGTTAAGCCCAAGTCTAGGCCCAATGCTTAATTGGTTAAGTCCAATTCATTTAAACCGAACCGTGGATCGAACCGGCGGGTCACCAAATGTGTAAAACCCATGGGGCAACCCATGGAATGACCCATGGCTAGTGGGGGCCGGCCACTTTATGTGGTAGCCAAGAAAAATGCTTGGTCACCAAGCATTTTACTTGGTGACCAAGTGTGAATAGTAAGGAGGTGGATGGTGCTTTGTCTAAATTGCCCTCCATCTCATTTGCTTATAAATAAGAAGGCAAGGCTAGCCATTTGTGGATTTTTAACTTGCCAACTTAGATCATTTGAGAGAGAAAAGAGAGTTAGACTCATAAATTCTACACCTTTGGAAGCTTGATCACAAAGATTTCCAAGAAAGTTTTATAAGAATCCTTAAGGTATAATCCTTACCTTTTCTTTCCATCTCTTTTTGAATTTTTTTACATGGGAGAATTATAGATGGGTGGTATATATCTTGTATGAGAGCTTAAGGACGACTTATTATATATTCAATATCTATAAGTCATGAAATTTTAAGAATCATAAGGTTTGAAATAGTTTTGAACCATTGGAATATTGTTTGTTGAGATTAATCGTTTACAAACGATTGAGCTCCATCAATACGTTAGTTTATGCATCTTGATTGGTTAGGGTGTAGATATGAAATCCATGAAGTATTTTATGTGATTTGGCTTAGAGAACGATAGTAACGAAGTTATGGCTAATTTTACGGAAATAGACGTTTAAACGTCGAAAACGTTGAATTCCGGATTAAGAGTCAAAAGTTGCCGTGAGACTTGAAAATGTTGGTTTTCAATGTCAACACGTGAGATAAGGTGATTAAAAGTTATGGGTTCGAGAATCGTCGAATTCCGACTTAAAACGAAGAAGACGAGCATTGAACGCTCATTAACGTTTCCGAACGTATAGAAAATGAACTCAATGGTTAATTTTGAGTTAACGGATTCAAAAGTGTTGAATTCTAATATAAATACGTAGATTATGTCATTTATGACGTGTAGGCTTTTGAACGGACCAAATCGAGCTTAAAACGAAGAAGTTACGGCCCCGGAAATCTCATAAAATATTTGAAAATTTTTGAAAAAAATGGTGTTTTTGAGGTCTCAGGCATGTGGCTGAACATTATGAGGGTGATTTACCGTGGCCACCTTTGAGCCAAAAGCCTGTCCACTACTAACTGGCACCGCAGCGCCAATCTAACACTATAGGTGCCGCGCCGCGGCGCGAATGAGGGACATCACACAGTGACTTAGGTTTTGAACTTCGTTTGTTCAGGGACCTAAAGGGATGATGTTTGTACACTTTATAAGTGTATTAAAGTTATTCCTATACTACGTATACTAAGGTATATGGTATGAAACTTAGGAATATAATGCGTATGAATAAGTTAAGAATGTTGAACAACGTTGGTATTTCGCCGACAATGTTCAAGACCGGTTAATAATTGTCAGTTGATTAGTAGACCGGGACGAAGGGTAATACGTCTTGTTGACTTTAATAATGATATTAAGTTAATAAAGACATAGAAGAGAAAAAAGCTTGTATAAACAATGTGAATAGTTGTTTGATAGCTAATTACAGTGTGCTATGTGAATATATCATGTAGATTCTGTAAAAGCTGTGGTCAGTCGAGTAAAATATTTGAAGACGCTGAAAGGCAAGTTTATCTTAACGCTTGTCTAACTTTTATGTTAGCCAAGTTGTATGTGATTCGTCGAACTGAATTGCAAGCCTTGTTTTAAAGAAAGGGTCGATGCCAAATTTTAACTCGGCTAGACTATTCGTAATATATAGATTGATTATGATTCATATCTTTCTATATGGAAATGTTAACGTTATCTTATGCCAAGTGATTGGTACGGAGCGTGAAGGTAAGGTTTGTCTATGAACAAACAAAAGTATTTTTCATCGATATTTCGATGGGCACGCGAGTTTGCCAAAAATATTAAACGTAAACACGTTTATTGAATGAGTTTTGATCAACATAGATTACTATAGGATGATCACCTAGAAGTGCTCGTAAGTTATCGGATGAACGGCCTTAGTGCTGTGGACTCCTTTTCAAGTATGAAAACTGAAAGTTACTATTCAAGGTCTATTGACCAGTTCAGAATTCCTAATCTATTCTATACTTTGGGAATTGATGTTATGAACTGTTAAAGTATTATTGATTCATAATACTTCATAACTATTGTTCAGTTATGTCGGAATTGTTATATGATTCACGAATGTGGTATTCCTGTTATACTTGCTTAAAACTTGCTAAGTTGTCATGCTCACTTCTTGCGTGAATCATATAACTGCAGTTAAGGATGAACGTACTATGAATGCTCAGAGAGATAAGGGCAAAGCTAAGATGGATGCTTAGGCATTATGTAATAGTATAGTAAGTTTATATGTATTATACATTATGAACAACGAACGATGTAATCCGGTTATGAACCTGGGAATGATTTATACTTTGATTGTAATAAAATATAGTAATTACCTTCATTTTGTTGTATTTCAATGGACTGATTGTATGAATGTTAGCATAGTGGAGCACCATTTGTCGGGTTTAAAGATAACCAAATTTGGGGGCGTCACAATTCTCAACATGGGTCGCTGACTTTGAGTGCTTTTCTTGGAATCTTGGGATTGATGTTTGGGTTTGGATGTTTCTTTTGAGGGTCAGACCACACCACTGATGGTTGCCTACGTACTCCCATTAATGAGGGGAGATTAGGTCTACGTAGTTCCTACTTGACGAGCTAAAGAGTTTGAGAAGTGTGTCGACATCGGGATTTTTAATTGTCCCTTTTCGTTACTTATCTTTTGGTGTTCTCATGTTAATGTGAGATTTGTTTGAAAAAACAAGTGAAAAAGGTCCGACATGTATAATGTCGACGATTGACTTTAAGAGTCGCCAGTTGGTGTATTTAACTGGTTGCACCAACACAACCGAAAGGGTTTTGCATATTGACCCAGTGATTTGACACTGCTAAACGGCTGTGAAACCGAGATTCATTAAGGGTTAAGGGGCTTGATTATGCGGAGGGAAGGTGTTAGGAACCCCCCGACATCCATGTTACCATGGTGACTGCCAATCTTTAAAGAAATTGTTATATGAATGTGTTTGTGTGTGTGTGGATCAATGTGCAATTATATGAAAGTAGTGTGAGGCCTCGTTAGCACCTATATACACGGGTTTGAATTTTATTTAGGAAAATCCAATTTTAACCACAATATATAGCAATGAAATTTTGTAAAAGAGGTTTTTCAAACCCTGTGCTCAATAGGAATTGAGACCTTTTCATACTTCCATTTTTTATTATTAAGTGTCCGGCTTGTTTGCTTTTATTTTCAAGATGCGAGGCATCCTCGAGAAAATAATATACAGCAGTGTCGAATTCCTCATGGGCATGACAGCCATCTAAGGAAACTCAGACACTGTAAAATAATGTACAAGTCGCCTTACGACGGAAAATGTCCATTATGGGAATCGAATCTAGATTCAAGAAACCGAACCTCGTGATCACATGATTCCTAGGCTCACAAGATATCTTGCAATTTGTATGGAAAGCAAGAAGCGATTATATATATATATATATATATATGAACATTATCAAGCGCCACGAAGTGAACTCAAAGGGACAAAATGTAAATAAAAGGCGTAAGCGATCAAGCGCCACAAAGTGAACTCCAGGCGCAGACATAATGTAAATAATGTCAGAAGAATCCACGGAGTAAACTCCGTGCTCGACGAAATGTAAATATATATATATATATGTACAAATATATATATATATATATATATATATATATATATATATATATATATATATATATATATATATATAAATGCATATTTGGATGTAAATCTAGGCTCATCGGATATGTCAAATAAACAATTATATATATGTATATATATAAAAGTGAGTAAATGCATAGGATATAATATATGAGGCTCATCGAGATATATGTCGACAACAACTATATATATATATATATATATATATATATGTAAGCAATTAAATGCTCCAAACCGAAGTTCAGGCTCATCGATGCAGTCGACCACGATTTATATATATAAGTATATATATATATATACAAAAGCAGATAAACGCTCCAGATCTAAGTCTAGGCTCAATCGAGGCATAACTCGATAATGTTAGTCCATATATATGAAATATATATATATATATATATATCAGTATATATATACAAGCAGAAATGAAAACCACGGACAAAAGTCCGGGCAAACACACTCACACGACTCTCAACGTGTACAACAATGTGTGATAATAGGAGAAAGAGACTTTCTTGAATGTAAGAAGGCTTACAGTGGACTGCCAAAGTAAACTTCTTTGACTTTAATTGTATGAACACTCAGCTTCTGTAAGATAAAAAGTATCAATATATAGGCTAACTGGTGTTTAAAGAAGAGGAAACACTCAAAAGATGTTATGAACTATTAAAGTATTATTGATTCATAATACTTCATAACTATTGTTCAGTTATGTCGGAATTGTTATATGATTCACGAATGTGGTATTCCTGTTATACTTGCTTAAAACTTGCTGAGTTGTCATGCTCACTTCTTGCGTGAATCATATAACTGCAGTTAAGGATGAACGTACTATGAATGCTCAGAGAGATAAGGGCAAAGCTAAGATGGATGCTTAGGCATTATGTAATAGTATAGTAAGTTTATATGTATTATACATTATGAACAACGAACGATGTAATTCGGTTATGAACCTGGGAAGGATTTATACTTTGATTGTAATAAAAGATAGTAATTACCTTTATTTTGTTGGATTTCAATGGAATGATTGTATGAATGTTAGCATAGTGGAGCACCATTTGTCGAGTTTAAAGATACCCGAATTTTGGGTCGTCACAAGTTTGTATCAAAGCCTTAGGTTATAAAACTTAACGGGGGAAGAACCTTAGGCTAATAACCTCGTAAGAAAGGTAAAGTCCGAGGAATAAAATTCAAGACCATTGAATTAATAAGGTATTGAGATAACTCAGTATTGAAAGGATTAAAAGATGAAAATTAATCTTAAAGATATTAAATGTGATTTGTTCTTATTATACTATTGTGTATTATGTACTAATCAACTTGTTATGTGATATTGTAGATGTCGATCGATAGCATAATGTATAGAGACATTCAAATTGTGAGTGAGGAGTCAGTTAACCAAGTGGAGATTGTACCAATGCCAGTGGCGGAGGTACCTATAGTGGTCATGGATGACTCAGACATTGAGGAGTACATCTCTGAGGAGGAATACTCTGAGGAGACTATGGATTTAGCATTATACCTTAACGAGATGCTAGATGTGGAGGAGAAGATGGAGGTGACATAGATTAACAAGGTGTTACCTACTTTGGAGCCAACATCTCCGGATGCAACGCGAGCGCTGTATGAGGCCGTGTTGGATAGAAATGTGCATTTGTGCACAGTAGTGGAGAATCAGATGGAGGAGATAACTGCCTTATATGAGGCGAAGGAATCTGCAGAGGCAGACTTTGAGTCTGAGCACGATGAGAAAGTGCTTATGACTGATAAAGCTCGTGACTATAAGGACGAGGTCCTTGAGCTACGAAAGAAACTGGTTGAGAAATACCAGAAAATAGCTAGGATGTCATACATCCATGAATGTGCTCATGAGTATTTCAAGCTAAAAATTGCTTGTTATTCTATTGAGTCCGGGCAGACTCGACATACCATAAGTCGAGACATAGTGTCGATTCTGGCAAATCAGAAGTATGAAAATGCCATTCGACAGTGTTAGTAGATCGTTAGATCTTTTTGTAAATGAGTAATGACGTAAAACCCTCTTTTGTATAATTAAAGGGTAGTCTTTTTGTAAATCCTTATTTTTGTAGAAGTCAATCGCGGGATAGTATGTAATAGCTTTTTGGCTAAAGGAACATGATGTAAATAGTTTTGACTATGAAAGCATATTAATATAAGGAAGTTTTTATTTAATGTGCTTGTTGTGGTATGAATGGTTGTTGTTAATTGAAAATGATAACCGAGTAAGTAAATAGATAATAACAAAGCTTTATTTATTTAATCAGAATTATGCCGCCGAGAAGGAGACAACGTAATCAAGAGGCCGAGTCTCGTAATGAAAATCAGGGGGGTCCTAATAACCCTATGCAAGAGTTTGTTAATTTATACGACTGCATTTAATCAAGAGGGTGGGATTCCTGTAGCTCCTGGGGTAGCTAGAACAACTACCTTTAAGGACTTTAAAAGTGTGGGTCCTCCCGAGTTCCAAGGAACGACGGACCCGTTAGAAGCCCAGACATGGGTAAGAGAGATTGAAAAGGCGTTTATGATAACAAACGTAGGTGAGGTGCACAAGACTTCTTTTTCGACTTACATGATGAAGGGGGAAGCCAACTACTTATGTGAGGCTCACCAAGGTGGGGCTAGGACAGATGATGTTACGTGGGAACAGTTTAAGAAGGTCTTCTTTGAAAATTATTTCCCTACTAGCCTGCAGGGTAGAATAGAAATTAATTTCTTAGAACTTAAGCAGGGGGATATAACAGTTCCCCAGTATGCCGCCAAATTTAACGAATTTGCGAGATTTGCTCCACACCAGGTGGATACCGAAGTGAGAAAGGTGCGTAGGTTTGAGCACGGCTTAAAACCCTAACTCTATAGTAGAATATCGGTTTTCCAGAGTGCTTCCTATGGGACCATTCTGGAGAAAACAATAATAGTTGAAGGTGGTGGTGAGGCATTTTCTCAGTACCACAAAGAGAAGAAGATTAAGAGTAAGTTCGAGGGAATTTATAAAATTTGAAGTTGCCCGGTGAGCAACAACACAAAAAAGAAAGAGTTTTAACCCTGGGAATACCGGGGTAAAGCAGGGAGATTCCAAGCGGAGGACGGAAGCATGTAAGACATGCGGAAAGTCTCACATGGGAGTATGTTTAAAGGGGAAAATAGTATGCTACAACTGTGGGTAGGAGGGGCATTTGTCATCCAACTGTCCTAACCCTAAGAAGAACCAGGGATGTTTTGTCTGTGGGTCAATGGACCACATGGCAAGAAATTGCCCAAAGAAGGGTTTAAAGGGGAATAAGAGTTCTGGTAGTGGTAAACTAGACATTACTGGACCAACACCATTGGTGGGTAGACCCTCAGCTCGTACGTTTAATATGACTGTCCAAGATGCAGTTGCATCAATGGATGTGGTAGCAGGTATCAATTCGGTCAATGAGATAAATGTTTATGTGCTATTTAATTCGGGTGCTACATGTTCTTTTATAGCATATGAATTTGATAAGCGATTAGGCTTAATCCCTGAGAAGTTACCTATACCTTTAGACGTTAAGGTAACAAATGAAAAGATAATCCCCATTGAGCATATTCATAAGGATTGTTGCGTAGAAATTAGAGGGAATAAATTATCGGTAGATTTAGTACCGATAAGGTTAAAACAATTCGATGTAATTCTTGGTATGGACTGGTTAGTCAACCATAAGGCAATTATAGATTGCCATAGGAAAAGTTTAAACCTTTGGCTTTCTAAGAAAACTAAGGTAGTGTTCTTCGGTAGTAAATCACCGAGACGCTCTTGTTGTCTGTCTATAACACAAGCTACGAAGATGTTGACAAAAGGGTGTGTAGGTTATCTGTGCCATGTTGTAGATACCCAAAGAGTGAGAACATCCTTGGACCAGATACCTATAGTGCAAGAGTTTGAGGATGTATTTTCAGAGGAGTTACCGGGTATTCCACCGGATAGGGAGGTAGAGTTTGTAATTGATCTGTTACCGGGAACGACACCAGTTTCTAGGGCACCATATCGGATGGCGCCAGTTGAGATGAAGGAGTTAATGGTTCAATTACAAGAACTGTTAGATAGGAAGTACATTCAACCGAGTGTTTCTGTTTGGGGAGCACCAGTGTTGTTTATCAAGAAGAAGGACGGGTCGCTAAGACTTTGTATCGACTATCGAGAGTTGAACAAGTTGACGATTAAGAATAAATACCCGTTGCCCAGGATCGATGATCTATTTGATCAGTTGAAAGGGGCGCAGTATTTTTTTAAGATAGATTTACGCACGGGGTATCATCAGTTAAAGGTGAGAAGGAGGATGTACCTAAGACGGCGTTCAGAACTCGTTATGGCCATTACGAGTTTCTAGTGATGTCGTTTGGGTTGACGAATGCACCAGCTGCATTTATGGATATGATGAACAGAGTGTTCAAACAATATTTGGACAAGTTCATAGTAGTATTCATTGATGATATTCTAGTCCATTCAAAGATGCCAGAAGATCATGCAGAACATTTAAGAATAGTGTTGGAAACACTAAGAAAGGAAAATTTATATGCGAAATTCACAAAGTGTGAATTTTGGCTGGAGAGAGTGCAGTTTCTAGGGCATGTTATTGATAAGGATGGCATTTCCATAGATCCGGCAAAAGTAGAAGCAATTAATGAATAGGAGCAACCGAAAATGCCAACTGAGGTTCGGAGTTTTCTAGGGTTAGCGGGATACTATACAAGGTTCATTGTGGACTTTTCTAAAATAGCTACTCCGTTGAAAAATCTGACAAGAAAGTCGATGAAGTATGTGTGGACTGAAAAATGTGAGAACAATTTTCAGGAGTTGAAGAAGAGATTAAGTGAGGCACCTATATTGTCCTTACCAGACGATACAGGAAATTTTGTAGTGTATAGAGATGCTTCGTATAAAGGACTAGGTTGCATGCTCATGCAGCATGGCAAGGTCATAGCGTATGCGTCACGTCAATTGAAGGATTATGATAAGGTCTATCCTACTCATGATTTGGAATTGGCAGCTGTAGTTTTTGCCTTAAAGATATGGAGGCCTTATCTTTATGGTGAGAAGTGTGAGATATACACGGACCATAAAAGTCTGAAATATATCTTCACCACGGAAGGAGTTGAACATGAGAGAGAGAGAAGGTGGTTAGAGTTAATAAAAGATTATGGTTGTGATATTTTATATCATCCTGGGGAAAGCAAATGTAGTAGCCGGCGCGCTAAGTAGGAAGGGTAGAGAAAGCGTCGATGTTAACAACTCAGAATGAGTTGGTAACAGCGATGACAAGAATGGAGTTAGAAGTTAAGTTACCGGAGGAA
Source organism: Panax ginseng (assembly GCA_020205605.1). Classification (NCBI taxonomy): domain Eukaryota; kingdom Viridiplantae; phylum Streptophyta; class Magnoliopsida; order Apiales; family Araliaceae; genus Panax; species Panax ginseng. The sequence goes on along the minus strand of CM035129.1, from coordinate 52,402,031 downwards.
GCAGTGGAGATGTTTTTTTCCATGGAAACCCAACTGACCATAGCGGAACAGGTTAGGGGAGTACAACTGAGCAACGAGGAGTGCAAGAAAATACAGAAAAGGATAGAAGATGAAGAGAAGACTAAGTATAACCTCGATAAAGAGGGATTACTTCATTTTGAAGGAAGAATTTGGGTCCCTAATGATCCCAAATTAAAAGAATAAATTATGATGGAGGCCCATAGTTCGAGGTACTCGATACATCCCGGTAGTACGAAGATGTATCAAGACCTTCGTCAGAACTTTTGGTGGCCGAACATGAAGAGGGAGATAGCAGAATATGTTAGTAGGTGCTTAACTTGTCAAAAAGTTAAGGCTGAACACCAACGACCGAGCGGGTTAATACAACTGTTAGAAATTCTAGAGTGGAAGTGGGAGCATATCACGATGGACTTTGTGGTGGGACTTCCGACAACCAAAAAAGGATATGATGTTATTTGGGTGATAGTGGATCGATTGACAAAATCGGCTCATTTTCTACCAATAGGAGTCAAGTATAACTTGGATCAGTTAGCTAAGCTGTATGTCAAATAAATTATTTCTAGACATGGAGTACCTATTTCGATTGTGTCAGATCGTGATTCACGATTCATATCGAACTTTTGGAGGAGTTTGCAAGAGCAAATGGGAACGCAATTAAGATTGAGTACATCGTATCATCCTCAGACGGATGGTCAGAGTGAGCGGACAATTCAAACGCTTGAAGATATGTTAAGATCTTGCGTTATGGATTTCAAAGGGAGTTGGGACGAATATCTACCGTTAGTGGAATTTTCGTATAACAATAGCTTTCACGCTAGCATAGGTATGCCGCCTTATGAAGCGTTGTATTGGAGGAAGTGCCGAACTCCATTGTGTTGGGATGAGGTGGGTGAACATCGTATGTTGGGACCTGAGATGGTACAGCAGACGGCAGACATGGTGAAGTTAATACATACTCAATTAATTGCGGCTCAAGACCGACAGAGGAAGTATGCAGATCCTCACAGAGAAAATAGAGAATTTGATGTAGGATCTTTTATTTTTCTGAAAGTATCGCCTTGGAAGGGGAAGATACATTTTGGGAAGAAAGGGAAATTAAGTCCAAGGTTTGTAGGACCTTTTGAGATTTTAAGAAGGGTAGGAGAGGTAGCTTATGAAGTAGCTTTACCTCCACGAGATGGAGCAACATTCATAATGTGTTTCACGTGTCAGTGTTGTGTCCTTATAAACCGGACTATAAACACGTAATAGAGTATGAATCTATTCAAATAGAGAAAGACTTGTCCTATGAGGAACTTCCAGTTCAAATTATTGATAGGAAGGAACAAGTCTTAAGAAATAAGGTAATACCTTCAATGAAGGTGTTATGGAGAAACCACAATGCGGAAGAAGCAATGTGGTAGCTCAAAAGTAAAATAAAGGAAGACTTTCCTCATTTGTTTATATAATTATAAGCTAAGATTCTGGGGACAGAATCCTTATAAGGGGAAGAGAATGTAACGACCGAGAAAATCTAATTTTTATGATAATTAAATTTTTATTTGATTATATGAATTAAATGAATTTAATTAATTATTATGCGAGTAAGCTATGTGAAGGTCATTCTATGACCTAGAATGTGCTAATGTGGTTAGTATTCTGGCTACGTGTTAGAAATAATTGTTTGGAATTTCCAAGACGAAAATAATTGTTTTCCGAGAAATTTTCGTAAAAACACTATTCATCCGTTTCTATTCGGGGAATTATTTTGAAATTCCGAGAAACGCGTAACGATAGAATATCGAGATTAGATGGAATATCTGATAATATTTCATTTATGGCAAACACAGTTTTCACCTACGGACTTAAAACCTAAGGGTTGAGTATATTGATTTCAGAGAAGGAAATAATATGCGTAGAAGAAATGGCGTTAGGGTTAATGCGAATATTATACAATCATGATACTTTTTAGTGTCTATATATAATACTATGGATAAATACGAAGTACAATACTATTATTGTACGTAGGATATAAGAAGGGAATACGTGAATTGTACGTATGGAATACGATGCGTATTGTAGAATTAACCTAAGTCTCAATGATTAATTCATTGGACTTAGATTATGTTTGGTCCAAATGATTTAATGACCAAGCCCAAGGAGTTTCATGGGTTAAGCCCAAGTCTAGGCCCAATGCTTAATTGGTTAAGTCCAATTCATTTAAAGCCGAGCAGTGGATCGAACCGGTGGGTCACCAAATATGTAAAACCCATGGGGCAACCCATGGGATGACCCATGGCTAGTGGGGAAGTGACCACTTTATGTGGTAGACAGAGAAAATGCTTGGTCACCAAGCATTTTACTTAGTGACCAAGTGTGAATAGTAAGGAGGTGGATGGTGCTTTGTCTAAATTGCCCTCCATCTCATTTGCTTATAAATAAGAAGGCAAGGCTAGCCATTTGTGGATTTTAACTTGCCAACTTAGATCATTGAGAGAGAGAAAGAGAGTTAGACTCATAAATTCTACACCTTTGGAAGCTTGATCACAAAGATTTCCAAGAAAGTTTTATAAGAATCCTTAAGGTATAATCCTTACCTTTTCTTTCCATCTCTTTTTGAATTTTTTACATGGGAGAATTATAGATGGGTGGTATATATCTTGTATGAGAGCTTAAGGACGACTTATTATATATTCAATATCTATAAGTCATGAAATTTTAAGAATCATAAGGTTTGAAATAGTTTTGAACCATTGGAATATTGTTTGTTGAGATTAATCGTTTACAAACGATTGAGCTCCATCAATACGTTAGTTTATGCATCTTGATTGGTTAGGGTGTAGATATGAAATCCATGAAGTATTTTATGTGATTTGGCTTAGAGAACGATAGTAACGAAGTTATGGCTAATTTTACGAAAATAGACGTTTAAATGTCGAAAACGTTGAATTCCGGATTAAGAGTCAAAAGTTGCCGTGAGACTTGAAAACGTTAGTTTTCAATGTCAACACATGAGATAAGGTGATTAAAAGTTGTGGGTTCGAGAATCGTCGAATTCCGACTTAAAACGAAGAAGACGAGCATTGAACGCTCATTAACGTTTTCGAACGTATAGAAAATGAACTCAATGGTTAATTTTGAGTTAACGGATTCAAAAGTGTTGAATTCTAATATGAATACGTAGATTATGTCATTTATGACGTGTAGGCTTTTGAACGGACCAAATCGAGCTTAAAACGAAGAAGTTACGGCCCCGGAAATCTCATAAAATATTTGAAAATTTTTGAAAAAAATGGTGTTTAGAGTTCTGTGTGCATATTTCAGACATAAAATGATTACCTGCTTGTCATGAGCGAGGCTCGCATCACTTGCTAATCTGGCCGCAGATTCGATCTAACACTATAGGTCTTTGCGCCATGGCCTGGTGAGGACTTGAGACGGTGACTTAGGTTTTTGAACCGTTTATTCAGGGGACCTAAAGGGATGATGTTTGTACACTTTATAAGTGTATTAAAGTTATTCTATACTACGTATACTAAGGTATATGGTATGAAACTTAGGAATATAATGCGTATGAATAAGTTAAGAATGTTGAACAACGTTGGTATTTCGCCGACAATGTTCAAGACCGGTTAATAATTGTCAGTTGATTAGTAGACTGGGACGAAGGGTAATAAGTCTTGTTGACTTTAATAACGATATTAAGTTAATAAAGACATAGAAGAGAAAGAAGCTTGTATAAACAATGTGAATAGTTGTTTGATAACTAATTACAGTGTGCTATATGAATATATCATGTAGATTCTGTAAAGGTTGTGGTCAGTCGAGTAAAATATTTGAAGACGCTGAAAGGCAAGTTTATCTTAACGCTTGTCTAACTTTTATGTTAGCCAAGTTGTATGTGATTCATCGAACTGAATTGCAAGCCTTGTTTTAAAGAAAGGTTCGATGCCAGATTTTAACTCGGCTAGACTATTCATAATATATATATTGATTATGATTCATATCTTTCTATATAGAAATGTTAACGTTATCCTATGCCAAGTGATTGGTATGGAGCGTGAAGGTAAGGTTTCTCTATGAACAAACAAAAGTATTTTTCATCGATATTTCGATGGCCACGCGATTTTGCCAAAAATATTAAACGTAAACATGTTTAATGAATGAGTGTTGATCAACATAGAGTACTATAGGATGATCACCTAGAAGTGCTCGTAAGTTATCGGATGAACGACCTTAGTGCTGTGGACTCCTTTTCAAGTATGAAAACTGAAAGTTACTGTTCAAGGTCTATTGACCGGTTCAGAATACCTAATCTATTCTATACTTTGGGAATTGATGTTATGAACTGTTAAAGTATTATTGATTCATAATACTTCATAACTATTGTTCAGTTATGTCGGAATTGTTATATGATTCACGAATGTGGTATTCCTGTTATACTTGCTTAAAACTTGCTAAGTTGTCATGCTCACTTCTTGCGTGAATCATATAACTAAAGTTAAGGATGAACGTACTATGAATGCTCAGAGAGATAAAGGCAAAGCTAAGATGGATGCTTAGGCATTATGTAATTGTATAGTAAGTTTATATGTATTATACATTATGAACAACGAACGATGTAATCCGGTTATGAACTTGGGAAGGATTTATACTTTGATTGTAATAAAATATAGTAATTACCTTCATTTTGTTGTATTTCAATGGAATGATTGTATGAATGTTAGCATAGTGGAGCACCATTTTTTGGGTTTAAAGATACCCGAATTTGGGGGCGTCACAATTCTCAACATGGGTCGCTGACTTTGAGTGCTTTTTTTGGCATCTTGGGATTGATGTTTGGGTTTGGATGTTTCTTTTGAGGGTCAGACCACACCACTGATGGTTGCCTACGTACTCCCATTAATGAGGGGAGATTAGGTCTACGTAGTTCCTACATGACGAGCTAAAGAGGTTGAGAAGTGTGTCGACATCGGGATTTTTAATTGTCCCTTTTTGTTACTTATCTTTTGGTGTTCTCGTGTTAATGTGAGATTTGTTTGAAAAAACAAGTGAAAAAGGTCCGACATGTATAATGTTAACGATTGACTTTAAGAGTCGCCAGTTGGTGTATTTAACTGGTTGCACCAACGCAACCGAAAAGGTTTTGCACATTGACCTAGTGATTTGACACTGCTAAACGGCTGTGAAACCGAGATTCATTAAGGGTTCGGGGGCTTGATTATGCGGAGAGAAGGTGTTAGGAACCCCCCGACATCCATGTTACCACGGTGACCGCCACTCTTTAAAGAAATTGTTATATGAATGTGTTTGTGTGTGTGTGGATCAATGTACAATTATATGAAAGTAGTGTGAGGCCTCGTTCGCACCTATATACACGGGTTTGAATTTTATTTAGGAAAATCCAATTTTAACCACAATATATAGCAATGAAATTTTGTAAAGAGGTTTTCAAACCACATGCTCAATAGGAATTGAGACCTTTTCATACTTCCATTTTTTATTATTAAGTGTCCGGCTTGTTTGCTTTTATTTTCAATATGCGAGGCATCCTCGAGAAAACAATATATAGCAGTGCCGAATTCCTCATGGGCATGACAGCCATCTAAGGAAACTCAGACACTGTAAAATAATGTACAAGCTGCTTATAGCCAGAAAATGTCCATTATGGGAACCGAATCTAGATTCAGTAAACTGAACCTGTGATCACATGATTCCTAGGCTCACAAATCTTTGCGCAATTTGTATGGAAAGCGAAGCGATTATATATATATATATATAAGCTGTAAATATATATATATATATATACAAATATATATATATAAAAGCAGTAAATGCACTGGATGTAAATCCAGGCTCATCGGATATGTCCGACATCAATTATATATATGTATATATATAAAAGCGAGTAAATGCACCGGATATAAAATCCAGGCTCATCAGATATGTCTGACAACAGCTATATATATAAGTATATATATATATATAAAAAAGCAATTAAATGCTCCAAACCGAAGTCTAGGCTCATCGAGATGAGTCGACCACGATTCATATATATAAGTATATATATATACAAATGAGATAAACGCCCAGATCGAAGTCTAGGCTCAATCGAGGCATAACTCGATAATGTTAGTCCATATATATGAAATATATATATATATATATTAGTATATATATACAAACAAAAATGAAAACCACGGATAAAAGTACGGGCAAACACACTCACACGACTCTCAACGTGTACAACAGTGTGTGATAATAGGAGAAAGAGACTTTCTTGAATTTAAGAAGGCTTACAGTGGACTGCCAAAGTAGACTTCTTTGACTTTAATTGTATGAACACTCAGCTTCTGTAAGATAAAAAGTATCTATATATGGGCTAACTGGTGTTTAAAGAAGAGGAAACACTCAAAAGATGTGTATGCAGAGCTAAATGGACAGGGCTTCCTCGCCTTTTTCCTTCTCTCTCTCTTCCAAATGGCTGACCCCCCCTCTATATTTATAGACGGGTGGCCGCAGGTCAACCTGCGGCAGCCGCAGTTGATCCTGCGACTGGTCGTGGTGGGCCCGGGCTTCACGGATCCTGTCATCTCGTAGTACGTGCAGTCGTGCACCGTAATGTCCAATCAAACTTATAGAACTTCAATCCGAGCATCCAAACGAAGCATATCTGTACTTCTTCGGGTTGCTTGTGTCGAGAGTTACATAATGACATGGAAGAGGGGTCTATGCCCATGGTCTTCAAGCTTCAAAGTCTATCCAAAGTACTGTCACACGTAATAGTCACTCAGGATGGTCATTCCTCGATTGTTGGGACATTGTTGTATGTATGTATGTATGAAGCATTTGAGACGACACGCCATTTATCGGATGAACAAGATGATGTTTGACTCCTTGCCGAGGTTATCGCCGGGATGAGTTAAAAGTAGACGTTGCTCAGGGTTACAGCTGAGATTGGACTACTTGTTGATATACTGTGATATCATCTTGTTGATGTGGTAAAATGATGTTGTGACTCCTCACCGGGGTTATCGCCAGTTTAAGCAGAAAGCAAACGTTGCTCAGGGTTATCTCTGAGATTGGACTGCTTGTTTGTGTGCCTCACTATCATCTGTGTATGCTCATGTCTGAGGTATGTGTGCTTTGACAGGATGTATATGGTTGAAGCTGATCGCATGTGTTTGAAACAAGCATTTCCGAGGTTATCGCCGGAACTGCGATGGCATCTCTTGGGGTTATCACCAAGGATGGAGTTGCTACTCCCAGTGTTATCTCTAGGACTGGAACTGAACGTCACGGTATTATCGCCGAGATAGAGCTGTTCTCTCCGATGTTTGTTGTCTGTCTTTTGATCTGCATATCTCAGGGTTATCTCCGAGATTGGAAATGACATGCCCGGTGTGCGTTCTGGGTTTGGATCTGATGCTCCCGATTTTTGTTCCGAATTGGAGCTGACCTACTGGTAGTATCCAGAATGATTTGTATGTTGTCTTCTAGCTGAGGCCTGATAGTCCAGTTGTTAGTGGTTATGTTGCCTTCAAGGCTCATGATAGAGGTTACCTCTTGGTTCTGAATATCTTCACTTATAGCCATAACTCAATCGCATTCTGATTCAGTGCATTCCTCAGGGACGCTTGACCTGGACCCATCGCAAAAAGGGATGAACTCTGGATTCTTCAATGGGTTGGCTTCCCCGATAACCTCACCATCTTTTCCTTCATCTATTCCTTTACATTTTTCCTGAGCTTGAGAGGATTCGACCATGAATTCTCCTTCGAACTGTTGTTGCATTTCCTGCAAGGAAATTTCCTTTTTGGCTTTTTCTTCTTCAGAAAGGATCAACATTTCCTCCTCATCATCCAAGATGATAAAATCAGGAACGTGGTTGCTATCTTTGGACCACAAGCTGTTAGATGTTGGCGGAGGAATCTCCTTTGGGGATTCCCTTGTCTCCTTTGTCATTCCTTGTATTAGGATCAATCCACCTTGTGTTCTACCAGAATTGGTGTTCATAGCCTTCACCTCCTCTAAACTGTCTGTCTCGAGTGGACATATCAAGCTTTTTATTTCCTTTTCGCCTTTTCTGGCCATGGAGGATTCTATCTTTAGCTCTCCATTTTCAATGAGATCTTAGATTTTATGTCGCCAAAACTAACATCCCTCAGTCGCATGTCTAGGTAAGTTAGAATGGTAGAGACATATCTTGGTGGAATCATAACTCTTCATCTTGGGATTTATAGGAGGCAACAACTCAGTAATCCTTCCTTCGCTTATAAGAAAATATAGCATTTCTTCATTTGATTTGCTCAAAGGGGTGAATTTTTGGCCTTTTGTGGAGGTTGTTTGATCTTTCTTCTTTGAAAATTCGCATTCCCCAGAGTGATTTTTCCACTGGCGAGATCTTCTAGCAATTTTATCAATCCCCTTTTCTTGCCCTTTCAGCCTGCTTTGATCTTCTTCATTTAGTTGGTTCATCCTGGAAAGATATGGGCTTGCATTAGGGTTAACCTCTTTTTCCTCTTGGTTTTCTGATAGTTAAGTGAAAAATTGCCTCGTTTCCTGATGTTGGCGCACTATCAGCTTAACTTTTGCATTACTGTCATACCCTCCTCTGAGTTATCCCACTCTAGGACATTTTTATGTGCCTTTGGGCATATTCCTTTATCCTTCGTATGTACTTACGATTTGGATACATTTTAGTGCTTCCTGACCCGATCATGTTTACTCCCTTCGTATCATGCTGCAACGAAAGGTTGGTGTTGACATTTTGTTGGTCAGGTTGTTGGACCACAATACTACAACTTTCGATCAGATTTTGAATTTTATGCTTTAAGGAACAACAATCTTGTGTATCGTGTCCTAGAGACCCTGAGTGGTAAGCACATCTCTGGCGTGGATTGTATCTTTTGTTCCTTAGTTCCAGAGGTGGAGCCAGTTCGGTAATTTTCTTGTGATCCATTAATATCGCCAATACATTTTCAAGGGAATCGCTCAGTGGAGTGAACACCCAATTTTCTGTTCTTTTGAATTTTATTTTCTTGTCTTGGCATTGGTTGAATGCAGCCTGTGGTTGAAATGGCAGATTGTATTACATTTTCCAAATGGGGGGACTGTAGGTTGGTTTCCTAGCTTGCCCTTGTGAAACGAGGGATACATCTTCATTGCCTTTATCGGGTACCCTCTTGGGATCGCTCGAATATTTGCCAATCTTTATATGCATAGCGACCGCTTCCAAGGAAGTGAAGTCTTTAATCTTACTTGCCCTCAGGCCCATCTCTGCCATTTCGTCATATTTGATCATCTCCAAGAAAGGCTTTCCTATGCCTTCAAGGATTCTCTCATAGTAAGGCGCCTCTTGGATATCAATAAAGGTCAATACCTTCTCAATTTCTTTCATTGATGGAATCATTTGCACTGCAAGACGTCTCCACCTTTGGGCATATTCTTGGAAATACTCAGTACTTTTCTTTTTGACTTTAGTCACTTGGTATCGATCTGGTGCCATTTGTGACTAAAAACTGTACTAATTTAAAAAGGCATGGGCCAATTCTTACCAGTTGTAGATTTTGACATAGTCGAGTTGGGAATACCAGGCTTTAGCCTCCCCAGTAAGACTCTTTTGAAAAAGCTACATTTTGAGGCTTTCATCTTTAGCATAAGACCCTAGCTCGCCAATGTATACTTTCAGGGGCGTATAGGGATCGCCTGCCCCATTGTATTTTTCAAACTCTGGGATTTTGAATTTGTCAGGATACTTAGCCCCTGGGAATATGCAGATATCTGAATAGGTAACAATTCCATAGTTTCCAGTCCCTTTAACTGATCAGATGGTTTCCTCCACTTGTTGGACTTTCTTTCTTATATCCCTGGTTTCTCGATTATCCCCAAGTTTTGTGATTTTAGGGGTTTTGTTGGTTCCTTTATTGGAAAAAGGTTCAGATATCTGGGTTTCCATCTTTTTGCCAAATACCCCGACTGCCCCCTTGAATGAATGACTCTGGTTGAATAGGCATTGTCTGGCCCTAAGTATTTTTACTTTGTTCTTTTAGAAAGACAGCTAATTCTGCTATCTGATTCCTTATTCCTTCGAACTCCTCTAGAGAGACAGGAGTAGGATCAGGTGGGGCACTTGTAGCCATGTTTGACTGTGGGCTTAGTGCCATTTTGTACTTGAAATGGGTGATGGTACCAATTGCTTCCCTACAAAAAGACTTATGTAGTTTAGTCTTAGGAAATGTAGAAAAGTTACATGCTATGTGATGTGTCTGTTTTAGGAGTATTATCCTGCAAAACGAATGTCAATTTTAACAAGATAGCATGCTAGTTTTTTTAAATATATAAAAGGGAATGGATGTACACATATTCCTTCATATTTTCCATTACATTATGCTTGACATGGAACTAAATTACAAGTAATTGATATTACAAGTAATTGAAATGGGAAAGTATGAAGAGACTTCCCTCCGCGTTTGGTTAATCAGAGGCTGACCAATCTTAGGTTACTCTCGCGGCTTTTTGGCATGAAGGTTCCCAGATCATCGCAATTTACTCGACAAGAAGTTAATTCGATCTTTCAACTGGAGCAAATCTGGGTGGTGCCTTTCCTAAGCCTCGTTGCAATTAGTCTCCCTACGAGTCCAGTAATCATACATCGACAGGATAGCATCCTGGTGGAGGGACCACACAACATATATTCACATACATCGCGTCTCACCGTATGGAAATGATGACATATGCGAAGCACTAATATCACAGGCAGATATAGTGCAAAGCACTAAGTACAGTAAGTAAATGCATTCGTATACATTCATTCAAATGTAAATGCAACATCCACACACAAGCAGATAAAAGTTATGAAAAGTTTTAAATAGCGGCTTAAGCCCTCTTACTAGATGTCCCTAACAGAGTTGCCACCTGTCGACGTCGGGATTTTTATTTGTCCCTTTTTGTTCATGTCTTTTGGTGTTCTCATGTTAGGTGAGATTTGTTTGAAAAGGTCCGACATGTATATATCGACGATTGGACTGTAAGAGTCACTTGTTGGTATTTTTAAATAGTTACACCAACTCAACCGAGAAAAGGTTTGCACATTGACCAAGTGATGTGACACTGCTTGACTGGTTTGTGAAACCGAGATTCGTTAGGGTCCGAGGGCTTGATTATGCGGAGGGAAGGTGTTAGGTACCCCCTGACATTCGTGGTACCACGGTGACCACCACTTTTCAATTTAAACTTATATCTGAATGTGTGTGTGTGTAGGACAATGTGCAATTATTTGGAAGTAGTGATATGCCTCGTTTGCACCTATATACAAAGGGTTTGAATTTTGTATAAAAGTTTAGTTTTAACAAGATATAGCAATGATGTTTTAGAAAAAGAGGTTTTTCAAACCCTTATGCTCAATAATAATTGAGGCCTTTGATACTTCCATTTTATTATTTATTCGGCTTGATTGCTTTTATTTTCGAGATGTGAAACATCTTCGAGAAAATAATATACAAAGTAGTGCCGAACTCCTTGTGGGCTTGTAAGCCATCTAAGAAAATTCAAACACCGTGAATAATTTACAAGCTGGTTATAGCCGAAAATGTCAATCATGGGAACCGAATCTAGATTCAGGGACTGAATCTGTGATCACATGATTCCTAGGCTTACATGATGTTGCAGTTTATAGGAAAACATGTAAGCAGTTATATATATAAAAGCTGTAAATATATATACGAACGATCAACCGCCACAAAGTAAACTCCATGGGGGATTGGAAATGTAAATATATAAAAGCATTAAATATATATATAAAGACGATGAACCACCATGAAGTAAACTCTAGGCGGGACGAAAATGTACGTAAATATATATATATATATAAGCAATAAAAATCCACGGACCGAAGTCTGGGCATACGCATACACACGACTCTCAATGTGAATAATTGTGTGTGAATGAAAGTATAGAAAGACTTTAAGAAATGCCTATATGCATGTGGATAGTCTATTTTACAAAAGAGACTCTGGCAAAAAATATTCACTAGTCTAGGTATTTAATGAACATGCAATTTGAACTCTACTGTGGATGTATGCTAGCACAATGCATGCTTTAGGATTTAAATCAGATAGGAAGCAATGATTTAACTTCAATAAGCTTTAAGTTTAAAACTTACCTCAGCCTTTCTGAGGTGATTTAGATACTTTGTTCAGATTATGGAACCAGACCAGTCGAGTAGCTCTCATAGGGCCTCCACAGGTGTGAGGATTAGAGCTTCTGATGTTCCTTAACCTTGTCCAGCTCGAGAACCTCTCCGGTTGACTAAGTCAGTAATTCGTCCTATCCAGGTTAATAGGTCAGAGGGCTTATATGAGGAGAATGATGTTCTTATTATAGATCCTGCTCCTTTTACTTCAATTCCCCGCTGGGAGCTTCCAATTATTAATGTGACAATTCAAGATCTTTTGGATGATTTGAGTCGTCATCCCTCACTTTACCTTCATGTGAATGATGTAATAGTTGTTTCCATCTTTATCTTTCTTTTTTTCCCAATTTTAGAACAATGACTTAATCTTGATTTTTAATTTGATGCAGGTTACCGACTTTACTCAGCCTAAGGGGAATAAGTTTAGCACTCACTCCTTGTACCAGAACCTCCATCTAGAGTACCGGGAGATCGCCCATTCACGGGGCTTTCAGGATTTCTTGTCTATTTCCCCCCGTCGTTGCCCTTGGGGTTATCTGAGGGCTTTATTTGAGCGTTGGTTTCACCAGACTCAGTCTCACCATTTGCTGGATTGCGATGTGATGATGACACCGATGGACTGGCGGTTCATCACTGGGTTGGAGATTATAGGGGTGCTAGTACCTTTAGTGGCTGACATTTCACCAGTTGTAGTTTGATCCCTTTTGGGAGTTCATGCCACGACCCTCAAGGGTCAAACCGTTCGCTCTGGGCCCTTGAGTGTGGATGTCATAAGTGGGGCTTTGACTGAGCCTCTACCTGATGATCAGAGGGTTAGAGATTGCATTCTTTGGCGATTGTTCCTGATCATCATCAGGGGTTATTTCCTAGCGGAAAACTCCTCGATGACAGAGGTAGATTCTTTTGATCCCTCCAGCTCTAACACTAGTTCTTCAGGTGGCCCCTACTCTGACAGCTTTATCGATGCAGATCCCCCTTTTTGTATCGCCTTGATGTTCCATTTGGCAGAGATAAAGTGACGTAGGAGGAGTTACAGCAGGTTGATCTATTGGATGATATGGAAATCATTGGTTTCTTCTCATAGATTTCTTGTTATCTCTTTTGATAGGCCTCTGTTAGATTTTTGACGGATGTGCCCCATTTCTCGTTATATCTTTTGATAGGCCTCTGTTAAATATTGGGCGGTTATGCCCCATTTCCCTATTCTTTTTACTTTCAATTATATACAGAGATGCTGTATTTAGGAATGTATGTATAATGCTTTATATTCCTTGCATTATATTATCATTTATGGTGATGTATGCATTATATCATGGATATGCATACAGATAGGTAAGTTTAGCATTAACCCCTAGATGGTGTTATGATACGGTTCTACAGATGTCTTCATCTACCGTTAGTCGGATTAAGCATACCCCACCCATATTTATAGCCTCTTCTCTGAGATTATGGTATGATAATTTGTCTCCCACAGATCGAGTGACAATTGATCAGCTATTGAGACATTCTATGACCCTTCTGACGTTTCACGTACCCTTGGGCTTTATAGAGGGCATGATATAATGTTGGATAACGAAGAGATAGGTTTTTAGATTTGATATCCATGAGATGACTCCTACATTAGAGGAGTACGAGCATCTCACTGATTTGCCCTTGGATCAGCCTTGTGCTATGATGGTCGTTGATGATATGAGCCAGATGTTTATGACCCTGACGGTCATACGATGTAAAGTTATCATGAACGAGATTACCTCCGGACATGTGGTGTCCTTGGATTTCTTGATTGACCAATTTGGGTCACTAGACAGCTATCTACGGCATTCAAGGCGCTTCACTATTACTGAGGGTGAGTGGAAGGTTGCCCGCGTATATATTTTATTAATGTGCATCATGGCCTATTTGTACATGTCGATATATATGGACCATTTGGACAGTGGCCTGATTACAGTAGTCCGTGCTCTCAGTGAGGGTTGCACTATTTTGCCCATGATATTGGCGGAGACCTTGAGGTTGACCACCTTTTGTCGTACCCATCTTGTGTGGTTTTTCAAGGGCAGTGTCGTCTTGTTGTATGTGTGGGTTAAGACACATTTGAGACCGATTGGCAACTTTAAACTTCATGGATACTACTTTACTTATGAGATAGCCATGTCTTATTCCTTTCAGCCAGCTAAGTGTACTGATGCAGCATCCTGGTTGGCTTTTCTGACAATGATCGAGGATCCATTTGCGATCTTTCCTTGTTTAGGACTCAGCTCTCCTTATAGCTTTATTACTCATGTAGTTAGCATTAACTATCTACCCCTGACTGGTTTGAGAAGGGTGATCGCATATCATCCACTAGCTGTTATGGGACAGTTAGATCAGTTTCAGGATATTCACCCCTTTGATGGGGCCTTGGGTCAGTAACTATTAGCTCTATTTTTGTCAGCATATAACTTGACCATGATTTATGATTGTTAGACTTATCGAGAGAGGGCTGATTTTTTGACTAGTCATCTAGGTTGATCTTTAGAGTATTTTGTATGGTTGAAGGCAGATATTACATCGACTATGGTTGTTCCCTCAGAGATGGGTATTGATTCTGATGAGGAGGAGCCTATGGAGGACCCTGATTCTTCCACTAATGATGAGCCAGGATCCTTAGTCAGTGACAACCCTAGCCCTTCTACTGCTACGGCTCCACCTTCTACAAAGTCTTTAGAGTAGAGGCTACATCTTATGACATTTGAGAGGGATCAGGATAGGGCACTGATGTTGACATCCCTTTCTGGCTGAGATGCTGCTTTTATTGGGAGAGATGATGCTCGAGCTAGTCGGGATGCTGCTTTTGTTGAGCGGGATTAGGCTTGAGCTACCCGAGATGCTGCCATTACTGGTAGTACTGCACTTAAATCCTACACGGCCAGTATTATTGTAGATATGAGTGCATTCATAGTTGATCATGGTAGCACTATACAGATGGTGGATCTTTTAGCTCGCATGGAGACCTTAGGGCAGGAGCTTTTAGATACGCCTCCATCTTCTGAGAGGGATGCCATGCTGGACTTGTTGGCCAGTTTATTTACGGGTTTATAGACTAGCTTTCATTTTCCCGTATAGACTAGGTTAGCCATTTTGTCATGCACTGGATACATTGTTTATATCAAACAGTATTATATGGCAAGGAAATATATTTTGATTCACTTCCCATTTAGATATGTCTTATCACTTGCTTGATAGGTATAATTTTCTTTATGACTTATCATCTTGATGTGACCCAAACTTCTCCTTGATGGATTGATACTGACATGTCCTAGGATCTTTCAGAATGGGTCGTTGATCTTTGGGCTTTTATGGTGTACTAGTTGTTGGTGTCTTCGAACTGGTCTTTGGATATGGTTAAGTTTTAGTCAAAGTGTTTGGCTTTCTTTCGGGGGTTCAACCACACCATAGATGGTTTCCTACGTACTCCCATTAATGGGAGTAGATTAGGCCTTACATAGTTCAAGCTTGGCCTGAACAGCTGAAAAGTGTTTATTTGAGTTTGATCTTGGTTTGAGGGGTTTTTGGATTTTTGTTTTGTTTGACCGAACCATAGATGACTGCCTACGTACTCTATAAGACCCCAACTTTTTATGAATAAAGATTTTGTAACGATTCAGAATTTTAAAGTGTAATATTAAATATTTATTGAATCATATAAATATTTATTTGACGTGTCTATTGTTGAAATTGATGAAATAGATATTTTATTGATATGATAGTTGTTAATAAATATTAATGAATCTAAATTATTAGATAATATTCTAAATTAAATTAATTTATAATTTAGAGAGTTATAATATGACATGAAGTGTTATATTGTTAATTAATAATTTAAAATTATAATTTAGACATGAATTCTATATGAATTATAATATGACATGAAGTGTATATGAATTATTAAATAAAGTTATAATGAAAATTATAATTTTGTGATATTTACTAAAATGGTATATTTAATTTAAAATAGGGTATGTGATTAATTTAATTGGTTAATGTTGGATATGGAAATCCAAATAAATAAGATGTAATTATAAATTATAAACTAAATTGCTTATTAAAATAAAAGTAAAGGAGTTTAATTTAGTTTTTGCCAAACAAGGCTTAAATATTTTAATTCTTTAAAATTTAAAGGATTTTGCCAAACAAGCCTTATGGCTTTTGAATTTCTAATTTTTGAATTTAAATAAAATAAATAAATAAAATTAAAATAAAATAATAAATAAAATTTATTTATAATATATATGTTTGTTTTGTAACTTACATTTTATTAAGTTGGCGTATTAAGGTTTAGCAGTTTTATTTTGGGAGAAGGTCCAAAAATGTCCCTGATATTTTTTTCGATGTCTACCGAGCACCCTATACTTTTTTTTGTCCAAAAATATCCTTAACGCTATAATTTGTGGGTCATTCGTGCCCCTGCCGTTAACAACTGTGCCAACTAGACAAATGGCGATGACGTGGCAGGGGCATGGAGGGTTAAATATAAAACATATTCTAAATAGAATTTATTTATAATTTAATCAAAATAAAAAATAAAAAAATTCAAAATAAAAAAAACATAACATATTTACATCATTTAATCAAAATTCTAAAATTCAAAACATAACATATTTACATCAAATACTTATTAAAAAATACTAAAATATTAGAAAAAAAATCTAATTTAAAAAAAATACAAAAATACAAAAATTCAAATTATGTTGTCAATTAAGCAAAACAACAAAAATTCAAATTACATCATTAAAATACTAAAATCATAACATTAATTATTTTGTAATATTTTGAATATTAAAATCATAACATTAATATTTTGTACAACATTTCGATAACGTTAATTAAAATAGTATTTCAAAATAGTATTTTAGTAATAACATTAATATCATAAAATACTATTTTAATATTAATAAAAATATTACAAAAATACTATTATGTTATGATTAATATCATAAAATACTATTTTAATTAACGTAACTAATATCATCAAATACTATTTTAATTAACGTAACTAAAAAAATATAAAACGATAACATTGATATATTTTGAATATTAAAAAATATTACTAAAAAATAACGTTATTTTAGTAATAACAGTATTTTAGTAAAATTTTGAATATTTGATATAATCTAAAATAACGTTATTTTAGTAATAACGTTAATATTACAAAAATATTACATTAATATTACAAAATATTAATATTACATTATTTTTAGTAATATTCAACGTTATTACTAAAATATTTTTAATATTCACAATATATTAACGTTAATATTCAAAATATTTTAGTAATATATTTTAGTAATATACAAAATATTCATAATGTTAACGTTATTTTGAATATACAAAATATTACTAAAATTGAATATTTTGAATATTAAAAAATTGATAACGTTATTTAGTAATATTTAAAATATTACAAAATATTAATGTTATGATTTTAGTATTTTAATGATGTAATTTGAATTTTTGTTGTTTTGATTAATTAACAAACATAATTTGAATTTTAGTATTTTTTTAATTTGATTTTTTTTTTCTAATATTTTAGTATTTTATTTAATTAGAATTTTAGTATTTTTTTTAATTAGTATTTGATGTAAATATGTTATGTTTTGAATTTTAGTATTTTGATTAAATGATGTAAATATGTTATGCTTTTTTTATTTTGAATTTTAGTATTTTTTGTTTTGATTAAATGATATATATAATTCTATTTAGAATATGTTTTATATTTAACCTTCATGCCCCTCGCCACGTCATCATTGCTTGTCTAGTTGGCACATTGTTAATTCAAGATGGGCACGAATGACCCAAAAACTGTAACGTTAAGGGTATTTTTAGACAAAAAAAAAGTATAGGGTGCTCGGTAGACATCGAGAAAAATGTCAGGGGCATTTTTGGACCTTATCCCATTTTATTTTATGCATTGTTTATCAGTTGGTTTTACGCCTTATTTTCCAAGCCTAGAGAATACTGAGTTTTGTGAGGGTTGAGAGAATTTGAGAAAGAAGGATTTCAGAGCATTTGTAGTGTTTAACAAAAGGATTGCAAGCAATTTGAAGGTACTTCTTATACAACCTTAATATATATGTATTACTCTACATATGTGAATTACGGCAAAAATTTCATGTACTCTGTGAAATCAAATTCGTTGAATTGTTGCTATACAATGAGATAATTATGATTATACATGTTGGTGATGCTAAAGTTTATGTTTAAACTAGAATTGCATGCTAATTTCGGATAACAGTAGTATTTTTTACAGTATATGTATTTTTCATATGGTTCATTTAAAGTATCAATTTTAGTGACCAATTAGTATGTGAAATTGTAAATTGAAGCTTGTATATGTTAGTTCATCAAGAAACGAGCATAACGTAATTTGAATGAAGTGAGTTGGCCATGTATTGAATTCACAGTGTGGTTTTTTAGGGATGAATATCAAAATTTGAGTTTTATATGAAAATCATGGAATTTGAAAAATTAACCTAGCTTAAATTTTTGTTAAATTGTTTTAATTGGTCGAATATGTTCACAAATATGTTTGTGATAGTTCTATACGATTTTTACGTGTTATTATCACTGTTTGGTGGGTGAAATTTGTGTTTGTTGGGCTAAAGTTTGCTACTGTTCATCAACCTTCTCGCTATCTCTGTTTGGTAATCGCCAGAAGCCGCTACCGGTGCTAAGGCAAAAAATGGCGCAGATTAAGGCTGGTCCCAAGTTTGTGTATGGCGCAATTGCGCTTATACATCGGCTCCCGAGACAATGAGGTCTGCTGCTGCTGCAGACCTTGTAACACCATTATAGCTTGGTTTAAGGTTGTGTTAAGGAGTCAAACATGTAACAAGGAGGTTAATTCAGTAACGTGTCATGTCATTGATGATTTCAACTTTGTAAACGTGATTGTAAGTGATGAACGTGTTATGTTATAAGTTAGTTATAGAATGAACGTTAGTTAAGTGTTGTGAGGTTAACACACTTGAAATTTCTGATATTTGTATAGTAACATAAGACTTGTGCTAAAATGATATGTTTTGTTAGAAATGAACATGTTATGGTATGTTAGCATAAGTAATGGTATTGTGGTTCTAAACCTATGTGTAGGTGAACGTGAGTTTGATATTATAGCTTACGCTCGAGGCAAGTTTCCAAACTTGTCTTTTTACATTGAGCAAGTTTCTATTTTTACATTAAGCAAGTTTCTTATTTTAACCTTTCATTAAGCGAACTTTTGTATTCCTAGTCATTATTTGAGCAAGCTAGCTATGACTTTAACTTTATTCAAACAAGTTTGAATTCGAATATTTATTGATGCATTCTAACTTGTTTATTGTTAGACAAGTTTCTTTATTGTCCTTCATGTACTATGAATGTAATTTTCTTGAATTCTAATTTCTAATGTTGAATTATCTTAGTTCATTTACTTGACACAAGCTATTCTCACAATGAGCAAGCTTTATTTTCAACTTGCTATTAATTAATGTATATTCAATAATTTATAGTCTTAGCTAAATTTTATTCAAGCAATGTTTATTGTCATTCAATACTTATGCTTTATAGTTGTTTCTAAGCACGAGTTCAAGATATAGTTAGTTCGCTTACACTTATTCATTGTTCCATATTATGTTATTATTAATCAACTGCTGTGTTATCAAACATTATTGATTTAACTAGTCCTCTAGTTGATGTTCGTTAAACTTCAAATTACCCTTGAAAGCTTATCCAAACCAAACTTTCTTTGGTGCGGACTTGTACTCTAAATACTGAGATGAACAACCCTATTATTATTAGGGGATAATTTTACGCTTAGCGTTGAAATGTTTGTGCACAATACATTATACGAAGGGCTAATCCCCCTAAGTACGAGGAGTCCTTATAGTCTTATGATTGTTAAAGTTGAAGTTGAAAGATTACTTGCAACTGTGGACATAGTTCGTGGTCTCATGACCCTCAGTTTTATATATTCCATATTTTGATTCTAGTCTTTGGTTATCATTGATAGAGTACTATTAAGTTTTGATGAGCCTATTCATTGGCAATTATTTCATTCTTGTTAATTCATTGCTATATCTAGTGAGCAATTGTTTTGCTCACTCTTGCATATTTATACACTCATTGCAGC
The DNA here is from genome assembly GCA_020205605.1 of Panax ginseng. Lineage (NCBI taxonomy): Eukaryota > Viridiplantae > Streptophyta > Magnoliopsida > Apiales > Araliaceae > Panax > Panax ginseng. The sequence goes on along the minus strand of CM035129.1, from coordinate 52,381,692 downwards.
TAAAGTGAGAAGGTAGATGAGCCTTCAACTAATAAAGGAAAGGAAAAAATGTACACGTGATGAAGACTTGTAATTTTATTTTGTTAATATAATGATAGACTTTTGAGTAACGAAGTGATGTAATAATAATTTTATTTCCGCACTTATATGATGTTTAAAGGTTAGACAACCTGGGATGTTCTTTTTAATTAATCCTGTAACCCTAGTTAAAGGGAGGATTTATGGTTTAAATATTATTTTATTTGGGTAAATAGTATGAATGTATGAAATGTGTACACCAAATCTTGTGGGAATGAAGTACCTAGATTTGGGGGTGTCACAGTTTGGTATCAAAGCTTTAGGTTATGAACCTTAGGTGGGGAAAAAGCCTTAGGAAGTAACCTTTGAAAAGATAATAATGATAAACTCTTATCGAGTTTTAGGAAACAGAAAGTAATAAAACACTTATGTGCTTATGTGATTACAACTTATGTGCTCGTGAGTGTCGAGTAGTAATGATTAGTAATTAAAAAAACTTAAAATTTTGTTGTCAGGATGACTAATGTAGGAGGATCCAATCAGGCTAGGGAAGAAGGATCTCAGATGCCTAGAGAGGAGGAGCCTCGAGATATTCAGGTGGTTTGGAAACAACTACTTCCACGGGAGTCAGCCTCGTTGGTCACAGTGGTTGAAGATGAGGATGATGTTATGGAGACGGATGAGGAGGACCCTGTTGAGTTGCCACAGTCGGATGAGGAGGAAGAGATTCCACTTAACTCAATAGCTGGCTGTATGTACGGCGAAGTACACGACCGCAATGTGGAACTTCAGGATAGAGTCGAGGAGTTGCAAGAGATAGTAGCTGAATAGTAGTTCGCAATGGCACAGAAGGACAATGAAATCCAGGATCGAGAAGAACGGCTGAACAATGTTGAAGATAAGTTGATCCACACAGAAAGGGAAAACGAGCAACTGATAGAGAAGATTGCGGAACTGGAGAATAAGCTGAAAGAGGAATCTACCAAGAGGGCAAGAGCCGAAGACGCGTATGAGGAAGCTTATCAACGAGCCAGGATGGCAGAGAGGGACGCACAAACAAAGAGGATGAAGATGGAGGAGATGAATAATGTATTCAACACCATGATCAATCGAGCTCAAGATCGAGTCATGGGTTATTCGATACAGTTCGAGATGCTGCCATCATACATTCTAGATCGTCGAACAATGACTCAAATTAGGGAGGAAGAGCATCGTAATGCTACGAAGTATCTTAGTAGGACATTGTAGGAAATGTACCTGATATGTGGTTAGGGTGTAAATAAATTATAAATCCCGGGAATGATATAACCAATGGGATAGATGATGATGATGTTGTCTTAAAACTGTTATAGTTCAGGAAAGTAATGTAAATAGCAGTGATGCTATTGTTTTGATGTTTTTTAAAAAAAAAAAGATTATGAATGAATTAAAGTTATTATTTTATTCAAAGTGTTATGTGTTATGTGATAAACTTTTATGATGTGCATCTTAAGTCTATGATACTTTAAAGGTTGAATATAATCTAATGGATGTATTTTAACAGAAAATGCCTCCAAGACGTCAACCACCACGACAGAGAACCACTGAGGAAAACAACAATAACAATGTGGAAGATAACCTAGTTCAACAGCTAGTGACGTTACTAACGGGTGCTTTGTAGAATTAACCTCAGAACCAAGGTACAACATTTTAAGGATTTCAAGGCGGTTGGACCACCAGAATTCTGTGGGTCCATGAATTCGGTTGAAGCACAGACCTGGATCATGGAAATAGAGAAAGTTTTCAAGGTTGCTAGGGTAGAGGAGAATCAGAAGATTGCTTTTGCAACATTTATGTTGAAAGTAGAGGCGAGTTATTGGTGGCAAGCCAATAAAATCTGAGGAGGTCAAGGGGTAATGACTTGGGAAAGGTTCAAGGAGATATTCTTTGAGACTTATTTTCCAGCAAGTTCGAAGAGTCAGCTAGAAGTGCAGTTTTTGGAACTGAAGTAGGGAACGATGTCGGTGTCTGAGTATGCTGCAAGATTCAACGAGTTGGCGAGGTTTGCGCCATATCAAGTTAAAGATGCATTTAACGCAGAAGGCGAAGAGGTTCAAACAGGACCAAGCCCTGGTTGTGCAAAGAGGGTTTTCTGTTCCGAGCTTGAAGATGTTTGTAGCGATAATGGAGAAAGCAATTCTCGCTGAGAGTGGAGGCGAGGCTGTAACAAAACACAACCAAGAGCAGAGGAAGAAGAAAAATGATGGTGAAACTAAAAATGGTGGAGGTAGTAACGGTGGAAATAAAAACAACAATTTAAAGAGGAAGTGGAATGCAAATTTGGGAGCTGGAAATCAGCAAGGAAACCAGCAAAAGAAGAAGTTCGAAGCATGTGTTACATGCGGGAAGTTTCACAAGGGAGTGTGTTTGATGGGGAAACGAGTATGCTTCAACTATGGCCAGGAGGGTCACATCGCCCCAAATTATAATCAACCTAAGAACAATGTTTGCTTGGATCCAAGGATCACTTTGCTCATGAATGCCCTAAGAAGAGATCTGGTGAGGTAAATGGAAGCAAGGGAAATGCTAGTGGAGGTACCCTGACTATTGCGGGACCAACGTCAACAAATAAGCCCACAGCCAGAACCTTCAATATGACGGTGCAGGATGCAGTGCAATTAAAAGATGTCGTGTCAGGTATTATCCCAATCAATGATATAAATGCATATGTATTATTTGATTCGGGTGCTACTTGCTCATTTATATCTGATGAATTTGCTAAGAGGTTAGAAATACCTAGTGAAGAGCTGAACTTCCCTTTGAACATAGAAATTACAAATAGGAAAGTGATTCCTGTTAGGGTTGTATACAAGGATTGTAAGGTGAACATTAAGGGGAATGTCATGAAAGTAGATTTAATCTCGATAAAACTTTGGAGAGTTTGACGTGATATTAGGAATGGATTGGTTATTCAATTATGGAGCGATAATTGATTGCCAAAAGAAGTGTGTAAACCTTATGACTCCGTCAAAGGTAGTTTTTCATAGTAGCAAATCGCCTAAACAAATGAGATGTCTGACGATTATGCAGGCCAAGAAATTATTGAGTCAGGGCTGTGTAGGATATTTAGCCTAAATAGTTGATACTCAAAAGGAGAAAGGTGTAAAACTGGAGGAGATATCAGTGGTTAGGGAATTCGTGGATGTGTTTTCAGAAGATTTTCCAGGACTTCCGCTCGACCGAGAGATTGAATTTGTGATTGATTTAGCGCTAGGAACCGCTCCGATATCGGAGGCCCCGTATAGAATGGCTCCGATAGAAATGAAAGAAGTGATGGTACAACTACAAGAACTGCTAGATAAGAAGTCCATTCAATCGAGTGTGTCACCGTGGGGAGCACCGATGTTATTCGTGAAGAAGAATGATGGGTCAATGCGTCTTTGCATTGATTATAGAGAATTAAACAAAGTTACTATTAAAAAAAATATCCATTACCAAGAATAGATGACTTGTTTGATCAATTGAAGGGTGCTAGATATTTTTCAAAAATAGATTTGAGAAGTGGGTATCATCAACTGAAAGTAAGGAAGGAGGATGTAACGAAGATGGCATTTCAAACTCGGTATGGACATTATGAATTTTTGGTGATGTCTTTTGGTTTGACAAACGCCCTTGCAGCGTTCATGGATTTGATGAACAGGGTGTTTAAACCATTTTTAGACAAGTTTGTGGTGGTGTTCATCGATGATATTCTGGTGTACTCCAAATCTTAAGAAGAACACGTGGAACATTTACGTCTGACGTTGGAGACGTTAAGAAAGGAAAAGTTGTAGGCGAAATTCTCTAAATGTGAATTTTGGCTAGAACGTGTACAAATTCTTGGACATGTAATCAATAAGGATGGAATTTTAGTGGATCCATCAAAAGTTAAAGCTGTGATAAATTGGGAACAACCAAGAACTACATCAGAAGTAAGAACTTTCTTGGGATTGACAGGATATTACAGACGATCTATTCAAGATTTTTCCAAGATTACTAATTCGTTGATAAATTTGACGAGAAAATTTGTAAAATTTGTTTGGACGGAAAAGTGTGAGGAATGTTTTCAAGAACTGAAAAAGAAGTTAAGTGTGGCACCTGTGTTATCATTACTGGATAATACATGAAACTTTGTGGTGTACAGTGATGCTTCACAAAAGGGTTTAGGATGTGTCCTTATGCAAAATGGCAAAGTCATTGTGTATGCATCAAGGCAATTGAAAGACTACGAGAAAGGGTATCCAACTCATGATTTAGAGTTGGCGGCAGTGGTGTTTGTACTGAAGATATGGAGACACTATCTCTATGGAGAGAAGTGTGAAATCTATATGGACCATAACAGTCTGAAGTATATTTTCACGCAAAAGGACCTGAACATGCGTCAGAGAAGATGGATGGAATTGATAAAAGATTATGATTGTGAGATCTTTTATCATCCGGGCAAAGCTAATGTGGCTACGGATGCCTTGAGTAGGAAAGGCCGAGAGAAGTTGATGTTGTTAACCGATATGGAGGAGCTCATTTCAGCAATGGCAAGTCTAAAGTTCGAAATCAAATTTCCAAAAGAACCAGATAAAAAATTGTACCAGATAGAAGCTAGTCCAACTTTGGTGGACAAGGTGAAGAACGCACAATTACAGGATGAAGATTGCAGAAAAATAAAGGAGAGTGTAGTCAAGGGTAAAGAAGTGAAGTATAAGGTCGATACTGAGGGAATGCTAAGATTTGAGGGATGAATTTCGGTTCCAGCAGTACAAGATATTAAAGAAGACATCTTGATAGAAGCTCATAGCTCAAGATATTCGATTCATCCGGGAAGTACAAAGATGTATCAAGATTTGCGATGACATTTTTGGTGGCCAAATATGAAAAGAGACGTTGCAGAATGCATTGCAAAGTGTTTGACATGTTAGAAAGTGAAGGCCGAGCATCAAAGACCAAGTAGATTACTTCAACCATTGGAAATACCAGAATGGAGGTGGGGGCATATCACAATTGATTTTGTGGTAGGTCTTCCAACAACTTAGAAAGGATACGACGCGATATGGGTGATAGTGGATAAATTGACAAAATCTGCACACTTTTTGCCAATAAAGATTAGATTTAATCTTGATCAGCTGGTGAAGCTATACGTTAAAGAGATCATTTCAAGACATGGAGTTCTAGTGTCAATTTTATCAGACAAAGATCGAAGGTTTACATCAAATTTCTGGAAGAGACTTTAAGAATGCATGGGAACGCAAATGAAGATGAGTACAACATATCATCCATAAACTAATGGGCAAAGCGAACGAACAATCCAAACACTAGAGGATATACTTAGAGCGTGCATAATGGATTTCAAAGAAAACTGGGATGATCATCTTCCGTTGGTGGAATTTTCATATAACAACAGTTACTATGCAAGCATTGGTATGCCGCCATACGAGGCGTTATATAGCAGAAAGTGCAGAACTCCACTATGTTGGGATGAAGTTGGTGAACATCAACTGTTAGGCCCAAAACTGGTATAGCAAACCGCTGAAGTTGTCAAACTCATCAGAGCAAGACTAGTAGCTGCTCAAGATCGACAGAAGAAGTATGCCGATCAACACAGACAGAATTATGAATTTGAAACAGGAAATTTTGTGTTCTTAAAAGTTTCTCCTTGGAAGGGGAAAATTCATTTTGGCAAAAAAGGAAAGCTCAGCCCAAGGTTTATCAAAGGCTGTGTCGTCTTGTTGTATGTGTGGTTTATGACACATTAGAGACCGATTGGCACCTTTAAACTTTATGGGTACTGCTTTACTCATGAGATAGCCATGTCTTATTCCTTTCAGCCAGCTAAGTGTACCGATGCAGCATCCTGGTTGGCTTTTTTGACAGTGATCGAGGATCCATTTACGATCTTGCCTTGTTCAAGACTCAGCTCTCCTTATAGCTTTATTACTCATATAGTTAGCATGAACTATCTACCCCTGACGGGATTGAGAAAGGTGACCGCATATCATCCACTAGCTGTTATGGGATAATTTGATCAGTTTCAGGATATTCACCCCTTTGATGGGGCCTTGGGTCAGTAACTATTAGCTCTATTTTTGTCAGCAAATAACTTGACCAAGATTTATGATTGTTAGACTTATTGAGAGGGCTGATTTTTTGACTAGTCATCTAGGTTGATCTTTAGAGTATTTTGTATGGTTGAAGGCAGATATTATATTGACTATGGTTGTTCCCTCAGAGCTGAGTATTGATTCTGATGAGGAGGAGCCTATGGAGGACCTTGATTCTCCCGCTAATGATGAGCTATTTGCTGGTTTGACAGCATCCTTAGTCAGTGACAACCCTAGCCCTTCTACTGTTACGGCTCCACCTTCTACAAAGTCTTTAGAGTAGAGGCTACATCTTATGACATTTGAGAGGGCTCAGGATAGGGCACTAATGTTGACATCCCTTTCTGGCTGAGATGCTATTTTTATTGAGAGAGATGATGTTCGAGCTAGTCGGGATGCTACCTGAGATGCTACCATTGCTAGTAGTACTGCACTTAAATCCTACACGTCCAATATTATGGTAGATATGAGTGCATTCATAGTTGATCATGGTATCACTATACAGATGGTTGTGGATCTTCTAGCTCGCATGGAGACCTTAGGGCATGAGCTTTTAGATACGCCTCCATCTTCTGAGAGGGATGCCATATTGGACTTGTTGGCCCATTTATTTACGTGTTTATAGACTAGCTTTCATTTTCCTGTATAGACTAGGTTAGCCATTTTTCCATGCACTGGATACATTGTATATATCAAATAGTATTATATGGCATGGAAATATATTTTGATTCACTTCCCATTTAGATATGTCTTGTCACTTTCTTGATAGTTATAATTTTCTTTATGACTTGTCATCTTGATGTGACCCAAACTTCTCTTTGATGGATTGACACTGAGATGTCCTAGGATCTTTCAGAATGGGTCGTTGAACTTTGGGCTTTTCTTGTGTACTAGTTGTTGGTGTCTTGGAACTGGTCTTTAGATATGGTTAAGGTTTAGTCAAAGTGTTTGGCTTTCTTTCGGGGGTTCAACCACACCATAGATGGTTTCCTACGTACTCCCATTAATGGGAGTAGAATAGGCCTTTCATAGTTCAGGCTTGCCCTGAACAGTTGAAAAGTGTTTATTTGAGTTTGATCTTGGTTTGAGGGGTTTTTGGATTTTTGTTTTATTTGACCTAACCATAGATGGCTGCCTACGTACTTTGTAAGACCCCAACTTTTTATGAATAAAGATTTTGTAACGATCTGGAATTTTAAAGTATAATATTAAATATTTATTGAATAATATAAATATTTATTTGACGTGTCTATTGTTGAAATTGATGAAATAGATATTTTGTTGATGTGATGGTTGTTAATAAATATTAACAAATCTAAATTATTAGATAATATTCTAAATTAAATTAATTTATAATTTAGAGAGTTATAATATGACATGAATTGTTATATTGATAATTAATAATTTAAAATGGTATATAAATTATTAAATAAAGTTATAATAAAAATTATAATTTTGTGATATTTGCTAAAATGGTATATTTAATTTAAAATAGGGTATGTGATTAATTTAATTGGTTAATGTTGGATATGGAAATCCAAATAAATAAGATGTAATTAAAAATTATAAACTAAATTGCTTATTAAAATAAAAGTAAAGGAGTTTAATTTAGTTTTTGCTAAACAAGGCTTAAATATATTAATTCTTTAAAATTTAAAGGATTTTGCCAAATAAGCCTTATGGCTTTTGGATTTCTAATTTCTGAATTTAAATAAAATAAATTAAAATAATAAATATAATATATTTATAATATATACGTTTGTTTTGTAACTAACATTTTATTAAGTTGGCGTATTAAGGTTTATCAGTTTTATTTTACGCATTGTTTATCAGATGGTTTTACGCCTTATTTGCTAAGCCTAGAAAATACTGAGTTTTATGAGAGTTGAGAGAATTTGAGAGAGAAGGATTTCAGAGCATTTGCAGTGTTTAACAAAAAGGATTGCAAGCAATTTGAAGGTACTTCTTATACAACCTTAATATATATGTATATGTCTACATATGTGAATTACGGCAAAAATTTCATATACTCTGTGAAATCCAATTCGTTGAATTATTGCTATACAATGAGATAATTGTGATTATACATGTTGGTGATGCAAGAGTTTATGTTTAAACTAGAATTGTATGCTAATTTTGGATAACAGTAGAATTTTTTACAGTATATGTATTTTTCATATGGTTCATGTAAAGTATAAATTTTAGTGGCCAATTAGTATGTGAAATTGTAAATTGAAGCATGTATATGTTAGTTCATCAAGAAACATGCATAACATAATTTGAATGAAGTGATTTGGCCATGTATTGAATTCACAGTGTGGATTTTTGGGGATAAATATCAAAATTTTAGTTTTATATGAAAATCATGGAATTTGAGAAATTAACCTAGCTTAAATTGTTGTTAAATAGTTTTAATTGGTGGAATATGTTCACAAACATGTTTGTGATAGTTCTATACCATTTTTACGTGTTATTGTCACTGTTTGATGGGTGAAATGTGTGTTTGTTTGGCTAAAGTCGGCTACTGTTCATCAGCCTTCTCTGCGTCTGTCTGTGCATCGGCGCAGCTGCACCGGTGCCAAGGAAAAAAATGGCGCAGATGCGCCGATCCCAGGCTTGTGTATGGCGCAGCTACGCCATACACTGTCCTAAGACAGTGAGGTCTGCTGCTGCTGCAGACCTTGTAACACCACTATAGTTAGGTTTAAGGTTTTGTTAAGGAGTCAAACATGTAACAAGGAGGTTAATTCAGTAATGTGTCATGTCATTGATGATTTCAACTTTGTAAACGTGATTGTAAGTGATGAACGTGTTATGTTATAAGTTAGTTATACAATGAACGTTAGTTAAGTGTTGTGAGGTTAACACACTTGAAATTTCTGATATTTGTATAGTAACATAAGACTTGTGCTAAAATGATATGTTTTGTTAGAAATGAACATGTTATGGTATGTTAGCATACTTAATAGGTTATGTGATTCTAAACCTATGTGTAGGTGAACGTGAGTTTGATATTATAGCTTACGCTCGAGGAAAATTTTCAAACTTCTCTTTTTGCATTGAGCAAGTTTTTATTTTTACATTAAGAAAGTTTCTTATTTTAACCTTTCATTAAGCGAACTTTTGTATTCCTAGTCATTATTTGAGTAAGCTAGCTATGACTTTTACATTATTCGAACAAGTTTGAATTCCAATATTTATGGATGCATTCTAACTTGTTTATTGTTAGAAAAGTTTCTTTATTGTCCTTCGTGTACTATGAATGAAATTTTCTTGAATTTTAATTTCTAATGTTGAATTTTCTTAGTTCATTTACTTGACAAAAACTATTCTCACAATGAGCAAGCATTATTGTCAGCTTGCTATTACTTAATATATATTCAATAATTCATAGTCCTAGCTAAATTTTATTCAAGCAAGGTTTATTGTCATTCAATACTTATGCTTTATAGTTATTCTTAAGCATGAGTTCAAGATATATTTAGTTCGCTTACACTTATTCATTGTTCCATATTATGTTATTATTGATCAACTACTGTGTTATCAAACATTATTGATTCAACTAGTCCTCTAGTTGATGTTCATTAAACTTCAAATTACCCTTGAAAGCTTATCCAAACCAAACTTTCTTTGGTTTGGACTTTTACTCTAAATACTGAGATGAACAACCCTATTATTATAGGGGATAATTTTACGCTTAGCATTAAAATATTTGTGCATAATACATTGTACGAAGGGCTGATCCCCCTAAGTACGAGGAGTCCTTATAGTCTTATGACTGTTAAAGTTGAAGTTGAAAGATTACTTGCAACTGTGGACATAGTTCGTGGTCTCATGACCCTCAGTTTTATATATTCCATATTTTGATTCCAGTCTTTGGTTATCTTTGATAGAGTACTATTCAGTTTTGATGAGCCTATTCATTGGCAGTTATTTCATTCTTGTTAATTCATTGCTATATCTAGTGAGCAATTATTTTGCTAACTCTTGCATATTTATACACTCATTGCAGCTAAAGTTGAGAAGGTAGTTGAGCCTTCAACTAACAAAGGAAAGGAAAAAATGTACAAGTGATGAATAATTGTAATTTTATTTTGTTAATATAATGATAGACTTTTGAGTAATGAAGTGATGTAATAATAATTTTATTTCCGCACTTATATGATGTTTAAAGGTTAGACAACCTGGGATGTTTTTTTTTAATTAATGATGTAACCCTAGTCAAAGGGAGGATTTATGGTTTAAATATTTTTTTTTTGAGTAGATAGTATGAATGTATGTAATATGAACAACAAATCTTGTGGAAATGAAGTACCTAGATTTGGGGTTGTCATAGATTTAATTTCTCTAATTATTATTTTTGAATAATAAAGTGTTGATTTGATATAATGCTTTAATTATAGGTGAAATGTGCAAATTTTGCAAAGTAAATAAGTGGTCATAAAATTTTCATTTTGTCGACCAATATTCGTTTGGTCGTGGAATATTCTTGCTGTCGGGGAATATTCGTACGACGGCGCAGCCATTTGTGGGCCCCATAACAAAAAATTATCGGATGAAGAAAACAATAAGTTTGAGTTTTTATAAATAACAGCGTAGTTGTTACTGTTAAAACTGTTAGAATACCCGGTGGTTAAAATATAATAATACGCGGTGTTGTACAGTGGCACACGGTATTGCATAGTATTTTTGATTATTGATTCTTACGTGAGAAGTCACTCAATAATTGATACAGTAAAATGGCACAGTCCTTTTCATATTATTGGTGCAATAATTGCTACAGTGATAATTGAATAGTATTTTGTATTATTGATTTAATAATCGTCACGACATAGTAAATCATATTATTGAATTAATATTATTAGATAGCATTATTGATAATGTCTAGAAAGTTCTGTCGAGGAAAGGGGTTAGGTCATATAATTGTGCGCCAGTAAGGAGAAATCTTTATAGAAAAGCCCCCTCTTTTCTTGGAACGATCTGGTTATCAATATTGTGAATCTATAATATTAATTCAAAATAATTATTGAAGAATTGTAAATAATTGATGAATTTGGTAAGTAAATATTTCTTTAAATTTTGATATAAATGGAGGAATTTTAGAATGAGACAATAGGCGAAAGTTTGTTATATTTTCTATAAAACCATATTTATCTTCTCTGATGGTATATTTATTTAAATATATTATTATAATATTACATTATCATAATATAATGTGATAATATAATAGTAATTTAAATGGTAATATTATTGTCTTTTTGGGCATGTGAATTAAATGTAGTGAAGATGATCAAATTGAATTTAAATTAGTTTTCAAATCGAATTTTAATTCTTTTATTTTTAAAACATGTGATTAAAAGATTTTCTCAGAATAATATCCGATATTTCAGCCAAAAGTACTATTCTTTTGAAGTAAGGGATGTTATTTTTCAAGTAAATGATGTTATTTCTTTCAATATCATTTCACCGAAATATTCGTATGAATTTTATTATAAAATTTTTAACTTTTCATGTCAATGTTACTATTCACATATACAGCACTATTCACGTATACGACACTACTCACGAATACGGTACTATTCACGAGTACTATTCACGAAGTATGATTTTTATTGTGAAAGTTTTACCTTTTCGTGTCGGGGTTACTGTTCACGTATACGGTACTATTCACGTATACGACACTATTCACGTATACGACACTATTTATAGAAAAATTAAATTTTGTTTTCTTGGTCCATGTTGTCTATTATGGTTAATATCTTTGATTGTTTCCATGTTTTGATATTTATTCTTGAATTTTGCTCCACAATTGATTATTATGGAGTATTTTTGAACTTGAATACACTAAAGTACGAATACCTAATCTTTGTCCTTTTATCTCTCTGGATTCGTTTTCTTGAAAATATTTTTATCATCCTCAGTCTTAAATGGTGATATAACTGAATATCTTTGGCCTGTAGTGCAAAGATGAATGATTACCAGATAAATATCCTTGGCCCGTAGTGCAAAGATGGACAAGTGTTGAGATGAACATGACCAACTGGTGATACGAATGAATATCTTTGGCCCGTAGTGTAAAGGTGAATATTTGATTCAAGATGTATATTGATTGATGTTACAAGGATAAAATATTGATGATGAACTTTAAAATCATAGAAGATAGTAGACTTTATTCTCTACTTAACTCTTCTAATGAATTATTGTTTCCGCTGCAGTTGTTGATCTATAACATGTTGTCTATTATATTCTATCAGATTTTTCCTTTTTGAGGACTAAGGATAATTTATTCTGCATTATCTTAGTAATAATATTTTTTACTGGGCTAGTTAAGCTCATCCTTTTCCTTTTTGTTCCATTTTTCTTCTCAAGAGGCGAGAATATAGCGGGAACTAGTCGGGGTATGGAGTGATGGTTCGAGACAATAGTTTTAGTAGTCCTCACTATTTGTAAAATAGTGTATCAATAACTGTAATGAGGACTTAATTGAGTTTGGATATTGTTTAAAAGATAATATTTGTATTTAAACTCACAGCATATGTGTTGTCGTATTTTTCACGACAATTGTACTAATGAAGTTATAGTTATTTTCTGTACCATGTATTTGGCGGCTCAAAATAGGTCGTGTGGACCTATTTTGGGGGCGTCACAGTTGGTATTAGAGCTTAAGGATATGATCTCTGACGGAGATCAGGGAATAGATGTGACAACCCGAGAATTTGGATAATTTATTAAAATCATAAAAGATTAAATTAAGGTCAAATAATAGACCTAGACAAAAAATAAGTGTATGGATTTGACATTTTTAGAAGGAAATTTGAGGATTTCAAAATTCTGTGAAGGATTTTGGTGAATTATTCAAGATTAAGTGTATTTGTGAATATGGTATTATATGTGTACAGAATATGATTAAGGGTCAAGGGTTGACCAGATAAAACAATATATGTGACAAACCCTAAGTATATTTTTAGAACATCGACGTTCAGTTAGAAAACCCTAACTTGGGATCTCAGAGACTTAAGTGTATTTGATTATAAGATTAATTAGGGTAAATCCTAACGAATTAGTTAGAAATCCCTAATTTTTAAAATTTGAAACCCTAATTGGTCCGCTTGAAACCCTAATGTACAATGATGGACCTAATTGCTAAATTACAAATTTTAATTAGGAAATATTAATTCTAATTAGCAAACTTGAATTTATGATTAGGAAATCTTAGTATAATTATAGAATCCTAATTATAATTTAGAGATATTAATTTTTGATTTTGAAAACCTAAAGAGGTAATTCTAATTATATATTAGGAATAAATAATTGAATAACTTAAGGGTTATGATATCTGAGAAGAATATTAGTATATAAATATATACTAATTTTAAGAGTTTTATTTTATACATCTCAATTAATTAATTTTATAACCTAATTATAGAAATTCTAATTGGATTAAGGAAATAAATGTGCATGAGTAAGGATTTATGTTATAATTGAGGAAATGAAAACCCTAATTAAATAATTAGGAAAGGATAGAATTAAAGGTATTGAACTATGTAAATTACATGGCCCAAACATGTTAAGAAGATAGCCCAATGGATTAAAGGAATGGCGCAACATTTAGCCTAATAGGTGAGGGGCATTTTAGTCATTTGATATACTAAATATTTCATAAAACAAAAATCAAATTTGGACACTTAAAATGGGGGAGTATCCGGCCATATAGAGAGGAAATAAGGAGGAGTATATAATAAGTAAAACCCACTTTAGTTGGTAGCTACTTTTGAGTCGGTGCTTTAATAGTGAAGCCAACACACTTTATTTTGTTTATAAGATAACTCTTATAATCATGAGAGAGAAGAGAGAGTAAGGGTCATGTGGCCGAATGGGATAAGGAGAATAAATGAGAGAATAATGTGATAAGTGTACTTACTTTATTACGTAAGTACTTTTTAGGTGTAATTTATTTTAATGGGCCAACACTTTAGTGGTGGCTTGCAAGTTACATATTGTACAATGAAAGAGAAAAGCAAGATATGGATAGATATGTTATGATATCTAATCACTTTAATTTGCATAGCAAACTTGGTAATTCATGTGTGCTCTCATTTTTTTTCTCTAACGTAAATATAGAGAAAGAAAGTGGGAGGGGGTGGCAACCCTTCATGGGAAGAAGGAGAGAAGAATCTCCATGGTAGAAAAGAAAAAGAAGAGGAAGAGGAAGAAGAAAAATAAAAAGTTATAAAACTATTTTTTCTCTAAGCTTTCTTTCTTTATTTTATGAATTTGATGAAAAGGGGTTATGATATGGAAGTGTAAAACCCTTTAATTTATGTGTTTATGAGTGTTTCATGTTTTGATTTACCCATATTGGATGTTGTTTTAGTTTGAAATCTAAAGTAAAGAAAAGTGATTTTCTAGTTTATAAACCATAAAATTTGTATGAACTTGTGATTTCCACCATTTTTGATCTACACCTTCTTTTTGCGATCCGTCAAAGAGAGGTGCTAGATATGTAAGTTAACTACTAAACCCAAGTGGTAGCACTCAAAAATATTGAGTACACAATTTGTAGTGACTGTTTTAGCCAAAATAGTTCCGACTTTTGAAAGGAAAACAGACTATTTTTGGACAGTCAAGGGTAGCGGTAGTTTCATCATTTTTCTGACATTCAAAAATTCTGGAAACATTTGGGAGGATTCTATAATAATTTTTATAACATCTCTAAGTGGAATCCCTTAAAAAGGAGTTGTAGATTTCCGTATGGATTATTTTTAACAAAGTACGAAAAACTGGTTTTTCCAAAATAGGTACTGCCCAGAACTTTCCAGGGGCTGTTTTGGCAATGTAATTTGTGAAATAAATTTCGGCCTTTTCGGACATGAAAATATATGGTATAAAGTACCTCCTGTCCAAAAATGAGCTCATTCCGACTCAAAATGACCAAGTTATGACCATTTCAATTTTTGTGATTTTATGACGAAAATGGATATAACCGGAGTTCTATAACTCTGATGACCATGAAATTTAAACTGGAAGCTCACGTTAACACGTACAAGATTGTGTCAAGAGATGGGAATTTTTGGAGTTAAGCATGATAGGACTAATTTCTTAAGCTACGCACTAAAATTTATTTTTGAAAAATACTGAAGGGAGTTAAAAAAATTATGAAAAAATACTTTTTGTGTATGGAATAAAGGTGTATATGATTGGCCAAAAGATTAAAAAATAATAAGCTGATTTCATATTTTCATGAATAGTTTATTTCAGCTTCCTGAAATGAACATTTCAGGTTACTTAAATGAGAAACCAAAATTTCAAAAGAGATGTCAGTTTTGTTTTAGCTTGCTGAAATAGAAATTGATATGATATATTAAGTTTGCTAAAAGTCATAAATAGTTTAACAAGTTATATTAAGAACTTATAAATGAACGAGTAAGTGTTAAGTCTAAGGTAATTGTGAACCAGTTTAGACCGAGTCTTAGCAATATTAGGCTCGATAATTATCCGACTACACCGTCGGGATGTCAAAATAGTACTGGATTCAACTCAGACTGCAATAGTCTGACTTAATACTAGGACTTATGTTATGTATAGACTGATAGGATTATGTGGTAATGTGTTTAGGTTATTTTATACTGTAATGATATTATTCTAACTTGTAGATCGATATTATTAATATTAGATTTTCAGATAAAGCTAAATAAATTGTGTAACGGTAATCAACGGTACAAGAAAGTTCCTAACCTTGAACTTCTAATTATTTGTGCAAGTTCTTTAACTCGACCTCGAGTTGTTCATTCAATTATGCTTGTGGTTAATCATTGTTGATTGCCATGTCTATGAATTATTAAACCGTACTATGTGCATATTGCATATGTTCATCAGGTATGAAAGGCTGATCTCCTTCATTACCATTCGGTCCAGATATAATTGCTATGTTCATGTTCAATGTTCGTTCAGCTATGAAAGTTTTTTCATGCTAATTCACAATTATATTGTTGAATGTTAGCCAACTATTATTCAAATTCTTTCCATCATGATACATCCTCAAATAAACTTATACTTGTTGGGCAAACATATTGCTCACCCTTGCTATATCATGATAAACATTGCAGATTATGACGAATACGTCGGATACAAGGAAAAGTTAAAGACAAGTCCAGCTTGGGAATTATGTGTGCAGTTAGATTTGTAACATTAATGTATGATAATAACATTATATGTTAGATAGGATATTGATTCAAGTATTATGTGAAGGTTTTCGACCTTGGGGTAATGTGTAAAGTGTATTGTATAAACAATTTATGTTTATATCTTCTGCAATAGTTGTAGAAATAGTATACCATATCCTTGGTGATTAGGACCAGGATTTGGGGTTATCATAGTTGGTATCAAAGCTGTAGGTTATGAACCTTAGGTAGGAATACCTGAGACCAATAACTCCAGTGATTAGGATAAGATCTTGTAATATCCGAGAATTTTCGCGTATTATTAAATAAATATATTAATGAAAATGAGTAATTATTTGAATATGAACAGTTTCGTGTTATGATATGAGATAACTCAATTATATTAAATAATTGAATAATGGAAGAATATGTGGAGTTTGTGATGAACTCGTTGAAAGCCTTGTGTGGCACGGTGATGGGAAATATTAATGATTATATTAATTAACAGAAGAATTGTTAAGCGAACAATTAATCTATATTAATTGTTATTTATTATTAAAGAATGTCGGTTAAATATTATGGTAATTAATAGTACGCGACTATTGTTAGTGTAAGAGATATAATATCAATGAGCAATGTGTTTATAAATATAACAAGATTCTTAATTGTTAAAAGGATTAATGATGTCATTGATTATTAAGGAAGGGGTTAGATAATATTATTATTAATTAATTGGTAAGATAAATAATTTATTAATTGCTATATGCAAGCATGTGATAATTAAATGTATATGTATAGTAGCTACCTGTACGCTTAATATGAAGGGTGAAAGTTATACAAATAATATCTATGTGACCATGTAATGTGTATATATAGTGCATTGATACATATCTTATGACTATAAGAATAAATAATATAATAAAAATTATGATAATGTGGTGTGTCAGTACTCCATTAAATCCTAATTTGGCATTATCAAAATGTACATGGATTATATTTAATACCCTAAATTTCTAACATAATATTGCCATATCATTTAAACCCATGTATGCACCCAATTGGATTTACAACCTAAGTATACATATAGGTGTGTTAAACATATAGTGGGTGGCTTTAGATAGCTATCAAATGCTGAGATTTGGCTTGTCCCATTTTGTTAGTCACTTTTCTTCCACACGTGAAAAACCATTGGCCTAAGGCTACCTATTTCTTCATCTCCTAAACTTCCCAATAGCTAGCCATGATGAAGAAGGGTGTGGGTGATGGGGGTGGTTGGCCACTATTGCACCAACTATTAATTACCCAATGAATTCTCCCTCTATCTCTTAGTTTAATTTCTTGGACAATGGCTTGGCATGGTTAGTAAGTTTTCTATAAATTGAGCACTCTACTTCATGTGCTATGTTGCTGAGAATTACTTGCTTAGTTGCTATAAAGAGTGGGAGGGAGTAATCTGATTTTGAGTTTAGTCATGTTCAATTCAAAGCAAAGGTAAAAAAATTTGTTTGTGTTCTTAAGTTTAAGTTTTATCAAATTCTTGCAATTCTCATGAAATCTCTATTTAGTAGCATGAATTAGCAAGTCTCTGTGTTATTTGAGTTAGCATGTATACCATGAAGTGCTGTAGACAGAAAATAAGTGTATGGATTTGACATTTTTGGAAGGAATTTTGAGGATTTAAAAATTCTGTGAAGGATTTTGGTGAATTATTCAGGATTAAGTGTATATGTGTATATGTTCTGTGAATATGGTATTATATGTGTGCAGAATATGGTTAAGGGTCAAGGGTTGACCAGATAAACAATATCTGTGACAAACCTTAAGTATATATTAAGAACATCGACGTTCAGTTAGGTGAGGGGCATTTTAGTCATTTGATATACTATATATTTCATAAAACAAAAATCAAATTTGGACATTTAAAAGGGGGGATTATCCGGCCATATAGAGAGAAAATTAGGAGGAGTATGTAATAAGTAAAACCCACTTTAGTTGGTATCTACTTTTGAGTTGTTGCTTTATGATAAGTGAATTTTATATTCACGAATCGATGTTCATTTCAATCTTAATCGTTATTAATTTCTTGTTTTCGTGTTCATTTTTACTTGTTTCGTGTTCTTTTATGTGTAGGGTGGTTGAGGTGGCAAGAAGCAAAGAAAGGACGTCATTTGAAGCATTTTGGTTGCAAGTTATGGAGTTAAAAAAAATCAAATTGCAGAATATACCTCCGGAAGTGAAGCCCTTTTTGCCTTCATACCCCAAATTTGGAGGTCTTCAACATCGGTTCTGAGAATGGGTGCCGGTAAGTGCCTTATTTAGAGCATATATACCCCGTAGAAATGGGGTCTCGACAATTTGGACTCTCCTATCTTGCCTTGAACTCTGCTGGGACTTGAATATGAGCAATTAAATAGCATATGGACTCTGTTTAGCAGAGGATTTCGACTAGAACTTGTGACAACCCGAATTTTTATAAATTATTAAAATAGGAATTTAATAATTAAAATCCTGATTATGTGATGTTTTTAGTTTGAGTATGTATATATACGTGTTATATATTTTGAAATATATGATCTGGTGTGAAGAGGAATATATATTCATATATTGGAAAAATGAGGTTTAATAGCTAAGTTAAACTATTGAAGGAATTAAATGAATTTAGTAATTAATTTTAAATATTTATTGAATTAAATAAATATTTTAAATTTATTTATTTATTGAGATAAATAAATGGTTGATAAAATTGTGGTGAATTAATTTAGTAACTATATTGATTAATGTTAATTAAATTGAGTATTGATAATTTTATTTGAAGGATTTAATTTAAGGAAATAATTAAATTAAATCAATTTTTTAATATTTAGGAAGATAATTAAATTAAGTGAATTGTTTAATATTAAATGAGTAAATTAAATAAAGTGATGTTTCTAATTTATTAATTAAATTAGATATATAATTATTTATTAATTATAAGGTATAATGATAATAAGAAATTTATTGTTGTTATATAAGTTATGTAAATTAACTAAACTAAGTTATTTAAATTGATCAACTAATGGTGTGATATGAAACTATATAATATAATAATATTAAAATAATTTAGTTTGGGAAATAGGGGGGTAGCCAAACAAGGCCTTGTGGCCTTTGGCTTATTCCAACTGACGTCTTCTTATTTTTATAATTGAAGTGTGCGTGGGTGAGTGGCCAGTTTATATTATCTACGCACCTTATTTTTCCTAAGGCTAGTGGTGAGTTGGGTGAGAAGAAGAATTACAGAGGTTTTGTAAGAGAGAAGAAAAACTAGTTTTTGGAGATTGGCAAGAGGAAGAAGGAAAATTACTAAACCTGGTCACCATCTTTTGTAGCATACAATCAAAGAGAAGGTATAACTTACTTCAACTCTAATTTTCGGATAATCTTGTGGAATTGAAAAAAATACATGTATATATAATCTGTTAATCCTCGTTTGTGGGTGTTATTTGATGATTAAAGGTATGGAATAGGGTTGTAGTAGAAGGTTATATATATATCAGTGTGTATGTTGAAAAAGGGCTTTACAAAGTATGAGAATTGATGCCTTATATGTGTTGTAATCTGTAATTTGTTATTGGATTGTGATAATATGTTACGAAACGAAAACGGCGTAGTTTAAATCGTGTTAATTAGTTAAGAAACGAAGTCGTGGCGATCGAATTCGCTAAATGTGTTTAAAACATGAAAATATAGCATGAACATTGAATTGGAACCCTTAGATTGATTTGTTAAAGTTTTTGAAATGTTAGAATTATTCTTTAGATGAGTAGTTCAGTGTTTAACGAGTCCAACGAATCGAAAATCGACTAATTCAGACTTAAAATGAAAAAGATATGTCTAAAGACCTGTCCAAAGTTTTGTACATTGAAAACTTGAAGCGCATCTTGGTAAGCATAGCCAAGTTGCCAGTCGCTTGTGGCGCGGCGGTATTTATGAAGGAATTGGGTGCGGCCGCGTGCCTAGTGTGCAAGGTGTGACTGCTTTGACCTGATGTGGTAAAACGGTCATAACGTTTTCATACGAACTCCGATTGAGGTGACTCAAGATGATCCGGAAAGAGGACGAATAGCCCTACAACTTTTGTCCTTTAAGTTTTTTAATTTGAGGTCTTTAGGAAGGGTCAAAATTGTCATTTGTAAGACTGTTATGTTTTCGGAGGCAATCGGAGGGCGTCGCGCATGTAGGTATGCAAGTGTAATGCTCTTGACGGTAAGAGATGTTGTTCTAAGTTATAGAACATGAATATTATGAATTATAATGATGCTTAACATTAATAAATGATATATTAGATAAGTTATATACGCATACTAAGCACACACAAGAGAGATAATTGGGCATGTGACGAATAAACGTCGAAACATCGTGATAAGTGATAATGAACATAAAAAGTGTTTTAAATCAAATAAAATGAATATTATAAGATATTGAATAGTGTTAATATAAAACGAATAACTAGTCCTAGCAAGACTTAAACACTTGAATGAACTTCGAATATTAAATACAGTGAGATATAAGTTTAAAGTTAAAACAATTAAATTGAACATTGTGTATTTATGATAGGAAAGGTTATGAGACATAAATTAAAGTTTACATTACAACTACTATGCGTTTCTATGTGACTAATAGTTGATGTGCATGATTATATAATTGTGTAAGGCATGTGAAGTGCAGATAACTGTAAGCTGTTAAACTGTTATTGGTAAACAACAATCAAGGCAAGCCTTTCAGTTCCTATTTGCTATGTGAATTTGATTGTTTTAAATCTTTATTGCAAAGAGCATGATGAGTTATATATATATATATATGTTGAATGTATGAAATGTTAAAGTCAAATTATGACTACGTTGATTTAGTAAAGCATGTTGATTGAGTATGGAACTCAATCTTTATACTTGTTATATGAACTGTAACATATATGTTATGTTAATCCAATGTTTATGAGATATATGTTGAGCATGTTATTATGTGCTACGTGATGCATGAAAACTGTTAGATTTTGCTGGGCTGTCGAGCTCAACCTTGCAAATAACCATTTTTCCAGGTTAAGGATTGAAGGTAACACTATGTGCTATTTGAATGACGTGGATCAGAAATAATTCACGAAGATTTACATTTTAGCTTAAGTTGTTATTCCTTTATACCATGATTAAGATTCATGAGATGTACTAAATGTTTTATGATGTATAGTTTTATGTTGAGTTGTAAAGATAAAGTTAGAGTTATCTTATATGTAAAGGTTATCGGATTGAAATGTAAAATTTTATATAATAACAGTGATAAAGTGAATCATAAAATAAGATTAATTCAAAGACATGTAGATGATAAAGGTTTTGATTCAGGGAATTAAAGTAGAAAGACATAAAAGTTTAAATTATTCCACATTTTATAAAGTTTAACATCGAATAATGATGTAAAATCAGAAGGTAAATGTGTTATTAACGACCGAAGTTGAGAATTATATTGTATGAATTTTGGGGTCGTTATAGTTGGTATCAAAGCTGTAGGTTATAAACCTTATGTAGGAGTACCGTAGGCTATAACCTTAGAGAAGGAAGATGAAGACAAAGAAAGAATAAGCTCAATTAGAGTTTGAATAATAAGAAGTAATTTAAGAAATTTATAAAGGAGGGATTAAAGCATGCGTGAAAGGATTCAAAGAAGAATCTCACAAAGTTATAAGGAATATGAATGTGGGGTTACCCAACTCCAATAATAAGGATGTAAGGAGATAATAAATAGACAATGTCTATAAGAAGAGGATGATAAAGAAGTTAAGAATAAAAAAATTATATTTAATTATGGTATAATTGTACTCTTTAATGGTTGATGTATGGTATCTGAGCTAAACGATTCCTTCATAGAGCGGAGGTATATATGAACTAGCAACTCGGAACCTAGTTTGTTGGTTGTTTGGGGGAAACCACTCAGCGTACTATATTAAAACTGTTAGAGACTCGATGTGTACCAAGTATAGAAAGTGAATACGTATGATGAAAATATAGAACTTGAATGAAATGTTGAGCAATGTAAATGAAGTTAAAAATTCTTAAAGGAAGAATTGTTTTATAAACAAGAAAATTCAAAGAAGAATCTTGAAGAGATATAAAGATAAGAAATGGGAGTTACCCTAACTCCAATAGCCAAGATAATGAATAATGATGAATAGACAAAGTCTGTAAGATTAAAAGCATAAATGAAATCGTAAATGATGAAAAAGGGAAAGAGAGGGGATCGTAAAACAAAACGATCATGAGTTAAGAAAAGACTTTTAA
Source organism: Panax ginseng (assembly GCA_020205605.1). Lineage (NCBI taxonomy): Eukaryota > Viridiplantae > Streptophyta > Magnoliopsida > Apiales > Araliaceae > Panax > Panax ginseng. The sequence goes on along the minus strand of CM035129.1, from coordinate 52,359,099 downwards.
GGGAGATGATTCTAGAATAAGATCACGACGTGAATTGTTTAAGTTATAAAAGAAAGATGGTCTGTAATATTTGAATAATTATAGCTTGATGCTATAAAGATGATGTACTATGAAATAGTATGAGATAACTCATGAGGAGTTATAGATAATGTGATACGAGGAATTCGTATCGAGCAAAGGGCAAGTTAAGAATAAGTTATGAGTAAGATAGAGTTAGGTGGGATTTCAATTGAGGACTCATGTGATGGCTGAGTTGTACAAACCTTTGTATGGGCGAGGGTTTTGTGCTTGCACTCAGTTTATCATATTGATAATCATTGGAATGTTGGTGTCGCGCTATCAATGTATATGTGGCGAAAAGGTGATTCTTTTCTCATGTGTATATTTGATAGTTAGAAACTATTAAGATTAGTCAGATATTATTAGGATTAGGTGCGGTTCTTAAAACTAATGCATATGGTAGGTTCGTGACTCATAATAATATGGTATGTTTTGAACCCCCTCGTGAATGGACGCCTATGGTGCGACTAGGACAAGTTCTTAAACTCATATTATTGTGGCAAGTTCTGAATTTCCAATGTGCTAGTAAGTTTGATGAACTATCTTTGGGGTATAGATAAGTTATGAATGAAGAATTGAGAATTATGGGAGTATATAGAATTATTAAGCAATGGATCAGTATAGAAAGTGGAGACATGGGTTTTCCAAATCTTCTAGCTTTGCTAGATTTTTGAAATTTATTAACTTTGTGCTGATGTTTGCACTTCTATTTTCTTAAAAAACATTGGATCAAATGATGAAACCAATGAGTTTTAAAAATAATATCGTTATTCGTATGTCTATGCTAATTGTTTTGGCTAGACAAAAATGATTTGAAATGTATCAAAATATATTTCTTTTATATATCATCAATGCATCATGGAACCTGGTGCAGAGATGATAAAACGATGGAGTCTTCAATGCAGTATTACTTAGTGTTGGAGGTGATCTAAGGATCGTCAGCCCTCTATGGTATGATGTAGTATGATAAAATCACCAAATGAAAAAATCCTCAACGGACTGTAAATACAGTGCGGTATCATGACGTCATAAAAATAATTTTGATATTTGTTTAAGGTATGAGAATATATATATATATATATATATATATATGTATATGTATATGTATATTTCGATTGATGTCCGAATTATTGTAGACGTCTATGCTATTTGATTCAGCTAGATGATTATTCAAAGATGTTCATGAAATTCAAGCATTTCTTGAAAAGTTATGCCAAACCAAATTATTTTGGTGCGGATTCAGATGTTGAAAAGCTGAGATGAACAACCCCTTTATAGGGGATTACGCGGAGGCATTAAGATGTTTGTGCACAATACATTATACAAAGGGTTGATCACCCTAAGTACGAGGAGTCCCTATAGTCTTATGACTGTTAAAGTTTAAGTTGAAAGATTACTTATAACTATGGACATTTGCATAGCGTTTAAATGTTTGTGCACAATACATCGTACGAAGGGCTTAACACCCTAAGTACGGGAGTCCTTATAGTCTAATGACTGTTAAGGTTTAAGTTGAAAGAGTACTTATAACCGTGGATGGAGTTCAAGGTTTTATGACCTTCAGCATGATTTGGAATCTTTGAAATTCCTGTTATTCATATCGCTTCCCAATTATTGAGAAATTGTTGAAGATTCTTATTATTCTGAAAGGTGAAAGTAGAAAGGATGAGAAAATTAAGCAAAACATAGTAATTTCAAGAAATAATTGAAACTCCAGAAAGAAGAGAAATATGAAACTCTTAGAAGAGGAAGAGGTGAGGAATATGATGATCTTAGAAAGATCCTTAGAGAAATAATTTGGTTGCTGAACCCAATGAATAAATAAAGTATTAACATAAAATCTATTTTTATAGATTGAGTGAATAGAGATTAATAGATAAAATTTCGAGGACGAAATTCTTAGAAGAATGGGTGAATGTAATATCCCAAGTGTTTATGATAACGATCCTTAGAAAAGGAAATGAATGGGTTAAAGAATATATAATACTCAAATATAATTGAGTCTAAGTAAATGTTATGAAGTAAAACTTACAAGAATTTATTATTAATAATGGTGGGAGTAGGAATATAAAATCTATATTAAGGTAATATGTTGAAGTTATTCAATATTAAATTTTGAAAAGATATTTGGTGAAAACTGAGTAAGGGAGGTTTCGTTGATTCCGAGGACGGAATCCTTATAAGGAGGGAAGGATGTGACAACCCAAATTTTTATAAATTATTAAAATAGGAATTTAATAAATAAAATCCTTATTATGTGATGTTTTGAGTTTGAGTATGTATATATACGTGCTATATATTTTGAAAAATATGATCTGGTGTGAAGAGGAATATATATTCATATATTGGGAAAATGAGGTTTAATAGCTAAGTTAACTATTGAAGGAATTAAATGAATTTAGTAATTAATTTTAAATATTTATTGAATTAAATAAATATTTTAAATTTATTTATTTATCGAGATAAATAAATGGTTGATAAATTTGTGGTGAATTAATTTAGTAACTAAATTGATTAATGTTAATTAAATAGAGTATTGATAATTTTATTTGAAGGATTTAATTTAAGGAAATAATTAAATTAAATCAATTTCTTAATATTTAGGAAGATAATTAAATGAAGTGAATTGTTTAATATTAAATGAGTAAATTAAATAGAGTGATGTTTCTAATTTATTAATTAAATTAGATATATAATTATTTATTAATTATAAGGTATAATGACAATAAGAATTTTATTGTTGTTATATAAGTTATGTAAATTAACTAAACTAAGTTATTTAAATTGATCAACTAATGGTGTAACATGAAACTATATAATATAATAATATTAAAATAATTTAGTTTGGGAAATAGGGGGTAGCCAAACAAGGCCTTGCGGCCTTTGGCCTATTCCAATTGACGCTTCTTATTTTTATAATTGAAGTGTGCGTGGGTGAGTGGCCAGTTTATATTATCTACGCATCTTATTTTTCCTCAGGCTAGTGGTGAGTTGGGTGAGAAGAAGAATTACAGAGGGTTTGTACGAGAGAAGAAAAACTAGTTTTTGGAGATTGACAAGAGGAAGAAGGGAAATTACTAAACCTAGTCACCATCTTTTGTAGCATACAATCAAAGAGAAGGTATAACTTACTTCAACTCTAATTTTTTGATAATCTTGTGGAATTAATAAAAATACATGTATATATATGACCTATAATATGTTAATCCTCGTTTGTGGGTGTTATTTGATGATTAAAGGTATGGAATAGGGTTGTAGTAGAAGGTTATATATATATATCAGTGTGTATGTTGAAAAAGTGCTTTAGAAAGTACGAGAATTGATGCCTTATATGTGTTGTAATCTGTAATTTGTTATTGGATTGTGATAATATGTTAAGAAACAAAAACGGCGTAGTTTAAATCGTGTTAATTAGTTAAGAAACGAAGCCGTGGCGATCGAATTCGCTAAATGTGTTTAAAACATAAAAATATAGCATGAACATTGAATTGGAACCCTTAAATTGATTTGTTAAAGTTTTTGAAATGCTAGAATTATTCTTTAGATGAGTAGTTCAGTGTTTAACGAGTCCAACGATTCGAAAATCGACTAATTCGGACTTAAAATGAAAAAGATATGTCCAAAATTGTTATTTGTTTTACATCTGAAGCCGGTAGCGGAGTCTTGTATTTGGCGCTTACTGAGTCATCTTGGTGTACGGTATTTGTGAAGGAATTGGGCGCGGCCGCTTGCCTAGTGTGCAAGGTGTGACTGCTTTGACCTGATTTGGTAAAATGGTCATAACATTCAGAAACTCAATTTCGATCAAGCGGCTGTAGGGGAAAAGCTACTACTGCAATTAAACGAGCTCGACGAATTTCGCCTTCAAGCCTACAAGAACTATAATTTATACAAGGAAAAGGTCAAGAGATATCATGACCAAAAAATTATGCAAAGAACATTCGAACCAGGGGAATCAGTCCTTTTGTTCAACTCATGATTGAGATTGTTCCCAAGCAAGCTTAAGTCAAGAAGGTCGGGACCATTCACCATAAAAAGGTTGTTCCCTCATGGCGCCGTTGAACTCTATAGCTGGAATCCCTTAGAAACTTTCAAGGTCAACGGTCAACGATTAAAGCACTATTGGGGTGGCGAGTCCAACACCGATGTCATCGCCATCACATTATCTGACGTACCATGAACAGGAAGTAGTCAGGCTGAACGACGTAAAATCAAGCGCTAATTGGGAGGCAACCCAATCATACGTTTATTTTTCATATTTTCATTCATAATTATTAGATTATAGTTTATAATAAGTTCATTAGGTAGGTATTACATTGTATAAGTCTTGTTAATCTCTCAAACATGCTCTAAGTGATCAACAATCTAATAACTTGTATGTTTCATGGCTTGCATGATGGGAAAATGTACATTAAATGGCATAGCATGAAGAAAAGAAGAGCAAAAGAGTTAGTTAGCAGAAGGCATGCCCTCCTGGGCGGGGGTCTCCCCAGAAAAATAACAATAAGCATGCCCACTGGGATGGGCTATATTTGCCTTGCACCCCCCACCGGGGCGGGGGTCCCCAAAGTTAGTTAGCAGATTACATGCCTGGGCATGGGCTTCCTAAGCCTTAATACCCCCAGCAAAGTGGATCACAAATTAACAGACTTATTAAGGCGATTATACACGGTTGCTTCCCCAATTACATAACCTCCTCACTACTTTAGCAATTAATCCTATTCCTCCTCCATCACAACTCCAACCAACACTAATTACACCCAGTTCAACCCTACGATTTCCACTACTCCATTACTTCTCCCCACCACGCCAATCCAATACTCCCTTACATCACACCATCCCTATATATATTCACACCCTCACAACTCAAATTCTTCATAACTCTTCAACTTCATCTCACAAGTCTGTGAATTAGAGCGTCCATAGAGGTAAATTGCAAGCAATTGAGTGTGAAGCACAATACTACAAATTATTCATCTTCTCTCTTCTAATTTGCCACATAAAATCGACAAGTTTGGGGGAAGACTTTTATGTGCACACTAAGTGTTTATCAGTTTGTGTGAACCAAGTTTGGAGGGAGATACTGTGATTAAGGCATTCGAGAGTAAATGGCTTCGCAACCTACATCGAAATGACAAAGGGGAGAAAGTTCAAGGCCTGCACAATCGACACGGACCTTTGATCACCAAAAAATTTGTAAGTGTCGTCGTCGCCGACCGGTACGACTATATGATGACAAAAGCCCTTACACCGGAGTGGGGGTTGACACCGGAGTGGGGGTTGGCACCGGATCATGTCGATGGGGAAACAATGCAGCAAATTTATCAGAAGGGCTGGAAAAAATTCACCGAAGAACCAGAAGCCGCCGTGGTCAAGATAGTCAAGGAGTTCTATGCGAACGCCGAGGACAAAGGCCCCTACAATGCTTATATGCAGGGTCACTTAGTCCCATTTAGTGCTGATGCCATCAACACCTATTATCAATTACGAGTGCCTCGACAATGCCAATATGCCCACCTGCATGATTTTGATCCAGACTATGAAGCGATACTCAAAGAAATGACTAAGCCGGGAACAGCATGGATCAAAGGTCAGATGGGAGGCACAATTTTTCATAGCAAAGATATCAATCGGTATGGTAAAATTTGGTATGCTTTCTTATATGCTAAATTGTATCCGTCCCAACACACATCGAACGTGACCAAAGAGAAGGCAATATTGTTGTATGTGATTGTGCAAGAATTCATCATTGATGTCGGGGCCATAATACGTTTCTCCATCCGTCGGTGCTTACGAGGAAACTTTTCAGGTGGCTTGCCACACCCATCACTCATATGTGGGTTATGTCGCTAAGTGGGTGTTAGATGGTTTGACGATGAACCCACACAAATGTTACCGCAGTTACTAGATTCAAGAATGATAACACAATATTTTGTGTGGGCCGGAGGTGATTCCCATCCTCGAGTGTCAGGTTTTATTTTCCATCGACCCGGAGGACGAAGTTGATCTTTTGCAAAACTCGAAGGATGATGATACTATGGGAGATCAAGGAACCGAGCATGTACCGCAGTCCGAGGCCTTATCCAGTCCTCAGTTTCTTGACTTTCAACATTAAATGGATGCGTACAACAAAGCAGCATGTCAGGAGATATGGCGACTAGCATTGAGGCAAGACCACATATTTGACGCTGTGAACACGTCTTTTGCTTCACTCAATATGACACTTTAGAGCTTCAATCCAGCTGCACAATTTCCATATCAGCAGCCCATGTCAATGCCAAGGTTTCCACCTAGTGACTCCGAGGAAGAAGATCAACCACCACCTCCTCAGACTTAAGCGATTGCAGGAAAGTCCTCACACACTTAATTACGATTATCCATCCAATGAGGGCATTGTATCACTTAAGTTTGGGGGATTTAATTACATGTTTTCATGCATAATGTTATTAGTTAGGTTTGCATGTGTCATCGCACTTTAGTTTTGCATATCAATTTAGGATTTGTGATTTTGCATTCATGTAATTACATAGTTGTATAGTAACTTAGGTTATGCATTTTTTTCATCTTATGTTTGCATTTTGTCATGTCATGTTATGTTTGCTTTTCTATCTAAAAAAAACATTTAGTTACATATTGTTTTTGCATATGTCTAGTAGTGTTATAGTTCATGTTATTTTGGGCCAATGATGAGATTGAGACTAAGTTAAAAAATACAACATTGATTATTAGAACTGTGATATAATTTCTGTTATGAATCGAATCTTGTGCTTTTTTGAAACTGGTGTTAAAAGGTTAGCATGCTAACAACATCTGTGTTGACTGGTTAGTTCAAATTGATACATAAAGATTTTTTGAAGGATAATGCTAGGGTGAATGAGAAAAATGACAAGGATAGGAAGTGAAAATGATGAATTAGACAAGAACTTAAGTTTGGGGGAGAAAGGTAGGGTATATAAGCTTCAGTTTATCTAAAAAAATAAGAGAAAAAAACTAGTTGAGTCTTGTGGTGGGTTAAGGAAAATATACTCCCCATAAACACGAGCGTGAGATGGAGCATAAAATGCACTCACCAACCATCTATCTATGAAAAAAAAAGTATGAAAAAGACGGAAAATAAGAGCAAAGGGCCCCCATCAATGAAAAAAAAAGAGAAAGCATGAATACTCTATTTGATCCCTTAAGTTTGGTAAATGTCTGAATTCCGTTGGAACTTGCCTATTTTTGAAATTTTTATGTTTGCGCTATATGATTCCTTCTAAGAAATTTGTTATGTATTGAATTTGAGTCTGTATCAGTTATCATGGATGTTTAACACACACGCACATTATACAAGTGATAATGGTTTAAGATTTGAGAACTAATAAGGAATTATTGATTGGTTTTGGTGATTAATATTGTAGAGTTCACTTGTTTTCCCTGAGGCCAGTGAGATAATTTTTTATTCTATAATACTGTTGGATTCGAAAGCATATAGATTAGATTCGTTACATTTCATTGTATTATATAACATATTTGTTATGTGTTGTGCTCGAGGACTAGCACTGTTTAAGTTTAGTGGATTTTGATAAGTGAATTTTATATTCACGAATCGATGTTCATTTCAATCTTATCATTGTTAATTTCTTATTCCCGTGTCCGTTTTTACTTGTTTCGTGTTCTTTTATGTGTAGGGTGGTTGAGGTGGAAAGAAGCAAAGAAAGGACGTCATTTGGAGCATTTTGGTTGCAAGTTATGGAGTTAAAAAAATCAAATTACAGAATATACCCTCGCCGGGGCGGGTCCTTTTTTATTCTGTAATACTGTTGGATTCGAAAGCATATAGATTAGATTCGTTACATTTCATTGTATTATATAACATATTTGTTATGTGTTATGCTCGAGGACTAGCACTGTTTAAGTTTGGTGGATTTTGATAAGTGAATTTTATATTCACGAATCGAGGTTCATTTCAATCTTAATCATTGTTAATTTCTTATTCCCGTGTCCATTTTTACTTGTTTCGTGTTCTTTTATGTGTAGGGTGGTTGAGGTGGCAAGAAGCAAATAAAGGACGTCATTTGGAGCATTTTGGTTGCAAGTTATGGAGTTAAGAAAAATCAGATTGCAAAATATACCCCGTCAGGTGGACCTTTTTGTTTTCATACCCCGGAAGGGTAGTGGGTCTTCAACATTAGTTTCTGAGAATGGGTACCAGCTTATATGGCCTTATTTAGGATATACCCACTTTAGGCGAAGGTCTCAACAGTTGGACTCTCTTATCTTGCCTTGAACTCTGTTGGGACTTGAATATGAGCAATTGGATAGCATATGGACTCTGTTTAGCAGAGGATTTCGACTAGGACTTGTGTGTTGGGATATTAATTTCTAAACTACAACAACTTAACAACACACACAAGGCATATTACAGAGATTAATTCCAGATATTTCATAGCAAGCTTTGGAGGGAGATTTTAAAGAGATTTTCGTGATGATTGCAGATTAGGCTATGTGAAGGGTGTTTTTCACTATTCTTCATTTTAGTTTTGTATTTGTAATTAAAAAGATGTTTTCTTTGAATTATGCAGTTATTATTTCATTCATGATGAACTAATTCACTTGTTAGGCCGATGATTTTGTAAACTTTTATTTCCAGTTCAAAAAGCTAATTTCCAGTTTATCTATATTAATTTGACCTTGAATTTATGAATTGCCTGATCAACAATTCTTTGTGGATTTGTATGGAATCGAGAAAGGATATACGAATCTAGACTTAGTTAATATAACATGTGTTCATGAATTTTGTGAATAGTTGAATCTTGATGAATGTTAAGGTAGAGATATGCTTAACATCGCATGTAATCAGATAGGGAACTTAATCTTAAACCGTCTTAAATTATAATTCACATAGAGATATAGTGAGTTAGTTGATTAAGGTGTTTAAGTTGTTTCTATCTAATTTGTGGATTTAAGTTAATACGGTATTAGTGCATCGAGAGGTGGCTAGTATGACATTCGTGTTCTTGATTAATAATCTGGGATAGTGAGCTGAATTGGAATAAAGGTGTAGAAATCAGAATGAAGCTTAGGGTGAAATCATAAGTCTAATTCTCCATTAATTGTTTGAAATTTCAGTTTTGATTTTTGTGACTTTTTGTGATAGTATATTCATTAATAATTTTGTTTTTATAATTTTAATCATTGAATTGGATAGTTTAATAAAATTAGGATTAATAGGGAATTGATAATTGTGAGGTTAAATTTTTTACTAAATTATCTCTGTGGGAACGATACTCTACTCATTACTGTATTACTTGTTGACCATGTATACTTCCGTGTTGTGCGTATATAGATTTTACCCAACACTTTAATAGTGGAGCCAACACACTTTATATTTTTTACAAGATAACTCTTATAATCATGAGAGAGCAGAGGGAGTAAGGGCCATGTGGCCGGATGGGATATGCAGAAGAAATGAGAGAATAATGTGATGAGTGTACTTACTTTATTAGGTAAGTACTTTTTAGGTGTCATTTATTTTAATGGGCCAACACTTTAGAAGTGGCTTGCAAGTTACATATTGTATAATGAGAGAGAGAAAAGCAAGATATGGATAGATATGCTATGTTATCTAATCACTTTAATTTGGCTAACAAACTTGGTAATTCATGTGTGCTCTCATGTTTTTTTCTCTAACGTAAATATAGAGAGAGAAAGTGGGAGGGGCGGCAACCCTTCATGGGAAAAAGGAGAGAAGAATCTCCATGGTAGAAAAGAAAAAGAAGAGGAAGATGAAGAAGAAGAAGAAAAATAAAAAGGTATAAAACTATTTTTTCTCTAAGCTTTCTTTCTTTATTTTATGAATTTGATGAAAAGGGGTTATGATATGAAAGTGTAAAACCCTTTAATTTATGTGTTTATGAGTGTTTCATGTTTGGATTTACCCATATTGGGTGTTATTTTAGTTGGAAATCAAAAGTAAAGAAATGTGATTTTCTAGTTTATAAACCATAAAATTTGTATGAACTTTAGATTTCCACCGTTTTTGATCTACACCTTCTTTTTGCGATCCGTCAAAGAGAGGTTCTAGATATATAAGTTAACTACTAAACCCAAGTGGTAGAACTCAAAAATATTGAGTACACAATTTGTAGCGACTATTTTACCCAAAATAGTTCCGACTTTTGAATGGAAAATAGACTATTTTTGAACAGTCAAGGGTAGGGGTAGTTTCGTCATTTTTTTGACATTCAAAAATTCTAGAAAACTTTGGGAGGATACTATGATATGTTTTCTAACATCTCCAAGTGGAATCATTGAAAAAGGAGTTGTAGATTTCCGTGTAGATTATTTTTAACAAAGTACGAAAAACTGGTTTTTCCAAAATAGGTATTGCCCAGAAATTTCCAAGGGCTGTTTCGGTAACTTAATTTGTGAAATAAATTCCGGCCTTTTGGGCCATGAAAATATATGATATAAAGTATCGCCTTTCCAAAAATGAGCTCATTCTGACTCAAAATGACCAAGTTATGACCATTTCAATTTTTGTGATTTTCTGACGAAAATGGATATAACCGGAGTTCTATAACTCTGATGACCATAAAATTTAAACTGGAAGCTCACGTTAACATGTACAAGATTGTGTCAAGAGATGGGAATTTTTGGAGTTAGGCATGATAGGACTAATTTCTTAAGCTACGCACTAAAATTTATTTTTGAAAAATACTGAAGGGAGTTAAAAAAATTATGAAAAAAATACTTTTTGTGTATGGAATACAGGTGTATATGATTGGCCAAAAGATTGAAAAATAATAAGCTGATTTCATATTTTCATGAATAGTTTATTTCAGCTTCCTGAAATGAACATTTTAGGTTACTGAAATAAGAAACCAAAATTTCAAAAGAGATGTCAGTTTTGTTTTAGCTTGCTGAAATAGAAACTGAAATGATATATTAAGTTTTCTAAAAGTCATAAATAGTTTAACAAGTTATATTAAGAACTTATAAATGAACAAGTATGTGTTAAGTATAAGGTAATTGTGAACCAGTTTAGACAGAGTCTTAGCAATATTAGGCTCGATAATTATCCTACTAGACCGTCGAGATATCGAAATAGTACTGGATTCAACTCAGACTACAATAGTCTGACTTAATACTAGGACTTATGTGTTGTATAGACTTCTAGGATTATGTGGTAATGTGTTTAGGTTATTTTATATTGTGATGATATTATTCTAACTTGTAGATCAATATTATTAATATTAGGTTTTCAGACAAAGATAAATAAATTGTGTAACAATAATTAACGGTACAGGCAAGTTCCTAACCTTGAACTCTAATTATTTATGCAAGTTCTCTAACTCGACCTCGAGTTGTTATTTCAATTGTGCTTGTGGTTAATCATTGTTGATTGTCATGTCTATGAATTGTTAAATCGTACTCTGTGCATATTGTATGTGTTCATCGGGTATGAAAGGCTGATCACCTTCATTACCATTCGGTCCAGATATAATTGCCATGTTCATGTTCAATGTTTGTTCTGCTATGAAAGTTTGTTCATGCTAGTTTGTAATTATATTGTTGAATGTTAGCCGTCTATTATTCAAATTCTTTCCATCATGATATATCCTCAAATAAACTTATACTTGTTGGGCAAACCTGTTGTTCACCCTTGCTATATCATGATAAACATTAAAGATTAAGACAAATATGTCGGATACAAGGAAAATTTAAAGACAAGTCCAGCTTGGGAATTATGTGTACAGTTAGATTTGTAAAATTAATTGTGACGCCCCCAAAATAGGTATACATCACTCATCTTGAGTCGCCAAATACATAGTACAAAATTTAAATACAACTTAATTATACAATTGTCATGTAAAATACGACAAAACATAATCTAGAGTTTTAAAACTAATATTGTCATCTAGACAATATCCACACTCAATGGAGTCCTCATTACATTTATTATCACACTATTTAACAGAATAGTGAGGACTACTAATGCTATCATCTGGACCTTCACTCCGTTCTCCGACTAGTCCCAGTTATATTCTCATTTCCCGAAGAGAACAAGGAAAGCAAAGGGTGAGCTCAACTAGCCCAGTAAAAAATATTATGACTAAGATAATGCAGGATAATTTATCGTTAGCCTTCAACAGTGTTAAACTGATAGAATATAATAAACATCAAGTTTAACTGCATCGAAACAAGCAATCCATTAGAAGAGTCAAGTAGAGCATGATATCAACTATCTTCTATGATTTAAAAGGTTTTTCATCACTTTTATCGCTGAGACTCAGCTTAATAATAATCCACATCATCGAATCACCCCTGCACTACGGCCAAGGATATTCATTAGTATCACGACCATGAATTATCCATGCACTACGGGCTAAGGATATTTGTGTATTCATCAATGGTCATGATCATGCCAACAACTGTCCATCAATGCACTACGGGCCAATGAGGACTTTTACCACATCATTTGTAACATTACGGTCATGATTATACCAAATAATCCTTGGGCATAATCATACCAAGTCAATCTATGCACTACGGCCACAGATGACTTTCATCATAATATAAACATGAGGATGATGACAATGATATAAGAATTCAATTAAATGAAAGCAAAGGATAAATTTTTAAAGATTTATAATTTAATTTATCCATAAATCACTAACGTTCAAATTGTCAACATGATACTGCTTTGTGGAGTAAAATTCAAGAATAATATTGTACTAAAAATGATTTGGACCGAAAATAAATCAATTTTTATCATGAATAGTACCTCGGGTGAATAGTACTTGAGTGAATAGTACCCCGTGAATATTACTTCATGAATAGTAACCCATGAATAGTACTCTGGCATGAAAAAATTAAAACTTATCAAGAATGCTACTGGATGAAGCGCAAATTGCAAGGATATTCTACTAATTTCATGGAGTATAGAAGCCAAAACTTTTATAAAATGAGTATAGAATTCGAAATATAAAACAAAATAATATTACTTACATACTACATAGTATGGAAGAAAATATTATTTCAAGCGAATATTGAACAAAAATAACATCCCTTACCTTTAAAAGAAGAGTATTCCAACTGGTTTAGCGGGGGTATTCTTGAAGAAAACCTATACTATTTTCTATGCTCAAAGCTTCCTATTACTCGAAAGAAATACGCTCAATATTATAGAAGAAGAATTCTCTGATTCTGGTGTAATTTTCAATTCTAACTAAGCATCCTATTTATAGGAGAATGAGAGGATATTATTTGGAAAAAAAATCATGCGTGAACAGTATTATTACTTTTTTCTTCCTTCTCACGGACGAACAACCGAAAGACTCACGGATGTTTTGAATTTGCAAGTTATTCCCTTTTACACACATAAGTTATATATATATATATATATATATATATATATAAATACTAATACCATCATTTCTCAACCAATTCCCGTAACCAAAATTCATCAAGTTCTCCCCCCCCCATTTTTTCTCACGTGGGCCCCACATGTGGCCCCATTTTTATTATATTAAATAATATTTTTACCGATTATTTTGAAAAATAGGTAAATGGGGGTCTATAACATAAGCAAAATTTACATCAAATACTTCATAAAAATTCCCTCAATATTTTTAACAACGTTTATTCATATTATTATAACTCGCAATATTAACAATCAGGTCGTTCCTAGGAAAGAGGGGGCTTTCCAATAAGGATTTCTCCCTATTGGCGCGCAATTAGGTGACCAAACCCCTTTCCTCGACAGAACTTTTATAGACATCGTCAATATTGCAAAGAATAATATGAATAACTTTGTCGTCTCAATTATTGATTTAATAATATAAAAAACATTGACAATAATTGAATAAAATAAATTGAGATACTATGCAGCAATTACTGTAGCAATAATTGAGTATAACTGAGTGACTTCTCACGTAAGCATCGCTAATCAATACCGTGTGCTACTATGCAACCACGCGTATTACTATTTTTTTATCACCGGGTATATCAACAGTTAACGATAAAACTTCTGTCGTTATTTTTATAAAAAGATATTTCTGTCATTTTCTAATTCCGACAATAATTTTGTTGTGGGGTCCACCAATGATTGTGTCATCATACTTATATTCTCTATTAAAATGAATATTCCCTGACCAATCGAATATTATATAACAACTTGCATACTTTGCAAAACTCATAAATATTACAAACAACTATAAAATTATAACAAATTCAAACCTTAATATTCAAAAATGATATTTATAGAAAAAATCATCTTTACTCATAAAAGTTGTGGTCTTACATTAATGTATGATAATAATATTGTATGTTAGATAGGATATTGATTCAAGTATTATGTGAAGGTTTTCGACCTTGGGGTAATGTGTAAAGTGTATTGTATAAACAATTTATGTTTATATCTTCCGCAATAGTTGTAGAAATAGTATACCAGATCCTTGGTGATTAGGACCAGGATTTGGGGTTATCACAATAGAACTAGGAAGAGAGATACGAGTAAATCCTTCGCTAGTGTGTCCTACATAAGCTTATTTGTTATTTAATTGGTCGGTCAGAATATAGGGATAATATATGGCATGTTAATTAACCATTGTTTTATGGCAGTATTTGAGAATGGCATCTAAAAATTATGAGATGAACAATGGAGCACATGAGGCTGTTGAATCACTAATGATCAATACCCATGATAACGTGCATCAGGAAGGAAATAATCCTCAGGTAAACAACAACACTGACCAAATGATGAACGATGGGATGTTCAGAGGCTTTCTACAATTCATGCAACATCAGGCGAGAGAGACTCCTGTGCAAAATACAGGTGGAAACACTGGCAACTCACAGATGGTCACCGCTATGCAGTTCAAGGAGCTTGGACCACCAGAGTTTTTGGGAAAGCCAAAACCACTTGAGGCAGAGACGTGGATAAAGCAGATCACTAAGATATTTAATATCTTGGGATGCTCCGAGGAGTTAAAGGTTCCCTTTGCCACCTTCATGTTACAAGGAGAGGCAGATTACTGGTGGGAATCCGTAAAGCGTACTCAGCTTACCGCACTCAAGATGTCTTGGGAGAAGTTCCAAGAATTGTTCAACGATAAGTACTTTCCCGAAAGTATTCATCACATGAAGGAGGTAGAGTTTATCAGACTAGAACAGAACAATATGATTGTGTCCCAGTACGAGGCTAAGTTTGCAGAATTATCCAGGTTTTCACCTCATTTGGTAGAGAATGAGAAACGTATGACGCGGATGTTTTTGAGAGGTTTAAAACCCGAAATACGTCTGTGATGCCCCCAAATCCGGGTATCTTCCAACCTAATAGATGGTGCTACACGGTACTCATAATTGTACATTCATTCTATTAAAACGACATCAAAATATGTGTATCAACGACATTCTTATTACATTAATAATATTACATCCCGTTCCCAGGTTCTATAACCATTACATTCTTTGTTCATCATACTATAATATATACAACTTACTAGTTTATTACAAGGTAAACTAATCGTTCATCTTCATCTTACCTTTATCCTTGTCGGATCCCTCGGTTCGTTCGGTCTTAGCTGCATTCATATGGTTTAAGCAAGAATGAGCATAACAAGCTCAGCAAGTACAACAACTTCTTTTAAACGACATGCTTGAAACATAGGAATCGTATATCTTCAATAACTGGATAATAGTTACCAAGTACTATCAATAATTCAAAATTAGCATTTCTTTTCCTTTAAAACATTTTACAATAACAATATTCAGTAAAACATCAATTATGGCTCAAGACCATGAGCGTTTCATAATTTCTTTGAAAAGGACAACCTGACACTAAGTCTGTAAGTCCGGCATAGCTTACGAGCACTTCTAGGTGATCAGCCTATAGTACTTTATGTTGATCAACACTACATTCATTAAACGTGTGTACGTTTAAGTTGTGGCAACCTCATGTGCCCATCAAATAATCGATGAAAATACATTTGTTTATTCATACTCAGACTTACCTTGAATCCGTACCAAACAATTGGCGTAGGATAGCATTAGAAATTCCATATTAAAAGACTTATAAATAAATAAATCAATTCTTCAAGATTAGTCTTTCCGAGGTAAAACTGGCATCGACCCTTTAGTAAAACATTTCATGCATCTCATAACATGAATCACAGAAAACTTGGCTAACACGAAGGTTAGACAAGCATTTAAGAAAAACTTTCCTTCAGCGTCTGCTACAGTAAAATAACTTTTCCTTTCAGCCTTTACGGTCTCTACAATACATAACCACATAACATACCACATTAGGTCATGAATGAACATACATGGTTCCTAATGAATCTTACCCTTCTTCTCAATATAATCATGTATTTAGATTTGTTACTATTGGTTCCAGCTTGACATTATAATTTACATCGTTCTTACCAACTTCGTTCTCTTCTATAACTTAAACTGAAATTATTTCATTAATACAACTCGTTTCAAGTTAATTATCCTTCCTCACGGCTTACTAACGTTCTCATATTATTAATCGAAACTCGATCGTCAATGGTTAAGTACACTTATTGCATACCATTCGCGTTAACGTAATATTCATCAACATTTAGTTGTAACTCGCAACGTTATTGCCATCATCTAAAATATGCTATGTTAAGTTAATTAATTCATTATCAATTAACTATCTTTCCTTTCGTACTCTTAATCGTACTTACTTACTTAATGAAACTTGTTTCAAGTACTTATCTGCCTTTACGGCTTATTATCATTCATCAATTCACTATTAATAACTTATATTCCATTTGTGACACCCCCAAATCTAAGTACTTCATTCTCACAGGATCTGGTGTTCACTTAATCAAACATTCATATCTAACTACCCAATCACAATAAAACTGGATAATTAAAACCTTTCCCATTAAAGGGTTACATAAAAAAAATCTCCTAGGTTATCTAACCTTTAATTACAATCATTCAAATGCGAAAATTAAATATACATCATTAAACCAAGTATAAGATCATCATAATAAAATCTAACATCTTAATCAAAATAAAATTACAAGTCTTCATCACTTGCATAATTTTCCCTTTCCTTTGCTAGTCGAAGGTTCGTCTATCTTCTCCTCTTTAGCTGCAATGAGTTTATAAACATCCAAGAGTGAGCAAAACAATTACTCACTAGATACAATATGAAATCAACAGGAGTATAGTAATAATAACTGCCAATAATAGGCTCATCAACAATGAATATTACTCTATCATCAATAATCAGAAACTGAAATCCAAAATGTGGAATAAATATAACTGAGGGTCATAAGACCATGAACTATGTCCACAGTTGCGAGTAATCTTTCAACTCCAACTTTAATAGTCATAAGACTATAAGGACTCCTCGTACTTAGGGGGATCAGCCCTTCGTACCATGTATTGTTCACAAACATTTAATGCTACACATAAGTTAACCCCTAATCATAACATTAGGGTTGTTCATCTCAGTATTTAGAGTTCAAGTCCGCACCAAAGGAAGTTTGGTTTGGATAAGCTTTCAGGGTAATTTTGAATTCAACGACCATCAACTAAGGATTAGTTGAATGAAACCAAGAACATTTCACTATAGAATAATCGTGATTGAATCAATCATAGTAAACTAAAGTCATGCTTTAGAAATAATCTAAGAGCATACAATTTGAATAACTATAACACCTTGCTTGAACAATACTAAGCCAAGGGTAATTAGAATTGAATACTAAGCATGCATAACAATTTGATCGATAAAAATGTTCAACATTAGAATATATAAATTTGCATGCTAAACAACAAGTTAAATACAAGAATAACTTGCTCAAGAATAACTTACATCATTATATCATAATCGAATTGAAAACCATAATTAGTTCAACAAGATAAAGGATTAGAAAAACTTACTCAAAGAAAATTTAAGCGATTGCACAATTCTAAAAGTAGAGTTAAAGAACTTGCTCAACGTAAAAAGAAGGTTTAGAAAACTTGCCTTGCTCGTAGGCTAAACCAAATCAATACAAATCACAATATCCTATAAACATATGTCATCATGACATAGTTAGCCATTACCATTTACAAACATAGCTAAGTACGTTCATCATGTAAATATTGGATTTTTAATCATATAATCAAGTTATAACACACGTTAATTGTTAATAACATACTTATTCATAGTATAAAAATACTAAAATCAACATTTTACAGTCCTACTATCATCACATAACAATTCCTTAAAATTTCAAGTACAAAATTAACCTTTGGCGAGACCATTACGCTAACTTTCAAACTATTAAGCGCCACAATTTATACTATGGTTCATTGCAATACATGATGATGGTAATCATATGACCACATTTATACTACCAAGACAACAATACTGTATATGGCGCCCGCACGTGACACTAAAATTGAGCTGGCTGTCAACATTATGGGAAAAAGCGCAATCTTCGATTGACAGACTTGACAATAGCATAAGAAAAAGCCAATTTTGGCCTACAAGCTCGTATCTAACAGTCTAATTCACATGTAATTATATAAAAACTTCATGTAAACATAATTCAAGAACTCCTAACATGATTCTACCCATACAACAACAATAACAACTAGTTTAAAACATCCAATTTCACTATTTTTGATAAAAATTCACTTTTTTGATATTTTTGATGAAAATCAATACTGTGATTTTGTTTTTCAACCAAAACAATTAATTCAAAGCATCTTTATCAATGATTATACATACTCTAACAAATTAAACGATCAATTTATCAATAAAACAAGTAAACAACCCAAAATTTATATTTTAACTAAACAATATATAATAAAGAAAAACTCTCTGTAAAATACTTTTCTCCACAAATTACATACATATCAACAATTCTTTGATTATAGCTCATGAAAATAGTTTTAACATTACAAGTAAGCCATATTAAGCCTCATAACAATAATAATTCATCCTTACACAAGGATTTTATGGAGAATCATGGAAGAGAGAAACAAAATTTTTAAAACTAAAAGTATAGGTTAATACCTTGAAGAAGATGATGAGGATGACTATATCTTTTCTCTTCTCAAGCTTTCCTCTTCTCTAACCTCTAGCCTTTCTTCCTCTCTTCTTTTCTTCTTTCTTCTTCTTCTTCTTCTTTTTACTCTGAGTTTTTCCTTCTTCTCTCTAACCTCTCTCCTCTAACTCTAGAGCGTACTGATAATCTAACGTATCTAGATATTATATATATATTAATTATATAATATAAATATAAAATACATAACTGACATCAGTTAAAAGTTTTTGAAATCAAAAGCCATAAGGCTTGTTTGGTTACTAACTAAAAAAAATAACCCATTAACCTTACACCTTGTTTGGTAAAACTCAAATAAATTAAAGACTTAATGGGCATTAGGCCTTGTTTGGCCAAAACGGAAATAAAACTCCTTTAAGTTATTTTAATAATTACCTTATAAAAGGTTATTTGTCACACATTAATTTAATTAAATTAATCATAATAACAATTTATTAAATTACTTCATCACATAAATCAATACCACCAAAATTATAATTTTCTATACAATTATAACTTTATTTAATCAACTAACACATCCTTTTAAATTTACAAATTCTAATAAAAAGATTAATAATTCAATTAATCAAAATTCTCAAACTTAATAATTAAATTAAATTAGCAAAATAATTAATTTTCCTTAATTATTTATTTAACAAATAATTAACCACATCAATTCAAATTTGAACAATTATTTATTCAACAATAAACACATCCATTAAATATTTAAATAATTCAATAAATATTTAATATAACAATTAAAATTCTAGAATGTTACATCATTCCCTCCTTACAAGGATTCTGTCCCTAGAATCACAATTCAAACAATTCATTCGTCAAACCATTAATCTTTCTTTCAACCTTTAATGTATTACTTAAGGTTTACAACATCTTAATTGACGTAACTTTAAGTTAATTAAGGATTTAATTTACTCTTCTTTCACTTCTCTTTTACTTTACATTCAAAAACATTTTCATTTATGTTTCACTTAGTATGGTAGGTCATGGATGCAATATTTTGTTCTACAACTCATACATTACAAGACGGCTTCTTGTTCTAGAATTCAATCACTAATACTGCGACGCCATATCCTTCACTTATATTCATTGCAATTGCTAGACTTCAAATAACTCATGACCCTTTGTGGCGTTAATGACATGACTTACTTTGCCTTGGTCGAAATCAGCCATGGCGCTGATTACTAAAGACTGAGAAAAATTTGACAATTAACTTTTTATGTGAGATTCCCGGGCTTATAACTTCTTCGTTATAAGTCTGAATTGGCTAGTTCAAGAGCCTACGATTCACAAATTACATACGCTATGTGTTCATGTAAAAATTTTATCTATTTGACTTCGTTAACTAAAAATTCACCTATTAGTCCATTTTTAATGAAAATGATAAACATTCGTGAACGTTCAACGCTCGTTTCTTCGTTCTAAGTCGAAATCCGGTCATTTTTGAGTCTGCAACTCTATAATGCCAAATAAGACTTGTCTCCATTGAAAACTAATGTTTTCAAACTCAATATCAAAATTGGACTTCCATTCCGAGAATTTTACGAATTAGACTATTATCGTCCAAACTCGTGAATTCACTTTCACTTCATTTCTTATGATTTGTTCATCACTTCAAATGGATTCTATCCATCATATTAACATCTTAACCTACTCATCTCATTGACTTATATACATGATAAGTTATTATTTGTTCTTCAGAAGTTTAGAACTTATAAAGGTATAAACTACTTATGATTTCATTTCACATGACTTATTATAGATTAAGTCTTTTAACCACCATTTTCACATCTCCTTATCATACCATCTTATTAAGGTAAACATATGAGTAGTTCATATAAGCTCTTCATAAGTTCATCACTTAACTAAGTTTGAATTACTTATTCATGACTTGTACGGCTTAAGTCCATTAATTAATCATTCTTATCATTCCTTAGCATACATGTTCTACCACTACCCAATTCTCTAACAATGGAATAAAAAGAGAATCATGGTTTAAGATTGCTTACCCTTGAATATCACTTGGTTAATCTTTAATCTTCTTCTTGCTTCTTGAACTATGAAAGACTAGCTTTCTAGTTTTTCTAGTTTATTCTCTCTAACCAATAAGCTATAAGTTATTGGTGTTTTTGAACAAGGAATAAATGAAATCCAAAGCTTGCTATTTATAGGATTTTCTAGGTTAGGGCATAAGGGTCATTAATCCAACCCACCTCCTTAATCACCTCCTTACTATTCCAAGCTTAAGCACTAAGTTAACTTGGCCTCCACACTCTTTGCTTGGCCATCACAATATTTATCCAATACTTGGGCATCACATTTACTTAATCATTAAGTATACTTTCTAATCACATAACTTAGCCTTTAAGTTTACTTGTTAAGCACAACTTTTATCCTTTGCTTGCTCATCACATTTCTTAGCATTAAGTCTACTTGGTCATTAAGTTTACCTGCTCATCACACAAAGTTCTTGGTCACCAATTCACCCATGTGATCATGGGTTGCCCCATGGGTCACCCTAACCCATTGGATTAATAGTTTGGGCTTAAGGTTTGATTAACCTAACTTATACATTGAGCTTGCAATTAAACAAACACTTGGGCTTGTTCATTAATTTACATTAGACTTATAATTACAAACATTAGGGCTTTATCATTAATTCGTATTGGGCTTATCCCAATTGGACATTACAATTTCCTATACAATCCTACAAGTCCATTTCATAGGCTTAAAGCCTTATAACGTATAATCTACGTATTGATCTCGTACTCTAACTCGTATACTTATTTAAATATATGTGACATACCATCATTCATAGTTACTCGTATAATACCTCATATCATACTAGTATTCATTACCTCGTATAATACCTACGTATTATACGATAATCGCTTTAATTCATTATACGCATTTAAATTCCTTCTTGGAACTCACTTTCCCTAACCGTTAGATTTGAAGTCCACAGGCGAAAACTGTGTTTGCCATAACTGAAATATTATCGGATATTCTATCTAACCTCGATATTCTATCATTACGTATTTCTTAGAAATTCAAAAATAATTCCTGAGCAGAAATGTGTGAATAGTGTTTTTCAGAAAATTTCTCGGAAAACTTTTATTTTCGTCTTGAAAATTCAAACACTTTGATTCTATCACGTAGCCAAAATACTACGATGTTCCGACATATCTAGGTCATAGAACGACCTTCAATTAGCTTACTCCCATAAAAAAAAATTAAATAAATTCATTTAATCCACATAATCAAATAAAAATTTAATTCTCATAAAATCCAATTTTTCTAGGGCGGTACACTCTTCCCCCCTTATAAGGATTCTGTCCCCAAAATCTCGCTAATAATACATACACCATTGAGGAAAAATTTTCTTTTATTTTAATCTCGAGTTCCCACAATGCTTCTTCGACATTGTGGTTCTTTCATTTCACCTTCAACGAAGGTATTATCTTATTTTTCATGATTTGTCATTTCCTATCAATAATTTGAGTTAGAAGTTAAACACTTACTAACATATTACGCTATCTTTCTTTTATTAGTTCTTCTTTTAACTCGGGTTTATTTGGAACTCAAATTCCTCCTTCAAAACGAGATGATACTTGATTTTCTCTTTATCCTACATCCTCTTCTTCGTTCGCTTGCACTCCTCATTACCTAGTTGTACTTAATTAACTCATTCAAGTATCGTGGATTGAGTCTACATTGTGAATAACATTTCTACCACTTCATTCCACAATTTAACCTCTAACTCTGCTTTTGCCATTTCCTTTATTAACTTATTCTGAGTCGTTAACATCGATAGCTTTTTCGTACCCTTCCTACTTAACGCATCAACTTCTACGTTTACCTTCCATGTATGATATAACATATCACAGTCGTAATCTTTCATCAATTCTAATCACCTTCTTTACTTCTCATCCAACTCCTTCTGTGGGAAGATATATTTCAGACTCTTAGAGTCCTATACTATCTTCAGATTTTTAATTCAAAAACTACAGCTGTCAATTATAGATCATAAGTAGGATAGACCTTCTCATAATCCCTGAACTGGTGTGATGCATACGAAATGACTTTGTCATGCAACATGAGCACGCAATCTCGTCATCTATGCGAAACATCGAGATACACTACAAAATTCCACGTATCATCTGATAGGGAAAATACAGATACCTCACTTAACTTCCCTTTTTAGTTCCTAAAAACTATTTTTCTCACTTCCTATTCTGACAATACCAACCTGTGATGCTAATGATACTTTCAACCATAGCACCTCACAAGGGTACCTATCAATTTACCACCGACTTGCTCGGTCCCTCTTACGGGAAATCTAGCTTCCGTACATTAGTCCACCCAATTGACATAACTAGAAACTTGTCATAACTATAACGAGTTCTGAATGTCATCTTAGGTACCTCCTCATTCTTCCTTACTTTCAACCGACTATACCCCGTACGCAAATCTATCTTAGAAAAATTCTTTGCCCTCTTCAATTGATCAAATAGATCATAAATTCTGGGCCATGGGTATTTATTCTTAACCGCTAACTTACTCCTATTACGATAGTCGATACGCAACCGTAACGACTCATCCTCTTCCTTAACATCCTCCTAACTTGCGTGATCGTTAGACAACAAAAGCGTCACGATATTTTATTACCGTAAATTACTACCTTGGATTTTCTTAAAAAACTGAAGATTCATACTTTTATTCTAACAATTTAATAAAGTTCTATGATTAATTAACCCATTCATACCGAGAATTACTTCAAATTCTCTCAACATTATTGGTGCTTATCTATCGACACTTGCTTACCATTATTATCCATGAAACCATTTCCACAAATATAATCTACGAAAGTTATTCCCTCCTCCTCTATCGTAATGTTTAAAGGTACTTATAATCCCTTTCAGACAGACTCCTAGATGAGCCTTTCCACATGTCTTACACACTTCGATCTTACGCTTAGGATCCCCTTGTCCCACTCTAGTATTCCAGGAGTTAAAATTCTTTCTTTTTGGCATACTGCCACTGGCATTCTGTGCCTTGATTCCTCCCTCTCCCTTGCTCTTATTCTTCCTCTCTTTGTTATATTAAGTCAACACCTCACTACCACCCTCTGCTATAATCACCTTATCCAGAATGTTCCCATAGGAAACAATCTGAAACACCAAAATAAGAACTTAATCTTCATCCTCCCTCGCATGTTTGTAGGGAAATAATTCTCAAAGGAAACCTTCTTGAATTCTTCCCTTGTTACCGCATCTGTTCTAGCCCCACCCTGGTGAGCCTCCCACCAAAAGTTGACTTCCCCTTTCGTCGTGTAAGTCGCAAAAGAAATCTTTTGGGTCCGTCGTTCCTTTGAACTCCGACGGACCTATGCTTTTATATTCTTTAAAGGTAGTCTTTCTGGCTACTCTAGGTCACGCGGGTATTCTACCCCTGGTTTGGTTAGATGCAGCTGTTAATAAATTAACGAACTCTTGCATAGAGTTGTTTTAACCCCCCTTGATTATTGTTGTGTGATTCCTCTTCCTGATTACGTTGTCTTCTCTTTGGCGGCATTTTCTGATTAAATAAATAAAATTTCATTATTATCTATTTACTTGTTTGGTCATCATTCCATACTAATAACTCATAACACATCAAAGCACATTAAATAAAAACTTCATTATTGTGACAACCGAGATTTTGTAATTTAATTTTTAATATTTATTGAATTGAATAAATATTTTTTTCAATGAATTAATTATTAGATTTAATAATTAATTGATGAAGTTGTGATAGATTAATTTAATTATATGTGTTATATTTATTAAATTAATGTGGAGAAATTTTATTGTTCAAAGTATGTAATTATGTGAGCTTATTGTATTAAAAGAAATATTGAATAAGCCTAATAGTATTTAAATTAATTTAATTATTAATTAGAGATTTAATAATTTGACATTATTATTAAAGGAGAAATTTAATTATGTGACAATGTGAATTAATGAGAAATTATTATATTTTATTTAAAGCAAATTAAATAAGATATTGATTTATTTTATAAAGGAGTATGACATTATTTAAACTATATGATAAGGTTTTATTAAATTAATGGTTTTTGAAACCTATTCTAACTAGCCAAACATGGCACTAAGGGAGGTTATAAGCAGTTACCCATGATAAGTAACTGACCTCCACAACGCGTCAGTCTTCCTTATTTAGTATACGTCTTCTCTTTTATTTTTATTATTGCAGTGACACCCCCAAATCCGAGCACTTCAACCCCACAGATTTGGTGTTCACTGTCCAAATAAATCATAACTAACTACTCATAAACAAAGGATATAATTAAACTCAAAAGTTTAAACAATTAATCTCTCATTAAAGGGTTACATCATCTAAAATAAATCCCAGGTCATCTAACCTTTATTACAATCATTCGCGGAAAAATAAAACATGATTATAACTAAATCTATTACATAAGCTTCATAAATAAAATATAAATTAAACGTTGTCGTCTAATCAAGCACTTTATCCTTGCCCTTGCTGGTATAAAGCTTTTTTAACTTCGTAACTTCATCTGCATTGTTTTGTGCAAGAGTGAGCAAACAATTACCCACAAGAAGGATAATATACAATAACGTTTTATGAATGACAATTAACTGAGCTTTCAATGGTAAAGTATTCTTATCGGAACAAGAAAATTAATTCAACAACTATGAGTTCAAAGGAATAATGAACGTTTAAGTTAACAATAGATAACAACATCAATGAATATACCGAGGATCACAAGACCACGAACTCTATTCTAGGTTTACAAGTATTTCTGTAACATTCTACAATTTTAATTGTTATATTAAATATTTATTGAATTATTTAAATATTTAATGGATGTGTTTATTATTGAATAAATAACTGTTCAAATTTGAATTGATGTGCTTAATTATTTGTTAAATAAATAATTAAGGAAAATTAATTATTTTGCTAATTTAATTTAATTATTAAGTTAGAGAATTTTGATTAATTCAATTACTATTCTTTTTATTGGAATTTATAATTAAAAAGGATGTGTCGGTTGATTAATAAAGTTATAATTATATAGAAATTATAATTTTGGTGATATTGATTTATGTGATGAAGTGATTTAATAAATTGTTATTATGATTAATTTAATTAAATTAATGTGTGACAAATAACCTTTTAAGTAATTCTTAAAATAACTTAAAGGAGTTTTAATTCTGTTTTGGCCAAACAAGGCCTAATGCCTATTAAGTCTTTAATTTATTTGGGTTTTACCAAACAGGGTGTTAGGATTAATGGGTTATTTTTTTTAGTTAGTAACCAAACAAGCCTTATGGCTTTTGATTTTTAAAACTCATATAACTGATATCAGTTATATGTTTTGTATTTATATTATATAATCAATATATATTATATTCTATATACGTTATATTATTATACGTAAGAATAGAGGAGAGAGGTTAGAGAAAAGAAAAGAAAAGCTCAGAGGAAGAAGAAGAAGAAGAAAAGAAGAAAAGAAGAAAAGTGGAGAAGTGAGAGAGAATCCTAGAGAATTTGGGAGTGAAGTTGGAGAAAGGCTTGATAATCTGAAGGATAACCATCATCTTCTTCAAGGTATTACCCTTTTTTTTTTTTAAGTTTTAAAAGTTTTAGTTTCTCTTCTCCTATTTCTCTCTAAAATTTTTGTGATAGGATAATTATTGATTTTATGTGTGTTCATATGATAACATAGTGTTGTAAAGTTATTTTCATAGGTTATATATGATTATAATCAATGTATTGTTGTTTTGTATGAAGTTTGTGAAGAAAACCTTTTTACAGAGAGTTTTTGGTGATTATATATTGTTTAGTTAAACTAGAAATTGAGGGCTAATTCGTTGTTTAGTTGATAAATTGACCATTTAATTTGATAGAGCATGTATAATCATTGATAAAAACACTTTGAATTAGTGGTTTTGGTTGAAAAACAAAAGTTACAGTGTTGATTTTTATTGAAATATAAAAAAATGAGTTTTAGCCAAAAACAGTGAATTTGGGTGTGTTAATTTTGTTGTTTATGTTGTTGTATTGGTAGAATCTTGTTTAGAGTTTGTTAAATATGTTTATATGAAGTAGTTGTATGATTTACATGCTATTTGGTCTGTTAGAAACGAGCTTGTAGGCCAAAATTGGCTTTTTCTCATCTTTGTTGCCGAAGGTCGTCTCTCGAGGTGCCAATTCATAGTGCAAATGCATGAACTTTGTGAGATTTAATGGCGCCCATAGCATAAAGTTCACACCACAATAGCGACCTTGTAGCCTTGATTGCCACGCCGCAGTGCGATGACCACGCCGCAGCGCGACTCACAGTGTAAACTATGGCGTCGCGACGCGAGTTAGTAGAATGGTCTGATAGTGTTGATTTTGTACTTGAAATTATCAGGAATTGTTATGTGATGATAGTAGGACTGTAAAATGTTGATTTTAGTATTTTTATATTATGAATAAGTATGTTATTAACAATTAACTTGTTTTATAACTTGATTATGTGATTAAAAATCCAATGTTTACATGATGAACGTACTTAGTTAAGATTTGTAAAGTAGTAGTGACTAATTATGTCATGATGACATATGTTTATAGGATATTGTGATTTGAATTGTTTGGTTTAGTCAACGAGCAAGGAAAGTTTTCTAATCTATTATCTTGATTGAATCAATTATTGTTTCCAATAGAATAATGCAAGCTTTATAATTCTTTATCTTGTTGAACTATTTATTGTTTCAATGCGATTACCTTATTAATGATGCAAGCTTTCTAAACTTTGATTTGATGTTGACAAGTTATTCTTGTATTTAACTTGTTATTTAGCATGCACAACTATTTATACTAATGTCGAGCAATTTTATCGTTCAAACGGTTATGCATGCTTAGTACTCAATTCTAATTAACCTTGACTTAATATTGTTCAAGCAAGGCATGTTATAGTTATTCAAAGTATATGCTATTAGATTATTCCTAAAGCATGATTTTGGTTTACTATGTTGATTCAATTATGATTATTCTGTAATATGATGTTATTAATTCAACTAGTCCTCTAGTTGATGATCGTTGAACTTCAAATTACCCTTGAAAGCTTATCCAAACCAAACTCTCTTTGGTGCGGACTTATACTCCAAATACTGAGATGAACAACCCTATTATTATTATGGGATAACTTACGCGTAGCGTTAAATGTTTGTGCACAATACATAGTACGAGGGGCTGATCCCCCTAAGTACGAGGAGTCCTTATAGTCTTAGGACTGTTAAAGTTGGAGTTGAAAGATTACTCGCAACTGTGGACATAGTTCATGGTCTTCTGACCCTCAGTTATATTTATTCTACATTTTGAATTTCAGTTCCTGATTATCATTGTTAGAGTACCATTCAGTCTTGATGAGCCTATCATGAGCAGTTATTATTATTATACTCTTGTCAATTTCTTATTGTATCAAGTGAGCATTGTTTGCTCACTCCTGCTTATATAACTTTTACAGTTAAAGACGAAAAGGCTGATGTACCTAGCACAAGTAAGGGAAAAGGAAAAATGAACAAGTTTTGAAGACTTGTAATTTGATATTTGATTTTCAGATTTTAATTGAACAGTTGTAATGAAGTTTATTTTAAATTCCACATTTGAATGATTGTATTTAAAGGTTAGATAACCTGGGAGATTTTATTATGTAACCCTTTAATGGGAAAGGTTTTATTTATCCAGCTTTATTGTGATTGGGTAGGTAGATATGAATGTTTGATTAAGTGAACACCAAATCCTGTGGGAATGAAGTACCTTGATTTGGGGGTGTCACAATTTCTACTTTAACCTTTAACAGTCTAAAAGACTATAATCATCATCTATATGTCAGAGGTTCACGGTGTTTTATCAGTAACCTTTAATGATCTAAACGACTATATGGACCATCATTCTGTACTCCAGGTGATCAGCCCTTTGTATAATGTATTGCGCAAACATTTTAACACTATTACGTAGCTCTGAAATAATCCCTTGATATAGGGTTATTCATCTCAGCTCAGATTATCAGGTTCCAAACCAAAGGAAGTTTGGTTGGGAATTAACTTCAAAGGAAGTCTAGATTTTTAGAAAGCTCATCAACCAAGTACTGGTTGAATCAGATAGGAACCAATAACTATTCAAGGGTTTGATTATAATATCTTCATGAACAAGGTATATCGATGAATCAATAAGAGCTAGAGTATTAACAATTGCTAAGTTGAACAAATGTTATCATCGACAACATGCTTTCAAAGTTGTGTGAGTACATAAACAAACCAAAGGAAGTTTGGTTTGGGTAGACTTCAAGGGTAATTTAGAGTTTAGAACATTCATCAACTAAGGATTAGTTGAATTGGTAAAGAATCACTAAGAAACTTAGAGTTTGGTACAATAATGTAAGATAGTACAATGATATTGAAGAACGAAGATCAAACAACAGTTATTAGTAGCTGAATAAACACACTTCTTACAATAAAATTACAAACTTTGAATAACCAAGGTAATCTCGATTGGAATATAGAAACAAAGATTAACTAACTTGCTCAACAATAAATGAGGGTTAAAGAACTTGCATGACAATAAATTGGTAAACAAGATATTAGAAATAGAGAATTTGCATAAGTATAACATAACAGTAAAAAGTAACCTTGATGAACAATAAAATAGCAAAGGTTAGGGAACTTGCCTCGTGCGTAGGTTAAACAATCACTACTCACGTTCACCCCAAGTCCTACACATACCATATGTATTGACAATACACATTAGTGACATTAACATTACCTTCATGAGTTGCTTTCTTACTTTTAGTATAGCTACTAACTATGTTTAAGTTTAAATAACATCGCATCGTTTCATGAACACTACTTTTTAGCTTTATTACAACTACTTAAGTGATCATGTCATTGCACCACATACACATTAACAACTTGATACAACATCCTATTACATGTCCAACATGTTATCATTAAGTTATACTAATACCCAAAGGATTGCACTTGCATTCGCGCATCCTGACGCCCTCCGATTGGCTCCAAATACACAATAATCCTAAAGATGGCTATTTTGACCCTTCATAACGATTTCAAATTGAAAACCTTAAAGAACAAAAGTTGTAGGCCTATTCGTCCTCTTTCCGAATTATCTTAAAGTAACTCAATCGGAGATTGTATGAAAATTTATGGCCATTTTACTACAGGAGGTCAAAACTGCCCAATCCAGACCACATTTCAACGGCCAGGCGAGACAAACAAGCGCTGGGTGCGAACTTCGGCCCATTTTGGCGTTGGGCGTGAAATTTGGTATTTGAAGGGCGCCAAACTCGAAGAACCCAACCACGAGAAGAATGAATAACTAAATTGCATACTAAATAATCTGCTAACATCTAAATTAACATGTACAACTAACATAATTTAAACATAATCATAACCAATTATTCATATACGAATTAACGACGACTAAACCAAGATTTTAGAAAACTTAAATTTTTGAAAACACGGTTAAATAACCAAAACTCCATAGTTGATATATTTTAACACAGTAAACACTGTAAATTCTAATAACAACTAATTTGTTTACTTTAACTACAATTCTCTGAATTTTTTACCCAATTAACAATTCACAGTTCAATTTCACACACTAATTGATCATCATAATTGCTACTTACACAAGCCATATGCGAAATACGTATACTGTCAAAATTTTCCTACTGTTATCCGAAATTAGCGTGCAACTTCCTTGTTTAAACATAAACTCTAGCATTATATCACATATAACCACCATAACTTAGTTATATAACAACAATTCGGAAGAAATAGAATTCACAGAGCATCAACAAAACTTTCTTAGTAAACTTATATATATATATATATATATATATATATATATATATATATATATATATATATATATATATACACTAAGGTTATGTAAAAATACCTTTTTGTTGCTTAAGAAATCCTTGATAATCATCGAGAATAGTTTGACGAACTCAGAATTTTCTCTCTTGATTCTATCTCAGGCTCTCTCAATTCTCTCAAAACTCAGACTTAGCCAATAACCAACTGACCAACTAGTATGCGTGATAATACTAAAAAAAACTGATAGACATAATAACACATATACTTATTATAATATCAGTTACAAATAAAATATAATGTATATGTTATAAATTTATTTTATATTTTTATTTAGTTTATCTTATTTATATTATTAGAAATTCAAAATTTAAAAGTCCAAAAGTCATAAGGCTTTGTTTGACAAAACCCTTTAAATATTAAAGAATTAATATACTTAAGCCTTGTTTAGCAAAACCACATTAAACTCCTTTTAATTTATTTTAATAAACCACTTACACTATAGTTTAAAATCTCATATTTATACCTCCATATTCAACATTAGTCAAATAAATTAATTACACATACTATATTTTAAATACATATTTCACTTAAACAAATATCACATAATTATAATCTCATTATAACTTTACTTAATAATTTAACATACCACTTTAAATTATTAAATTAAAACAACAATATAGCATCTCATGTTATATTATAACTCTCTAAATTATAAATTAATTTAATTTAGGATATTATCTAATAAATTTAATTCATAAATATTTAATAATAATAACCACATCAATAATAAAATTTTTATTTTATCAATTTCAATAATAAACACATCAAATAAATATTTATATAATTCAATAAATATTTAATATTATAATTTAAAATTCTGGAATGTTACATCCTTCCCTACTTACAAGGATTCTGTCCCCAGAATCATAACTCAAACAATCATATTGTCACATTCTTCCCTCCTTACAAAGATTTTATCCCCAGAATCGAAGACACAGACTAAACAAATAACATAGGGTAATTCTTCATCATTTCAGCTTCGAGTTCCCACGTTCCCTCTTCGACATTGTGGTTCCTCCAAATCACCTTCACAGAAGGTATCTCTTTATCCCTGAGTACTTGTTCTTTCCTATCGACTATCTGGATAGTAATTTCCTAGTAGAATTGTGACACCCCCAAATCCGGTACTTCCATTTCCACAGGATTTGGTGTTCACTGTACAAACATCATCTATCTATCTACCCATAAATAAAATGCAAACCATTCAATAGAATAAATAAATAATAAATCTCTCCCCTTATGGGGTTACATCAACTGAATAAAAATAAATCCCAGGTTACTCTAACCTGAAAACATCTGTGCGAAAAACATAAACAAATAAGTCTTAAGTAACATCAGGTCTAACTATCATTACATAATCACATAAATAATCAGTCTTCATTACTTGCTAAGCTTGCCCTTGCCCTTACTAGTGGAAGGTTCGTCTACTCTTTCGTTCTTAACTGCAATGTTATTATTACGCAAGAGTGAGCACGATTTCCCAGAAGTATAACAATATAACAATGAATAATAACATGCGAGAGAAATAATAACCCGATATAAAGCTCAACTTTTGAATCAAGAATGGATAACAAGAATCAAAAGAAATTACGGGGTCATAAGACCTTTAACTATGTCCTAGGTTGTCAAGTGTTTTACTTGAAACCTTCTTGATCATAAGACTATGGACTCTTCTTCTCGTACTTAGGGGATCGACCCTTAGTACCATATTATGCATTAATATCTTAACGCTAAAGCGTAAATAATCCCCTATCTGAGGTTGTTCATCTCGGGTTTGACATTCAAGTCCACACCAAAGGAAGTTCGGTTTGGATAATTCATTAAGGGATTCTGAAATTTAGAACGCTCATCAACTATGGACTAGTCGAATCAATAAGGGTTCGCTAGTCTAATAATGTTTAACAGCAAATGAATATTTAACTTGAATAACATCTCAAAAGGTATACAATAGAATAATTATTATATAACAACATCATGCTTGAAGATTAATAAACTTTAATATCCAAGACAGGCTTGATCAATAATAATGAGAACTTGCTCAATATCGAAAGAAGAATTAATCAATTTATATAACGATAACAAGTAAGGTTAGGAAACTTGCTCAACGAAAGTTTAGGGTAAGAAACTTGCTCAACGTAAATGTAGAGTTAGAAAACTTGCTCAATGTAACAAGATAAGGTTTAGAAACTTGCCTCGTGCGTAGATTACACTTAAACAAACTCGTTTATTGAATTAAATCCTACATATCAATTACGTTCATAATACCAGTCAATAATAACGTACTAAACATAACAAGTTTATTCTTTGTCTAACTCGAGTTCATGACTATACTTAGTCAATTATTACACTTATTGTCAAAAATTAAGACTTCACAAACAATAAGGTAACTATGCATTTGATCATTCAGTTCACACGTAATTGTGTTATGGACATGTTAAAAATTTATTTTAACATCTCATTATAGGTCTAACAAGTCTTTATATTCATTAGACTAAGTTACCAACACATTCCTATACTTGAACACTTTAAAAACATTTTTCGGACATTACGCTAAGTGAGCTGTATTTCACTTTTATCTTAACTCTTTGAGTCTGTGGCGCCATGGCATTGCTATTGAGCTTTTCTTATTTGTGATGCGAGAAATGAAGCGGGAGTTGGCACATGGCGGCGAGACTCTCGATTCAGTTTACATGATTCGCGAAAATTGCAGAACACGACTAAAAATTTCCAATCTACTTATTTTTACACGAATTTAGACATACCCACATGCTAGAATTCATAAATAATCAATACTTAACATCTTTGGAGTGATTTTCACCCATTAAAACACATAATCACATAATTAAAGCATGCAAATTGGACTGTTCTTGATGTTCTTTAACAAAAACATGGATTTTAATGCTACGGATTCGTTATAAAGCCAAATCCAACCATTCAAGTTTCATTTTGTTCATTTTCACATGCATAATCATATCAATGTGTGAATTTTGCAAAATAAATTATATTTGACATATAAAAATCACGTATAAGGCCATATGGCCATATAACATACTCTGAAATCTTTTACTGTATAATTTCATGAAATTGAAGATATGGAAACCCATATAATATATATTAAAACATGATATACTACTCGAATCATTACACATATCCCTATAACAACACCCTTTCCCAGTTTACAGAGAATTACAGAATAAATGAAAGCCATATTCATGAAAACTTTAAAAGACGTAAAATAGGAATTTGGGTTTGAGAGAATTCCCCAAAACGTAGAATATAACTTACTAGGAAGTGAATTCCTCCTCCACAAAACTCTGAATTCTCAACTCTCTCTTTGTATCTTTCTCTGAAACTATCTCTGACACTTTCTAGACTTAGGAAAATTAATGAAGAAAAGGAAGGGAAAAGCGTATAATAAAGAAGACGTCTGACGAGTTGTGGTCAGTTACCCAGGGTAATTGCCCTCAACTCCCTTTAGGGCCATGTTTGGCTAGTTAGAATAGGTTTTAAAAATCATTTAATTTAATAAAGCTTTATTATATAGTTTAAGTAATGTCACATCCATATAAAATAAATCTAATATCTTATTTAATTTACTTTAAATAAAATATAATAATTTCTCATTAATACACATAGTCACATAATTCAAATTCTCTTTGATTAATAATGTCAAATTATTAAATCTCTAATTAATAATTAAATTAATTAAAATACTATCAGGCTTATTAAATATTTCTTTTAATACAATAAGCTCACATAATCACATACTTCGAATAAGAAAAATTCTCCACATTAATTTAATAAATATAACACATATAATTAAATTAATCTACCACCACTTCATCAATTAATCATTTAATCTAATAATTAATTCATCGAAAAAATATTTATTTAATCCAATAATTATTTAAATTAAATTACAAAATCTCGGTTGTCACAAGAACAACCATAACGGTTCGTACTTGCTCACATGATTGGAGTCAAGCTTGTTTGATCATATAACTGAAACATGAAAAACATTGTGAATGCGCTCTACTATAAAGGTAAGGCTACCTCTAAACCATCTTTTCAACTTCATCAATGCTTCCTATACTATAACCGCTTTATACCCAATATAGTTCATCAAACTTACCACACTTTAGAAATTCAGGAACTTGCCACAGTCATATGAGTTTAGGAACTTATCCTAGTCAGACCATAGGCGTCAATTTGCTGAGGGGTTCAAAACATACCACATGATTATGAGTCACGAACTTACCATATGCTTTAGTTTTAAGAACTGAACCTAATCCTAATATCATCTAACTATCAAAAATGTACATGGGAAAAAAATCACCTTTCCACCACATGTACATGGATAGCGCGATACCGATATTCCAATG
Source organism: Panax ginseng (assembly GCA_020205605.1). Classification (NCBI taxonomy): domain Eukaryota; kingdom Viridiplantae; phylum Streptophyta; class Magnoliopsida; order Apiales; family Araliaceae; genus Panax; species Panax ginseng. Next base: position 52,323,612 of record CM035129.1, on the reverse strand, counting down.
ATTATCAATGTGATAAACCAAGTATATGCACTAAAACCTCTGCCCATACAAAAGTTTGTACGACTTAGTTACCATATGAGTCCTCAATTGAAATCCCACCTAACATTACCGTATTCTTAAATTATTTTTAACTTGCCCATAACTTGCTCAATTCGGACTCCTCGTATGACATTATCGAAAACTTCTCGTGCTCTAAGCATGCCTTCCGATGTCCGGATTTCCTTTTAGTTTGGCAATCGATATGACATACTTATTTCTAATTGTGTTCCACACGTTTTTTGCAAACCTTTCTAAAAATTCGATGTGAATCGTGAATCTCGATTCGGCACAATTGACACTGAAACATCATGCCTTGAAACAATTTCGTCCATATACAACTTCACACACTGTTCGATAGGTAAAATGCTAAGTTCGACATACCATAGAATCTATCACTATATCTTGCCACCAATAGTATTATTGAAGGCAATATATATTTTTGTGCTTCCTAGTTAATTTAACATATAAATTTTATGCAAAACTTCCTTTTTCAATTCCTGATATTAGGGAAACCCAGTTTCTTCCTTCTACTTCCAACTATCCTTCAGTATCGATTTTGAATTGACACCCTCATCTTGGAGCTACTCTTCCTTTAATGTCTAGCAAAGTTGTACGGTTTTCCACCTGAACAACTTCTCCTCTGACTTTTCATATACCTTACCTCCTACCACAAATTAGTCATTTCTATTATGAACCCATCTTGCACAGTTAATAAAAATAACTCCTACCTTTTTCTTAAGACGTCGGCAACCATAATCATTTAGGATTTTGCATTCACAATCCTTGATCAACTCCTACTATCACTTCAATGCACGCTTAAATAGCCCTATATACTTTAGACATTTATGGTTTGTTTATATCTCACACTACTATCCAAAAGTATTATCGTTAAATCCTCAGGGCAACCACTATTAGCTCTAGCTCCGAATAATGAGCCGGATATCCTTTCACATAAAAATTTTAATTGTCACGAGGCATATGAAATCACCCTATCGTTCTGCCTAAACATAGAGCCTAGTATATTATAGGATGCGTCGCTATACAACACAACATTCTTGTATTATCTGGTAGAGACATCACAGGTGCCATATTAATTCCAATACAAAAATTCTACACATCAACTTAAAAGAATAAATATTCACACTTTCCATATTTAGGGAACAGTCTAACTCTTCCTGAAGCGAATCTAGTTTCTAAACGAATTCATCAGGAAAAATTATCAAGTGGCACATGAATTAATTAACTCGGAGCCGTGTAGATAACTGATGGGAACCCTACCTTGCATTGCGTCCTGGATCTTCATTTTGGATGATTGTTTAGTTGATCAACTCGGCGGAGCTGATTCCACAATAACCAGTTTGCCACTACCCCTTTGCTTCCACTTGCTTTTCCTACCGCTTTCTTTGGGCACTCTCGAGCAAAGTGCTCATTCGATCCACACGTGAAGTAGGTTCCCTTCCTCGGTCTTGAACACTTTGGTGAAATGTGGCCCTTCAAACCATAATTAAAGCACACCCTTTTTCCCTTCAAACAACCACCTACATGTTTCTTTTCGCAGTTGCTACACGCCTCCACCTTCTTCTTTTCCTTCCCTTGCTGATTTTCAGCGTTAATATTATTGTCCCACTTTCTTTTCTAGGCGTTACCGGTATAACAATCATCCACCTTATCGTCTGCACTCTTCCTTCCCCTCTGCTCTTGATTGTATGCCAGCGTATTACCTTCCCCGTCTACATCAATCGTTCTTTCTAGCTCTGTTGTGAATGAATTTGGTTGGAACATCGAGATTTGATTGTATAGCCAGAAATTCAGTTGATTTGTCAGTGCTCCCACCAGAAAATGCACCAATTGTGGCACTAGATTTGCGTTAGCTTCCCTATTGTATGCATATTCCTTGGGTCTCTGCTGACGTTGTTGTCTTTTTCTAGGCGGCATCTTACTGTTTAAAACTTATACCATTAGATCATCGTTCACACACGCATTAAAATTTTCAAACCTATCTTAACCACTTATAGACAATAAATAACGATGTATTTATTCTTTTATTACATCACCACATCATAAAATAACCTCACTGCTATTTATACCTGTAATAATAAAATTTTAGGATTACTTCATCATATCCCACTATTTATTTCAAAAGTCAGGATTTACATTTTATTAATTTTCATCATGATTTATAAATAATCTTAATATTTTTCTTGCAATCTACAAGAACATTCCACATTGCATAATCTTCATTGCACTCTTGCTCCATGATACGAACTATTGATGATCTATCACATACCAAAAATAAATCTCAACCTATATAGAAAATAGAATACTAAATTTTAAGTTCCATCATTCGCTTGGCCTTCTTCAACTTGTCTTCAACACGATCTATGCGTTCAGAAGCCTTCACCCACGCGTCTTTAGCTCTTGCACGCTTTTTCTTTCCCCTGTTATTCCTGCGCAATCTCATTCCCATCTAATAACTATCATCTTTAATATTTCGACTGAGCTAGTATACGCTCTACATCTGCAAGTTTTACAATAAGGTCTTGAGTCGTGACATCTTCTTGCGCTAACGTGACTTGGTGCTTTACGGCTTGACCTTCTAATTTCTTGACCTTCTTTTATAACTCAATTTTATGACTATACACTTCATTTGAGAAGTCCCCTTCCTCGTACTCATCTTTCACCTTGATCACCTCAAATTTATCCTCGCATTCAAACTCAAGCTCATATCCAAGTGCTACCACAGAAAAAAACAAGTATGACTTTCCCAATACAAACCATACTCAGACTGTATGAACTTCTCAGGGATCCTAATCCCTATCTTCCTTCATCAGTCATTTTGACAACAAAGTTTAACAACCCCACAACTTAATGTGTATAATATTTTCTACTCCTAAGTACTTGCGAGCACATAAGTCATTAACACATAAACATGTGAAGTCTTTTATCATTTTATCTTCAATTAATTTCCCTCAATTCATTCTTTAGAACACGATAAGAGTTTATCACCTTTATATTTTCGATCTCCTAGAAGGTTATAGCCTAAGGTTTCCCCAACTAAGGTTCATAACCTAAGGCTTTGATACCAACTTGTGACACCCCCAAATTCGGGCAATTCAACCCCCACAGATTTGGTGTTCATTGTCTAAATAAATCATAACTAACTACCCATAAACAAAGGTTATAATTAAACTCAAAAGTTTAAACAATTAATCTCCCATTAAAGGGTTGCATCATCTAAAATAAATCCCAGGTCATCTAACGTTTATAAACAATCATTCGCGAAAAAATAAAACATGATTATAACTAAATCCATTACATAAGCTTCATAAATAAAATATAAATTAAACGTTGTCGTCTAATCAAGCACTTTATCCTTGCCCTTGCTTGTATAAAGTTTTTCAAACTTCGTAACTTCATCTGCATTATTTTGTGCAAGAGTGAGCAAAAAATTGCCCACAAGAAGGATAATATATAATAACGTTTTATTAATGACAATTAACCGAGCTTTCAATGGAAAAGTATTCTTACCAGAACAAGAAAATTAATTCAACAGCTATGAGTTCAAAGGAATAATGAACATTTAAGTTAACAATAGATAACAACATCAAAGAATATACTGAGGGTTACAAGACCACGAACTCTATTCTAGGTTTACAAGTATTTCTACTTTAACCTTTAATAGTCTAAAAGGCTATAATCATCATATATGTCCTTGGTTCACAGGTGTTTCTAACATAACCTTTAACAGCCTAAATGACTATATGGACCATCATTCTGTACTCCAGGTGATCAACCCTTTGTACTATGTATTGCGTAAACATTTTAATGCTATTGCGTAGCTCTAAAATAATCCCCTGATATAGGGTTGTTCATCTCAGCTTAGATTATCAGGTTTTGAACCAAAGGAAGTTTGGTTGGGAATTAACTTCAAAGGAAGTCTTGATTTTTAGAACGCTCATCAACCAAGTACTGGTTGAATCAGATAGGAACCAATAACTATTCAAGGGTTTGATTATAATATCTTCATGAACAAGGTATATCGATGAATCAATAAGAGTTAGAGTATTAACAATTTCTAAGTTGAACAAATGTTATCATCGACAACATTCTTTCAAAGTTGTGTGAGTACATAAACAAATCAAAGGAAGTTTGGTCTGGGTAGACTTCAAGGGTAATTTAGAGTTTAGAACATTCATCAACTAAGGAATAGTTGAATTGGTAAAGAATTGCTAAGCAACTTAGATTTTGGTACAATAATGTAAGATAGTACAATGATATTGAAGAACGAAGATCAAATAATAGTTATTAGTAGCTGAATAAACACACTTCTAACAATAAAATTACAGACTTTGAATAACCAAGGAAATCTCGATTGGAATATAGAAACAAAGATTAACTAACTTGCTCAACAATAAATGAGGGTTAAAGAACTTGCATGACAATAAATTGTTAAACAAGATATTAGAAATAGAGAATTTGCATATGTATAACATAATAGTGAAAAGTAACCTTGCTGAACAATAAAATAGCAAAGGTTAGGGAACTTGCCTCGTGCGTAGGTTAAACAATCACTACTCACGTTCACCCCAAGTCCTACACATACCATATGTATTGACAATACACATTAGTTACACTAACATTACCTTCATGAGTTGCTTTCTTACTTTTAGTATAGCTACTAACTATGTTTAAGTTTAAATAACATCGCATCGTTTCATGAACACTACTTTTTAGCTTTATTACAACTACTTAAGTGATCATGTCATTGCACCACATACACATTAACAACTTGATACAACATCCTATTACATGTCCAACATGTTATCATTAAGTTATACTAATACACAAAGGATTGCACTTGCATTCGCGGATCCCAACGCCCTCCGATTGGCTCCAAATACACAACAGTCCTAAAGATGGCCATTTTGACCCTTCATAACGATTTCAAATTGAAAACCTTAAAGAATAAAAGTTGTAGGCCTATTCGTCCTCTTTCCGAATCATCTTGAATCAACTCAAACCGCCCACCTGCCAGACCACATTTCAAAGATGGTGCGAGGATAATGACCTGTATGCCTTGAATTCAATATTTGAAGCGCCGAACTTCCGCCCATTTTTGATGTTGGGGCGCTAAATTTGGCTCTGGGGCGCCGAAACTCACAGAACCAACCACGAAGAATAGAACAACTAAATTATGTACTAAATGGTACTGCTAACATCTAAATTAACATGTACAACTAACATAATTTAAACATAATCATAACCAATTATTCATATACGAATTAACGACGACTAAACCAAGATTTTAGAAAACTTAAATTTTTGAAAGCACGGTTTAATAACCAAAACTCCATAGTTTATATATTTTAACACAATAAACACTGTAAATTCTAATAACAACCAATTTGTTTACTTTAACTACAATTCTCTGAATTTCTTACCCAATTAACAATTCACAGTTCAATTTCACACACTAATTGATCATCATAATTGCTACTTACACAAGCCATATGCGAAATACGTATACTGTCAAAATTTTCCTACTGTTATCCGAAATTAGCGTGCAACTTCCTTGTTTAAGCATAAACTCTAGCATTATATCACATATAACCACCATAACTTAGTTACATAACAACAATTCGAAAGAAATAGAATTCATAGAGCATCAACAAAACTTTGCCATAAACTTATATATATATATATATATATATATACACTAAGGTTATGTAAAAATACCTTTTTGTTGCTTAAGAAATCCTTGATAATCATCGAGAATAGCTTGACGAACTCAGAATTTTCTCTCTTGATTCTATCTCAGGCTCTCTCAATTCTCTCAAAACTCAGACTTAGCCAATAACCAACTGACCAACTAGTATGCGTGATAATACTAAAAAAAACTGATAGACATAATAACACATATACTTATTATAATATCGCCATTTACAAATAAAATATAACATTATATGTTATAAATTTATTTTATATTTTTATTTATTTTATCTTATTTATATTATTAGAAATTCAAAATTTAAAAGTCCAAAAGCCATAAGGCTTTGTTTGACAAAACTTTTTAAATATTAAAGACTTAATATACTTAAGCCTTGTTTGCAAAACCACATTAAACTCCTTTTAATTTATTTTAATAAACCACTTACACTATAGTTTAAAATCTCATATTTATACCTCCATATTCAACATTAGTCAAATAAATTAATTACACATAGTATATTTTAAATACATATTTCACTTAAACAAATATCACATAATTGTAATCTCATTATAACTTTACTTAATAATTTAACATACCACTTTAAATTATTAAATTAAACCAACAATATAACATCTCATGTTATATTACAACTCTCTAAATTATAAATTAATTTAATTTAGAATATTATCTAATAAATTTAAATCATAAATATTTAATAATAATAACCACTTATTACATCAATTTCAATAATAAACACATCAAATAAATATTTATATAATTCAATAAATATTTAATATTACAATTTAAAATTCTGGAATGTTACAATTGCCTAAGTCTAAAAAAGTAGAAATAGAGAGATTGAGAATTTTTGAGGGAGAATTGTTAAGTAAATTGTGATTGAAGAAGGGTTGAGAAGAAATTCATCTCCTATTAATTCACTCTACGCTTGGGTAATCCCTTCAACCCAATTTCTATTTTACGTCATTAGTTTTTTTTTTATGAAAATGGCTTTCATTCACTCTGTAAAGTATCTGTTAATTATGAAGGTTACGATTATGTGATTATATGTATTAATATAACCTCATAGCATGTTTTAATATATATTGTATATGATTCCATATCAACAGTTTCATAATATTATAACGTATGTTATGGCTTAAAATTTACAGAGTATGTTATATGGCCATATGGCCTTATACGTGATTTTAATATGTCAAACATAAATTGTTCTATAAAATTTCCACTTGTATATGATTATGCATGCTAAAACGAACAAAACGTAACTTGAATGGTTGGATTTGGTCTTATAACGAATTCGTAGTGTTAGATTTATGTTTTTGTTCAAAAACCTTCAAGAACAGTGAAATTTCATGTCTGATTTCTGAAAATTATGTGTTTAAACTTGATCAAAACATACTAGAAGGGTTGAGTATTAGTTATTTCTGCATTACAATGTTTGGGTATGTCTAAATTCGTGTTAAAATATGTTAATTGGGTGTTTTAGCCATGTTCTGCAATTTTTCACGAATTGCGATTCGATTCTGCTTGTAAATCATGCATGACGCCGATTCGCAGCATATTACTCAACGTCGCATGACGCTAGCCACGCCACAATGCCTTTGTCTAAAGCATAGCGTTGTTGGTCGTACCGCAACACCGAGAATGAACTACAAGGTGGCGCCGCAACGCCACTCTGCAGTTTGTCTAAGAATGAGCATTTTAATTGTTTCATGTTAGGGACTATAATGGTAACCTAATCAAATGAACATAAGAATATATTAGTCATATGATGAGATATTAAAATAAGTTTTTATCAAGTCAAGAAGACATCTATATGTTAATTGAATCGTTGATTACGTAATTAACTTGTTGTTCGTGTATTATAATATTATGTGAAAACAAGTATGGTAATTTGACTAAGTATAGTCATGAATTCGAGTTAAACAAAAAGAATGAACTTGTGATGTTTAGTACGTTATAATTAACTAGTATTGTGAACGTAAATGATATGTTGGATTTAAATCAAGGAACGAGTTTAATTAAAAGTGTAACATACGCACGAGACAAGTTTCCTAACCCTACTTGTTATCGTTATATAAGTTGATAAATTCACCTTTCTACATTGAGAAAGTTCTCACTATTATTGATCAAGTCAGTTTTGTTATATCAAAGTTTATTAATCTTTCAAGAATGATGCTGCTATACAATACTTATTCTATTGTATACTTTATGAGATTTTATTCAAATTTAGTTATCAATAACTGTTAAACCTTGTTAGACTAGCGAACCCTTAATGATTCGACTAGTCCATGGTTGATGAGCGTTCTAAATTTCAGAACCCTTGATGAATTATCTAAACAAAACTTCCTTTGGTGCGGACACTAATGTCAAACTGAGATGAACAACCCTGTATAGGGGATTACTTATGCGTTAGCGTTAAGATATTGTGCACAGTATGGTACTAAGGTTTGATCTCCCTAAGTACGAGATGAAGAGTCCATAGTGTTTTGACTGTTAAAGGTTTCAAGTATAAACACTTGACAACCTAGGACATAGTTCAAGGTCTTATGACCCTCAGAACTTCTTTTGTCTCTTATTATTCATTCTTGATTCAAAAGTTGAGTTTCCTATTTCAGAAGTCTTTAAATTTATTCCCATGTTATTATTCATTGTTATATTGTTATACTTGTGGGCAATCGTGCTCAGTCTTGCGTAATAATATCATTGCAGTTAAGAACGAAAGAGCAGACGAGCCTTCCACTAGTAAAGGCAAGGGCAAGATTAGCAAGTAATGAAGATTGATTATTATATGGTTATGTAATGATGTTTAGACTTGATGTTACTTAAGACTTATTATTGTTTATGATTCCGCACAGATGTTTAAGGTTAGAGCAACCTAGGCTTTTTATTTATTATGCAGTTGATTTAACCCCATAAGGGGAGATTTATTTATTATTTCTATCTATTGCATGGTTACATTTATTTATTGGTAGATAGATAGATGATATTTGTATAGTGAACACCAAATCCTGTGGAAATGGAAGTACCGGATTTGGTGGTGTCACAGGTTGGTATCAAAGCTATAAGCATGAATTTGCAAAGAGCCCCAAGCCTTTATCTGGTGACATCCCTTTAATGGAAGGCACCAAAGCCAGACTTTTCGTAGGGGACGCCAAGCGAGTCGGTTGCAAGTTGATAGGTACCCTTGTAAGGTGCTATGGTTGGAAGCACCATGAGTGTTACAGGTTGGTATCGAAGTCGTAGGTTATGAACCTTAGGTGGGGGAAACAACTTTAGGTAGTAGCCTTGTAGGAGATCGAGAACATAGTGGTGGTAAACTCTTATCGAGTTCTAAGAAATGAATTTCTAAATTCATTGAAGATAATAAAAGACTTTATGTGCTTATGTGTTAAATTATGTGTTCACTAGCTCGGATTAGGAACTAAAACTTAAAATTTTGTTGTCAGGATGTCGGATGTTGGAGGAGCTAGTCGAGCTGCGGAGGAGGAACCCCGAGTACCTACAGAGGAGGAGCCCCGAGACATTTATGTTGTTAGGGAATAGTTGGTACAGAGAGAGCCATCTCCATTGATCACTGTTGTTAGTCAGGAGCATGAGCCTGAGACTTATCCAAAGGAGGATTCTGATGAGGAATAGGAGGAAGAGGAGTTCCCACCGAACTCTATTGATGCTGAGATGTATGATGCACTTTATGATCGTAACATAGAGTTGCAGGACACTGTTCAGGAGCTGAGGGAGAGGACTGTTATGCAGCAGAGTACCATCGAGCAGAAGGATGAGGAAATTGTGACTCTTCACACACGTTTGGGAAGCGTGGAGTGGGATTTGGTTCATGAGAAGGGTCAAACCGAGGATAAGGCCAGAAGAAATAGAAGTTAAAGAAAGATCTGAAAGAGAGCTCGGAAAGATTGGCTTTAGCGAGAGGAGAAATTTGGGTAAAGAGAGTTGCGTCGTCTTGATCGATCGAGAAGAGGATTTCCGTGCAAAGAAGGCTAAGTTTGGGGAGACGTACTCTACACTTCACAATGCAATGGATGCGGCCCAAGATCGAGTTATGAAGTATCCAATCTAGTTTGAAGGTCTACCATCGTATATGCTTGATCGCAAGACGATGTCCCGCATTATGGAAGAGGAACGTGGCAAGGCTATCTAGCGCCTTAATAGGCAGTGATAGTATTAGTTTAATTATGTGAAAACTATTTGGTAGTTAATGATGTAAATTCCGATGTGTTATAAATAAAGGAATATTTTGATGTTTTAAATCTTGTAGATTCTTTATCTCGGGATAGTTGATGTAAATAGCAGTGATGATATCTTATGACGTTAAAACTTTTGAATTAAATAAAATGTCAGAGTTTATTTGAATTGATGTGTTAAGTGAATTATGATTGAATGTTTTAGTTAAGCCCTGAATGTTTAAGAGATTGACTAAAGACCTAATAAGCATATATTCTTAACAGAAATATGCCGCCTAGAAGAAGACAAAATCGTCAGCAACCACAAGAAGAACCAATTAATAACAACGACGCCAATGCTAACCTTGTTCAGCAATTGGTGAACCTTTTGGCCGGGGCAATTAACAATCAACCACAAGCTCCACCAAACACCTCGTTCAAGGACTTCAAGGAAGTGGGACCGCCAGAGTTTAAGGGATCCATAAACCTAATCGAAGCTCAGACCTGGGTGATGGAGATGGAGAAGGTGTTCGATGTCGCTAGAGTAAGGGAAGATCAGAAAACTGCGTATGCAATGTTTATGCTGAAGTCTGAAGCTAGTTATTGGTGGTAGGCAAACAAAGTACGGGGAGGTGAAGGTGTAATAACCTGGGAGAGATTCAAAGAGATGTTCTTCGAGATGTACTTTCCGACCAGTTCACAAAATCAGATTGAAGTTCTGTTTCTAGAGTTGAAATATGGGAGTATGTCAGTAGCTGATTATGCGGCAAGGTTCAACGAGTTGGCTAGGTTCACCACATATCAAGTGCATACCGATGAGAGGAAGGCAAGACGATTCGAGAAGGGACTGAAGCCCTGGTTGTATAGTAAAGTGTCAATGTTCTAATTGAACACTTTTGCTAGAGTGTTAGAATAGGCCATACTCGCTGAGGGTGGAAGCGATGCGGTAACGAAATATAATCAAGATCAGAAGAAGAAAAATAGTGAGAATGAAGGTAATAACAAGACTGGTGGGAGTAGCACTGGGGGTAACCATAATCAGAAGAGGAAGTGGTCGATAACTCGTCAATTTGGAAGCCATCAAGGAGGCGAAGAAGAAGATCGAAGCGTGCCCAACTGTGGAAAAACTCATTTGGGAGTTTGCTTGAAAGGGAAGCAGTGTGCTACAATTGTGGTCGGGAAGGCCACATAGCACTGCATTATCAAAACCGAAGAAGGCGCATGTTTCACTTGTGGCTCAAAGGACCATCTTGCAAGGATTGTCCTAAAAAGGGATCTGGAGGGGCGAATTCAGGGAGGAAATAGAGGAAATCTGGGGTGGAAGCACTCGACTATCGCGGGACCAACTGCAACCAACCAATAAACCTCCGGAACATTTAACGTGTGAGACTGGGATGCGGTCTTGATCTTGCGATATGGTGTCGGTATCATTTCGATCAATAAAGTTATTGCTTATGTATTATTTGATTCGGGTGCTACTTGTTCATTTATATCTGATGACTTTGCTAAGAACTTATTAAGGACGAGTTAGAATACCCCATGAACATAGAAATTGCGAATAGAGAAATAATCCTTGTTAAGTACGTGCATAAGAACTATAGAGTGGATATTAAGGGTAATATCATGAACGTAGATTTTATCCCTACTCGAATTGGAGAATTCGATGTTATTTTGGGTATGGACTGGTTATCCAATTATGGGGCGATAATTGACTGCCAGAAGAAGCGTATTAACCTTATGAATCCGTTAAAGGTTGTGTTTTATGGTAGCAAGTCGCCTAGACAAGTGAGTTGTCAAATGATGATGCAGGCCAGGAGGTTGCTAAGGCAAGGCTGTGTAGGATATCTGGTTACATAGTCGATAGTCGTAAAGAGAATCCAAAAATAGATGAGATACCAGTAGTGAGAGATTTTGCAGACATATTTCCGGATGATTTGTCGGGACTTCCTCCAGATAGAGGAGTTGAATTCGTGATCGATTTGGCTCCAGGAATGGCTCCAATATCAAAGGCACTGTTCCAAATGGCACCGGTAGAGCTGAAAGAACTGATGGTCCAACTACAAGAATTACAGGACAAGAAGTATATCCAACCAAGCGTATCACCGTGGGGAGTGCTAGTTTTATTCGTAAAGAAGAAGGATGGGACAATGCGGCTCTGCATCTACTATAGAGAACTGAATAAGGTCACGATTAAGAATAGATATCCATTACCGCGAATCGACGACTTGTTCGATCAGTTAAAGGGAGCAAGATACTTTTCAAAGATAGATTTAAGGAGTGGTTATCATCAACTGAAGGTGAGACCAAAGGATGTACCAAAAACAACATTCAGAACATGATACGGTCACTATAAATTTCTGGTAATGTCATTTGGTGTAACAAATGCTCCTGCAACATTTATGGGCTTAATGAATGGAGTGTTCAAGCCGTTTTTGGACAAATTCGTAGTGGTATTTATAGATGACATTTTGGTATATTCGAAAACCAAGGAAGAACTTGAAGAACATTTGAGGGTGACATTAGAGACGTTGAGAAGAGAGAAGTTGTACGCTAAATTTTCAAAATGTGAGTTCTGAATTGAAAGGGTACAATTTCTTGGACATGTGATCGATAGGGAGGAAATTTCGGTGGATCCCTCCAAAGTTGAAGCTGTGATTAACTGGGATCAGCCAAAGAAGCCGTCAGAAGTAAGAAGTTTTTTGGGATTGGCAGGTTATTACAGAAGATTCATTCAGGATTTTTCTAAGATCTCAACTCCGTTGATGAATTTAACTAGAAAATCGGTGAAATTTGTTTGGACGGAGAAGTGTGAGGAAAGTTTTCAAGAATTAAAGAGGAGATTGAGTACAACACCTGTGTTATCTCTTCCAGATGACACAGGAAATTTTGTAGTTTATAGTGATGCATCGCATAAAGGACTTGGTTGTGTGCTTATGCAGAACGGCAGAGTCATTGCGTATACGTCACGACAACTGAAAGATTATGAGAAGGGGTATCCGACCCATGACTTGGAGTTAGCTGCAGTGGTTTTTGCTTTGAAAATCTGGAGGCACTATCTCTCTTGGGAGAAGTGTGAAATATATCTGAGATCACAACAGTCTGAAATATATTTTTACACAAAAAGACTTGAATATGCGCCAAAGAATGTGGTTGGAGTTAATTAAGGACTACGATTGTGAGATTCTATACCATCCGGGTAAGGAAAATGTGGTTGTCGACGCCTTAAGTAGAAAGGGTCGGGAGAAACTGATGATTTTGACCGATCAGGAGGAGTTAATTTCAATAATGGAAAAGCTGGAATTGGAAGTGAGGTGTCCTATGGAGATTGATGAGAAGCTATTTCAGATGCAATCTGGTACAACTGTACTAGACAAGGTTAAGGAGGCTCAACTTCATGACGACGAATGTAAATCGGTGAAAAAGAAGATATCCGAAGGAACCGAATCAAGATTCAAGGTGGATAAGGAAGGAATACTAAGATTTGAGAGTAGAATTTGGGTACCGCTAGTACTAGAGATTAAGGAAGAAATTTTGAGCGAGGCTCATAACTCAAGATATTCGATTCACCCTGGTAGCACCAAGATGTATCAAGATCTTCGACAACATTTTTGGTGGCCAAATTTGAAACGAAAGGTTGCAGAATGTGTTACCAAATGCCTGACATGTCAGAAAGTGAAAGCAGAACATCAGAGGCCGAGTGGGTTACTACAACCTTTAGAGATTCCAGAATGGAAATGGGAACATATTACGATGGATTTCGTGGTTGGCCTACCGACAACTCAGAAAGGCTACGATGCAGTATGGGTTATTATTGACCAATTGACGAAATTCACACACTCCCTTCCTATCAAAATCAGATTCAACTTAGATCAGTTGGCAAGGTTATATGTAAAAGAGATCATTTCAAGGCATGGAGTTCCGGTGTCAATTATTTTTGATAGGGATCCACATTTTACGTTGAACTTCTGGAAACGTCTACAAGAATGCATGGGTACACAGTTGCGAATGAACACGACAAATCACCCTCAGACAGATGGATAAAGTGAAAGAACAATTCAGACATTGGAAGATATGTTAAGAGCTTGTGTAATGGACTTCAAAGGAAATTGGGATGATCATCTACCGCTCGTAGAGTTCGGCTACAACAACAGTTACCATGCTAGTATTGGCATGCCACCTTATGAAGCATTATACGGCAGAAAGTGTAGAACTCCGCTATACTGGGATGAAGTTTGCGAAAGACAATTACTAGGCCCGAAATTGGTACAACAAACAACAGAAATAGTCAAAGTGATCCGAACAAGATTGACAGCAGCTCAAGATAGACAGAAGAAATACGTCGATCCACACCGTAAAAATGTTGAGTTCGAGCTGGGTAGTTATGTGTTTTTAAAGGTCTCTCCCTGGAAAGGAAAGATCAGATTCGGAAAGAAAGGAAAATTAAGCCCAAGATTCATTGGACCCTTTGAAGTTCTATGAAGGGTCGGAGAAGTTGCTTATGAGGTAGCCTTACCTCCAGCTCTAGAGAATGTCCACAACGTTTTCCATGTCTCAGTCCTACTACCCTACAAACCCGATTACAAGAACGTGATTGAATATGAACACCTACATTTCGACAAAGACTTATCTTACGAAGAAATTCTTGTTCAAATTATCGACCAAAAAGAACAAGTTCTGAGAAATAAAGTAATACCTTCTGTTAAGGTAATTTGGAGGAACCACAATGCTGAAGAAGCTACTTGGGAACTCGAAGAGAATATGATGAAAAATTATCCTCAGTTATTTACCTAGTTTGTTATAAGCGATTACGAGGACAAAATCTTTATAGGGGTGGGGGGAGAATGTAGCAGGACAAATTGTTGAGTTATGATTACGAGGACAAAATCCTTTTAAGAGGGAAAGATGTGACAAAGAGATTTTATAATTTAATTTTTAATATTTATTGGATTGAATAAATATTTTTTCGATGAATTAATTATTAGATTTAATAATTAATTGATGAAGTTAATAGTAGATTAATTTAATTATATGTGTTATATTTATTAAATTAATGTGGAGAAATTTTATTATTCAAAGTATGTAATTATGTGAGCTTATTGTATTAAAAGAAATATTGAATAAGCCTAATAGTATTTAAATTAATTTAATTATTAATTAGAGATTTAATAATTTGACATTATTATTAAAGGAGAAATTTAATTATGTGACAATGTGAATTAATGAGAAATTATTATATTTTATTTAAAGTAATTTAAATAAGATATTAATTTATTTTATAAAGGAGTGTGACATTATTTAAACTATATGATAAGGTTTTATTAAATTAATGATTTTTGAAACCTATTCTAACTAGCCAAACATGGCACTAAGGGAGGTTGGAAGCAGTTACCCATGATAGGTAACTGACCTCCACAACGCGTCAGTCTTCCTTATTTAGTATACGTCTTCTGTTTTATTTTTATTATTGCCTAAGTCTAGAAAAGTAGAAACAGAGAGAGATACAGAGAGAGATTGAGAATTTTTCAGGGAGAATTGTTAAGTGAATTGTGATTGAAGAAGGGTTGAGAAGAAATTCATCTCCTATTAATTCACTCTACGCTTGGGTAATCCCTTCAACCCAATTCCTATTTTACGTCATTAGTTTTTTTTATGAAAATGGCTTTCATTCACTCTATAAAGTCTCTGTTAATTATTAAGGGTGTGAATATGTGATTATATGTATTAATATAACATCATAGCATGTTTTAATATATATTGTATATGATTCCATATCATCAGTTTCATAATATTGTAACGTATGTTATGGCTTAAAATTTATAGAGTATGTTATA
Source organism: Panax ginseng (assembly GCA_020205605.1). Taxonomy (NCBI): domain Eukaryota; kingdom Viridiplantae; phylum Streptophyta; class Magnoliopsida; order Apiales; family Araliaceae; genus Panax; species Panax ginseng. The sequence continues at coordinate 52,307,836 of CM035129.1, read as the reverse complement.
AGGCCATATGGCCTCATACATGATTTTAATATGTCAAACATAAATTTTTCTGTAAAATTTCCACATGTATATGATTATGCATGCTAAAACGAACAAAACGAAACTTGAATGGTTGGATTTGGTCTTATAACGAATTTGTAGTGTTAGATTTTATGTTTTTGTTTAAAAACCTTCAAGAACAGTGAAATTTCATGTTTGATTTCTGAAAATTATATGTTTAAACTTGTTAAAAACATGCTAGAAGGGTTGTGTATTAGTTATTTGTGCATTACAATGTTTGGGTATGTCTAAATTCATGCAAAAATATGTTAATTGGGTGTTTTAGCCATGTTCTGCAATTTTTCACGAATTGCGATTCGATTCTACTGCATGCGCATGTATTGCGAGCATATTACCTGCGCATATTACCCATACGCTTATAGCGCCTTTGTCGTCAGCCTTATGGCTGGGTCAAGCTAACAACGAGAATGAACTACAAGGTGGCGTCGCAGCGCCACTCTGCAGTTTGTCCAAGAATGAGCATTTTAATGGTTTCATGTTAGGGACTATAATGGTAACCTAATCAAATGAACATAAGAATGTATTAGTCATATGATGAGATATTAAATTAAGTTTTTATCAAGTCAAGAAGACATCTATATGTTAAATGAATCGTTGATTATGTAATTAACTTGTTGTTCGTGTAGTATAATATAATGTGAAAACAAGTATGGTAATTTGACTAAGTATAGTCATGAATTCGAGTTAAACAAAAAGAATGAACTTGTGATGTTTAGTACGTTATAATTAACTTGTATTGTGAACGTAAATGATATGTTGGATTTAAATCAAGGAATGAGTTTAATTAAAAGTGTAACCTACGCACGAGGCAAGTTTCCTACCCCTACTTGTTATCGTTATATAAGTTGATAAATTCACCTTTCTACATTGAGCAAGTTCTCATTATTATTGATCTAGTCTGTTTTGTTATATCAAAGTTTATTAATCTTTCAAGCATAATTCTGCTATACAATACTTATTTTATTGTATACTTTATGAGATTTTATTCAAATTTAGTTATCAATTACTGTTAAACCTTGTTAGACAAGCGAACCCTTAATGATTCGACTAGTCCATAGTTGATGAGCGTTCTAAATTTCAGAACCCTTGATGAATTATCCAAACAAAACTTCCTTTGGTGCGGACTCTAATGTCAAAATTGAGATGAACAACCACAGTATGGGGATTACTTATGCGTTAGCGTTAAGATATTGTTGTGCATGATGGGTAAGAAGGGGTGATCTCCCTAAATACGAGAAGAAGAGTCCATAGTCTTTATGGTATTAAAGGTTTCAAGTATAAACACTTGACAACCTAGGACATAGTTCAAGGTCTTATGACCCTCAGAAGTTCTTTTGTCTCTTGTTATTCATTCTTGATTCAAAAGTTGAGTTTCCTATTTTAGAAGTCTTTAAATTTATTTGCATGTTATTATTCATTGTTATATTATCATACTTGTGGGCAATCGTTCTCACTCTTGCGTAATAATAACATTGCAGTTAAGAACGAAAGAGCAGACGAGCCTTCCACTAGTAAAGGTAAGGGCAAGATTAGCAAGTAATGAAGATTGATTATTATGTGGTTATGTAATGATGTTTAGACTTGATGTTACTTAAGACTTATTATTGTTTATGATTCCGCACAGATGTTTAAGGTTAGAGCAACCTGGGCTTTTTATTTATTATGCAGTTGATGTAACCCCATAAGGGGAGATTTATTTATTATTTCTATCTATTGCATGGTTGCATTTATTTATGGGTAAATAGATAGATGATATTTGTACAGTGAACACCAAATCCTGTGGAAATGGAAGTACCGGATTTGGGGGTGTCATAATAATATTAATATTCTTCTTCATAGTTTGAAACTATTTATAATTCGCTTTACATTGCCAAAAGCTATTAAATTTCTATCCTGCAATTGAACTTCACAAAAGTTGGGATTTACAAAAAGACTACCTTGTTATACAAAAGAGGATTTTACGTCACTACACACATATTTATAACTCTAGATTTCTAATAATGTATAACAGCGTCCTCGTGTTTCTCATTCGCAATTTTTGCTACAGTATCCCGACTAATAGTATGTCGAGTCTGCCCTGACTCTATGGAATAACAAGCAACTTTCATCCAAAGCTTATTCTCTCTAACCAATAAGCTATAAGTTGTTGGTATTTTTGAACAAGGAATAAATGAAATCCAAAGCTTGCTATATATAGGAGTTGTTAGATTAGGGCATAAGGGTCATTAATCCAATCCACCTCCTTAATCACCTCCTTACTGTTCCAAGCTTAAGCACTAAGTTAACTTGGCCTCCACACTCTTTGCTTGGCCATCACAATATTTATCCAATACTTGGGCATCACATTTACTTAATCATTAAGTATACTTGCTAATCATATAACTTAGCCTTTAAGTTTACTTGTTCAGCACAACTTTTATCCTTTGCTTGCTCATCACATTTCTTAGCCATTAAGTCTACTTGGTCATTAAGTCTATTTGCTCATCACACAAAGTTCTTGATCACCAATTCACCCATGTGATCATGGGTTTCCCCATGGGTCACCCTAACCCATTGGATTAATAGTTTGGGCTTAAGGTTTAATTAACCTAACTTATACATTGGGCTTGCAATTAAACAAACACTTGGGCTTGTTCATTAATTTACATTAGACTTATCATTACAAACATTTGGGATTAAACATTAATTCGTATTGGGCTTTATTATTATCCCAATTGGACATTACAATTTCTTACACAATCTTACAAGTCCATTTCATAGGCTTAAAGCCTTATAACGTATAATATACATATTAATCTCATACTCTAACTCGTATACTTATTTATATATATACGACATACCATCATTCATACTTACTCATATAATACCTCGTATCATACTAGTATTCATTACCTCGTATAATACCTACGTATTATACGTATTATACGATCATCGCTTTAATTCATTATACGCATTTAAATTCCTTCTCGGAACTCACTTTCCCTAACTGTTAGATTTTAAGTCCGCAGGCGAAAACTGTGTTTGCCATAACTGAAATATTATCGGATATTCTATCTCACCTCGATATTCTATCATTACGTATTTCTCAGAAATTCAAAAATAATTCCTAAGCAGAAATGCGTGAATAGTGTTTTCAAGAAAAAAATTAAGAAAGCTTTTATTTTCGTCTTGGAAATTCAAACACTTTAATTCTATCACATAGTCAAAATACTAGGACGTTCTGACATATCTAGGTCATACAACTACCTTCAATTAGCTTACTCCAATAAAAAAAATTAATTAAATTCATTTAATCCACATAATCATATAAAAATTTAATTCTCATAAAATCCGATTTTTCTGGGGCGTTACAACGTCAATACCTCATTTCTCACAAACTGCGTTTGTATTCAAATGTAGTGAATAGGGCTCAATTGTTGGAGCAGGATTATGAGTCAGCTCAACCAAAAGAGAATGACCAACAACACGATAATAATCATACCGATGGCAATGACTATCGGAATAATGATAACCATCATGGAGGAAATTATCATGTCAGAAATGGTAACCACTTCGGTGGTAATCATGGCCAAGATAATAGAATAAATGATTCAAGTGGAAATTTCAAGAAGAGAAGATTTAATGATGATGGGAAGACGTCAGTAGTAGCAACAAATTTTAGGGGAGGAGAACAACCGCTAGTTAGATGCTACATATGTGGAAAGGAGGGACACATAAGTCCAAACTATTCACAACCTTCCATGGTATGTTTTAGTTATGGAAAAGACGGTCACATAACTCGATTATGTCCTATAGCGAAATCAAGTCCAGTTGGGACGGTGGCACCAAAGACAGATACAAACAAAACAAAGTCGGTGGTTTCATGAAGAGCATTTTTCATGACTTCTGAAAAAGCAAGTAACCTGAACGAAGTTATCACGGGTTAGTTAATCATAAATTCTTATGAAGTCTATACCTTATTAGATACTGGTTCTATCCATTCTTTTATTTCTCCTGCTTATGCTACACGTTTGAACTTGACCCTTGAGAAATTAGACTTTGACTTATTTGTTGAAACTCTGTTAGCAGAAACCTTCATTACATCCACTATTTATAAATCTTTCTTGATCCAAGTTGGCACCATTACATTACCTTTTGATCTTATCTCTTTAAAGATACTTGCATTTGATGTGATTTTAGGGATTGATTGGTTAACTACTCATCATGCTAAAATTGATTGTTTTCGTAAGGTTGTTAGTTTTCATATTCCTAACCAACCTGTTATGAAAATTCAAGCAACCAAACCAGTAAAGTCGATCACTATCATATCAAGCCATAAAGCTATTCGTTTATTAAAAAACGGATGTCAAGCTTTCTTAGCCCTTGTCATGGACTTGAACAAAAATACGTCAAATTTGAATAATATTTCTGTTGTTAATGAATTTCCTGACGTATTTCCTAAAGAACTTCCTGGCCTACCCAGAGCGTGATATCAAATTTTGTATTGACCTTGAATCTAGTACAAAACCCATTTATTAAATCTCATATCGAATGGCTCCTATTGAACTTCAGGAGTTAAAAACCCAACTACAGGAGTTGGTACCCGAGTCTCTATCTGGTGACTTCCTTTGTGGAATGCATCAAAGCTAGACTCTCCGTAGGGGACGCCATATTTGTTTGGTGGTAAACCGATAGGTGCCATTGTGACGTGCTATCTAAGGTTGGGATATAAGTCACAGTTGAGAGTAACCTAAGTCAGTAATTGAAATACGTAGCTTTCTAGGCTTAGCTGGTTATTATCGGAGATTTGTGGAAGGATTTTTTTTTGAATTGCCACTCCATTACCTCAGCTAACTCGTAATGATATAAAATTTAGATGGAGTGAGGAATACGAAAAGAGCTTCCAGGAACTCAAGAGGAAAGTCATTTCAGCACATGTTCTGACGATACTTTCGTGGAAAAGCGAATGTAGTAGCTGACGCGTTGAGTAGAAGATTGTATGCGGTTACGAGTGCGACGTTGTTAACACAAAGACCCATTTCATATGACTTACAAAAGATGGAGATAAAGTTAAAGACTCCAAGAACCTACGTGAAAATAATGAATATACGATTAGAACCTACTCTATTCGAAAAGGCTAAAGTCACTCAAGCTACAGACTCAGAGTTGATGAATGTGAAGAAGAAGGTGCAAGAAGGTGTTATTCTAGAAGTAAGAATTGATGAAGAGAGGAAATCTCAACCCTCGATTTTTTGGTCCATTTGAAATCCTCGATCGAGTAGGAAATATGGCCTATAGACTCGCTTTACCGCCAAGTATGTCTCGTGTTCATAACGTTTTCCACATATCCATGCTACGTAAATATGTGAAAGACCCAAACCACATTATTGAGTTAGAACCCAATGAGATAGCAGAAGATTTAACATATAAAGAGGTACCTGTTAAAATCTTGGATAAGAAGGAACATATTTTATGCTAAAAGGTTATACCTCAAGTCAAAGTTTTATGGAGAAACCATGATATTGAGGAAATGACCTGGGAGTTAGAATTAGATATGAAAACAAGGTATCCTTACCTCTTCGATATACCAGGTACGTACATTAATTTCGAGAACAAAATTTCATAAGAAGGGGAGGTTGTAAGACCCCAACTTTTTATGAATAAAGATTTAATTTCTCTAATTATTATTTTTGAATAATAAGATGTTGATTTGATATAATGCTTTAGTTATAGGTGAACTATACAAATTTTGTAAAGTAAATAAGTGGTCATAAAATATTCTTTTTGTCAGGGAATATTCGTTTGGTCGTGGAATATTCTTGCTGTCGGGGAATATTCGTACGATGGTGCAACCATTTGTGGGCCCCATAACGAAAAACTGTTGGCTGAAGAAAACGATAAGTATGAGTTTTTATAATTAACGGCGTAGTTGTTATCGTTAAAACTGTTGGAAATACGGTGGTTAAAATCTGATGTCTACGCGGTATTGCACGGTATTTACGATATTACCACGATATTTCGATTATTAATTCTTACGTAAGAAGTCACTCAATAATTGATACAGTAAAACTGCACAATCTTTCATATTATTGGTGTAATAATTACCACGGTGACAATTGAATAGTATTTTGCATTATTGATTCATAATCGTCACGACAACGTAAATCATATTATCGAATTAATATTATTGGATAACATTATTGATAATGTCTAGAAAGTTCTGTCGAGGAAAGGGTTAAGTCATATAATTACTCGTCAGTAAGGTGAAATCCTTATCGGAAAGCCACCTCTTTCCTGAGAGCGATCTGGTTATCAGTATTATGAATCTATAATATTAATTCGAAATAATTATTAAAGAATTGTAAATAATTGATGAATTTGGTAAGTAAATATTTCTTTAAATTTTTATATAAATGGAGGAATTTTAGAATGAGACAATTGTCGAAAGTTTGTTATATTTTCTATGAAACCATATGTATCTTCTCTGATGATATATTTATTTAAATATATTATTATAATATTATATTTTCATAATATAATGTGATAATATAATAGTAATTTAAATGGTAATATTATTGTATTTTTGGGCATATGAATTAAATGGAGTGAAGATGATCAAATTGAATTTGAATTAGTTTTCAAATCAAATTTTAATTCTTTTATTTTTAAAACATGTGATTAAAAAAGGAAGTTTCCATTTTGAACTCTTTATTTTTTTTCCAAAGAGGTGGGCTACATCTTTTTCAATATTAGTGTGCGTAGGAGTAATTTGGTCAAACCTGGTGTGCTACCACTTTCCTATAAATAGGTTGCTTAGTTAAACAATGAAACTCACACCAGAATCAGAAAATTCTCTCTATAATTTTGAGCGTATTTCTTGTGAATATAAGGATACTATGAGTGTAGCTTTTTGTGTAAGATTTTCTCATAATAATATCCGATATTTGAGATAAAAGTATTATTCTTTTGAGGTAAGGGATGTTATTTTCAAGTAAGTGATGTTATTTCTTTCAATATCATTTCACCGAAATATTCATATGAATTTTATTATGAAATTTTTACCTTTATATGTTGAGGTTACTATTCACATATACGACACTATTCACGTATAAGGCACTACTCACGAATACGGTACTATTCATGAGTACTATTCACGAAGTATGATTTTTATTGTGAAAGTTTTACCTTTTCGTGTCGGGGTTACTATTTACGTATACGACACTATTTACGTATACAATACTATTCATGTATGCGGCACTATTCACAGAAAAATTAAATTTTCTTTTCTTGGTCCAAGTTGTCTATTATGGGTAATATCTTTGATAGTATCCATGTTTTGATCTTCATTCTTAAATTTTGCTACACAATTGATTATGATGGAGTATTTTTGAACTTAGATACACTAAAGTACGAATCCCTAATCTTTGTCCTTTTATCTCTCTGAATTCGTTTTCTTGAAAATATTTTTATCATCCTCAGTCTTAAATGGTGATATAACTGAATATCTTTGGCCTGTAGTGCAAAGTTGAATGATTACCTGATGAATATCTTTGGCCCGTAGTGCAAAGATGGACATGTGTTAAGATGAACATGACCAACTGGTGATACGAATGAATATCATTGGCCCGTAGTGCAAAGATGAATATTTGATTCAAGATGTATATTGATTAATTTTACAGGAATACAATATTTATGATGAACTTTAAAATCATAGAAGATAGTAGACTTCATTCTCTACTTAACTCTTCTAATCAATTATTGTTTTCGCTACAGTTGTTGATCTATAACTTGTTGTCTACTGTATTCTATCAAATTTTTCCCTGTTGAGGACTAAGGGCAATTTATTCTGCATTATCTTAGTCATAATATTGTTTACTGGGCTAGTTGAGCTCAAGCTTTTCCTTTATGTTCTATTTTTCTTTTTAGGAGGCGAGAATATAGCGGGAACTAGCCGAGTATGGAGTGATGGTTCGAGACAGTTATTTTAGCAGTCCTCATTATTTCTAAAATAGTGTTTCAATAATTGTAATGAGGACTTATTTGAGTTTGGATATTGTCTAGAAGACAATATTTGTATTTAAACTCATAACATATGTGTTGTCGTATTTTGCACGACAATTGTAATAATGAAGTTGTAGTTATTTTTTTGTATCATGTATTTGGTGACTCAGAATAGGTCGTGTGGACCTATTTTGGGGGCGTCACATACTCCCATTAATGGGGGGAGATTAGGTCTTTCGTAGTTCAAGCTTGGCTTGAATGGTTTTGAGTTTGGATTTTTTTATTTGGTTTGACCACACCATAGAAGGCTGCCTACGTACTCCCATTGATGAGGGGAGATCATGTCTTTCGTAGTTCAAGCTTTGTAGTGAAAACTTGAATTAACTTGATGATTTTTTTCAAGACCAGAATAGTGGTTTGCAAGCATTTCAGACATAGTACCTCTTTACGGTGTCTGAGTTGATAAGATGGGGAAATTCTTCGCAGTCCATTTCTTGCAGTCTGAGGGCTCCTCACTTCAATACATCCTTAACAATGAAAGGGCCTTCCCAACTCGAGGCAAACTTTTCTTTGGCTTCATCTTGATTAGAGAGGATCTTTTTTAACACCAAGTCATTCTCCTTAAATTGTCAGAGCCAGAATTTCTTGTTATATGACTGAGCAATCCTTTGCTAATATAATTGACCATTAAATATGGATGCAGCCCTCCTCTCATCTATCAGAGATAGCTGGTGGTATCGGTCTTGCAACCATTAATCTTCATCCATCTGAGAATCCATTAACACTCTTAACGACTCCATTTCTACTTTTATGGGGAGTACTTCTTCCATGCCATAGTCCAGTGAGTAGGGACTAGCCCCAGTAGAAGTGCACATTGAAGTTCTGTAGGCTAGCAGAGTCAGAGGCAACAAGTTAGGCCATCCCTTATGATTGGCAAACATCTTTTGCATAATTTTCTTAATATTCTTGTAGGCTGCTTCGGTCGCACCATTCATTTTGGGATGATAGATGACGGAGTTAAGACGTTTGATATGGAATTTTCTGCATAATTCCTTCATAATCTGGTTGTTAAGATTCTTCGTATTGTTCGATACGATCACCTCCGGTTGTCCATATCGACAGATGATACTGTTTTTGATGAAACCATTAATTACTTATTTGGTGGCTTTTGGGAATAGAGGTTGCCTCTATTCATTTGGTGAAGTAATCAATCACGGTAAAGATGAACCGATGGTCATTGCTGGCTTTGGGTTTTATTGGCCCAATCACGTCCATTCCCCACATTGAAAAGGGCCACAAAGAGCTCATATAATGCAATTCATTTCGAGGAGCGTGGATGGCATTTCCATGGATTTAGCATTGATAGCATCTCCTGACGTGATCGTCATAGTCGATTTTGAGAGAAATCCAATAATGACCATTCTTAATATCTTTTTGACAGGTAAAGAACCGCTCATGTGTGGACCACATAGTCCAGCATGGACTTCATTCATGAGTCTTTGGGCTTGATCTTTGTCCAGGCATCTTAAAATACCTATCCCAACATCCCTTTTGTAAAGTGCATCTCCGTTCAAATAGAATTTCTGGGCCATTTTATTGATCTGCAATTCCTTGACCTTTGATAGACCTTTGAGTCACATAGATGATATCGAATTGTTGGAGGATCAACTGCCATTTGGACAACCGACAATTCAACATAGGTTTGTTGAATACGTACTTTAGAGGATCCATGCGGGATATGAGATAGGTTGTGTGCCCATGAAGATAATGTTGTAATCTCATGGCGACCCATGCTAACGCACAACAGGTCTTTTCAATCAAAGTGTACTTCTGCTTGCTGCTACTAAATCTTTTATCGAGGTAATAGATAGCTCTTTTCTTGCCTCTATCGGCTTATTGCCACATCATGCAGCCCATAGAATTGGCATTGAATGATAAGTACATAAACATGGGAATCTTGTCCTTTGGGGGTACAAAGATATGAGCTTCCACTAATTTCTTTTTGATGGAGCGGAAGGCTTTTTGGCAATCTTCATTCCACTTTATAGAGGAATTTTTCCTTAATAGCTTAAAGATCGGCTCACACGTTGATGTGAGTTGAGATATGAATATACTTATGAAATTGATTTTCCCTAGAAATCCTCGTATTTCCTTTTCTGTTTGGGGCACGGGCATCTCAGTAATTGCTTTAATTTTGGTGAGATCTAGTTCGATGCCTCTGTTACTTACTAGAAATCCCAAAAACTTGCCTGATTTTACACCAAAGACACACTTGGCCGTATTCAGCTTCAAGTTGTATTTATGCAACCAGTTGAAAAGCTTTTTAAGGTGGTCGATATGGTTATCTTCCTTTCGGGATTTAATAATGATGTCATCCATATAAACCTCTATCTTCTTGTGCATCATATCATGAAAAAGGGCCATCATGGCTCACTGATAGGTGGCAGTGGAATTGATAAGGCCGAAAGATAAACGTCTGTAACAAAACGTTTCCCAGGGAGTGATGAAAGTTGTTTTCTCTCTGTCCTCTTCAACAACCATGATCTGATGATACCCAGTGAAGCAGTCAACAAAATAATACATGTCATACTGAGCCGTGTTATCTATTAGTATGTGGATAAAAGGTACTGGAAAATTATCTTTGAGATAAGCTTTGTTCAAATCCCGGTAATCCATGCATACTCGTACCTTTCCTCCAGGCTTAGGCACAGGAACTATATTAGACAGCTACTCAAGGTAGGTTGATATCATGATGATGTCGGCTTTGAATTGTTTAACAATTTCTTCTTTAACTTTCAGACTCCACTCAAGTTTCAATCGCCTAAACTTCTGTTTGACTGGCTTGAATCCTTCCTTAATGGGAAATCGATGGATAAAAATATCAGTAGATAAACCGATCATGTCCTTATGTGACCATGAAAACACATCCTAGAACTGAGTTTGCAGAGCACTCAGGTCTTTTCTTTGGTTTGATATAAGGTCCACGCCTATCTGGATTTCTTTAGGGTTTTCTGAGGTTCAGGTATTGACATAAATGGTTTGATAAAGTTTTGGTTTGGGCTTGTCTTCGACCCATTTTTTGATCTCCTCAGGCACCTCATAGTCATCTATCTCTTCTTGCTCAATCTCCATCAAGTCAAAGCTCAACTCTACATCAAAGTTGTAGTCATTAAGGAGATTTGGCACTTCATTAGCAAGGCTAGACAAATACAACTCTAGAGCCCTGAAAACAAAATGCTTTCACTTAATATACAAAATTGTTTGATCATATAAAGTGTTAGTAAAAGCATGACAAAAGTAATCGCTAATATCTTTGTGCAACAAAAGTAAGCGAATAATAATATTTATACTTGAGGCGGATGGACTTTTGCCCTTTTTACCCTTTTGGCAAATGCAAGGAATCTTTGCTCTAGTTGTCGTGGTCAAGTCTGTGGATAGGTTGTGATGAAGGGATTGTTGATGTCCTCCTCCTCTTTGATGATGACCATGACTGAATTCATTTCAAGGTCAGTATTTTTGACCGGTTCTCCTTAGCCTTTTTATATAAGGGGTCAGGATTTGGTCTTCTGGATAGTCATCATCTGGGATATTCTCATTCATACCCTCAATATGTGCCAGAATATGCATCTTTGCCAACCAGTTTTCTACTTCTTGCAATCACCCTTCGCTCCATTCCTTGTCTTTCTTAACAGAAATCTGGATTTCTTTTTCACTGGTTGAATTAACCTTAGTAATTAGCATTCATGATATAGTCACAGGGATTTTTCTTATAGGCTTCACAAATCCTGGATTCATAAGGTTTAGTAGCAGCATGGTAGAGGAAGGAACTGGTGGATGATTGTGTGGGTTCTAATAGTCTGATCCAGATGAATAGCCTAATCCAGCCTTCCTTGTCTGGCTAGGAATTTGAACTGGATTTGTGATTCCTTGTTGACTATTCCCAAACTCTTATTTAGGCTAGAAACCCAAGGATATCATTTCTTAACTAGCCGACATTACTTCGGTGGAAACTCTAGGCTTTAAAGTTAGGGCCCCGATAGGTTGATACTGGGTATTGCTCACCTCAAGGGCTTGAAAACTGACAGGCTCATTTCCCTTATTGAGACAGATTACAAGCATATCGCTTCATATATGAATAGGATATTCTGGCTCGGCATTGACAGTTACCAGATTACCGTTAATGATGTATTTGACCTATTGATGAAGGGTAGATGGAACTGCTCCTGTCATATGGATCATTGGCCTTCCCAATAGTAAATTATATCTTCTGGTGATGTTTATCACTTGAAAGGGTCTATAGAAAGTATGTGGATCAATTTCCAGTAGATGTTCAATTTCTCCTACAATATTTCATTGATACCCGTCAAAGGCTCTTGTGACTATGTGGTTGCTTCATATTTGAATGGGATTGATCTTCATTCTTTCCAACGTGTCGTAGGGATAGATATTTAAGGAAGATCCTCCATCTATTAACACACTTCCTACCACAAATCCTGAAGACATCACTGTTATGTGCAATGACTTGCAATGACCCATCCCATCTGATGGTATGTCATCTTTAGTGAAAGATATCACATTATTATTGAAAATGTGATCTACCAAATGGTGAAATTCATTTGGGATGGCATTTCCATGGATTTAGCATTGATAGCATCTCCTGACGTGATCGTCATAGTCGATTTTGAGAGAAATCCAATAATGACCATTCTTAATATCTTTTTAACAGGTAAAGAACCGCTCATGTGTGGACCACATAGTCCAGCATGGACTTCATTCATGAGTCTTTGGGCTTGATCTTTGTCCAGGCATCTTAAAATACCTATCCCAACATCCCTTTTGTAAAGTGAATCTCCGTTCAAATAGAATTTCTGGGCCATTTTATTGATCTGCAATTCCTTGACCTTTGATAGACCTTTGAGTCACATAGATGATATCGAATTGTTGGAGGATCAACTGCCATTTGGACAACCGACAATTCAACATAGGTTTGTTGAATACGTACTTTAGAGGATCCATGCGGGATATGAGATAGGTTGTGTGCCCATGAAGATAATGTTGTAATCTCATGGCGACCCATGCTAACGCATAACAGGTCTTCTCAATCAAAATGTACTTCTGCTTGCTGCTACTAAATCTTTTATTGAGGTAATAGATAGCTCTTTTCTTGCCTCTATCGTCTTATTGCCCCATCATGTAGCCCATAGAATTGGCATTGAATGATAAGTACATAAACATGGGAATCTTGTCCTTTGGGGGTACAAAGATATGAGCTTCCACCAATTTCTTTTTGATGGAGCGGAAGGCTTTTTGGCAATCTTCATTCCACTTTATAGAGGAATTTTTCATTAATAGCTTAAAGATCGGCTCACACGTTGATGTGAGTTGAGATATGAATATACTTATGAAATTGATTTTCCCTAGAAATCCTCGTATTTCCTTTCTGTTTGGGGCACGGGCATCTCAGTAATTGCTTTAATTTTGGTGAGATCTAGTTCGATGCCTCTGTTACTTACTAGAAATCCCAAAAACTTGCCTGATTTTACACCAAAGACACACTTGGCCGGATTCAGCTTCAAGTTGTATTTATGCAACTAGTTGAAAAGCTTTTTAAGGTGGTCGATATGGTTATCTTCCTTTCGAGATTTAATAATGATGTCATCCATATAAACCTCTATCTTTTTGTGCATCATATCATGAAAAAGGGCCATCATGGCTCACTGATAGGTGGCAGTGGAATTGATAAGGCCGAAAGATAAACGTCTGTAACAAAACGTTTCCCAGGGAGTGATGAAAGTTGTTTTCTCTCTGTCCTCTTCAACAACCATGATCTGATGATACCCAGTGAAGCAGTCAACAAAATAATACATGTCATACTGAGCCGTGTTATCTATTAGTATGTGGATAAAAGGTACTGGAAAATTATCTTTAAGATAAGCTTTGTTCAAATCCCGGTAATCCATGCATACTCGTACCTTTCCTCCAGGCTTAGGCACAGGAACTATATTAGACAACTACTCAGGGTAGGTTGATATAATGATGATGTCGGCTTTGAATTGTTTAACAATTTCTTCTTTAACATTTAGACTCCACTCAAGTTTCAATCGCCTAAACTTCTGTTTGACTGGCTTGAATCCTTCCTTAATGGGCAATCGATGGATGAAAATATCAGTAGATAAACCGATCATGTCCTTATGTGACCATGAAAACACATCCTAGAACTGAGTTTGCAGAGCACTCAGGTCTTTTCTTTGGTTTGATATAAGGTCCACGCCTATCTGGATTTCTTTAGGGTTTTCTGAGGTTCAGGTATTGACATAAATGGTTTGATAAAGTTTTGGTTTGGGCTTGTCTTCGACCCATTTTTTGATCTCCTCAGGCTCCTCATAGTCATCTATCTCTTCTTGCTCAATCTCCATCAAGTCAAAGCTCAACTCTACATCAAAGTTGTAGTCATTAAGGAGATTTGGCACTTCATTAGCAAGGCTAGACAAATACAACTCTAGAGCCCTGAAAACAAAATGCTTTCACTTAATATACAAAATTGTTTGATCATATAAAGTGTTAGCAAAAGCATGACAAAAGTAACTGCTAATACTGTGCAACAAAAGTAAGCAGTCAATAATATTTATACTTCAGGGCAGATGGACTTTTTGCCCTTTTTACCCTTTTTGGCAAATGCAAGGAATGCTGCTCTAGTTGTCCAGGGTCAAGTCTCTATGGATAGCTGTGATGAAGGGATTGTTGATGTCCTCCTCCTCTTTGATGATGACCATGACTGAATTCATATCAAGGTCAGTATTTTTGACCGGTTTTCCTTAGCCTTTTTATATAAGGGGTCAGGATTTGGTCTTCTGGATAGTCATCATCTGGGATATTCTCATTCATACCCTCAATATGTGCCAGAATATGCATCTTTGCCAACCAGTTTTCTACTTCTTGCAATCACCCTTCGCTCCATTCCTTGTCTTTCTTAACAGAAATCTGGATTTCTTTTTCACTGGTTGAATTAACCTTAGTAATTAGCATTCCTGATATAGTCACAGGGATTTTCCTTATAGGCTTCACAAATCCTGGATTCATAAGGTTTAGTAGCAGCATGGTAGAGGAAGGAACTGGTGGATGATTGTGTGGGTTCTAATAGTCTGATCCAGATGAATAGCCTAATCCAGCCTTCCTTGTCTGGCTAGGAATTTGAACTGGATTTGTGATTCCTTGTTGACTATTCCCAAACTCTTATTTAGGCTAGAAACCCAAGGATATCATTTCTTAACTAGCCGACATTACTTCGGTGGAAACTCTAGGCTTTAAAGTTAGGGCCCCGATAGGTTGATACTGGGTATTGCTCACCTCAAGGGCTTGAAAACTGACAGGCTCATTTCCCTTATTGAGACAGATTACAAGCATATCGCTTCATATATGAATAGGATATTCTGGCTCGGCATTGATAGTTACCAGATTACCGTTAATGAAGTATTTGACCTATTGATGAAGGGTAGATGGAACTGCTCCTGTCATATGGATCATTGGCCTTCCCAATAGTAAATTATATCTTCTGGTGATGTTTATCACTTGAAAGGGTCTATAGAAAGTATGTGGATCGATTTCCAGTAGATGTTCAATTTCTCCTACAATATTTCATTGATACCCGTCAAAGGCTCTTGTGACTATGTGGTTGCTTCATATTTGAATGGGATTGATCTTCATTCTTTCCAACGTGTCGTAGGGATAGATATTTAAGGAAGATCCTCCATCTATTAACACACTTCCTACCACAAATCCTGAAGACATCACTGTTATGTGCAATGACTTGCAATGACCCATCCCATCTGATGGTATGTCATCTTTAGTGAAAGATATCACATTATTATTGAAAATGTGATCTACCAAATGGTGAAACTTCTTGGTATCTATTGACTTTGGCAGGTGAGCTTCTTCCAGTACTTTCACTAAGACCTTGCGATGATCTTCTGAAGATAAAACCAAATCTAGGATAGATATATGACGAGGTGCTTCTTTTAATCTTTGCACCACTTTGACTTCATTATGTCCCATCTTGCGGAGGAATTCTTCAACGTTTTCCTCGGACATTCTTCCCATGGATTTAATGACGGGTTTTACTTTAATATAGCAGTAGTTTAATTTGAAGTTGATCCCACATCTCTCCCATAGTTCCAGAGGACTTTTTTCAAGCTAATGATAGGATACTGCAGTATGAAGGGCAACATTAGAGGCTTGGGCGCAACCACTCTTAAAGGGCTCTTTACTCCTTTGACATCCATTCCTTGGATTGCAAGAGGTGTTGTAGATAAGTCTCTTTCAGTGGATATGACTGCTATAACTTCCTTTCATATTTGTGTTCTAAGAGGGAATATCTCCACTTCTTCTGGCAAGATAGTGCCACTATTTAACTTTTGCAAGACACTGATTTCAATCATATTCTGGATTAGATGACGAAGTGCCCAACAACTTTTCATGTTATGACCCCGAGTATTAGAATGGTATTGACACACTCCGGTAACATCAAACCTTTTGGAACATAGATTGATTAGGGGTAACAATTTTGTGATCTTCACTTCATTAATCAAAATCTGCAAAATCTCTTTCATAGGTTGACCCAAAGGAGTGAATTTCCTTTGGTCTACATAGTCACAATGAGACTGGGCTCTAATTTTTCTTGTAAGTTTTTCTTCCAAAGTTTCATTATATTGGAATTGTTGTTGATTCCTAGTGATAAGGAGAATAGACTTATGTGCCCCTGACTGATCAGCTATCTAGTTACTCGATGCTAATGTATCACCAGTTCTGCCACTTGATCAACCTGTTCTTTGATAGACTTCATTTCTCAGTCTATCATAAACCAGAATTCTGAATAATCCCATTTATCAGAATTATCTTTACTTGTTTGGGGAGAATCACCTACATATTTGAGGTAATTGGAACTTTCTCCACTACCCCTACTGATTATATTAACATTCTCTTCCTTGTGTTGAGGTAGAGGATTATCTTGCTCATGTGGTTGCTCTTGTGTAGTCACCGTAATTTCCCCATTATCTATCAAATCCTAGATTTTGTGTTTGAGAGACCAACAATCTTGGGTATCATGACTTGGAGCTCTGGAATGATAAGTGCATTTCTTGTTAGTATCTAAATTCCTTCCACTTAGACTGGCTGGAGGAAGGATTTGGACTATTTTCTTTTGTGCCATCAGAAGCTTCAGTATATTTTCCAATAAGACCCCTAAGGGTGTGAAAATTCTTTGATGTCTGACCTCTCCAACTTTTTGCAATGGAGGATTTGAGGATTGTGCAGATGCTTGGAAAGGGGAATAATTTTTCCTTTGAATGGGTAAGTTTTGATTGCCTCTCTGAGTTTGTTCTTGCAGTACCAAGGATACATCTTCTTCTTTCATTTTATGAACCCTCTGAGGGTTATTCCCATAATTTTCGGCCTGAATGTGCTCAGCCACGACTTCTAAAGCAATAAGGTCTTTAATTTTTCCAAACTTCAACCCCATCTCAGCCATTTCTCCATGTTAAATCATTTCTGAGAATGGTTTCATATGCCTTCCATGACCATCTCATAGAACGGAGCTTCTTGAATGTTAATGAAGGTCATTTCCATCTCAGTTTCTATCATTGATGGGATTACTTGAGCAGCCAGACGTCTCCATCTTTGGGCATATTCTCTGAATGACTTAGTATTCTACTTTTTAACTTTGGTAATTTGATATCTATCTGGAGCCATTTGTGATTGGAAACTATATTTGTTTAGAAAAGCATGTGCTAGTTCTTCCTAGCTATGGATTTTGGAATTGTCCAATCTGGCATACCATGTTCTGGCCTCTCCAGTTAAACTTTTCTGGAACAACTTCATCCTTAGCTTTTCATTCCCAACATATGACCCAAGTTCTCTAATAAACACCTTCAAATGAGTGAAAGGATCTCCCAATCTCTCATATTTCTCAAAATTAGGAGTTTTGAACTTGTCTGGATAATGAACCCCATGAAAGATGTAAAGGTCTGAATAAGTCACACTTCCATATGCTCCAGTCCCTTTGATTGACCGGATGGTTTCTTCCATTTGCTAAACTTTCTTTAAAATATCAACAATTTCCCGATCTTCTTTAAGAATGGTGATTTTAGGGGTGTTGTTAGATTTTTCATGGATTTGAGGTTCAAGTATCTGTATTTCCATTTCGTTCTTGTCAGTATCCTGGCTTCCTCCTTGTGCAGAGCACTCTGTTTGAGTGGGTATTTGTTGACCCTAAGTCTTTTTGTTTTGTTCTTTCAAAAAGACAGCTAATTTTACTATCTGGTTTCTTAGTCCCTCTAACTCCTCTCGAGAAACAGGAGAAGATTCAGGTTGAGCACTTGCAGCCATGTCTGAAAGTGGGCTTAGTGCCTTTTTGGACTTTCATCGGGTAACAAGACAAATTGTTTCCCTACAAAAAGATTTTGTAGTTTAGTCTTAGTAAACAATAATAGTCTGCATGCTATGCAATGTGTGTGTTTTAGAAGTTTTTTAATGTTTTTCTGCAAAATAGATGTCAGTTGTTTTGATGACAAGATAGCATAACAATTTTTTGATCGGGAATGAAATGTATATTTACATTTTTCTTTTTATTTTCTTTATTTTTACATTTACATGGAATCGTAATTTACATTGAATCAAAATTTACATGGAATTGAAAAGGGAAAGGCATGAAAAGACTTCCCTTCACGTTTAGTTTATCAGAGGCTGGCCTATCTTAGGCTACTCTCGCGACTTTTCGGCATGAAGGTCCCCAGATCATCGTAATTTACTAGATGGGATTTAATCCAATCTTTTAATTGGAGCAGATATGAGTGGTGCCTTTCCTGAGCCTCACGCTATTATTCTCCATTGAGTCCAGTAATCAAGCAACGACGGGTTTGCCTGCTGGTGGAGGAATAACACAACATACATTCATATACATCGTGTCTCGTCGTATAAAATGAAGAAATTGTGTGATGCACTAATACAAAATATAGAGATTGTGCGAGATACTAAATTGCGGTAAATAGAGCATTCATTCACATCCATTTAATGTAAAGACAACATTCACACACAAGCAGATAAGAAGGGATTTTGAAAAGATTAAAATGTGACTTAAGCCCTCTACTGTCCCCAGCATAGTCGCCACCTGTCGACATTGGGAAAATTTTCCTTTTTTTAGAATTCCTCTTTTAGTCTTTCTACCCTTTTTGTTTTCTACGTGTTGAATTTTATTTGAAAAGGTTAGTTTTACAAAAGGGTTCGACACAAAATGTCGACGATTTTGAAAATTTAGAGTCGCCAGTTGGTAATAGTGAAATGGTTGTACCAACTCAATCGAATTTGAAAAGGTTTGCAAAAAGGCCTAATTATTGGACTCTATTTAACAGGCCTTGAAAACCAAGATTCATAGAGTTTGGGAGCTTGATTAAGCGGCGAAAGGTGTTAGGCACCCCCCTACTTTGGTGAAAACACGGTTACCATATCTTTTCAATTCCCTAATTTATTTAAAGTGTGTGTGCAGTTAATTAAGCCTAAGTGCTTTATTGGGAAGTAATTTTATGCCTCATTTGCACCTATATACAAAGGGTTTGATTTGTATAAAAATCAATAAAGCAAAATATATAGAAATGATGTTTTGAAAATAGGTTTTCAAACCCTTATGCTCACATAGTAATGGAGGCCTTTAATACTTCCATTTTATTCCGTATTCGGCTTGTTTTGATTTTATTCTTGAGATGCGAAACATCTTCAACAAAATAATATACATATAAGTGTCGGGCTCCTTATGGGCATAAAAGCCATCAAAGTGACCCGAGCACCACAAATATGATTTACAAGCTAACTGTACAATGGAAAAGAGTCCATCATAGGAACCAGATCTAGATCTGTCAGTTGGATCTTAAATCTCGTGGTACCTAGGCTCACATAATGCCACATGAATAGCCTGCATAGCAAATATACTAAAATAAAATGGGTATTTAATCTAAAATCGCAAAATAAATGATTTATCAATTAAATCCATGCATGCGCGTAGCTTAAGCTTCCAGCTTCCTCTAGATACAGATCTAGGGACGCGTGGTTGCTTAATATTTACAAAACTAGAAAGAAAACTATATTTAAATAAATCTTAACCATTATAGCTCAACGGTTCCAGTTTTACAACTTTTGAACTGGTTAAAAGTTAAATATGACTAGATTTAGATATATCTAGTCCACAAACATTAATATCATTATTTTACATTGAATAAACAATTAGAACAGATATTTTAATAGCAGTAGACAATTAATATATATATGTGTATATATATATATATAAGCGATTAAAAGCTTCAGATCTGAAAGGATCTTACATTGTGTAGTAAGGAGAGCTTTAAACGCTTTTGAAGCTTGAAAATTGTGTTTACACTGGTTAAAATTTGATATATTGTTGTATATATGTATATAAGTGTTTACAAAGAAGAATATCGAAGTTTGGAACACTATAGGAGGGGTTAAGAGCTGAAATGGATGGAATTCCCTCTATTTTCTTTTTCTTTTTTTATTTTGGCTGATTGGGGGTCTATTTATAGAACAAAGTAGCTGTGGGTCTACCTGTGGCTTCCCAGGTGGGCTCGGGCCCATGGGTCTCGTTGTCTCGAAGTACGTGCACTCAGGTCAACGCGTTGTTTGCTCGAACCTTATAACTTTCAATCTAGGAATCCGATGGGGGCGTGCTATACCTTCCTGAAAAGCCCTTTCCGAGAGCTACACAATGACATAGGATTTGACCTTTTCCAAATCCAGGAAGATGGGTCCATGACTAGATCTTCAAATCTTCATAGTCCATCCGTTGTTTTCACTCGGGATTGATGATATGGTTTTACATGACCTCTTTTACAGTGATTTGGTCTAAATTGATGTTGAGTTGGCAAAATTACTATTTTACCCCTCCCAGGTTGGTTTCGGGCTTAATGCAGTTGTATACGTCTTTTCTCAGGGTTGTCTCCGAGATTGGACTGTTGTTGACTTTTTTCAGTCCTCAGGGTTGTCTCTAAGGTTGGTTTGAGATTTCCCGGGGTTGTTGTCGAGTTTTGGCTTGATCTCCCGGTGTTGTCACCGGGGTTGGATTTTATCTCCCGGGGTTATCTCTAAGGTTTGACTTGATCTCCCGAGGTTATCTCCAGGGTTTGACTTGATCTCTAGGGCTTGTCACCAGGGCTTGACTTGATCTCCTGAGGTTACAACTAGGGCTGGATTTGATCTGTCGGGATTGTCTCCGAGGTTTGACTTGATCTCTGAATTTGTCTCCGGGGATTGACTTGGTCTCCTGAGGTTATCTCTGGTGTTTGACTTGATCTTCTAGGGTTGTCTCTGGGGCTTAATTTGATCTCCTGAGGTTATCTCTGGGGCTTGATTTGATATCTTAGGTTAGTCTCTAAGGTTACATTTGATCTCCCAGGGTTGTCTTTAGGGTCAGATTTGATCTACTAGGGTTGTCTCCAAAGATTTATTTGATGATTTTAACTTCCAGGGTTGTATGTGGAAGATACAAGATGATTCTTTCCTCTTGCATGGTTAGTAACAGGAACGCAAAATTTTGAGTGTCTACATTAGGTTTACTCTCCAGTCTTTTCGGCATGAAGGTTCCTAAATCATCACAACCTACTAGATGGGAAGTTTATCTGATCTTTCCACTAGAGCGGTTCTAAGTGGAGCCTTTCTTGAGCCTCGTGGTATTATTCTCCTCTGAGTCCAATAATCAGCCACTAACGGGTTCGCCTCCTGGTGGAGGAATCATACAACATACATTCATCGCGTCTCACCATATGCAATATGATGACATTGTGTGAAGCACTAATATAAAGCGTTGAAAAGAGACATTCATTAACATCCATTCAATATAAAGACAACATTCACACACATGTAGATAAAAAGGAATTGAAAAGATTGAAATGCGGCTTAAGTCCTTTATATGTCCCCAGCAGAGTCGCCAGCTATCGACGCCGGGAAAAACAATCCTCAATTCCTAGGTGTTTGGTTCTTACCCATTATATTTTCTATGTGGTTTAATTTATCATGCATTAAAGGGTGAGATTTTAGGAAGAGACCGACCTACAATGTCGACAATTTGAAAAGTTTGATTTTAATTGATTGGGTCGAATTACATAGAGCAGCTAGTTGGTATGAGTTAAATGGTTGTACCAACTCAACTGGAATTTTGAAAGATTCTACAATATGGCCCAATATATGAATCCGTTTAATTGGTCTTAGAAACCAAAATTCATAGAGTTCGGGGGCTTACTTAAGCGAGGGGAAGGTTTTAGGCACCCAATGACTTTTGTGAGACACGGTTACCGCGTCTTTTCATTCCCTATGCATTGATTGTGTGTGTGTGTGTGTGTGTGTTTGAAAGCTTTGGATTGAAAAGATATTGTGTGCTTTATTTGAAAGTAGTGTTATACCTCTTTTTCACCTATATACAAAGGGTTTGACTTATTGAAAAGTTTAATTTTAAGCAAAGAATATAAAAGTGAAGTTTTAAAAATAAGTTTTTAAACCTTTATGCTCAAATAGGAATTGAGACCTTTGATACTTCTATTTTGTTTCCTATTCGGCTTGATTTTATTTTATTCAAGATGCGAATGTGTGTGTGTGTGTGTCGGACTTCTTATGGGCATGAAAGCCATCGAAGTAAGCTCGAACACCACAACCATAGTTTTCACTATTTTGGGGCCTTAAACCCGTATAACCATATTAAGGCCCTGGATTTACAAGTACAGAGATTTCCATGCTAGCTGAACAATCAAAAAGGTCTATCATGGGAACCGGATCTGGATTCATTGATTAAATGATAGATCCTATAGCTCCTAGGCACACAAAATATCACATAAACAGCTTGCATAACAAATATAATGAAATAAACTGCATATTTACTTCTAAACATCGCAAAACAAAGGATTCATCAGTTAAATCCTTGCAAGCACGTACCCAAAGCTTCCAGGATCCTCTAGATATAGATCTATGGTCACATGGTTGCTAAATACTTATAAAAACTAGAAAGAAAACTAGATCTGTATAGATCTTAACCATTCTATCTTTCATGTTCGAGTTTTACAACTTCTGAACCGGTTGAAAGCTAGATCTGGCTATATCCAGTACAGATCTAGTCAATAAAGCTTAAATATTGACTATTTACAAAAAATAAACGTAAAAAAAAAAGTTAGATCTAACGAATATAAGTTACTAACTATATATAGATAGTACTTATATATGTATTAGCGAAAGAAGAAGTTCTTGTGAAATCTTATAGTATTGCATGAGAATTTCTATTGAACGGCTTCTGGTGCCTCAAAACTCGTTTCCTACCGATTAAATTTGATTTGTTGTATTATATATATATAAGTGCTTACAAAGAAGTTTTACAGAAATCGGAGTAAGATAGAAGCTCTGTTTAGCTATCCTAGCCTCTTTCTCTCTCTCCTAAGCTCTTTTCTTCTCTCTTTCTATATATAAATGAGCTGAGGGAGGCTATATTTATAGACCCTATCGACGTCCAGATTTTTATTTGTCCCTTTCTGTTCTTGTTTTTTGGTGTTCTCATGTTAGGTGAGATTTGTTTAAAAAAATTTGTTTGAAAAGGTCTGACATGTATATGTTGACGATTGGACTGTAAGAGTCGGCAATTGGTATTTTTAAATGGTTGCACCAACTCAACCGAGAAAAGGTTTGCACATTGACCTGGTGATGGAACACTACTTAACAGGTCTGTGAAACCGAAATTTGTTAGGGTCTGGGGGCTTGATTATGCGGAGGGAAGATGTTAGGCACCCCCTGACATCCGTGTTACCACGGTGACTGCCACTTTTCAATTTAAACTTTTATCTGAATGTGTGTGTGTGTAGGTCAATATGCAATTATCTAGAAGTAGTGATATGCCTTGTTTGCACCTATATACAAAGGGTTTGAATTTTGTATAAAAGTTCAGTTTTAACAAGATATAGCAATGAGGTTTAGAAAAAGAGGTTTTTCAAACCCTTGTGCTCAATAGTAATTGAGGCCTTTGATACTTCCATTTTATTATGTGTTTGGCTAGATTGATTTTATTTTCGGGATGTGAAGCATCTTCGAGAAATAATGTACAAAGTAGTGCCAAACTCCTTGTGGGCATGTAAGCCAGCTAAGGAAATTCAAACACCGTGAATAATTTACAAGCTCGTTATAGCCGAAAATGTCCATCAAGGGAACCGAATCTATGTTCAGGAACTGAATCTGTGATCGCATGATTCTTAGGCTCACATGATGATGTAGAATTTGTGATCACATGATTCCTAGGCTAATATGATGATGCATTATGTATGAAAGTTGTAAGCAGTTATATATATATATATATATATATATATATATATATATATATATATATATATATGACCGATAAATCGCCACAAAGTAAACTCCAGGTGGGACTGTAACGACCCCAAAATTCATAAAATTTAATTCTCGACTTCGGTCATTAATAATACATTTAACCTCTAATTTTACATCATTAAACGATAATATAACCATTGAAATTTGCGGAATAATTAAAATTTTCTATTACAAACTATCCTCGTTCCCAAAACCTTCAACCTTTACATCTAAATACCTCAGAATCATTTTAATACTACAATAGTTTACATCTCAAAACGATATTACAATTTGACATTAATACATTATTCGGAACCTTAAATATGCTTCAAATAATAATAACAGAAACAAAGTGTATAAATCTTCAAGCATCACATCTGATTCATGTCTTTCAAGTAAGACATAACTATACCTTGAATCTTGAACCTGCAAAAGTGGTTATTTGCAAGGTTGAGCTCGACAGCCCAGCAAAATATAACAGTTTTCATGCGTCACGTAGCACATAACAACATGCTCAACATATATCTCATAAACATCGGACTAACATAACATACATGCTACCATTCATATAACAAGTATAAAGATTGAGTTCCTTACTCAATCAGCATGCTTTAGTCAAACAACGTAGTCATAAATTGACTTTAAAATTTCATACATTCAACATATATATAACACATCATGCTCTTTGCAATAAAGATTTAAAATAGTTAATCATCAAATTCACATAGCAAATAGGAACCGAAAGACTTTCCTTGATCGTTCTTTACCAATAAACGTTTAACAGCTTACAGTTATCTGCACTTCACGTCCCCTACACAGTTATATAATTATACACATCAATTATTAGTCACATAACAACACATAGTAATTGTACTGTAAACTCTACTCCACATCTCATAATCTTTCCTATTAGTTAGCACACAATGTTCAATTAGATTGTGTTAACTTTTCAACTTATGTAACATTCGAAATTCATTTAAGTGTTTAAATCTTGCTAGGTATCATTATTGGTTTTGTATTAAACCCATTTCATTTTTTATAATATCTATTTCATTTGACTTAAAACACTTTTTTCGTTCATTAACACGTATCACGGCGTTTCGACATTTATTCGTCACACGCCCGATTTGCCTCTCTTGTGCATGCTTACTATGCTTCTATAACTTATCTAATACATTATTATATTAATTTTAAGCATCATTATATTTACTAACATTCATGTTTTATAATTTAGAACAACATCTTTTATCTTTAAGAGCACTACACTAGCATATGTGCATGCCCGACGCCCTCCAATTGCCTCCGATTACGTAACAGTCACAAAGATGACTATTTTGACCCTTCCTCATGACCTCAAATTGAAAAACTTAAAGAGAAAAAGTTGTAGTTCTATTCGTCCTCGTTCCAGATCATCTTGAATCACCTCAATCGAAGTTCGTTTAAAAAGGGTATGGCTGTTTTAGTAAAACATGTCCTGTCAAAAAAAATTTCCAAAATTGGATAGGCAGACTACCCTCCCCCCCCCCCACTGGGGCGGGTGTTTTTAAACTAGGGGGGCCTGCCGGGGCGGGGGTCCATTCTGTTAACTCGTGAATTTTGATCCCGAACACTACAGAAAGCCAAATTAGGCCTATAAACTCCTTTCTAACAACCATACCAACCTACCCAATGTGTAATAGGTTTACAGAAACATAATCTAATGTTTTGTAACGCGTTTCTAAGCACATAAAAAACATAAACAACATAAACATCAAAGATTACAACCTTTAATTTCGCTATTTCTATTATTTCTTCTTCTTTTGATATTCATAACGAAATTCTTCACTACGAATTCGTTTTACATCCGTTTTGACTCGTTCAACTTGGGTTGTTTTCGTTTTTTAACATACTAACAATATCTATCACCAATTTTTAAATTCTATCCATCAATTTTGACTCCAACATAAGTTAAAATATATATATGCCATCAAAACCCAAGTTTTTCATCTTTAACATATTGTTATGATTTTGATTACTCTAGAACCAATTAAAGAGACTATATATACTAGATTATACACCCATGCGCATATATATACAACATCTCTTCAAATCACCCAACCAAAATAGCTTTTTAAGTGAAGAACTTGAGAAACTATAAATTAGAATTTTAGAACTAGATGAATACCTTTGATTCTTCTTAAACTTGATTAGATGATGAGAAACCTTCTTCTTCTTCCTTGATTCCTCCAAGCTTCTTCTCGAAGTTCTCTCTAGAATTCTCCCAACTCGCTCCCAACTTTTCTTCTTCTCTTCTTTTTCTTTCTTCTGAGTCTTTATCCCTAACTTCTAACTTACGCACTAACAAAAATATAACGTATAATAATAATAATATAGATATTAAGTATATATCTTTAATTGACATCAGTTATCAAATTTTGAAAATCAAAAGCCATAAGGCTTGTTTGGCTAACATAATAAAAATTAATCAATTAATCCTTATACCTTGTTTGGTAAAACCACTTAAAATAATGACTTAATCATTCCTTAAACCTTGTTTGGCAAAACAAGCTTAAAATAACAATTTTAAAAGCTCTAAGGCTTTGTTTGGTAAAACCAAATTAAAACTCTTTTAATTTATTGAATAAGTCATTCATAATATAGTTTATTGTCCCACATTGTTTACTTGGATTTCCATATCCAATCTTAATTAAATAAACTAATTAACACATACTAAATAAATTCTCCACTTAACCAAATATCATAAAATTATAATTTTATTATAATTTTATTTAATATACCACTTAATATTTATCTCATCAATTTCAACAATAAACACATCAAATAAATATTTATATTTTAATAAATATTTAATATTACAATTTGAATTTCCAGATCGTTACATCCTTCCCTCCTTACAAGGATTTTGTCCCCAGAATCACAACTCAAATAATCAAATCGTCACATTCATCACTCTTTTATCTTAATTAAGTTAATTCCTATAACTCATGGATTATTCAGTTACTAATAAATAATCCAATAAATATCTACTAAACAACAAACACATCAATTAAAAATATTTATTTAATTCAATAAATATTTGAAATTATAAATAAAATTCTGGATTGTTACATTCTTCCCACCTTATAAGGATTCCGTCCTTGGAATCACCGAAACCCCACCTTCCTCAGGTTTCTTACCAAATCTCTTCGTTGAATAACTTCAACACATTACCTTGATATAGGTTTTATATTTCCTACTCCCACCATTCTTTATAATAAATTCTTGTAAATTTTATTTCATAACCTTACTTAGACTCAATTATATTTGAGTATTACATATTCTTTAACCCGTTCATTTCCTTCTCTAAGGATCGTTATCATGAACACTCGGGATATTACATTCACCCATTCTTCAAAGAATTTCGTCCTCGAAATTTTATTTATTACTCTTTATTCATTCAATCTATCAAAATAGATTTTACGTTGATATCTATTTATTCATTAGGTTCTACAACCAAATTCTTTCTCTAAGGATCTTTCTATAATTATTAAACTTTTCTAATAAAAGTTTTACATTATTCTTTGATAACTCATCTCCTTCTCACTTCAAAAAAAATTTCACTTATTTAATATATTCATCGTTCAATGTCGCCTTCTACGACTTACTTCTTTCTAAGGAATATCATCCTTATCACATTCACCTTTTAGAATAACAAGAATCTTCCACAATTGCTCAATAATAGGGAAGCGATATGAATAACAGGAATTTAAAGGATTCTAAATCATGTTGAGGGTCGTAAGACCTTGAACTACGTCCACGGTTATAAGTACTCTTTCAACTTAAACCTTAATAGTCATTAGACTATAAGGACTGCTGTACTTAGGGTGTTAAGCCCTTCGTACGATGTATTGTGCACAAACATTTAAACACTATGCGTATGTCCATAGTTATAAATAATCTTTCAACTTAAACTTTAATAGTCATAAGACTATAGGGACTCCTCGTACTTAGGGTGATCAGCCCTTCGTACAATGTTTTGTGCACAAACATCTAAACGCCTCCGCGTAATCCCCTATAAAAGGGTTGTTCATCTCAGCTTTTCAACATCTGAATCCGCACCAAAACAATTTGGTTTGGCATAGTTTGACAAAGAACGCTTGAATTCCATGAACATCTTTCAATATTCGTCTAGCTGAATCAAATAGCATAGACTTCTATAACAATTTGAACATCAATCGAAATATACATATATATATATTCATATCTTAAAGAAATCTCAAAATCTTTTTATGACGTCATGATACCGCACTGTATTTACAGTCCGTTTGAGGATACAGTCATTTGGTATTTTTATCATACTACATCATACCATAGTGGGTTGACGATCCTTAGATCACATCCAACACTAAGTAATACTGCATTGATGACTCCATCATTTTTATCATCTCTGCACCAGGTTCCATGATGCATTGATGATATAAAAAAAACATTTTGATATATTTCAAATCATTTTTGTCTAGCCAAAATAATTAGTATAGACATATGAATAACGGAATTGTTTTTTTTAACTCATTGGTTTCATAATTTGATCCAATGTTTTCCAAGAAAATAGAAGTGCAAACATCAGTACGAAGTCAATAAATTTCGAAAGTTTAGCATAGCTAGTAGATTTAGAATATTCAGGTATCCATCAACTTCAATCTTTACTTCATTACTTCATTACTTAACCATTCTATCAATCTTTAACTTCATCACTGCTATCTATACTATAACTATTTTCTACCCAAAATAGTTCATCAAACTTACCGCACATTGGGAATCCAAGAACTTGCCACAATAATATGAGTTTAAGAACTTGTCATAGTCAGACCATAGGTGTCCATTCGTTGAGGGGTTCAAAACATACCATATTATTATGAGTCACGAACTTACCATATGCATTAGTTTTAAGAACCGCACCTAATCCTAATAATATCTGACTAATCTTAATAGTTTCTAACTATCAAATATACACATGAGAAAAGAATCACATTTTCGCCACATACACATTGATAACGCAACACCAACATTCCAATGATTATCAATGTGATAAACTGAGTGCAAGCACAAAACCCTCGCCCATACAAAGGTTTGTACAACTCAGCCATCACATGAGTCCTCAATTGAAATCCCACCTAACTCTATCTTACTTATAACTTGCTTTTTTCTCGATATGAATTCCTTGTATCACATCATCTATAACTCCTCGTGAGTTATCTCGTACTATTTCATAGTACATCATCTTCATAACATCAAGCTATAATTATTCAAACATTACAAACCATCTTTCTCTTATAACTTAAACAGATCACGTCGTGATCTTATTCTATATTCATCTCCCTTAAAATTCTTTTCTTAGCTCATGACCGTTTTGTTTTACGATCCTCTTTCTTTCCCTTTTTCATCATTTACGACATTATTCGTTATATTAGCTATTTCCATTTCTTATCTTCAAGATTCTTCTTTGAATTCTCTTGTTTATATTACAATTCTTATTTTAAGAATTTCTAACTTCATTTACATTGCTCAACATTTCATTTAAGTTCCATATTTTCATCATACATATGCATTTTCTATACTTGGTATGTGACGCCCCCAAAATAGGTATACATCACCTATTCTGAGTCGCCAAATACATGGTACATAATATAAATACAATCTTTAATATACAACAAGAGAGCTGTGAGTTTTAACACAAATACTATCTTCAAGATAATATCCACTCTCAGAATAAGTCCTCATTACATTTATTGTCATACTATTTAATGTAATAGTGAGGACTACTAATACTATCATCGGTTCATCACTCCGTCCCCCAGGACTCGTCCCAAAATTTATATTCTCATTTCAAGAGAAGAAAACGGTGAAAGAAAGGGTTAGCTTAACTAAACCAGTAAGAGATATTATGACTAAGATAATGCAGAATAAATTATCATTAGTCTACAACAATGTTAAACTGATAAAATACAAAAGACATCAAGTTTAACTGCAGCGGGACAAGTAATTCATTAAACGAGTCAAGTAGAGAATAAAATCTACTATCTTTTATGATTTAAAAGGTTTTTCATCACTTTTATCGCTAAGACTCAGCTTAATAAATAATCCACACCAACGAATCACCCCTGCACTACGGCCAAGGATATTCTTTAGTATCACGACCACAAATTATTTATGCACTACGGGCCAAGGACATTCGTGTATTCATCAATGGTCATGATCATGCCAACAACTGTCCATCAATGCACTATGGGCCAATGAGGACTTTTATCACATCATTTATAACATTACGGTCATGATTATACCGAATAATCCCTGGTCATAATTATACCAAGTCCATCTACGCAGTACATGCCACAGATGACTTTCAAAAAAAAATATAAACATGAGGCTGATGACAATGATATAAGAATTCAATAAAACAAGTTCACGAATTAATTTATCCAGGAACTAATAACGTCCAAATTGTCAACATGATACTTCTTTGTAGAGTAAATTCAAGAATGCTCAGAAGAATATTTCCATGAAAAGATACTAGATGAAGCGCAAATATCAAGGATATTCCACTAATTTCATGGAGTATAGAAGTAAAAACTTTAACCAACTGAGTATAATAAGGAATGGAATAACAAAAGAAATCACCAAGCATGCGGTAGACCGCACAGGTAGTTTATTCCAACAGAATAATAATAAAGACGGAACGGTCCGGCCATGAAACGCATGTGACGTGATATTCCAACAGAATAATAAAGACGGAACCAGGTCCGGCGTAAAATGCACAGACAGGATATTCTAACAGAATAATAAATAATGGAACCAGGTCATGCGTAAAGCACAGATAGGATGTTCCAACAGAATAATAAAGAATGGAATAACAGAAGAATTTCACCATGTATGCGGACTTGATTATGACAGACAAAGTTATTCCAACATAATAATAAAGAATGGATTAACAGAAGTTCTCTTCATGAAGACGAAAGAAAGAAATAATACCCCTTACCTCAGAAGAAACTGGATACTGGAATAGTGAGGTAGCAGGCTTCTCTTCTTCTATTGATTTTCTCTCTACAATTTCTCTCTATAATAATTGCTCTATAGATTTAGGGAATTGGTGAGAAATGAAGGAAGAATGAGCTTCTATTTATAGACAAATATAGTTTCAATAATTGCACGTTTTGGGGCTCGAAAAATTACAGTACAATACCTCCAACTTTTCCTTTATTTTTAATTTAGTCATGCAAGTATTATCAAACTTGCACCACCTCCCCTAATAGTAAATAATGTGATTCAATAGTAAATCATGTGACTCAATAGTTCTAGACATGTGAAAATACAAATTACAGTATAGTACCTCCATCTATACCTCCATTTTAACTTAGTCATACAAGTATTATCAATCTTGCACCAACTCCCCTAATAGTAACAAGAATGTGAATCAATTATACACAAATGTGAACAAATAGTTATAATCATGTGAAATAATAGCAATCAATTGCTCATTTATTAAGTTAAATACTCGATTGGTCAATATAACCTCCAGACATCAATTATTATCGAAATAAATGTCAATTTTCACTAAAACAAATAATTCCAACACAATGAAACTATTTTTATCAATAATATAAATTTTGAAATTTCAAAGTTTGACTTTTTCCAAAAAAGTCAACTGTTGACTTTTTGACCAAAAAGTTAATCCCGGAAAATTTTGTATTTATAGACTATTTTTACTAATTTTATCGTTCTGCACTCAAATATCACATCCGCGTCTCCAAATTCAACTTCGAACACAACTTCAATTTTAATAACATTCATCATTAATATTATAACTCACAATATTTATCAACCAGGTCGTTTCCAAGAAAGAGGGGGCTTTCCAATAAGGATTTCTCCCTATTGGCGCTCAATTAGGTGACCAAACCTCTCCTTGATAGAACTTCTAGACATTGTAAATATTGCAATTTAATAATATGAATAACTTTGTCGTCTCAATTATTGATTTAATAAAATAACATATTATGCAGATGATACTATGACAATAATCGAATCAATAATATGAGAGATATGATGCAACAATTATTATAGCAATAATTGAGTATAACTGAGTGACTTCTCACGTAAGAATCAATAATCAATACCATGTGCTACTATGCAACCATGCATATTACTGTACTTTTACTACCGAGTAGTTCAACAGTATTAACGGTAAAACTTCCGCCCGTTATTTTCATAAAAAATATTTTTGTCGTTTTCTCAATCCGACAATAATTTTGTTGTGGGGTCCACCAATGATTGCGCCGTTGTACGAATATTCCCTGCTAAAACGAATATTCCCCGACCAATTGAATATAAGATAACAACTTGCATACTTTGCAGAATTTATAAATACTACCCACAACTATAACATTATAACAAATTCATTCCATAATATTAAAAAAAAATATTTTGAGAAATTTAAATCTTTATTCATAAAATCTGGGGTCTCACAATCTCCCCTCCTTATGAAATTTCTCCCTCGAAATTTATGTACGTACCTGGTATGCCGAAGAGGTGAGGATACCTTGACTTCATTTCATAGTCCAACTCTTGAGGTATAACCTTGAATACCTTTATCATCGAAAACATCACACGTTGCATATGTGCATGCTTGATGTCCTCCGATTGCCTCTGAATGCACATCAGTCCCTAAAATAGCCCTTTTAGGACTTGATACCGACCTCAAATCTCAAAACATAAAGAATTAAAGTTATAGGTCTACTCGTTATCTTTCTGAATCATCCTGAATCACCTCAATCGGAGTTCGTATGAAAAAGTTATGCCTAATTTACTAAAGGATGTCCGAACAGATTTTGGTTTAACACTTGACCAGCGCCTAGGCGCCCAGATTTGGCCTTGGGCAAGCGCCTAGGTGCCCAAGAGCAGAACCTAAGTGCCAAGCCTAGTGCCTAGGAGCTCGACCCTTGGCACTTAACTCCAATTTTCCAGATTTTGGAACTTTTGGCACACATACTTCAAATCTTCATAACTTCTTCATCCGTTATCGGAATTAGTCCATTTTAGAGGATATGGAAAGCTTGTAACATGCTCTATAAAACCCCCATGATTTCATAATTTTTCAGCTTTATTAAATATTCCAAAATTTTGCTCCAAAGTCCCCCAAGACTAAGTTTTTACTAACAACGATACGTGAAAAACGTTATGAACACGCGACATACTTGGCGGTAAAATGAGTATAGGCCACAGATCCTACTCGATCGAGGATTTCAAATGGGCCAATTAAATCGAGGGTTGAGATTTCCTCTCTTCATCGATTCTTGCTTCTAGAATAACGCCCTCTTGAACCTTCTTCTTCACATTCATCGGCTCCGGTGCGTAACTTGAGCGGCCTTTAACTTTATCGATTAGAGTCAATTCTACTCGTATATTTGATATCACCACATGGGTCCCTAGATTCTTTAACTCTATCTTCATCATTTATAAGTTATACGAAATGGGTTTTTATGTTAACAACGTCACACTCATAACCGCATACGATCTTCTATTCAACGCGTCAGGTACCACGTTCTCTCTTCCATGATGATATTAAATGGTATGGTCGTAATCTTCAACAGCTCAAGCAAATGTCTTTGGTGCATTATACGTTTGTTTTGGTTGAAGAAATATTTAAGGGTTTTAGAAATGGGCTTTGTACTGGGGTCAATACAAAATTCGATTTCACGCTCTAGGGTTAGGCTAAGAAGTCTTCAAGAATACGTTAGAAAATTTATTAACAATAGAAATATCATTCAAAACTGTGACTCTCATCCATAACTTGGATAGTACGTCACATTGATATCTATCAACTTGCCATCGTCATTCACGACGTCGCTTACAGAAAGTCTGACTTCGGTGCATTCCACACAAGGAAGTCAACAACGAAAGGATCGGGGCTCATTACTTATGGCTTGATATGACAATGATTGACTTTAGTAGTTTGGTTGCTTGAATTTGTATAACAGGTTGGTTAGGAATATGAAAGCTAACAACCTTACGAAAAGCATGATGAGTAGTTAACAAATCGATATCTAAAATCACATCAAAGGCAAGTATTTTCAAAGAGATAAGATCGACAGGTAACGTGAAAGTGTCAATTTGAATCAAACAAGATTAATAAACAGTGGAGGTAACAAAGGTTTCTGCTAATGAAGTTTCAACCAATAAGTCAAAGTCCAACTTCTCTTGAGTTAAATTTAAACGTCACGAAAAACGCTCTCTCTTGCACTACCGGCTTTGACTTTTCTGGGATGGTCTTTGGTGCCTCCATCCTAGCTGAACTTGTCTTCGTTGAACAACAAAATCGGGCTAGGTGACCTTCTCTTCCACAATTATAACATGCTTTGGATGACATCGCGCAGTTTGGACTGATGTGTCCCTCCCCTCCGCATTTGAAGCATAAGATAGGTGGTCGTTCCCCTTCCTTAACAACGGGTGTTGGTGCTGACGTCTTTCCATCATTGTTGAATCTTCTCTTCTTGAAATGTCCATTCTTATTGTTTTGGCCATGATTACCACCGAAGTGGTCACCATTTCTGGCATGTTGATTCCCTCCATGCTTATTGTCACCGCTTCGATGACTGCTATCACTAGTATTATCATTTTATCGACTGCTCTCTTTTGGTTGGGTTGACTCATTATCGCGTTCCAATAATTGAGCCCTATTAACAACATCTGAATACAAACACAGTTTATGAGAGATAAGATATTGATGTATCTTGGGTTTCAAACCTCTTAGAAACATTAACGTCATTCTCTCTTCATTATCAACCAAATGGGACGCAAACCGGGACAACTCGGCAAACTTGGCTTCATACTGCAACACGAACATGTTGTTTTGCTCCATCTTGATGAACTTCTCCCAAGACATCTTCAGTGCGGCAGGTTGAGTACGCTTTACAGATTCCCACCAGTAATCTGCCTCTGCCCGCAACATGAAGGTCGCAAAAGAAACCTTTTGCTCCTCGGAGCAACCCAAGACATCAAATATCTTGTTGATCTGTTTTATCCACGTCTCCGCCTTAAGTGGTTTTGGCTCTCCAAAAAACTCCGGTGGTCCCAGCTCCTTGAACTGTTTGGCGGTGACCGTCTGAGAGTTGCTAGTGTTTCCACCTGCATTTTGGACAGGATCCGTTATCGCCTGATGTTGCATGAATTGCATAAAGCCTCGGAACATTCCATCGTTCATCATTTGGTTATTGTTGTTGTTTGCATGAGGATTGTCGTCTTCGTTATGCACATTGTCCTGGTTATTGATCTGTGGAGACTTAACGGTCTCATGTGCTCCATTGATGTTCTCAACATTCTCGGATGCCATTTTCAAATACTGCCACAAATCAAGGGTTAATTAACATATCACATATTATCCCTATACTCTGACCAACCAATTAAATACCAAATAAACTTAGGTAGGTAATAATAGCGAAGGAATTCCCCGTCTCTCCCCTCCTAGTTCTTGTCTCACATATTAGCCAAGGATCATATCCCTAAGCTTTGATACCAACTGTGACACCCCCAAAATAGGTATACATCACCTATTCTGAATCGCCAAATACATGGTACAAAATACAAATATAATCTTTAATATACAACAAGAGAGCTGTGAGTTTTAACACAAATATTGTCTTCAAGATAATATCCACTCTCAGAATAAGTCCTCATTACATTTATTGTCACACTATTTAACAGAATAGTGAGGACGACTAATACTATCATCTGGTCCATCACTGCTGTTCCCACTCGTCGTCGCCTATATTCTCATTTCAAGAAGAAACGGTGAAAGAAAGGGTGAGCTCAACTAGCCCAAAGAAGAGATATTATGACTAAGATAATGCAAAAAAATTATCATTAGTCTACAACAATATTAAACTGATAAAATACAAAAGACATCAAGTTTAACTGCAGTGGGACAAGCAATCCATTAAAAGAGTCAAGTAGAGAATAAAATCTACTATCTTTTATGATTTAAAAGGTTTTTCATCACTTTTATTGCTGAGACTCAGCTTAATAAATAATCCACATCATCGAATCACCCCTGCACTATGGCCAAGGATAATCTTTAGTATCATGACCACAAATTATCCATGCACTATGGGCCAAGGACATTCGTGTATTCATCAATGGTCATGATCATGCCAACAACTGTCCATCAATGCACTACGGGCCAATGGGGACTCTTATCACATCATTTGTAACATTACGGTCATGATTATACCGAATAATCCCTGGTCATAATCATACCAAGTCCATCTATGCACTACAGGCCATAGATGACTTTCAAAAAAAAATATAAACATGAGGATGATGACAATGATATAAGAATTCAATAAAACAAGTTCACGAATTAATTTATCCAGGAACTACTAACGTCCAAATTATCAACATGATACTTCTTTGTAGAGTAAAATTCAAGAATGCTCAGAAGAATATTTCCATGAAAAGATACTAGATGAAGCGCAAATATCAAGGATATTCCACTAATTTCATGGAGTATAGAAGTCAAAATTTTAACCAACTGAGTATAATAAGGAATGGAATAACAAAAGAAATCATCGAGCATGCGGTAGACCGCACAGGCAGGTTATTCCAACAGAATAATAAAGACGGAACCAGGTCCGGCGTAAAATGCACAGACAGGATATTCCAACAGAATAATAAAGAGCGGAACTGTGTCGGCGTAAAATGCCATGACAGGATATTCCAAATGAATAATAAATAATGAAACCAAAGTCGCGCGAAAGACATGCATGCAGAATGTTCCAATAGAATAATAAAGAATGGAATAACAGAAGAATTTCACCATGTATGCGGTACTTCGCATAGACAGGTTATTCCAACATAATAATAAAGAATAGAATAACAGAAGTTCTCTTCATGAAGACGAAAGAAAGAAATAATACCCCTTACCTCAAAAAAAACTGGATACTGGAATAGTGAGGTAGCAGGCTTCTCTTCTTCTATAGATTTTTTCTCTACAATTTCTCTCTATAATAATTGCTCTATAGCTTTAGTGAATTGGTGAGAAATGAAGGAAGAATGAGCTTCTATTTATAGAAAAATATAGTTTCAATAATTGTACGTTTTGGGGCTCGAAAAATTACAGTACAATACCTCCAACTTTTTCTTTATTTTTAATTTAGTCATGCAAGTATTATCAAACTTGCACCACCTCCCCTAATAGTAAATAATGTGATTCAATAGTAAATCATGTAACATTC
The DNA here is from genome assembly GCA_020205605.1 of Panax ginseng. Classification (NCBI taxonomy): domain Eukaryota; kingdom Viridiplantae; phylum Streptophyta; class Magnoliopsida; order Apiales; family Araliaceae; genus Panax; species Panax ginseng. Next base: position 52,270,136 of record CM035129.1, on the reverse strand, counting down.
CAGAATTTTATAAATTGTTATATTGAATATTTATTGAATTATTTAAGTATTTAATGGATGTGGTTATTGTTAATTGGATAATTGTTCAAATTTAATTCAATTTGGTTAACTATTTGTTAAGTAAATAATGAAGGAAATTAATTATTTTGCTAATTTAATTTAATTATTAAGTTAGAGAGTTTTGATTAATTGAATTGCTATTCTTTTTATTGGAATTTGTAATTAAAAAGGATGTGTTAGTTTATTAAATAAAGTTATAATAATATAGAAAATTATAATTTTGTGGTATTGATTTATGTGAGGTAGTAATTTTATAAATTGTTATTAAGATTAATTTAATTTAGTAAAGTGTGACAAATAACCTTTTATAAAGGAGTTATTAAAATAACTTAAAAGAATTTTAATTCAGTTTTGCCAAACAAGGCCTAATGCCTATTAAGTCTTTAATCTATTTGAGTTTTACCAAACAAGGTGTAAGGATTAATGGGTTATTTTTTTAGTTAGCAACCAAACATGCCTTATGGCTTTTGATTTTCAAATCTATTATAACTGATATCAGTTATACTATTATATAATTAGTACCTATTATATTATATACGTTATTTTATCTAGTACGCTCTAGAGTTAGGAAGAAAAGAAAAACTCAGAGGAAGAAGAAGAAGAGAAGAAGAGTAGAAGAAGAAAAGAAGAGAGGAAGAAAGGCTAAAGATTGGAGTAGAAGAAGCTTGAGAATAAAAAATATAGTCATCATCATCACCATCTTCTTCAAGGTATTAACCCATTCTTTTAGTTTTAAAAGTTTAGTTTTTCTCTTTCCAAATTCTCTGTAGAATCCTTGTGTAAGCATGAAGTTTTGTTGTTATGTGGTTTTATATGACATACTAGTGATGTTAAAATTATTTTCATGAGTTATAAACAATGAATTGATGATATGTATGTAATTTGTGAAGAAAAAATATTTTACAGAGAGTTTTTGTGATTATATATTGTTTAGTTGTTTTATTGATAAATTGACTATTCAATTTGTTAGAGTATATATATACTTTGATAAATGCTTTGAATTAATGGATTTGGTTGAAAAACAAAATTACAGTGTTTATTTTCATCAAAAATATCAAAAAGTGAGTTTTTAGCCAAAAACAGTGAAATTGAACATGTTGAATTTGTTGTTTATGTTGTTGTATGGGTAGAAACATGTTAGGAATTCTTGAATTTTGTTTAAATGAAGTTTTTGTATGAATTATATGCTATTTACTCTGTTAGAAACGAGCTTGTAGGCCAAAATTAGTTTTTTCCCAAGCATTGCTGTCAAGTTGTCAATTAAATCGTTGCATTTCACTTGTTGTATTACAGTAGTATGTTGGTGGGGTCGAACTTGGCTTCGTAGTCTATCCCATAGCTGCATGCTCATGCTCACGCCGCAACGCGACCCATAGTGTAAACTGTGGCGTCGCAACGCGAGTTAGCAGAATGGTCTGATAGTGTACTTTTTGTACACGAAATTTTAAGAAAAGTTATGTGATGATAGTAGGACTGTAAAATGTTGATTTTAGTATTTCTATGCTATGAATAATTATGTTATTAAGGAATAACTTGTATTATAACTTGATTATGTGATTAAAAATACAATTTTTAAATGATGTACGTACTTAGTTATGGTTGTAAAATGGTAATGGCTAACTATGTCATGATGACATATGTTTATAGGATATTGTGATTCGTATTGATTCGGTTTAGCTTATGTACAAGGCAAGTTTTCTAATTCTTTATCTTGTTGAACTAATTATGGTTTCCAATTCGATTATGATATAATGAAGCAAGTTTTCTAAACTTTCTTTTTACATTGAGCAAGTTTTCTAATCTATTATCTTGTTAATCAAACTACTGTTTTCAATTCAATTATGATATAATGATGTAAGTTATTCTTGAGCAAGTTATTCTTGTATTTAAGTTATTGTTTAGCATGCAAAATTTATATATTCTAATTTTGAACATTTTAATCGATCAGATTGCTATGCATGCTTAGTATTAAATTCTAATTAACCTTCGCTTAGTATTTTTCAAGCAAGGTGTTATAGTTATTCAAATTGTATGCTCTTAGATTATTCCTAAAGCATGACTTTAGTTTACTATGATCGAATCAATCACGATTATTTTATAGTATAATGTTATTGGTTTTATTCAACTAATCCTTAGTTTATGTTCGTGGAATTCCAAATTACCTTGAAAGCCTATCCAAACCAAACTTCCTTTGGTGCGGACTTGTACTCTAAATACTGAGATGAACAACCCTATTGTTATGAATAGGGGTTAACTTACGCCTAGCGTTAAAATATTTGTACACAATACATTGTACGAAGGGCTGATCCCCCTAAGTACGAGGTCCTTATAGTCTTATGACTGTTAAAGTTGGAGTTGAAAGATTACTTGCAACTGTGGACGTAGTTCGTGGTCTTACGACCCTTAGTGATGTATATTTTCCATATCTTGGGATTTCAATTTCTGATTATTGTTGATGAGTACTATGCATATTTATAAACTCATTGCAGCTAAAGAAGAGAAGGTATGTGAACCTTCGACTAGCAAAGGAAAGGGAAAAATGTGCAAATGATGAAGACTTGTAATTTTTACTTTGATTAAGATGTTAGAATTTTATTATGATGATCTTAGACTTGGTTTTAATGAAGTTTATTTAATTTTTGCATTTAAATGATTGTATTTAAAGGTTAGATAACCTGGGAGATTTTATTATGTAACCCTTTAATGGGAAAGGATTTATTTATCCAGTTTTATTGTGATTGGGTAGTTAGATATGAATGTTTGATTAAGTGAACACGAATTATGTGACTCAATAGTTCTAGACATGTGAAAATACGAATTACAGTATAGTACCTCCATCTATACCTCCATTTTTAACTTAGTCATGTAAGTATTATCAATCTTGCACCAAGTCCCCTAATAGTAACAAAAATGTGAATCAATAGTACACACATGTGAACAAATAGTTATAATCATGTGAAATAATAGCAATTAATTGCTCGTTTATCCGGTTAAATACTTGATTGGTCAATATAACCTCCAGACATCAATTATTATCGAAATAAATGTCGATTTTCACTAACAAAAATAATTCCAACACAATGAAACTATTTTTATCAACAATATAAATTTTGAAATTCCAAAGTTTGACTTTTCCTGAAAAAGAAACTGTTGACTTTTTGACCAAAAAGTTAATCCCGGAAAATTTTGTGTTTATAGACTATTTTTACTAATTTCATCGTTTCGGACTCAAATATCACGTCCGTGTCTCCAAATTCAACTTTGAACACAACTTTAATTTTATTAACATTTATCATTAATATTATAACTCACAATATTTATCAACCAGGTCATTCTCAGGAAAGAGGGGGCTTTCCAATAAGGATTTCTCTCTATTGGCGCGTAATTAGGTGACCAAACCTCTCCTTGACAGAACTTCTAGACATTGTAAATATTGCAATTTAATAATATGAATAACTTTGTTGTCTCAATTATTGATTTAATAAAATAACATATTATGTAGATGATACTATGACAATAATCGAATCAATAATATGAGAGATATAATGCAGCAATTACTGTAGCAAAAATTGAGTATAACTGAGTGACTTCTCATGTAAGCAGCAATAATCAATATCGTGTGCTACTATGCAACCACGCGATATTATCGCATTACTTTTACTACCGAAGTAGTTCAACAAAGATAATTGGTAAAACTTCCGCCGTTATTTTCATAAAAAATATTTTTGTCGTTTTCTCAATCCGATAATAATTCTGTTATGGGGTCCACCAATGATTGTGTCGTTGTACGAATATTCCCTACTAAAATGAATATTCCCCGACCAATCGAATATAATATAATAACTTGCATACTTTGCAGAATTTATAAATACTATCCACAACTATAACATTATAACAAGTTCATTCCATAATATTAAAAAAAAATTATTTCGAGAAATTTAAATCTTTATTCATAAAATCTGGGGTCTCACATGGTACACATCGAGTCTCTAACAGTTTCAATATGGTACGCTGAGTGGTTTTTCAAAAACAACCAACAAACTAGGTTCTGAGTTGTTAGTTCGTATATACCTCCGCTCTATAAAGGAATCGTTTAGCCCAGATACCGCACATCAACTATTAAAGAGTACAATTATACCATACTTAAATATAACTTTTTGATTCTTAACTTCTTTATCACTCTCTTCTTATAGACATTATCTATTTATTATCACCTTACACCCTTATTATTGGAGTTGGGTAACCCCACATTCATACTCCTTAAAACTTTGCGAGATTCTTCTTTGAATCCTTTCACGCATGTTTTAATCCCTCCTTTATAAATTTTTTTTAAAAATTATTTCTTATTGTTCAAACTCTATTTGAGTGTATTCTTTCATTATCTTCATATTCCTTCTCTAAGGTTATAGCCTACAGTACTCCTACCTAAGGTTTATAACCTACAGCTTTGATACCAACTGTAACAACCCCAAAATTCATAAAATTTAATTCTCGACTTCGGTCGTTAATAATACATTTAACCTCTAATTTTACATCATTAAACGATAATACAACCATTGAAATTTGTGAAATAATTAAAATTTTCTATTACAAACTATCCTCGTTCCCAAAATCTTCGACCTTTACATCTAAATACCTCAGAATCATTTTAATACTACAATAGTTTACATCTCAAAACGATATTACAATTCGACATTAATACATTATTCGGAACCTTAAATATGCTTCAAATAATAATAACATAACCAAAGTGTATAAATCTTCAAGCATCATCTGACTAATGTCTTTGAAGTAAGACATAACTTTACCTTGAATCTTGAACCTACAAAAGTGGTTATTTGCAAGGTTCAGATCGACAGCCCAGCAAAATCTAACAGTTTTCATACATCACGTAGCACATAATAACATGCTCAACATATATCTCATAAACATCGGATTAACATAACATGCATGCTACCATTCATATAACAAGTATAAAGATTGAGTTCCTTACTAAATCAGCATGCTTTAGTCAAACAACGTAGTCATAAATTGACTTTAACATTTCATACATTCAACATATATATAACACATCATGCTCTTTGCAATAAAGATTTAAAACAGTTAATCATCAAATTCACATAGCAAATAGGAACCGAAAGACTTGCCTTGATCGTTGTTTACCAATAAACATTTAACTGCTTACAGTTATCTGCACTTCACGTGCCCTACACAATTAAATAATCATACACATCAATTATTAGTCACATAACAACACATAGTAATTGTAATGTAAACTCTACTCCACATCTCATAATCTTTCCTATTAGTTAGCACACAATGTTCAATTAGATTGTGTTAACTTTTCAACTTATGTAACATTCGAAATTCATTTAAGTGTTTAAATCTTGCTAGGTATCATTATTGGTTTTATATTAAACCCATTTCATATTTTATAATATCTATTTCATTTGACTTAAAACACTTTTTACGTTCATTAACACGTATCACGGCGTTTCGACGTTTATTCGTCACACGCCCGATTTGCCTCTCTTGTGCATGCTTACTATGCTTCTATAACGTATCTAATAAATTATTATATTAATTTAAGCATCATTATATTTACTAACATTCATGTTTTATAATTTAGAACAACATCTTTTATCTTTAAGAGCACTACACTAGCATATGTGCATGTCTGACGCCCTCCAATTGCCTCTGATTACGTAACAGTCACAAGATGACTTTTTTGACCCTTCGTAATGACCCTAAATTGAAACATTTAAAGAACAAAAGTTGTAGGTCTATTCGTCCTCGTTCTGGGTCATCTTGAATCACCTCAATCGAAGTTCGTATGAAAACATTATGGCTGTTTTAGTAAAACATGTCCTGTCAGATTTATTTTTCCAAATTTGGATAGGCAGACTACCCCTCTAATCGAGGTGGGGGTTTTACACTAGGGGGCGCTTGTATGGGGTCCCCTTCGCTAACTCATGAATTTTGATCCCGAACACTACAGAAAGACAAATTAGGCCTACAAACTCCTTTCTAACAACCATACCAACCTACCCAATGTGTAATAGGTTTACAGAAACATAATCTAATGTTTTCTAACGCGTTTCTAAGCACATAAACAACATAAACATCAAAGATTACAACCTTTAATTTTGCTATTTCTATTATTTCTTCTTCTTTTGATATTCATAATGAAATTCTTCACTACGAATTCGTTTTACATCCGTTTTGACTCGTTCAACTTGGGTTGTTTTCATTTTTTAACATACTAACAATATCTATCACCAATTTTCAAATTCTATCCATCAATTTTGACTCCAACATAAGTTAAAATATATATATGCCATCAAAACCCAAGTTTTTCATCTTTAACATATTCTTATGATTTTGATTACTCTAAAACCAATTAAAGAGACTATATATACTAGATTATACACCCATGCACATATATATACAACATCTCTTCAAATCACCCAACCAAAATAGCTTTTTAAGTGAAGAACTTGAGAAACTATAAATTAGAATTTTAGAACTAGATGAATACCTTTGATTCTTCATAAACTTGATTAGATGATGAGAAACCTTCTTCTTCTTCCTTGATTCCTCCAAGCTTCTTCTCAAAGTTCTCTCTAGAATTCTCCCAATTCTCTCCCAACTTTTCTTCTTCTCTTCTTTTTCTTTCTTCTGAGTCTTTCTCCCTAACTTCTAACTTACGCACTAACAAAAATATAACGAATAATAATAATAATATAGATATTAAGTATATATCTTTAATTGACATCAGTTATCAAATTTTGAAAATCAAAAGCCATAAGGCTTGTTTGGCTAACATAATTAAAATTAATCAAATAATCCTTATACCTTGTTTGGTAAAACCACTTAAAATAATGACTTAATCATTCCTTAAACCTTGTTTGGCAAAACAAGCTTAAAATAAGAATTTTAAAAGCTCTAAGGCTTTGTTTGGTAAAACTAAATTAAAACTCTTTTAATTTATTACATAAGTCATTTATAATATAGTTTATTGTCCCGCATTGTTTACTTGGATTTTCATATCCAATCTTAATTAAATTAACTAATTAACACATACTAAATAAATTCCCCACTTAACCAAATATCACAAAATTATAATTTCATTATAATTTTATTTAATAACTTAATATACCACCTTAAATTATTAAATTAAAATAACAATATAACATCTCATGTTATATTACAACTCTCTAAATTATAAATTAATTTAATTTAGAATATTATCTAATGAATTTAGATAAATATTTACTAGTAACCATTACATCAATAAAATATTTATCTCATCAATTTCAACAATAAACACATCAAATAAATATTTATATTTTAATAAATATTGAATATTACAATTTGAAATTCCAGATCGTTACAGGACGAAATATATTTATATATATATATATATATATATATATGGGGAAATGATCCATAGAATACGTTAGCCAGAGGGACTGTTTCAACTAACGCTCATCCAGCCGTCCAAAATTAGAGTGAATGATTGAGATGAGGCCGGTATTTACTACTCCTCTGGCTGTTAACCAAATTTTTTTTTGTTGGCCTCTACTCCCTCTAGCGGCCAGTCAAAACGACCGTATTTTGACTGGCCGATAGAGGGAGTAGCAGCCAACAAAAAAAAATTAGCTTAATTACTGATTATCCTGATTATCCTCGTACATACTACTTATTAATCAGTAAAATAAAATAATAAAAAATTATAAGTATAATTAGTAATTATCCTTATACTTGTTAATAAAATAAGTATGTATAAGGATAACCCGTGGCTCCGTGGGCCCGTGGTCTCGAAGTACGTGCACGCATACAACGTGTTGTCCGCACAAAACGTTCATAACTTTCAATCTGGGTATCCGATTGAGGTGTATAATACCTTTATGGAATGCTGTTGTCGAGAGCAACACAATGACATAGGATAAGATCATTGTACGAAGTCGAGAAGATGGGTCCATGCCCAGATCTTCAGGTCTTCAAATTCTATCCGGTGTGATGTCTTGTGTAGTAGTCACTCAGGATTTGAGCTATGGTTCTTGTAGAACACTTTTGTGTAGAGTGTATGTTGAATTGTTGTTGAGATGACGCAAATGTAGGATCGAGGTGGCGAAATGATGATTTTGCCCCTCACCAGGGTTATTTCTGTCTTGGTTTGATTTAGCAGTCGTTGCTCAGGGTTATCTCTGAGATTGGGCTGCTGTGAGTACTGAAGGTCCTTGGGGTTGGCTCTGAAGTGTGCCTAACCTCCCAGGGTTATCTCCGAGGTTGGGACTGAGTGCCTCGGGGTTATCTCCAAGGTTGAAGCCGACAGCTGGGGGTTAAAACAAGCTTTTCTGGGGTTATCTCCAGAACTGCAACTGCATTCTTCGGGGTTGTCTCTGAGGTTGAAACTGAATCTCCCAAGGTTATCTTCGGGACTGGAGTAATTATCTCGGGGTTATCTTTGAGATGGAAAGCTGAGAATTTTGGGGTTTTCTCTAGAACTTGAATTGAATTCCTCAAGGTTGTCTCCTAGGTTGGAACTGAATCTCCCGGGGTTGTCTCCGGGATTAGACTGATTTAACTTCCAGGGTTATCTCTGGAAGACGATTCTGCCCTCCTGCAATGTTAGTAATAGGAATATAGAAATTTCAAGTGTCTACAGATGCCCCTCTTTATTATATTCATGCAATGTAATGGCATGGATAGGATAAGGAATACTAGACACTTGAAATGTGACAGGCTAATCCTTTTGTAATGTGATGCAGTATGATGCAAATGTGTGATAAATGTGGTTTGTTGGACCATTTTCCAATGGGATGTGATGACTGTTTACTCCCATAACTTCTGATGGGGACCGGAGTTTTCACTGATGACCTTGATGAACTGCTTGGATGTGTACTCCAAAGTTCTCAGGAACTTCCAGGATGTTGACGTTGGGGTTATCACCAAAGACCTTAATCCTTTGTATAGCTTTCCCACTGAGGATGCACCTCTCATATACAAGAGACTCTGGGGAATTATGCTTCATCCGATGAAGATGTGTATAACATATTCCATCATCGGTCCTCCTCGATGAGGATAGTTTCCCCTTGTTTGTATCACCAGGTTTTTCCATTGTTTTGTCAAAGTTACTGCCAACAGTCTGTGTTGTCAGGGTTGCCTGACCTTTGCTAAAATGTGCATCAATAGATACATCATCGGACCACCTCCAATTGTTCATTGGGTTTAATTGCCAACTGTTGTAATCATCAAATGACTTATAATGCTTCATTGGATTTACTTGCCAACGGATGGAATAACGTCAAGGTTGCTTGACCTTCGTTAAAATATGCATCAACGGTTGATATCATCGGATGGCTTCCGATGCTTCACTGGATTTACTTAACAATGGCTGAAATAATGTTAAGGTTGCTTGACCTTCATTGAAATATACTTCAACGGATGAAATTGTATGAAATACCTGGTAGGGAGAGTTGTTTTTGAGTTACGACTCCGAACTGACGGCATTGGACCCTTGTGAGGTATTGCCAAGTGTAGTTTGTAATGGTTATGATCATTGGTGTTGTGAACCCTGTGTCAGGGCGAAAACCAATGAGTGATATGTGGACCCGCAGTTTGGTGCGTGAAAACCAGGATTTCAGGCTTTTCTACTCAATCGCGTAGCATCTTTTTTCCTCATTTGACTTTTTCAGCTTATGAGACCTCCTTTGCAACTCAAATTGAACCAAGCTAGAGGGGTGGAACCCACTTAAGGGAGCTACGGGTACACCTGTCGCGGCCATAGGTACACCTGCGACCATCTGTGGGTGTACTTGTAGGATGCTTGCCTTTCATAAGTCATTTTCAAGTTGCGACACATAGAGGATCCGAGACCTCTTCTTCAGATCTGCTTAGTTCGGGCGACTTTCTATAAAATCTGTCACCATACAAGTGTTCCACACTATCCTGGTAACATATGTATGTCTTCCTTTCCAGTTTTTGTTTGTTGGAAAATGAGTTATCACATGAAATGCTTCTAATGTAACGATCAAAAATTTCAAATTGTAATTTAAATATTTATTGAGTTATATAAATACTACTTGAGGTGTTAAATATTTTATTGATGTGATGGTTGATAAATCTAAATGTATTAGAGAATTTTTCTAAATTAAATTAATTTATAATTTAGAGAGCTGCAAAATAACATGAGATGTTATATTGTTGTTTTGATTTAATAATTTAAGTGATATATTAAATTATTAAATAAAGTTATAATGAAAATTATAATTTGGTGATAATTGCTAAAAGGCTATATTTAATTAAAATATAGTATGCGATTAATTTAATGGGTTAATGTTGGATATGAAAATAATATGTGATTATAATTTATAAACTAAAGTGTTTATTAAAATAAATTAAAAAGGATTTAAATTAGTTTTTGCCAAACAAGGCTTAAGTATTTTAATTCTTTAAAATTTAAATGATTTGCCAAACAAGCCTTATGGCTTTTGATATTTTTGATTTTTTGAAAATTAAATTTAATAATATAAATAAAATAAATAAAATAATAAATATGATATATACGTTGTTTTGATAACTGATATAGCTATTAAGGCCATATCAGTTTTGTGTTTTGCTATTACGCATACTAATGGGATATTAGTCTAGCTCTTGTTTACACGCATTCTATTTTTCCAAGCTTGAGAGTTCAGAGAATTGAGTGAGTTGAGAGCTTCAGAGAAAATTGAGAGTCTTAAGAATTTTCACAGCAAATTCCAGTGAGTTTAGCAAGAATTTCTGTTAAGTAACTAGAGGTATGTTCCATAATCTCTATATTATAAGCATGTATATGCGATTTACGACAATAATGTTCATACTCTGTGAATTTTATAGAATTGATGTTCTTGAATTAGTTATTATGATTTCATGTGTCTATGATTATTAGATATTACGTTTAAACAATAATTGCATGCTAAGTTTGGTTTACAGTAGAAGAAATTTTTTGACAGTATATGTATGTTTTTATATGTAGCTATGTAAGTATTAATTTTGATTGTCAAATTGCATGCTAAGATGTTAATTGATGTTTGTTTATGCTAGTTTGTTGAGATACAAACATAATGTAATTTGAATGAGATGAATTGGTCATGTAATGAATTTACAGTGATGATTTTTAGGATGAATGTCAAGAAAATTGAGTTTTTCATGAAAACATGAAAATTGGGAAATTAAAATAGTTTTAGTGGTTGTTAAATTGTGTTAAGTAATTGTATGTGTTAGCAATCATGTCTATGATAGTCATATATGTATTTTACGTGTTATTATCACTATTTGGTGTGTGAAATTCGTGTTAGTTGGCTTAAGAAAAGTGTCGAGCTCGCTTATTAAAACCGAGTTCGTAAGTCATGTGGTCACAGAGCCCTTAGTAGCGGCAGCGCCGTGTCCCGAAGATAAAACACAGCGTGGCGGCGATGCCCATTTCTAGACATTGAAGTCTGCTCATTCTGCAGATTTTGGTCGTTCTTTGTAGTTTAGCCTAAGGTCATGGTAGCGTGAGAATCATGTAACAACAAGGTTAAATAGAGTCTTTGTGATGTCGATTATGAATTCAAAATTGTAAAAATGGTTAACAAATCGAGAACGCATTATGCGATAAATTGGTATATAAAATGAATGTTAGGCAAGTGTTGCGAAGTAAACACTTGGAGTTTCTGAAATACTTGTGCTTAAATGGTAAGTTTAACTAGAAATGTACATGTATGGTATGTTAGCATATCTAATAGATAATGTGGTTCTAAACCAATGTGTAGGTGAATGTGAGTTTAATATTGTAGCTTACGCTCGAGGCAAGTTTTCTAACTCTATATTTACATTGAACAAGTTTCTAAACTCTATCTTTTACATTGAGAAAATTTCCTAATTCTTTACTTTCGTTGAGCTAGTTCCATTATTACATTATGTAGCTTTATTCTTTGATTGAGCAAGCCTTCTATTGCAATTGTTGATTGAATAAGTCAATTGTTCCTAGAGTTCATTTGAGCAAACTTTAACTCTAATGTTATT